>OZ004600.1:111338429-112538429 GCA_963924605.1 Malthinus seriepunctatus | reverse complement strand
GTACAGTTTTATAGTTGTGTTTTGTAAAACGACTTAAAATACAAGTTTTCAGACAAATTTTGATTATTTTTTAACCTAATTGGTTTTATTTTCAACTGTAACAAAAGCGAAAAAAGCTTTCTAGTGGCACAGGATTTGTATAACATTGCAGCTATCGAAGTGAAAAGTCTAGTGTGGTCGCTTACATACTTTTGTTATTTCTACATGTAATGTATCTGGGTGACAATACAAGAGGATTGTAGAACTTGTAGAAACAACGTGGAAAAACACATTTTTTTAATTCTTGCGCCTCATATGATGGTAAGAATGATATAGAGAGCCCAGAACTTAGCGTCCAGGTCTTCGGAATGTAATGTATCCTGACTCATGAGAGACAATCCGTTCAATTTTGAAATACAATAGGTATCATCCCTTAAAAAATCAGCGCCATTAAGAATTTCAATTGTGTAATGCTCAACTACGTTCCAGGACACTTTTCAACTGTTAATGCTAAGTACGGTTAGCGTCGACGCTAACCGTCCAAGCAGGTTCAGGATCCTGAACCTGCTTGGACCCTGGCTATGACTGTTTTCACTCCTGTTCTAATGAACTACTGTTCACATTCCTTTAATCCTTTCTTGTAACCCCCGGATTCTCACCCCCACTCACTGAAGACTCCGCGGGAGCTAGGAGCTTTAAAACACGACTGTGCATTCAAAATTCTACCCAGACGAGAATAAAACAGGAGATGCTTAGCAGCTAGATTTAGGCAAGCCAAAGATATTATTCGACAGACCGTTGCTGAGCTCTCTCTACAAGATTTGTATTTATAAAGACCCTCTCTTTCTCTCAAAGTATGAGATCTCCCGTTCTGGAAGAGATGCAAGTGCAAATCCGGAAGATATTAACATGATCAAGGACCACTCTCAAGCTCTCAAGAACAAGACGAGTTATTACTTCCAGTTAGAATTTTGCTCTGATTGTAACATAGGTAAGTAATAATGGTCGTATATTTATTTCAGTTATTATAAGAACAGAGAATTACCTAAGGAAAGAAAGAGAAAGTCTAACCTTGAGTTGCAGAACTTGAGTTACAAATGACGAGAGTTTTGAATGTGACTTAAGCCACTATACCTACATTAAAAGCCGTTAAAAGTTTTCTGACTCAACCTACGACCCTACGAGTAACTCTCGTTCATCGTGAGGTGAGTAAGTCCTAAGATCAACCGTAGCTCCATAGTAAAATAACTAAAGAAAGGGGTGGAGAAGAGAGTCTGGGGTCACAAGAAAGCGATCATTCGAGCAAGCACTGAACACCAGTAGCCAGAACCCAAGCATAATCTGATGGGTTCTCAGAAGCACCGCTGTTAGGACACGAGCTGGAATTTGAGACAGTAGACAACTGCCCACGGTTTTGATATTTTCTACTTAAACATTAGTTATAGGAGCTTAACAAAAAAAATTACAATTTCGGAAGATGGCGGTATTTGAGCAATTAGAATTTTAACATTTGAACAGTTTTGAACAAAAAGTTCATTGAATAAAGAAATACTCTCTACTCTATCAGGAAAGAGCCATTTGACTCATAATATGGATCGCAATGGACGAGTAAATATAGCGATTCCCGGTCAATTACTCCAATGAAAATGGTTGCTTATACTTCCACTTATAAGAAAAGATCATGACAGCTAATGATAACGTAAACTCGACGGAATAAATAAGTCATATATAGACTTCTAAAATGTTATTTCGGTCGCATGTTCTCTTATAGGTAACGGTTGCTAATGCTAACCCCCCTTCCGGATGTTTTATGTTCTAAGGTTCAAACCAAAAAAGATGATGCTTGAAATAGTACGTTTTTTAGCTCTAAAAGCTGCATTTTGCAGGCACCTCTTTGAGATCGCGAGTAATAATTTATTGTATTGAGTTACTATGCATGTTTTCAAAAATATCCAAAAATTCACTCGATCGAAAATAGGCCTAAAATCTTTTTTTTTCAAAACGGTTTGGGATTTCCAATCTACACTCCAAATTTCGTAAAAATCCGAAGACCTGAAAGCGATACACTCTGTAAAAAAACACAAAATAATATTTATAAAAATGGTTTTGACAGTGTGCTCGGCTATATTTACGGAGTTTTTATAAAAACTGTATTTATGAGATTATGCGACTGCACGCAAATATTTTGACGTGACGTCACATAAATAGAAACGGTTCTATTTTTTTTATGAAAGGACGAGTTTTATTGGTTTTTGATGCGAGCGTGCGCCTTGCTTTGTTGTCTGGTAGCAAGATGTTTCGTATTTAAATGTATTTCTTCAAAGACCATCTCCATGTCTGATATAAATGGTCTTTAATTTCTTGGACTTTGGAGTGTTGCAGCTTATGCAACACATTCTACAGTGCGTACATTCTTTTTAGCAAATTATAACAAAAAATTTAAAAATATATTTAAGAAATTTTTATCAAATATTTACAATGTGGGACTAGCTTAAGGATCAAATGTGGCCTATTCTCAAAAAATATCCATTTGAAGATTTCATCATCATGCAATTTTTTCGAGCATTCTTCCTTTGCTTTGACGTAATAAATTAAATAAATCCTGTGATAGAAACTATTTAAAGAAAAATTTACCAAAATAGATGTTATTTGTATATTTCAAAGGTCAGTGCTAAAACGTTTCCAGTGATATCTCGTTCACATAATAAATAAGTGGAAGACTGTGAGAACGGTCAAATTAAAATTGGCACACAATAAATAAAAACCAATAATGATTATTATTAACAGTACACTCAAAGCATTTCAATAACTACTCCAATTTATTTTAATTGATTTAAAAAAAAAAGTTTTAAAATAAACTCAAGTGATAATAATAATAATTATTTAACCTCATAAAAGGCGACACCGAGTTTCTTTTATAATAATCAATTCAAATTAATTTAATTACCTAGTTTTAACTGTCTTTGGGTTGAATATGTAGACATAATTGGATTTTATACAAATTTTCAATTTCTCGAAAAGTGCGATCTACTTTTATCAAGTTAATGGACATTAGTAATTGCTCAAATTGTACATCACGAAATACTTCAAACCTTATTTGTGATTATAAATTGCTTACTATGCTATAACCTTTTAGTAATTTTGTACGTCAAACTGAAAACTAAAGAGTGCAATTTTCTATATTTGTATTTTGCAAGCCTTGAAAATGAGTTTATCTAATTAAGGATAATCGATAGGGGATTTAATTACTATTAATTTATTGATCGGTTTCTCGAGAAGCTTTAAACAGTATAATTACTTTTTCTATTTTAAGACTCATTTGTTTGCATTTTTTGCAGTTTATCATTGGATACTGGATACTCGAGACAGCGGCTGGTTAAACACAAAATTAGGGCGACTTTTGAACTTTTTGTCCTATGTGGGGAAGATAACTACAACTAGTCCCATACTCTTCCTGTATGAAGATGCTTAAATCGAGATAGTTTTACACCCTCAGGGTGGCTGAAATTCGTTCAGACTTTTCTAAGAATCTAGGTATGATCTATGCAAAAAAATTCAATAACAAAGGCCCCATTCTTAATTTCTTCTCCTAATGTAAGCCAGGTAATCTTAAAATATACTAAAATTTTTTTTGCAAGTCGAATCAAGAGGCCGCAAGGCTGTAGGTTCCCCACCCCTGTTCTATTACTCTGACAACAACTTTGAAATTTCCGAAAAGATCTTGGAGGGACCGGGTCGTTTTCATCAGAATACAAGAGGTAAAAGTGGACCATCACAATATTAAAAAATTAATTGCAAAAAACCTGAAAGGTTTGTGGATTTTCAATAACTATAAAAGGTCTTCTCATTAACATTACCCTTGGGCTTGAATATCGTGGGATACCATTTAATATTATGAAAAGTAGGGTACTTTGTAGCGTAGCCCATTTTTAAATATTTTATTCCATCACTCTATTATTTCCTTATTTTAAAAAGTGGCTACTTAACTAATTAATTACGGTAGCCTTAATAAAAAAACTCGTAGGAATTTAGAATTTTATCCAAATGTTTTTCAAATAATTGATCCTTATTAAATTTATTAGATAAATTAGAGGACTAAAAATCAAAAATAATAACTTAATTGGTTTTAATTCACCTAGATTGGAATTTTAAAAAGCAATCATTGTTCTAAATTCTGCGTTTTTTGTCTGAATTGAATATATTTATGTAAATTGTATAGTTAGGTAATATAAAAATTACTTTGATATTTTATTCAATAGCATCATTGTAATACAAAACAAATTTGTTTTCTAATATGTATAATGCAGCATGCACAACAAAAACATGTAAGCACATAAAACGAAGTATAGTCAGTATAGTTATAATCAAAACAATTACTAAATAATATCTAAAATCTAAATGTATATCTGAACGATGCATGTAATTTTTTTGGTATGTTATCTAGTAATTACCAAGGTATGAGTAATCAAAATATAAAACGCGGCCGGAATATATTAATTTTGTTCAACCAATTAAATCATTATCACAAGATCGATCTCGAAGAACTTTTTTATAGCACAAACCGGTGTCTACACAATGCCGCATTTAGTCATGGATCTTATACATTTTTTTTAATGATATCGTGTTACAGTATCATGAATAAGATACAAATAAAAAAAATTTTCAAAACAGTAAATTCACAATTTTTACTTCCTTAAATTCAACGAATTCCTGAAAGTTTAAATAACCATCCAACCCCCAAATATTTTTCCTTTTATTTTCGTGAAAAACGTTAAACTGAAACGTGGAAATGAAGCTCTCAACTTTCAGCCTTTCGATTGTTACAATTATTCGAATAATGTTCATCGAATTTTTATTTTTTAATGTGTTTGTTTGGACAATGCGATTTTTAAATATTACATCAAACCATTAAAAAGTTATTTTAAAAGCATTTTCGTTTTTGCTATATAATTTGGAAAAAAAGATAATACATAGGTAAAAATATACTCTAAAGTCGTGAAATTATAATATTTGAAAAATACGTAATATTTGCTGCAGCTGGCGGTTTCGGTTTTACTGAGGATGTAATTATTACCTTTTTCATATTTATGGTTTCACATCTTCACGTTTTCTATTATAAAATTTAAATTTTTTATAAGAAACATAAAATGTAAAACAAGTTGCTTTATTTAGTATTCTCATTATCAAATTAAACATTCCGACTTATTTTTCTTGTATAAAAATAAAAAAACCTTGAAGTATATCTATAAACTTTTTCAATTATCATTATATCATATTTTTAACATGTTGAACATGTGACATAATGAACATTTTTGGAGACCCAGCGATGCTTCGCCAGCGAAAGGGAAGATAGAGGTTCATTATTTAAATCATATAAAAGATAACAACGTATAGGCGCTTTAAATTAGAAAAAAATTATATAATAACCTTTCTTTAAGCTTTTAATGTGTTTGAGCTTGCTGAAGGTATTCTAGTGGTTCTAAGCATGAAAAAACATATTAGGTCCTTCAACGCTTACCTCTTCTTTAAATCCCCCCCGAGTTTCATCATGCATGAATAAATAGGAGGGCTTGGTCGGTACAAAATTATCTTAAAGAACAGAAAGCACAAATTACACAATTCCCAAGGACACCATCCTAAACATTAGATAGGTGAAGTCGCCGTGCTGAAGAAACCACCATGTTGGCTGCTCGAGTAATTCGCACTCTGCCCCCAAGTGCTTGTACGGTCATCAAAAATCTTCAACTAACAGAAATTTTGGTTTTTATAGGATTTGTTAAAAGTAAAAGAAGCCCAAATTCCAAAAAGTCGCCTCTACCAGCGGTCCGATCGGGCGGAATCCCCGATTGCATCCGCTTTGAATAAATGTTAAGAGCTATATTATATGAAATAATTTTAGTTATAAAAACATTTATAACGTAGATTTCGTACATTTCTGATTCCAAAACATAAAAAAATTACTTAAAAAAAACTTGAACCTATAAACTGTATAAATATTAGGTGCTTTCCATTTGTTGAAAAGTGCAGCTCCAAACTAAACATAAATATACATAAATATAAAACAAATTTTTTTTTAAGTAATTTTTTTATGTTTTGGAATCAGAAATGTACGAAATCTACGTTATAAATGTTTTTATAACTAAAATTATTTTATATAATATAGCTCTTAACATTTATTCAAAGTGGATGCAATCGGGGATTCCGCCCGATCGGACCGCTGGTTAATTACCTATACTATGTAAAATTAAATTTATGAAAATTTTAAGTTAAAAAATAATTTCTTGCGTCCCCCCTATAAATTTTTTGAGGTTGTCTTTGAGTGATATCGAAAGGGGAGAGTTCGAACAACCTTCCCGAAGCAAATTAGTGCCACCTTTTTGACTTTTGTGTTTGCGGCAAAGGTCTAAATTTGAAAATTTTAATATTTTTACATTAATTGGTGCCTAGCGCCCAAACGGCACGTGGGTCAAAAAATGTCCCCCAATAAAAAAGTTATAGAACCTCGACCCAAACAAAATGGCGTAAAAATTTTGACGATCAGACTTGAAAAATTTTGAAGCCCCCAAAAGGGGTGTCCGAATTTTTTTATTGAAAATTTTTTGACGGAATTGTCAATCGGACCACAGAAACTACACACATGCCAAATTTCAACATCACCGTGTTATAAATAAAAATTTTAGACATTTTTGAGTTTCGATGTTCAAAGAAGACTATTTCTTTTGTTTTTGAACTTTTAGATTTTTAATAAACGAAAATGTGATCTGGGGCACTTCCTCGACACCCATGCCGAATTTCAACTCGATTGGTGAAATTTTCATTTTTTTCAATTTTTTCGTTTGTTTTTCGGACTTTAAAAATCAGGGGAATCCCCGATCGATCCCAGACTCGGCACCGACGTAGCCCGGGGTGTCGTCGAAAAGACCTCCGCTCGGCATCGCTACGATTTGCCCTATGCCCCAGCTACGATTTTTGGCGACAAAGTCTAAAACCTAAAAAATTCCACAACTCGGGCCCTTTTGGCCGTAGCTCATTTTTGACGCCGAATTCGTCAGTTTCGACCCCGAACGGAATACATAAGATATAGTGTAGAGATCGGTTCGGCCCAATAAGCGAACTTGCTTACTGGACTATGTCAAATTTTGTTTAAGGCCTTTTTGGCCTGCCGCCGGCGACAAACGATGGGGACTCGGTCCAATAACGATAATTAAGCGAAAAAGTCGGCACTTTTTTTCTCGTTCGTGCTCACGAATTTTTCGAATTTTTAGTCTTTTCCGACTGCGCCATTTCAAATTGGAGGCGCCCTATGGATGGTTCGAAAAATTCCCGGCGGCCTACTTTACGAAATTGGGCTTTCCCTCTCTGAGAGAAGGCGGGACGCCGTAGGCCTCCACGTTCTCCCGTTATCCCCAAATTGTGGCTAAAAATCGACACTTTTTGTGAAAATTGCAGCGCCCTCTGTATGGGAAACGTAGAAATTATCTTGTGGTCATTTTTAGTAAAAGGTCCGAGCTAACTTTCAGAACCGATCCGAAAGCCGCAGGTGCAATAGGTAGAGCCATGGGCTTCTCGGCGCAAGGGCCATTTCTTGTCCCCCCCTCCGTGGGGCGGGTGTGAGAGCTCTCGAGGAACCGATACCGGAACGACGATCTAGACCCCCTAGGGACGTCAGATCCGAAATTAAAATCCGCTCCGAAAAAAAAAATTGTTTTGTTACGCCGAAATTCCGAGGTTTCCTTACGTTCGGTAACTACCGAAGGGATCGGTCCAAATCGTGTCGGAGGCGATAGCCAGATGACGTCTAACGTTCAACCGTGAACTACATTTTTAAATTTTGGCTTAGATTTCTTTTTACAGCTTTTCAAAGTTGCACGACGATTTTTCGAAATTTAATGTCGGCCGCTGCGCGGCCATCTCGTGCCATTTTCGGAAACTAATATCGGTGAGTTTATGGGGACTCGCTAGAGTATCCGAATCTCGATTTTTGCACGGATTCGGCCATTTTGATTTTTCGACCAATGTAAACCTATAAAAAAAATTGGATCGTTCGGATTCGTCGGAAATTTGGAGAGGGGATAGCTGTGGGTGTGTCTTACGTCCCTCCCAAATTTGAACTCTTGCAATCCAAGGACGGCTTAGTTGCTAATTTTTATATAAAACTTTGCGTTTTTCTCACTTTTAAAGTCCCCCCGCGCCTCCCCCTTATACCTAATTGAAAATTTGATCTCATATTCTGATAAGCCGTAAAAAGAAGATTATAAAAACGGTATCAAGTCGGCACTCCGTGCCTCCCGGAACAACTTCGTTGTTCGCTTATTGAGTTTAACTAGAACACAGATCTGACCGTATTCTACCCAAATATATATTTAACAGAAGGTTTATAAGCTTGCTAACAACATGAGAAGTAGCACAAAATTCAACAACACAACAAAAGGATCGATGTAAGCTCGCCAGTAGCCAGTGGAGAAGGCGTGGGAATAAGATAAAAAAATGAGGGGCACCACACAGTTTAGCTCACACCAATCACACTCTCTACGAACTGTGAAAATAGACACAAATAAAAAACTAAATTGAATAACGTATACGAGTAATAACATAAGTCGTAATTCGATCTTACGATTCACACAAAATCATACGTAGAAGTTAAATACGACGACAACAATAATAATCAATAATTAACAATAATCATCAAAGTGTCAATAATCGCATAAGCACATATAATTCTTTTTTTTTTAAATAAAAGCAAGAGATATTGCATAAACCAAGTCTACTGAAATAAAACGTATACGCAAGGGTCGGCGACTGTCCAGTCCCGGCTTCCGTAGTATAAAAATGTAAAAATAAATTAAATATTTAACGCGAAATAGCGTCCAAAAACGCAATATCAATGCTTAACAATATAAAAAATTACAAAAAACATGACCTCTATAGGTTTGTTCCCACACAGCTCGAACTAGTTCGTAACTGGGCGGAGTGTGCGCAAATTGAAATTTGTATTGCCAACTTCAATGTGCGCTTGCGCTGTTCAGTTCTGAACCGTTCTGAACTGATTCGACTGTTTATAGGAACAAACCTAATGATAAATAAATTTATAACAATTATTTATATAACACTAAAAGGTCGTTCACACTACATACATGTTTACTACAAATGTATATACATGTTTACTACATGTATTGAACAAATCTGATACTTTGTATAGCACAAGTTTGACAGGTGCAGTCGTTTATACTTCATACATGTCAAGATGTCAGTCAATACTCAAAATCATGTCGAGCAGCGATGATGAACTTATACTGTTGGCGCATCAGCATATTATCACATTATTAATGGCAAAACAACTAAATGGCAACGAAAAAAAAGGAGATGGTGGGTCAAAAAATTTTTGTACAAAAGAGCATGCAAATCTGTGATGAACGATTTACGCATAAAGGACAAACAGGAATTCAAAAATTTTGTTCTGTCGACTTCTACAGATTTTTAATCTTTATTAGTAATTGTTGCTCTTCTTATAATCATGAAAGATACAACATTCTGTCATGCCATTTCACCAGCAGAACAGCAGAAGTTTTATTAACTTAATGGTATTGTCTTTAGACCAATCCATCGTTGTAAAATACCTTCAAACACTTTAATAGTAGCACAAACAACATGTAAATAACAACTCAGGTATCAGCTGATTGTTTCGTTGCGCTTGTGCTACCCGCAATAAGCTGCATACATGTATTTTACGAAATTATGGAAAACAAATCTGGGTATCAAAGTTGTCGTATACACAATCATCGATCATCGTACTTCAAAAATCTATGACATGTATGAGAAAATATCAGATTTGTATGGATTTTTTAATATACTTGTCGCATACATGTCGTATACATGTATATACCAAACATGTATGTAGTGTGAACGACCTTTTAGTTACTAAATTAAATTTTACGCACAGACGCAAAGCTACTTTACGTTTTAAAAATTACGTTTGTAAATTTTCCAAAAAAAAACAAAATTAATAAAACGTTATAAAAATTAATTGTTGAATTATTTGAAAAATGGCGACAAGGTTAACAACCACGTTGTTAATTATCATCCGATCTTTTTAAATTAAAAAATCTCAAATAATCAAACAAAACACTGCGTAACAATTTCCACTTATCTGTACGCTGATAGGCTGGATAAACTCTTGCATATGTATCTCAGCTTCCGATAAAAAAAAACGCAGACGATAAATCCAAAATTTAGAAATGAAGATGATACGAAGACAATCGTCTAATTGAAACGCAGATATTAGAGAGAGGTAAATTTTAACTCAAACTTAAAACTCGAACTTAAAAATCCTAGAAAGAGAAACACATGATAGTACAGAAGATAAGACAAAACATAGACAACATATCTGTAGATAAGGGTTTTAAAATCAAAGGCACAAAAATCCCTCAAACGAGGTGGATTAGACACCAGTTCCAAATAATAACTTAAATCGTCAAATCCCCAAAACGGGTAGCATAAATTCGTCCAAAAATAACTAACAATCGACAAATTATATTACTAAAATACGATATTAAGTTTAAGCCTTGACTTCGTTCGAATTAATAATTTTTAACTAAGAACTAACAGATAGATTACAGATATAAAGGAAGGAGTAACAAATAAAAATACAATAAACAACCAACAGAGGGGTCTAGGTGTAACAAAGAGAACAATTAATTAGAAAAATAGATTAAAGTGAAAATTTTACGTTATAGAGACCCTCGGATTTCCAATCTGAACTTCATGGCATACTAAAAAGTGCCAAAATGGTAAAATAAGGTCTGGTAACAGGACGACACATACAGATACCTACTGTTGGAAGTAGATCCGCTAATGGCCGTGGACCGCCACAAAATAACTTCGAAACTGGTCTTGGACTTCATCGCAACACTGAACGACATTTCGACGAGTAATGCTCTTGAAATCTGCTGTATCAAAGGGCACCAAAGTAATGAAGGCAATAAGAGGGCAGATGAGCTGGCAAGGCAGGGCTACTAGGAGGTTTTTAGAGGGTAATTAAGGCGGTTGCTACCCGAATGGGCCGGACTGACCCTGATTCTCGCGGTTAGCACTCTCAACAGCCTTATAAAACACAAAACATTAATCTCATATAGGTCGAAAGGAACGGGTTGTAGACAAGGCAAAGTCCTGCTGCTGTGCTGTGCTGTGTTGCCCCTTCGACAAGACACACAAAATATTACCTCAACCTGTCTCGATTACATCTGCGAATACTCACGGGCATCGTTACATGACATTGTAAGCTAAACAGCCAAACAAACCCTTACATACTCTGGGACTTATCGATAGCCCTAGATGCAGAGATTGAAATGAGGAAGATGAAACTGCGGAGCATGTTCTTTGCTAGTATCCTGCGGTTGCATCAACTAGAGGATCCATATACGTGGTGACTACTGGCTAGATATGGTCATAATCAGAGACACCCTACGCGCCAAGCTGCTCGAGTTCATCTTAAAGTTGGGATGGCCCGAGGAGTGACGGGGAAGGAGGCGCCTCTAACAGGCACGTAACTATGAAAAACCCAGGGTGGGTCCTGGCCCACCTGACATATTGGTGCAACCACCTGGCCTCTGGGGAGATTGCACAATAAGCCCGATCAAACGGTCAAGGGTAAGCTGCCTGAAAGCCAGCCCTCCCACTAACAATCCAAAGAGGCCCTAAGTCATATTCCCAATCATAAAACATATCCTTCTTGCTTCACCCTTCCCAAAAGCATTATGTGTAAGTGCACAAATGAAGACTAAATTATAGCTGCTCTACCCTGAACATTGAGTATTCAGCATAGCACTAATTCGTTAAATTGTAAATAAATGGCTTCGGTTTTTCTTCTTGTGGTAGAACCACCTTGGACGAAAGCTGCAAATACTAGTGTTTCTACCTAAATATTCGCATAAAACTTAAAGATTTTAATCAATTGCCATTATAAGTGGAAATTAATTTTGTAAAATTTTAGAATCAATAAAAAACCGATCATTAAATAAAGTAAATCGTTAAACCATATCAGTATATCAGAATTAGTAATTATGGAGGCTGGTAAAAAAGTCGGGGTAAAATTAAACATTTAGCAAAGCTTAGCGGAAATCTAATTAAGGATTGAGCATAATTATAAAATTTATTGCAGCAAACAAAACCCCCAAATTAAAAGTTGACTAATATAAATTATCTCAAACTCAACCTTCGGTGTTTATAATTTTCAAAATTAGGCTTTCCATATTTTAAGACGTCCTTCAATACGTTATAAACCCCTAATTTAATTATTTTTCATAAAAAAAATACTGCACAGTTTTGAACTTAATTAAAGAGAATCATAATTCATAATTTTAATATCCATATCAAATAAAGATTAAATTTACGTTTCATTTAGGCGCTAAATTTGTTCTTATTTTGTATACGCCTTTAATAATAATTTTATTAATTACAGTCACTTAAGATTTGACATAAACATGAGTGAAATGTTGATAAGGTTTTACATGTCGCTTAATTAATTTTCCCCTTTATGTAATAAACATCGATGAAATAACGTCGACGCCGATTAATTAAAAAGTAAAAGTAAATTTTTTTTTATTTCAAATTATTTATTTTTGTAAATTTTCAATTGAACAACCATTAAGTTCGTGTCCGCATACAACATATCCATTGGATCAGAAAACCATCAACAAAACAGGCAGAAATAATCAGATTACATTACGGCGAGTTCTTGTACCGCGGGGTTCGATGTATCTAATTTATTTTTTGTTCTATTAAAACTAAAAATATAAAACCATCAGTTCATAAAGCGGTTTAATTTATGAATCCCAACAGCGATATTAAGGAACCTTTCAAAAAATTATTTCCACCCTGATAATTTTCCGTAGCATTTTTAGTGTGTGCATGACACGAACCCATCTACCCTATAATATATAATGCGCATTCTAGACTTGGCGCATTGTGTTTAGGGTTTTTAGCCTGTGCAACCATTAATATTCATAAATTATTGCGTTGGGGAGATATGGACAATAACTCCAAATTATAGACGATGAATGTACAAACGTATACAACAAACTATGATAGACTCAAAACCTTACAACAAGCTTTAATTATAATTAATTTGTTTTAGATGTTTCAAAGCTAATTAATTATTTTGTCCATAAATTTGCATTATTTGAAATTTGGGAGGTAATAAACACTCGACTAAAGGCAACGGAATTAAAAAGAACATCAGAAGCGAACGTATATACAAATTTTTCAGAACAATTAATTTTCAATGAAACCAGTCATTAGCCATGAATAATGAAACCACTTCTTATTATTGTTGAGTGAAGAAATTTTACGAAAGCAAAGAAATTTATATTTATAACAAAGGAAAAAATTTACTTACAACAAAAGTTAATGTTTTTTGAAAAAAAAGTTATTAATCGCGCGTCCTTTAATTTTTCATTTCTGAATATTTATAACTCGTGTGACAACTTATTTCCATGCATTAAGCGATTAAGCATTACATTAGTGCTCTTTTATGTGTGTTACTACCTACTTAGAGGTCGAAACTTATAATTCGTAATCGTTAAATTTCCTATTGTTCCCTTGCATTGCCATAACCTATTAAAGAGCATTATTAACGGTAGGCATGAACAGAATAAAATTGCATCGAGAAGGTTTAGGAATTTTTCTTTTTTTTTTACTTTTCCATTTACTCAATTCCAGCTCCTTCTAGATACATTTTAATTTTGTTCGTTTGCTGTACGACTAAAGGCGTTTTTTAGAATTCATATACGTAGGTGTCCCGTAACGAAGATTATCTCAAATAATTTGTATTAAATTTTCAAACATTTGGCATACGGATCCGCTACTTTAATTTAATGAGTTTAAAAATCTCATAAAAAAGTTTTTGTCAGTTGTAGGTTCGCCTATTAGTAAGTCTTTTAGATTTAGTGCACGCCACCTGAATGTCTGGAACCACGTCTACAATGTAGTTAAAATTTTTACTGCAAATAACAACTGAATAATTATACAGGACGACAAAAAAGTGATGAAAATTTTACCACAAGACCACAACAAAAGGTACTTGATGATACACAAAGAATTCTTTTAGTTGTAGCTATAGGGGGGGTTTAAAGGGTTATTTCAATGGGAAATTTCATAATTGAACTTCACCAATGAATAGTACAAAGAGATCTGAAAGATCTTTATTACAGCCCTAGAAACATGGCTCCAAAGTTTGACTTAACCTAACCTCTAAAGTGTCAATATCTACTGAACTGTTAGTGATATTAGGAAACTTAATTTATTTTTTATTGTAAATGTTACAAGGAATCCAAAAATGTAAAAATATACAGGATGTCCCATTAAAAACACATCGGTCTGCAACTTTTTGTAAATTGTCCTGTATGTGTCTAAATATTTAAAGAAATGTAGGTCAACGATCATGTATGTTACCTATGCCAACATTGGTTTTGATATTTTTAATAGTTAATGAGTAATTCTGCGCCAACAAATTAAAACCCACCCTGTATAATTGTAAAAAAATCATATTTTGCCATTTAAAAAATTAAAGTTAGGTTTTCCACGCGCGAATGCGCATGAAAGGTCACGAACAAGTGAAGCACATATTTAGCCTAGTAACGTTTATTTAAAACGTTTTTTGAAAAATCAATAATAAAGAACTTGTTATAGCCTTGTTGCGTTACTTTTTCCACACCTTGTATAATAACAAATTTTCAGAAGACTTTACTCAAGGCGCTTTTCCATAAGATAGGGTTTGTATATGGTGTCATTTTCATTAAAACCTTGAAAGGACTCAAATGAATAATTTAGAGGATCTCAAAAACTATAAATTTTTTAACCTTGAGCACATGAAGACTTTTGATCGAGATGTTATAAACTGCATACCTAATAACAAATTTTCAGAAGACTTCATCAAAGGCACTTTTCCATAAGATAGGGTTTGTACGGTGTCATTTTCATTACAACTGGTAATTCTCATTTCAATACTGGCGGTATCTCAAAAAGTGGTAATTTTTCAACCTTGAGCCATAAGAACTTTTGTTTGAGATGTTATGAAGTGCATAATAACAAATTTTCAGAAAACTTCACTGAAGGCGCTTTTCCATAAGATAGAGTTTGTTATACGATGTCATTTTCATTACAACCTTGAAAAGACTACAATTTAATGACTTTAGAGGAACTATATCTCAAAAACTGTCAATTTTTGAACCTTGAGCCAATGAGAACTTTACTGCTCTTTTTCATAAGATAGGGTTTGTATACGGTATAATTTTCAAAACAGCCTCGAAAAGACTCAAATTAATGACTTTAGAGGGGCTGTATTTCAAAAACTGTATATTTTTGAACCTTGAGCCCATGAGGACTTTTGATCCAGATGTTACGAACTGTACAATAACAAATTTTCAGAAAACTTTACTGAAGGCGCTTTTCCATACGATACCTAAGGTTTGTACGGTGTAATTTTCATTACAACCTTGAAAAGACTCCAATGAATGACTTTAGAGGGGCGATATCTCAAAAACTGGTAATTTTTGAACCTTGAGCCAATAAGAACTTTTGATTGAGATTTTATGAACTGCATAATAACAAATTTTTAGAACACTTCACTGAAAGGGCTTTTCAATAAGATAGGGTTTGTACGGTGTCATTTTCATAACAACCTTGAAAAGACTCCAATTAACGACTTAGAGGGGCGTATCTCAAAAACTGTCAATTTTTGAACCTTGAGCCCATGAGGACTTTTGATCGAGATGTTACGAACTGCATAATAACAAATTTTCAGAAGACTTCACTGAAGGCGCTTTTCCATAAGATACGGTTTGTACGGTGTCATTTTTCTATAAAAATTGAAAGAGGTCCAAAGGTCTAATTAGCCTCTAGTCTCAAAAGTTCTGAATTCGTTCATAAATTAGTTGCTAAAATTAATATTTTAGAAGCAGGGTTATAAAAGTTTTTAGTTTTTGAAAAGCCATCGTCAAGCTTCACAAGCCTACCTAGTGCCTACCCAATAAGAGTAAAAACTGGAAAACTGGAATTTTAATCAGACATTTTGATGTGGTCAATAAAAACAGCTAATGAACCAATGTTAAAATTTAATAAAAATTCTGCAGCTATAAGTCAAAAAGTTATGAACGAATATAATTTTTTTAATGTTGTACCTACTCCAGCAGCCAGCTTGGATGATTTTGAGCGAATGGAACCTACGCGACGATAAAAATTTAAAGAAAACACAAATTCAACCTTCGTGAATAAAATTTTATCAGTTGATAAGAAATATATTTATGGCGTTATATTTCCCTTTTAATTAATAGCCGAAACTATTCGAAAAACTAATAATTTCCCATTGATTATGTTAATTGAAATTAGGCTATTGCTATCCTTGTTTTACTAATGTAAAATTCACGTTAGATTTGTTATTTATGATTAAATCTCTTGATGAATATGCGGCATACTTTAAATAGCAAAATACACAAACTAACAACAATACAATTTATTTTATAATGAAAAAGTCACTCACCCTCTAATAAACATCAAAAATATTTCAACGATTGATTGTAAACGCGAACCAGCTTCATACCCCATGTTTTTTCTTTTATCGCCACCATTAATTGCACTATTTTAACAATAAATCAAAATTTTAAAAGTTTATTACGAAGTAATTGAATTTAAATTATTTATAATCACTAATAGACACAAGTAAAACACTTTTAAATTCAACACCCCTATTTAAATATGCAAAAATAATAATTTTAACTAATTACAAATGGATCTTAATCTTAACGCGTGTCGTTTGATATTTGCAAGTCGACCGCATCGAATTGTCTTGATGCAGGTGTTGACCCGCACCGTCGCTTGTTATCAAATTAAAAGTTTGTTTTTGTCACTAGATTGAAATGACCGCGAATTTTAATTGCGTTATTATTGTTGATTGAAACTTTAATGAATTTTGATAAAACGAGCGTGCTTTTATGTAAAAATATTGTCGAAATTGACATTTTTCAATAAAATTTTGACGTTATCATAAATTACATTGACCAATACGGCAATTATTTCATATCTTTATGCCAAATTTTGCTCTAATAACATTGTTGCCATTTTGTCAACTTAAAAATTCAATAGTTTTTTTTTCTGTTTATTGCATGTTGATTTTTGATACGTTTGGCGGATATTTTTTAATTCATTTTTAATAACACAAATTATAATATCACATTAAAATTTTACATGTAACATAAAAATTATTGGAAATATCAATTGCTCCATCTATTATTATAAAAATTAACTATAAAAGCAAAAAGTAAGGGATTTATTAAATATTCAAAACTGCACCCAATTTTGGCCTTGATACAGTAATTTATTGAAATTAGTTGGTTATCAAATAGGCATCTGTTTAGCTACCACTTGATAGACCGTCTCTTCTATTTTTAAATTGTCTATTCACTATACAGATGTACAGAAAGCTAAATCAGATATGAGACGTAATTTAAATAATTATAGTACAGGGTTGTCTGAAATTTTAGGATAAAAATCATATTTTGTTGCTGATTTATAATTTCTCTGAAATTTGATTTAAATTTTCAGCAATTAGGTAATTTGCGAGTGCTAAAATAAATCGTAATTGCGAATCCCTCTACATATTTTATTTTAAATTAATTACACATAGACTTTGTGACGCCTCGTTGATAAACCTTTACCTTACTGGAAGGCACCATCAAAATTACAATAATAATTTGAGCTCGAAAGTTGGTTGGATGACCTTCTCATTATTTCAATAAAACTTTGATAGAATTTTATTAGAAGAACTCGAAAAGCCAGTAATTATCGAAGAGCATCTTCTGAACTAAACCAATGATTGAATCGATTTAGAGAGAGGTTGGGTCTTTTTGTTTAAAAAGAGACAGTGATTTGACCAAAACTGGTGTTATTGATGCTGTGGACCTTGATGCTTAGAACAATCAGTGCCTTCCAGGTTCCAGAAGATTAATCCGTTATAGAAACCAGATTGAAGATCCTGGGACTTCTATCAACTCCGGGTAAGTCAAATGCCTCACATCTTTTTGGACCTGGTATATTTTTATTTCTATTTAATTATCGAAGAGCAAATCATAGGGATATATCTTGTCTCAGGAAACAAGATTTTTAACAAAGATGAAGAAATATCAATTTAAAGTTAAATAATCAAGATATCCTCGAATGAAGTATGACAGCAGCTGTCACTGTCACATATTTTTAATATTACTGTAATAATAGTAGTGGCCGTTGAAGATATAATAATTCGACCACAAGTACTTACTTTACTTCGAAGTTATTACTCCATATGCTATGTAATTTCCCAATGAAATGAACATACCTCCTTTTGAGCAGTAAAATGCTTTTCCAACGACCCATAATTTTTATATTGACTACGAACAATTGCTGACAGCAGCTGTCAGAGTCAATCCAAAGGTGTCCTATTTATTTTAATAAAATTTGCAATTTTTGTATAAATTAACAGCCAAGGGGTGCAAAAACCAAAGAACAATTTGTTCTAAAATAATTGCCTACTATAGTCAAAATTTAAATAATTTTTAAATTTATTTCTTTATACCCACATGAAAAACATGAAGTTATTACAAGTAACTTATGTTAACTAGAGACCTCTCTATTTTACGAGTGCAACTTTAAATTATGGTTATGAATAGCAATAAATAAGATTTATAATTTATTTATTGACTTCAAGTGGGCATTTAAAGATTAAATTAATTGAAGATTGTTTTGGCATTTATTTTTAATCAATAAAAATTTAATTTAACACCAGCAATGGAGCTCTATAAATTACAAATTACAATTTTGGGTCATATCATGCATGAGAAGAGAAAAATAAGAACCGTTGCCAGTAATTATGCGAAGGGAAAATTTTAAGGTAAAAAAAATCTAGGAAAAAGGGTTTAACAGGTTTAACTCGGGTTTAACCCGATTTAGTTCGAGCTTCAGTATCGAAAATACGATTAGCTATTTATGATGATCGAAATCCTTCTCAGAGGAGTTGGCATCTAAAGAACAAGCACGGTGGGAAAGTATTATGGCCAACAGTGGTGTACCCATCAAAGCATGGACAAAATCAGTCTTAGTAGGTAATCATCATCTGCTAATAACGTGGCTATCATGGTCTACCATCAGTACACTTAGCGTATCACAATAAATGGCTCGAATAGAAGAAGCATCTCAAAAAAATCATTCAGGGAATAAATATGTTCTAGCTGCAGAGATTGCAATGAAGCGGACCGAACATGTTACTGTTACTGTCCTGGATTAGTGTAAATCAGAGGACACCTGTTGAAGGAATTTTGACCTAACCTAACATAGTCACCAAGTAATGACGACAATGCAACCTTCCAGCAGGGCCGTAGCCAGGGGTAGAGCCTGCCCTGAAAATTTTTAAGCTTGTTCTAGCCAGAGCTTTCTAAGAATTTTGCAATAATAATGAAACGATAAGTTTCTAATTGGTACCGGAGAAGAGAACATTGATTTTGAGAAAGAAGAAAAGAAGAGAAAAGAAAATCCCCAGAAGGAAGTGTTCAAAAGATTTATACAAACCCAGAAGAGAGAACACCCTCATTTTAGTCATTTTAGCTTTCAAACTCTCTTGAAAATAGTTAAGCCTGCCGTGATAACACAATCTGACTACGGCCCTGCCCTCCATAATCATTGAGTTCATCTAAAGATTAAAAGAACTCAGGTTTGAAGAGCCAGAAACACCTGCTATAAGGAAGTAAAGTACACTGGGCCGGAATAAATTCAATGAAAATATGGACAATGTTAGTAACTTCAAATTCAAAAATAAATTTGGATACTTATTTCCTGAGCTATAGGTATAGGTCTGATTTTGACAATGTAGACAGTCGTTATCTTACAAGGACCACATCCTGAAGGATCAGTGTGTTTGTAGTTTGAATAAAATTTACCTCTCACTCAATGGTACAGGTACATATAGCACCATAGACTAGAGAAACTATATATAAATCTGTCCAGTACTCCACAGTGTCCAGTCTAAGAGTATAAAGAGCACCACTATCTACTCCAATTAATAAATAGACCCGGAAGGAGGGTTATCAACCGTTGCCTATAAGTGAAAATGCAACGGAACGACATTTTGGAAAACTATGGATGACTCATTCATTTCGTCGAGTTTACATTATCATTGGCTGTCATGATCTTTACTTATAAGTGGGAGTATAAGCAACCATTTCTATTGAAGAAATTGACCGGAAATCGCTATATTTAGAAAACCATTACGATCCATATTATTAGCTAAATGGCTCTTTCATGTTAGAGTAGTGGCTATTTATTCAATAATCTATTCAATGCTCCTATCTAGTTTTGGGGATAAATTAAGCAACTGGACGGTCTTTTTCAAATTATTTAAATTTAATTCCGTTTTAGATATTATCCGCATTGTTGTCTTTTTCATTTAAATCTCAAATTGCCAAAGATAACGTGATGGATATAATCATAAATTATTTGAAAGACATTAAAATCTCTCTCTGCGGTTATAGGTCTTGCATGTACCATTTCTAACGTTGATAGCAGTGAAGTTATACGTGGGTTTTCTGTTCTTGTAGTAAGTAACATGCAAAAATGTAAGGATGTATTTAAAGCCAATTAAAATTAATCGCACGTATCTTATGTCCCAGCAAGTTTGGAATTATCTATAGTACCACACGAACATGTCGTGCCATAAACGCCGCCTAAGTAGAGAAATTTTTTAAACTTTTTAAAATTACCTTTAATTTAATTTAAAAAAGCGCTACTTTAAATAGCTGAAATTTTCTTTTTTTTCTCTTAAATTGCGAAAAATTATAAAAGCTATGAGAATTTTAATGGTGCTCGTTTAAGAGTACATGTGTTAATTTGCATGAAAACATCCACTACTGGATACTAACAAAAGGTATAAAAGTAATATTGTAACAATAATGACACAAGCAAGCGTTATAAATGTTCTTTATTGTTAAAGATTTGCATATCTGTAGGAAATTATCAATGCGAGAACTTTAAGGTGTGAAAACTATTGCTAAGTGAAAGCAAAAGCAATTAGTTTCCGAGACAAGGCGTCAATCTTCCAAACAAATTAAAACGAGTAAGAAGTAACAGTATACAAATTTATGTAAAAAGATATAAGCAGTAAGCGAATATATTTTCATAAAAGGAAATCACAGCTCAGATTTCTAGTTTAGCTGCCGTACAAATGAACCCACCTGTACTCAGCAGGTCGTAACAAATGTGAATGCACCCTGTCTGATGGAATCAGCTGTCTTTCCCTCGTGCTCAGTTGTACTTGTCAACTGTCCTACCCTTTTGCTCTCGTATTTTGTGACCAACCATCCAAATCGATACGCAACAGTAGCTTCAGCTCGTTTAAAATGTGGTTTCTTGTGCTTTGTTTGGCTTTATTGCTTTTGGTTAATCGTTCGACTCTCTCTTTTCCTCTTTGTTGTATTAAAACTAAATTGAACAGCAAATAGAAGGTCGTCGGAGGAAAAAAAGTATTTTCCTGTTTATTTTCCCAAATGAACCAATAAAAAAATTAAACATAGTAATATAAATCATAAAACAAATTACAACGATATCGGCAGTAAAAATACACGGCCGTTTCGCTTTAAATCTACTACAATTAGATACCTTTTATTACACACAATCTATTGATGCTATACAAAATTTACAACTTTTGTGGGTTTGTATCTTGATTTTAAATTTCTTTTTACAATTGGACACAGTTTCAAATTTTACGACAAAGGCATAAAATTATCTTTTGTGTATATTTGGAATGGAATGAGATTTTTTAAACGACCAATTAACGAAGACACGTTAAAAATATTTTATTTTTCAAAGCTACATAGGGACTAATGACATGCACCCTTTAAAAATTAAATCAAACAACTCGGAAAGATAATCAAACAATTTATATTGAACAGACACGTCGATTTAAATCAAAGGCTAATGTCGAGTCTGTTGAATTTTCAATCGCAATAAAAAAAAGTTTTAGTCTGTAATTGTTGTGTCTTTTATTATGTTTATTTAGTTTATTTTCTACATTGGAAGAATTACAAGACAACCGACAGTTTTTGAATAATGTAATAGTGCACGATCCACTTTCTCGCCTTAATTCTCAACTTGTTCACGAGGTCAAGGTGTAGTTATATATGCGATCGGTTGATAAAGAGACGTTGGATGCTTTTCTTTTGTTGAATTCTTTCAAGAAATGGGAAAATCTAGTTTAATTATTTATCGAATTTCCTACTTGCTCTAGTTAGAGATGTAACAAAAAAGTTCCAAAGTTCAAACTAGTTCAAACTAAAATGGTCATTTTAAGGTTCTCTCAATTTGTTAAATATATTGTATTATTTCATCTACTTACGGATTATATCAACATATAGACTGAAAGAAAGTATAAAGCTTATGTTGAAATTTCCCGAAAACACCACACTAGCTTTAGTGATAGGTAACTGATAACATGATACCAGCTTTTTATTATACCTATGCCCTAAAATATGAAAAATATCTTAAAATTACCTATCTATCAGGGATCGTAGCCAGGGATACGCCAGAGCAGACCGAACCTGCCGTGGAAAATTTTGAGTCAAACTCCTTGCCAGAGTTTGCTAAGAATTTCGCAATAATAATAAAATGATAAGCTCCAATTATTGCAATTTCCAGTGCCGAAGAAGAAAACATTGATTTAGAAAAGCTTAGGAGAAAGTCAAATTTTTGCTAACTTTGGACTTAAAACTACCATCTTTAGAAGAGATCACAGAGATTATAGTGGTCAATAAATTTATAAAATCCCAGAAGAGAGAGAACCCTGATTTAACTGTCTTTGATATCATTTTCAGCAATGTATTGCATTCGCCGAAACGTGGCTATAAACGTAGAATATATTGGTGACTGCCAGAGTGTTTGGCTGTAGCACAGCGACTTGCGAGTCTCTTTTCTCTGTGTTGACAAGAATTAACCGCCCACAGCGACTTTCTATGTGCCACCAACCAATGTCTAAGTCGGTCCTTCTTGCATTTTATGTACTTATAATTAGAAGTACGAAAAAATCAACAAAAGTATTGCGAAAGACGATATTGGTGTATGTAGATATAAATCTAAAAATTTCAGCCTTTAGCTGCCTTGAAATTTTTTGAGCCTGCCTTGATAACATAGTCTACCTACGGCCCTGTTACCTAATAGAATTAAAAAAATATCTGTTGTGTCAACACAAGACTTTCCGATTGAGTTGATTATTCTAAGACCAAAACAGAATTTTTTGACAAATGTCAAATTTTTTTACAACTGTCAGAAACGTTAGCTGCCAAATATTATTAGATATTTGATTGCGTAAAAACTCCTTTTAAAACAAAATAATGTTAAAAAATTTTATATAATTGAATAGAGAAAAAAATTCTCTATCGGATGATTTAAAAAAAATTATATAGTGCCATTTAAAAAAAACAAAATTTCCTTAATTGCACGCCCTCTAGCGGACCGATTTTGAACAATCTCCTTTCTGCACTCCGTTGTTATCTGATAAGACCTTACGCCAAATTTCAAGTCAATCGGTTCGGTCGTTTCAGAGATTTCGTGGGGAACTACATCCACACACACATACACACATACACACACACATACACAGACTTTTTTCTAAAAATGGTCTAGATCGTTTCGGGGGACCTCAAAACAGATATATCCGGTGTTATCTCAAAATATTTTTTTTACCCCATTACAATACTTTCCTTTATTATTATTATCCATTCACTTATTATTTGCGCTATGGTTGGCCATGTTAGGGTGACAGATTCCACCCGGTATAAATTTGAAAAAAATCGGTTAGGTTATGTATTGTAGAGTAGTGACTTTTATCAATTGTGTTAATAGTTGGTCTGTCAGTGGTCTGTCATTTTTTTGGTATTGTCAAGAGCTGTCAGTCAACTTAATAGGAACTTTTTATTTCGGCAAACCAAAAAACAAAAATTCATGGCCAACCATATCGCAAATAATAAGTGAATGGATTATATAAAAAATGGAAAGTAGTGCGCAAGCGCAAACCTTCGCGTAGATGGCGCAACGACTTCGATTTGTAACAATCGTGTCATTCATATTGACAAAATGGAATAAAACTCGATTATTACAGGATATTTTTTTCTAATATTTTGGAAACGCCTTTTATGGATTTATTTTTAAATTTTATGCTTTGAACCGTCGTCTGCGTTGATCTGTCGTAGTTTGGCGCTACTATAAAGTCATACCAATCCAATAAATTGTAACTAGAGGCGCTAGTGCATCAGGGAACAATGGAAACTGTAATCAAATGTTTTAAACTGGAGTACTGTCACTGTTTAAGTGTTTATCACCTGTCTATTTGACAACGACAAAATTAAAGGTACGTTTTGAAAACAGCGACTGCACCCCCTCCCTCATAGATTACGATGAGTTCTTAACTGTGTTGTGATTGGTGTCGCAAATGTCAATATGAATTTTGCACCAATCACAACAAAGTATAAGTTTAAAATTAAACAGCGCGTATTAAGTCTAGTTGACTATCAGTAAAATAAATTCCTATGTTCCCTGAAGTGGAGCCATCTATCTTATTTTGACAGCATATTACATCGCACGATTTTGAGCGATTGGTATGACTTTATAGTAGCGCCAAACTACGACAGATCAACGCAGACGACGCTTTAAACAAATTTTGAAAAATTTGACAGAACAAGTTATTTTGAATTACATGATTCGTCATTTGCGTTGATCTATAGTAGTTTGACACTACTAGTGTCAAACTTTAATACAGTAAATACCATTTACAACGCAACATAGCGTCAATTGTAAGATGCTGTTTCAGATCGTTTATATGCCAATCTCTGACAGCAATGCAAAATCGCGTTCCATTTATTTTGCAACACCAACACACAATTCATTAACTTTAGAAAATAATTAGATCGAAATTAGGTGATCGCAAAAGTTGGTGTCAAATTCAAGTTTTACGCGCCTTCTTGCTTCTTAGGCAAAAATTTTTTTTGGAAAATTGAAATAGATGAAAAATACAAGTCTTATCGTCATCAAAACCACCACAAATGGAATTCACTGAATATCAAAATGATATACCTATACATATAAAAGTGGGAGCCAATGGCAAGGCCTCCATGATAGTTTCATAACAATAACAAATTTATTCGTTAAAACCGGCGATGTTTCGATAAATCATCTCGCTGTCGGTGTTTATCTAAGAAAAGTCAGCTGTTGGAAATTGTTATGTAGTCTGAAGGCGCCCAATTGGGGGGGTTTCGCTTTGACCAGGGCCGTAGCCAGATGTACGCTAGGACAGGATGTGGAAGCCTGTTCTAGCCAGAGCTTGCTAAATATTTCGCAATAATAATAAAACGATAAGTTCTTAATTTGTTGGTCCCGAAGAAGAAAACATTGATTTAGAGAAAGTCAAATTTTTACAGACTTATGGCAAAAAACTTTCATTCTCAGAAGAGATTATAGTGGTCAACAGATATATAAAAATTCAGAAGAGAGAAAACCCGCCTGATTTTAGCTGATAGTCTCCCTTAAAAAAATTTGAGCCTGCCCTCATAACACAGTGTGACTACGGTCCTGACTTTGACTTACCTACTCTAGTGGAGTACGACGACGAATCAGTAATTTTTGTTCTAACGGTACAGTTAGAAAATCTATTTAGATTTAGGTAAGTACTTTTGGTATTAATTCGGCCCTCTATTTAGCTATGATTTTCTTTTTAAAAATAGAGATTTACTTTTCCCACCCTTAAATATTTTGCCCTGCAAGCCGTGGTTTGTGGTCTTGTAATTTTAGTGTAAAAATACACCACTGCTTATTAATTATTGTAGATACATTTTTGAACTTTTGTAGACCATTCCCTTCTGAATGTCTCATATGAGCAGATAAGATATATCTATACCTTTTATATTTTTCGACTAAGGCCCGTTTTAGATGGACTAATGCCCGTATTTATAGACAGATCTCAAGCACTTGCTCGTACTCAAGACTGAGACGAGGCCGGTTGCTATTGGTTTTCATTGTGTAATACAATAGAAACCAATAGCAACCGGTCTCGTCTCAGTCTTGAGTACGAGCAAGTGCTTGAGATCTGTCTATAAATACGGGCATAAGTGTTGTACTAACGTGTTAGCACTGAATCAACTCAAGGAGCAAAAGCAAGGGAATCTAAGCTTTAACGTCGTCCACGATCGTGCGTTAACATTTCTACTGACGACGTTAAAGCTTAAATTCCCGTGCTTTTGCTTCTTGAGTTGATTCAGTTACTAACAGTTAGTACGATACTTAGTCCATCTAAAACAGCCCTTATGTTTTTTAAAAATGTAATTTAAACTGTTCTTCCATCATTAGTAAATAATTATATTTTTGAATGACTTCCATAGTCAATTGTCGTAACAGTGTTTCACTGGTAGCTACTGGGACTCAAAACATCAGTAATCAGTGATACTGTTATGCCAGAAAGACAAAACTAGAGTAATTGATAGTATATATCATAGAAAATCAAGGATGTATGCAAAACTAGTACTAAGGACAACATCCAAAAATACACAAATCATACACAAATATAAAGCAAAAGCTAAATTACTTTCACATCGACCATTTTAAAAAATTGTGTTCTCGGTACTACCATTCATAGCTACCAGAGCTAGACATTAAAAAAACTTAATGTTGACTTAAACGGTAACTGTTAAATAGTATGGCCGAGTAAATGAATTACATATTTACAACGAAAATAGAGTGAAGACCACCTCAACATACATCGATGAGCTGACGAGTTGTTGAGTAAATTGAAACAACGTGGAAACAACCTGAAAATGTAAATTCGTCCAACAACTAACGAAGGGCATTAAAAATAGCACAAAGTAGAAGGTAATTATTTTCAAAGATCCAAATATTCTGCTTGTTTTGATACTGTGTGATACACTAACACCAGCATTGTTTAATTTAATTGAATACTTGTTTTAACCATTCGGTAGAAGATCTAGGGAGAATCAAAGGGATATCTGATTTCCTCCTGTAGGGTGAAATAGACCATTCAAAGAACCCAGCGTTTGTCGTAAATCTCTCGCTCTGAATTACAACCAAAAGGAAATTAGGCGTTGACCCTGTTGTTTTTAACAATCTTTGTACCTTGTAATTCCTTAATATAAACATTGAATGGATGGACTTAACTTTTGCCACATAAAAATGTATAAGAACACAATATAAAACGAAAGTATGTCAGGGAATGAGAGAGGCCATAAAAGTGCAAAAAAAGTAGAAAAAAGTGGAAACGACTTACGGAAATTTTAAACTGCTCTTTAAATTATTTAAACAGTAATTTAAAGAGACGATGAAATAATTATTATTGACCGTCCTATATTCCATACAATAGCTAACATGTGCTCATGGAACTGTAATTTTAATTAATAATTTCGTGTCGGGTGGGAAAAGAAGCATGTGGTACAAATAGTACATTAAATTTTTTGAAATTTCAAAGCGATATTATTTAAAGTTAGTTAATTTCAGGCTTACGATTACTTAATCTATAATTATTTTTATGCACGAAAAAATAACAATTGTAATTAGACCATCACGAACATACCTTTTTTAGTTGAAAACATTAATTATGACTTATCTAGCAAGTTAGAAACGTAATCTGGCGGGTATAACTTTTAAATTTGTTGTAGGATGTAAAATAAATAGAGAAATATAAATAAGCTAGCTGTGAAATCAATCAGCCGTTCATGCATTAGAAATTCAAGAAAAATCTATCAAGCGTCTAGAGTTTCTTCCCTTTGGGATACGCAAAAAGAAAAAACATGGTTTACTCTAAAAGAATACGAGATTTAAGAGATTTTACAAACTGCATCCTTGTTGTTGAGAAAATAGCAGAGAAACTCAACAAAAACAAAAAACAATCTCTGAAAGTTACTAAATCCATTCGAAAACATTTCTTTATCATTTGGCTTTCCAAAACCAAAACTTTTCACATTGTTAAATCGGTTAAATTTAAATAATTTTAATTAAATAGAAAAACTGGTTGGATTAAACATAATTACATTTGCCAAAAGCGTTAAAACCCTACTTAAAAATTCTTTTTTTATTAACTTTTTTCCGGTTTATTTATCCGACGTTTTCGTAGATTATAATAATTGGTGTCCTGATGTGTGTCGAGACAGGGAAGGTAAATGGGGACTAGGGTCGGACCCTAGTAAAATGCAAATGACCAGAAGGGTGCGTACATCAACCGGCCTTGATAGGATAATAATATGTTACGCCACAGTTCCTATCTACATTGGTAATTGCTTTATCTCAATCTCTATCACTAAACCTTTTTTTATCTCTTTTGTTTTTTTTACTCTTTGATTGTTGTTTTTTTAATACCATAATTAATTCAACTTAATGAGAAGATTTTTTTTAATGCTTTTTGTACGTTGTAACATTTTCTTTTTAAATCCTCTAAACTCCAAAGGGAGTAATTTTATGTTTAATCGATAAACCTGTTGCCTTGAGCGTCGAGACGAGGTAAAAAAAGCGTTTCTTTTGAAAATTAGTAAATTAGAATTTTTCTAGTTTCAATAAGAGTTATAAATCTGCAAAAGTGGGTAGCTAATGGTTTCTATAAACGACTTTGTCTTTTTAGGGTGGAATAACTATAAAGCTTCACTTCATCAAGTGTAGGCGCGTTACTATAACGAGCGAGTCAACTCTTGAATCCCCAAGTGTACAATCTTTAGAAAAGTTAGTTTATTACGTCAACAGCTTTAGTTGGAAACAACGAGACAACTTATTGATTTCTTTTTCGTTTAAAAAGATTAATTTTTAATTAAAATTTTGATCAATAATACTTTTGATTTAGTTAATTGAAGACAAAATTGATGGGTCAATTTAGTCCCCCGATATGAGATTTTCTAGCAAAAAACTAAGCTACGGTAGTGCCACTAATATTATAGCTAGCGCCATATTAGTTATCAAAATATTGAAACTTCAATTTTGGGGGACAAAGTTCACGCTACCGAAAAACTAATTATTGCGCTAGGTTAGTCTGAGCTAGCTAGCGCCGTAGAAATTATAGCTCATGCTTATTATTTAAATAGTTACAGAGGCTCCAAAGTTTTGGGCGCTAAGTTGACGCTAGCTTCCCGAATCGAGAATTTCGAAAAACTAATCATTGCGCTAGGTTAGCCTGAGCTAGCGCTAGCGCCACAAAAATTATTTCTAGCGTCTTATTAATTAAAGAGTTACAGGTTCAAAGTTTCGGGGGCTAAGTTCACGTTAGCCCCCCGAATTGTGAATTTCGAAAAACTAATCATTGCGCTAGGTTAAGCTGAGCTAGCGCCCTAGCTAGCTCCGCTAAATTTATAGCTAGCATCTTATTAGTTAAAAAGTTACAGATGCTCAAAGTTTCGAAGGCTAAGTTCACACTAGCCCCCCGATTCGTGAATTTTGAAAAAGTAATTATTGCGCTAGGTTAGTCTGAGCTAGCTAGCGCTAGCTAGCGACGCAGAAATTATAGCTCACGCTTATTATTCGAAAAGTTACAGAGGCTCGAAAGTTTTGGGGGCTAAGTTGACGCTAGCCTCCCAAATCGTGAATTTCGAAAAACTAATTATGGCGCTAGGTTAGCATGAGCTAGCGCCCCAAAAATTATAGCTAGCGCCTTATTGATTAAAAAGTTACAGAGACTCAAAGTTTCGGGGTCTAAGTTCACGCTAGCCCCCCCGAATTGTGAATTTCGAAAAATTAATTATCGCGCTAGGTTAGCATGAGCTAGCGCCAGCTAGCTCCGCCAAAATTATAGCTAGCGCCTTATTAATTAAAAATTTATAGAGACTCAAAGTTTCGAGCGCTAAGTTCACGCTAGCCCGCCGAATCGTGAATTTCTAAAAACTAATCATTGCGCTAGGTTAAACGGAGCTAGCTATCGCTAGCTAGCGCCGCAAAATTTATAGCTAGCATCTTGATCTTATTAATTAAAAAGTTACAGATGCTCAAAGTTTCGAGAGCTAAGTTCACACTAAGCCCCCCGATTCGTGAATTTTGAAAAAGTAATTATTGCGCTAGGTTAGTCTGACCTAGCTAGCGCTAGCTAGCGACGCAGAAATTATAGCTCACGCTTATTATTCGAAAAGTTACAAAGGCTCAAAAGTTTTGGGGGCTAAGTTGACGCTAGTCTCCTGAATCGTAAATTTCGAAAAACTAATTATCGCGCTAGGTTAGCATGAGCTAGCGCCCCAAAAATTATAGCTAGTGCCTTATTAATTAAAAAGTTACAGAGAATCAAAGTTTCGAGGGCTATGTTCAAGCTAGCCCGCCGAATCGTGAATTTCTAAAAACTAATCATTGCTCTAGGTTAGCCTAAGCTAGCTAGCGCCAGGTAGCGCCGCAAAATTTATAGCTAGCATCTTATTAATTATAAAGTTACAGATGCTTAAAGTTTCTAAGGCTAAGTTCTGAACTTAGCCCTAGCGAACTTAGCGGGGGCAAAGTTGACGCTAGCCTCCAGAATCGTGAATTTTTAAAAACTAATCATTGCGCTAGGTTAGCCTGAGCTAGCGCCAGCTAGCTCCGCAAAAATGATAGCTAGCGCCTTATTAACCAAAAACTTACAGAGGCACAAAGTTTCGGGGGGCAAGTTGACGAATCTATACTCCAGTCTCACAATTATAGAGAGTGACTCATTCCTAATATGTGTTCACAAGCTTTAGCAAACTATAGACCGGTTTCTACTGAGATAGATGCAGAAAACAGGTGCCGCTTTAATAGAATAACGTACTTTACTATAATTTGACTGAAGCTTGGTAGTAAAAGTGGATCCGAGTACGAACGATTGTTCATAATGCTGTACCGAAAAATCTCGATCTAATCTAGTCTTTATTCTATAAATGACACAACTGTCTACTTTTGTGGACAAATAGTATAGTTCCCCGAAATTCGAATTTCGAAAAACTAACCAATGTGCTAAGTTAGCCTGAGCTAGCGCCGCAAAATTATAGCTAGCACCTTATTAATTAAAAAGTTACGAAGGTTCAAAGTTTCGAGGAGGTAGTTCAGGCTAACCTAGGGCAATCATTAGTTTTTCGAAATTTGAATTTCGGGCGGTATATTCGTCAACTTGACCCCCCGAACCTTTGAGCCTCTGTAATTTTTTGTTTAATAAAGCTCTAGCTATAATTTTAGCGGCGCTAGCTAGCGCTAGCTCAGGCACCCCTAGCGCAATAATTAGTTTTTTTAGATTTGAATTTTGGGGGGCTAGCGGCAATCGCGTTAGCTTAGGCTGACCTGGTGCAATGTTTGTTTACGAAAAAATTTAATTTTGGGGGGCCAAGTTGACTGACCCGGTCTAGGTGCGATTTCTTTCTGAACGAATCTTCCCCAATACTTCTTACATCGACGATGTCAATTTTAAATGCTTTTAGTCTAACCAGGCGTGATAATAGATAAGATGAGATGCAAATATGTCCATTAATGGGGGACGTATACTGCCAATTTTTCCTATAAGATAAAATCGATCAGGCAAAAGAAAAACCAAGCTGGCAGTTAGTTAGTGTCGGATTTGCAAATGCAAGGCATCTTTGTTTCTTAATTTGATATAAAAAGAGACACAAAATTTGAAAGGTGTGCTCGATTCGCCCAAGATAACCTACGAACGTAAATAACGTAGAGAGAAGGCGAGGGTTTGAATCCTCCCTTGAGACTGGTCTTTACTTAGGCGAGACAAAGGCAAATGTCCGGCAATTCCTAAAAGATTTGCGTTGTCGTTTTTTTATTTGAAAAAAAAATGCTTTTGGTTGACTAATTTTTTTTTTGTGGTGACTACACACAACAAGTTTTGTATAAATTTACGAATTAGATTTGGTCGGAGGTTCGATTTAATTTCCTGTCATATTCGCAAACGTTGTTTGAAAGCAATAAATTATGTGATGTATAGCAACAGAGAGTGATTTAGTTATATTATTCCATGCATTTTTAAAGAATTTGCGTGAATCGTTTTTAAGATATATGGATAGCAGTTTGTTGTATGTTTAGTGAGAGACTTGATTGCCAATTTATTTTAATAGAACACATCCGCTTAATTGTTTTGCAAGGATAACTAATAATCTAGAAGCGCTGAAATTGCATGTCAAGTAATGATGTTTTAATTTGTAATTAAGACGAGAGGGAGTTTTAAAGGTTCGATAAATTTTCTTCGTTTACCTTTTTAAACTTGGCGTTAATATTAAAATTTATTTTAGTAAATTTTGTGGTTTGTATTGTATTTGGAACACGTACACGCGATAGGGTGGTGAATTCTTATTGCGTTTCGAATATTCGAATACAATAGGCTATATAACACAAGTCAGTTAGTTATTCACAATACATTCCTCAACTGCCCCCATATAGAATAATACCCAACTGATAGTCCCATTTAAACAACTATGTAATTTCTTCACGTTAGCCGACTTTTTATTTTTCCTCAAATTCGATACGTTTGTAATCGAACGACTCCATTGTTTAATAATTTAACTAGTGACCTTTATCAGCTGATGCAACTATTTTTTTAGGCGAATGCGGTAGTTTTCTATTGTTCTTAAAATACTTTGTGTTATGTACGAGGAAGATATAGATAAAAGCTGGGTTGTATTTTGTTTGAGATAGTATCGAAGTTGAATTTTACATATTATCCTTTATGGCTTTATGCGCAACAATCTACAATCGTGACATAGTTTCACGTATAAAACTTTAAGATACATACACACACAACCATAATACAGAGACCATAATCACACAAAAAAGGTTTCTAATAAACAGCACTTAAATAACCGAATCGTATAAGAATGCGAGAGCTTTGTTGTATGCAGATGATGTTGTGTTTTATGGTAAAATAAGGGATTTCTAAAATTGTGAATCTCTCTAAAGCGAGTTGGAATGATGTGAATGTCACGAGAAAGGATGTTTAGTTGATGGAATTTGCGATAAACAAGAAATGTTACAAAACTTTGTATTTTCTCATTTAATGTGATTTCTATCATCTAATGCAAATCGTGACAAAATGCTGTATCATTAGAAAAAGCTTTATAAAAATCTGCGATACCGATACGATCTTCATAGATAGTTTTAAAACTAACGGAAATAAAATTCAAATAACGAATAGTTTGAAAAGTACAATTTATTTCATCCTCTTTTATTTTTTTAAAAATATTTACTTATCGACTATCGTAGGCTCATCTTTAGTTTGCGTTTCGATATTAGACCAAAACCATACTCTTGAGAGAGAAGTAACAAAAATAATTTTTGGTGTACTTTAGCAAACGAGCCTGACGTGCAAAGTGGTCATGCTCTCGTAGATTATTTAAATTTAATGCGAAAAGACACTTAAGATCTTTACCTAAAGCAGAAAAACCATCAGAAAATCTACATGATATATTAATAACAAAAAGATAAGCTCTCTCACTCATGAGCAGGAGCACATGAAACATGATGATATTTTAGAATTTAATATCGCCGGTAGAAAAGTTTTAATAGAAAAGGCACTTCAAAAGACGACAGCCACCTAAACAAAAAATTTCAAACGTGTGGAGACTTTAAGATGGTATCTGTTCGAGATGTAATTATAATTATAGTAATTTTTCGCTCATTTTAAGTTATTTCAGTGCGTATCGTCTTCTCACGAACGTTGGCTAGTCATCTAACTATCGACACTTTGGAATCTGTCACTCTAAATAGTTTTTTGAACTACACATGCAAAGAAGAACAACAAAAGAAATATTTCATACTTTTTCGGCGTCGCTGTCTACATGTCTATGTAGCTCCTTAAAGACTAGCATTGCTCTAATTTGCCCTCTAGGATTAGGATTAGGATTGTTAGGGTGGAGGGTAAACCGAGGTTTACGCGCACTTAGGCCGCTTAATCGGGCCCATTGTGCTGCCTCCCTTTAGCAACCCCTTCTGACCCTTCAGTCCTTGATCCATCCTAACCTTTGGATGAATCCAAGGATACTGGAGGGTGAAGTGTCGTTGATACTGGCCATGTTAGGCCAGTATTCCCCTAACATGGATCCTCGAATTAGCGTTAACCGTTAAGTTAATCCGCTTCATTGCATCCTCTACATCTGGGACCCATTCTGTATAGATGCTTGTTCAGTCGACAGTGTCCAGTGAGAGTGCCAACGATGGCACGTAAGTTCTCACGAGACAACCGTAGGTAATAATTAGCGTACTTTTTAGATGGCGCTTTTATAGCTGCTTTGGCAAACCTGCAGCTGGTACAGTTAGCCCAACGTTTCCTATGGGCTATCAGCGTGTTACTTTTCAGTAGACTGTCGAGGGTGCTGACTGAGGGAGTAACAGAGGGCTCTACAAATAGGCGAAATCACCGAGCCCTCTCTCACCAACTGGTCAGCTCTTTCATTACCCTCGTTTCCTTGATGACCTTTGACCCAGCTGAGTTTTAGGTCGTTATATGTAGATATCTGATTTAGAGCTTTGATGCATTCTAGCACCAAACCAGAGGTTACTTTATGGCTGTTTAGTGCCCCGAGCACCGCTCTGCTGTCCGTGGATATCTGAATGTTGTGGTTGATGATTCCGCTCTCTATAATATACCGAGAGCCTTCTAGCACCCCTATCAGTTCTGTTTGAAAAACTGAGGTGTGCTTGCCTAGCGATATGCTTTTGCTTAGATTCAGCTCAGGTGGGTATATACCCGCTCCAGAGCCGCTATCTGTTTTAGATCCGTCGGTATAGATAGAGATGTCAGGTGTGACAGTTTCTGTATCTGTTGACAAAATCTTGAATGATCTGTTGAAAATATATGTAGGTGGAATGTGATCCGTACCCAACGTGAGTAGAGGCAGCTCTTTCGTGCTGTCCTCGACAACACTTAGATGTCCTACATTTGTTGAATTATCCCACAAGCCCAGTCCGCGTAACCTTAGAGCTGTCCTTAGGGCCAGTTCCTTCACATATATATCTAGTGGAGGGAGGCACAAAAGGGTCTCTAAGGCAGCGGTGGGTACGGTTTTCATTACTCCAGTGGCCGCTAAGCAAGCTAGTCTTTGCACACGTGAGAGTTTAGTTATGGTGGTTTTTTGATTGATAATCCTGCCCACCGCTCTGCGACACTGCCAAAAAGCAGCATTATTATTATAAGCCCTCTATTATAAATTAAAGAGAATACAATTTTCTTTCATAAACATGTTTGTTCCAACTGTCTTAGTTGACCAGTATGAGGAGAACAAAAAAAAAACATCCAACCATCAGTTGACTTATTTTCATACGCTTTCGACGTCTCTCTCGAATGTCTATGTAGCCTCTTAAAGATTAGAATTACCCTAATTTCACCTCTATTATAAATTAAACAGGATACAATTTTCTTTTATAAACATCCAACAGATTTCTTCCGTCTTAGTTGACCAGTAGGAGGAGAATAAAAACATAACTATCAGTTGACTTGTTTTCATGCGGATTCGACGTCTCTCCCGAATGTCTATAGATGTAGGTCCTAAAAGACTAGAAAACCCTAATTTATTTTCTATTTTTAATTTAAGAGGATAAAATTTTAATTTTTTAATTTTCACCTTATCGTGCGTAAAATATGAAATGGTAACAAACTTTTGATCAGACAACATTCAAGTAGAATTGACAACATACTTCCTGGTCATCGGAGGATTTATAGAATTTGTTTCTCTGTATTCTACCACTACGTAGGCTCTCATATTTAGTTTTCGTAGCAGTCTCCAAAATTAATTATTTTAATTCAACTTTAAAAGGACTTCAAATTATGAACAAAAGTTCATAATTTGTCATCATTTCGATCAGCATTATGTACAGCTTTAGGTGTTAGGGCCCTCTAATTGTGCTACACCCTGTATATTCTGTAAAGGTAAGCTATGTTAAAGCGTAGCTAATCTTTCAAATTTAAAAATCAATATAAACAGCATTTATGTCTTTTGGAGAAAAAGTACTTAACTAAGCTAAAATTGAATAGTTCGGCTATAATACTACAACTCAAAGAGAAAAACCATCGCTTCTCTTCTTGCAATTCAATACAAAGAGTAAAGTCAATGGGCGCCCTACTGTGGGTAGAGAAACAAAAAAGAGTGGACGAAAATCCATATAATGAAAGAGCTTCTAATTCGATCTTATATTGTATTGTACTGAGTCTGACATGTTTTTTCTAAGAACTGGGTAGACCTCTTATCATGAAACTAAAATGGATGTTTTTACATTTTGGCAGAAGAGTAGTTTTTGTTTGATTTTTAATCTATTCGAATGGTGTTGAAATTTTTTAAAATGTACATAAATCTAAAACGCAAGATCAATTAATTGATTTGATACCAATGATGCGAAGAGTATAGTCTCAATTTACAAAAAGTTATCTGAGATGGTAATGTTATACCCTTACTTCTTGTCTAATCTCGTCTAATGGCTACTTTTCATTTTTACCACAAACATTTCAACTCATATGGATGTACCGTGTGAAACAAAGTGATGAAATCACTTCAACAGTTCATCTAACGTCTAAGACTTTTATAATTGAATTTAAATAAACTTCAACTAAGGTAAAGAATAGAATGGAATTCCATAAATAGTTTTAATAATTTATACTTTCCATATCAAACAAACAAAGTACTCTAGTTGCTAAATAAGGAACAAATTTTACACAATTTTGTACATGTTTAGCAATTACATTAATTAAAATGTTACCATTATTAACTTTATAACCTTAAGAAGAATTTATAATCCATTTCTTAAAGCCTTTTAAAACGACATTTGATGGAAAATTAATTCAATTAGTTGAAAAAGACTTGTAAGTTCATAATTAAAAAGAATGTTTTAGAAAGATATTTTAATAGGTTGAATAAAGATAGTTTAACTTCCCATGTAAAGTTCTTAAATATTCATAATTTTTTTTATTATAAGTTTTTAGATTTTAATTAACATAAATTCTACTCAAATATATTAGTAGATAATAAAAAAGGGATGATGTGTCATCACAAGACTATTTTATTCCGTCTTAAGATATTATTTCTTGTTACTAAAATGACTTTCATAACACAAATATTTCAAGGCATTTCTTAACAAAATTGATGGCCCATTGCAAAGTACCCTCGAGGAACATTAACATATCAAAATTCCAAATTTTTCGTGGTTACAAAAGATCGGCTAACCTAAGAAGCACTGGATTGCCTTTGTGATGAGATGAATTAATGGATTTACCAAAGGATCCTATAATCCTAGTGCCTCACAAACTGAAAATTAATTTTTTTAAAAGCTGATGGTGGGCTGAAAAGTACACCTTATGACTATAGAGTTTTTAACTTTATTAAGCAATAAACTAAGCTATTATAAATTATTCGTAGACCTTACAAATATGGTTTCATGCCAAACCGAAAAAATATCAAAAATGTTATAATCCCAACAATAAAATTTATGTCACCAACATTATGTAAGGGATGTTAGCTTCATTGCCTTTAAGCACCGTACTAAATTCAAACTTTCCATTCTATAACTTCAGACGATTTACTTAGAGACAACATTTCAGTAATGCAGCAAGTGCATTTTCGAGAGAGAGAAGTTGATATATTTCAAATTATATTACAAATAATTGCGATACAGAATTCCACCATGTTAATATTTGATCCTAAATCTTAAGCTTTTACGTCTCCTTCAGCGATCCATTTTTTAAAGACACATCTCATAATCATAATTCAAAACTTTTAAATCCTTTTAAATAAATTGATAAATAAAAATATCCATTTAACTTTTGACAACCATTGAAAAATTGTAAAGAACTCAAACTTTCTTTTACAATTTTGCTTTAATGGTTACATTTTTATAATCCTTTGGACCAAAAAAAAATTCTTTCAAAAAACGATTCTTTACAGGAATTTAAAATCAATTAAGTTAAGCTGTAAATAGCTACCCAACTACGTTTGAGACGTTAAGAACATTAAAAACTTTTTACAGTAACAAAACGAAAATATCCATTACTGTTAATACATTTTAAAAGTTACTTACATGTAACATAAGTGCAAAAGATAAGAGGACTAATATCGCAGGAAGCCATGTGTGTGTGTCAATATTGAAGTTGCATATCGGGGTAAGTTAGAACACCTGCTCGTGTTTCAACTGCACAAACACCCCATAAATTCACACAATGTGCACTAGTTCACGCTAACTTCTCCTATATACATTTTTCAAGACCTGATGTGCGATACAAAAGAACAAGAAATCAACTTTTCAAATTATATAAAAAGCCCATGTTATAAGAAACAAATTTTAAAATTGCCTATAGCCCTATACAATTTATAGACATAAATGGAATTATAAACAGCTGCTCCAAATTCTACTTAGCAATTTATTTTTGCACATCGTGTGTATTTTTAATATTTAAAAGTTTGACATTAATGCTTTCTTGATGTCTTCACAAATCAGATTACACCCTTACTTACTGAAAAGTTTTCAGTTGGACGATTTTATTGGATTATACTCGTAGTCTTATGTCTATAATAGGCTTATAATTCCTATAATTAGTATTATGTCTTTCGAAAATAAATTTTAGCAGCAGACGAGAGCCAGATACCACCATATGGATTAAAAACTTGGAACACTCCAGCTGAAGCAAAGTCGAAGATAGTTATCTACTGACGAATAGATATCTATTGCCTAAGTGTTCAAAAACCGGTTTCAAACAATAGAAATGGTTAAGTTTTGGAATGTTATGGATCCATAACTAAGCAAAAATGTACCAGAGACTGGCCATTAGAGCGAAGAGTGGTACAAATTGATACATCGAGAACCAACTCGTCAAAACTAAGGGTGGGTTTACATTAGTATAAAGTAAATGAGTTAGTTACTTCTGTAAATTTCTGGACCAGTTATAAGTTCACTTTTCCAGACTCAGGGCAAGTATTATGCTGAAAGAAAATGAATCCTTTACGTGACCCATTTTTGCGCCTTTAGGAATAAGAATTTCAAAATTCTTAATTCTCTTAAAAAAGTGGCTTGGTAGTGGAATCATAAGAGGATGATATGTGGGCTCTTTCATGAAAGAGTTTTCTATAGAAGATCCTGACAAGTAGGTACAACCTATAAGTTGCTGCAATCCCAAGCACAGGTTAGGCCAAAACATTGTAGCAAGCAGGGGGTGGCATTTAATTAAAAAAAGTATTATCTCAGCAAATAGTATTTGATTGTAGTTTTTAAGGAAAGGCGTCGAAAGCGTATGAAAATAAGTCAACTGATGGTTCTGCTTTGGATCTGCTCTTGTACTGTAAGACCGATCTTAATATCGGGTCTTAATTAATCTCCTCGGTATCACTCTAGTCGAAGACGGGAGGGTTCGTAGAAATAAATCAGCAACAACAACACTTTCTACCCAAATAAAAATATTTATTTAAATAAAAAAAATATGATTAACAATTTATGTTAATAAAATAAAATAAAAATAACAATTTCTGTTATTAAAACGAAGCGTAGGTTTTGTTTATAACACAAAATGACTTTTATAACGAAGATAAACGTTTATAATAAAACCCAAAACAAAATAACTTCCTTTGGATGTCGGTCGTTCATGGACACCACTCGGATTGGCGGAAGTAGCTCGCTCCTCGGACGTAATTGGGGACGCGTGTTTAACTTTACAGCTAAACCAGCGTTCCTCCGGATCAACAGTCGGTCCAACAAGCCCAAGACTGTAATCAAGCCCACACAAATGATCGACAGTCGGCCAAAAGGTCGAGACTGTAATCTAGTCCTTCTCAACGGGAGTGTACTGCGGTAGACGCGATCAGCTTATACCCTACAGCTGCAGCTTATCTCAGCCGCTGGTGCAGGGACGCCAGACCATCAACTACCCACAGTACAAGGCGACCTCACTGAACACAAGAACACACGATGCACAGTGGATGCTCACGGTTGGTCACGGACTCTCCTGAAATCCATGCACGTCGAATATTTATTAATTCTCCACCACCAAGTTCCTAGCACCAATAGAACTCGCTTGTTCGATTTATCTACGAAGTGGGAATGTACATGTGACTTCGTACGTTTGGTACTCATATCTCTACGATTATCACTCAGCTACTACATGAATGCGTTTTATGCGATTATGTAGGTGGTGATAGATGCGGGCTTAAAATATACATCGAATGGTATAAATTTCGAGTGGTTACATTAAATATAAATAATCTTAAAAAGCATTTAAAATAATTAAATATTTTAAATGATTTTAAAATTAGAAAAAATGAATGATAATATTCAGGACGTTGACAAGTAAAATTAAAAGGACGAAAAAATATATTTGGGATGCCTGAAGGGCCAAAATAAATTAAATTAAATTATTATTAAATTATTAAATAAATAATTACAATTTATCGGGGACATTGAAATTAACCGGCGACCTCGAGTACATTTGCAGTACGTTGAAGTGCAAACGCCGGATAAAAGTTTATACCATTATCGCAGATGGTACAAAAACGAACTCAGATGGTTGCTGATGGATTACGTACGAGTCATTTTCTTAATAAAAAACGCTCGGGTGCGCAAACGATGTTAATTTTTCACGTATCAGAAGCAGAATCTTACGGATTCGTAACACTCTGACAGGTGTAGAAAAATGCATCGTTACAGTACTGGTCATCTAAACCAGTTAGATCAAACGTGTTGGATGTTTCTGAAAGAAACTTTTATGCTCTTTCAATCATAATAAAGGTCAAATTAGTGTAATTGTAGTTTTTAAGGAGCTTAATTGACTTTCAGAAAAGACGTCGAAAGCAAATGAAAATAAGTCAACAGATGGTTCTTCTTTGGATCTGCTCTTGTACTGGTCTTCAAAAACAGTTGGAGCAAACGTGTTGAATGTTTCTGAAAGTATATTTTATGCTCTTTCAATAATATTAGAGGTCAAATTAGTGTAATTGTAGTATTTAAGGAGCTACATTGACATTCGGGAGAAAGATCGAAAACATATTTATGAAAATAAATCAACTGATGGTTTTTCTTCTGATCTGTTTGTACTGGTCATCTAAAACAGTTGGAGCAAACGTGTTGGATGTTTCTGAAAGAAAATTTTATGCTCTTTCGATCATAATAGAGGTGAAATTAGGATATGTAATATTTAAGGAGCTACATTGACATTCGGGAGAGACATGGTTAAACTGAGGAAATATTCGAAGTTTTTCATGTTTACTGTCATTTACTGTCAAAGTTATTTAGATCCTCCCTGCTGGGGTATAGTCTTAGAAAATATGGGATTGTTTTATAATTAGCCGGTGAGCAAACCATCGCTAATTTTTTTGTTATCGCTCTAATACAACAAAGATGCTGACACCTCTCTACCCCTGCATGCTACTTTATAAGAAACCATGTAAGAAAATACTTTTTATAACCCATCCACCAGTTAGTTCACTTGAACTCGCTTTTCAGTTTGCCAAAACTCTCTGTAACTCCTTTCTTTTTGTGTTGTAGCATCTCCAGTTTCTTAGAACATATTGTCAGAAAAAGAATCGGTTTAAATATTTAAATCCTGGCTTCTAAGCTCATTTTTATCTGCGTTTAAACGTCACCTTTCTTTTTTAGCTCCCCATGCACTAGTACTTATTATTTACTTAAAAAAAATTTCTTTTAAGTATGGAAAAACAATAAATGCCCATTGTTTGTTCCATAAATGATGACAAAAACCAATAGAAACGGTTTAATTCTATTTAAGTAAACAGTGCTATTGTTACGAAGCCTTGCCTTTGTCAAAACTTCTAGGAAGTTTACTACCAACTAAATTTAATCCACTCGGTCTATATCGCATTGTAGTAACTAGAGAGACAATTTGTTTGGCAAAAAACGTTTTTGTCCAGCTCCCCAATTTTAAACAATTTTATGAAAATTTAACAACACTAATCCACAATTTTATTTTACTCCAACTGACTTTTCTTGCAATTGAATTTTATGATACTTACAGTTACTTTAAAATTTAACGTTTCAAAGAGGATTATTTTGTAGAAAGTTAAATAAGGATTTTAAAATCTTCAAGTCGTAAAATTAACTTTGGTTGTAAATTTTTAAATAGAAACTATTTCGGTGAACTTCAATTACCTTACAAAGCCCTACACTTTTTTTACTGTAGGATTGTATAGTGTATACCTATTCTAAGCATTATCCTTTTTATGGAAAATAAACAACGTCATAAATTAAAGTTATGGTTCAAACAACTTCCTCATAGTTTGCATTATGTCAATTAATGGATACATTTCAAATTAATTATTGTATTGGAACTGACATCTTGAACTTCCTGCCTCATGTCATCTTAATCTAACCAAACTTGACGATGACATCCAAATGGGTAAACTTTAGCTTGAGGGACAACATATTGATCCAGTTTGATTATCCCAGATGGTTTTTGTATAATGTGTGACTAGAATTTGAATGAATTATTAATATTTTTAATCCTTAAATTAGTTTTCTTTCGCAGAATAGCCTGCTCAAATGACATTCAATTTAATAAACATAATGTTTTATACAACCCCCCTTTATCCTTTATAGGATATAAAGTTTAATATGAGTCGTAGAAAACAATTAATAATTTATAGGCAATAATATTTTTTTCTACTCCCATATGTGAAACTAAGCATTTCGTCATCACTTACTCGTTACGAAAATAGCATTTTCGTCTCTAGTGAGAAAAAGTGTTATTACAAGCAGATGTTATTTACAACATGAGGTGAAACCAGTTTTTTTGTGGTCGGTTCACATTTTAGTAAAAAGAATTATTTTTTTAAAATGTACTAATTATCGTCGTAGAAAAAATAGCATTTACGACTCGAGATGAAATCCGTTTTTTTCGTTCGAAAGATTAATTCACTCGCCCCTACGGGGCTTGTGAATTAAATTCTATCTCACGAAAAAAACGTATGTTTCATCTCATGTTGTAAAAAATACTATTATTGGAAAATTATATTTCACTGTAAAAGTTAAAGTTATGGATAGACGTGACCCTTGCGTTTTCACAATTTATTAAAAATGTTAAAATAGTCATAGACATGTACGCCAATAAAGTTATAAGTGCTATTATTATTATATTTCAAAGTCTAACACTTCGTGTATAAAAAAACAAACAAAAAATTAATTTTCCCCAATTAACAAACTGACGTATATGGTCAGGATGGATATCTGGTGTCAGAACCAAATAAGGAGTTTTGCAAAATATTCAGACAAACAATGTGCGACCAACAAAAATGGCTTGAATACTTGGGAGTATACAAGCCCGGAGTTGTATACTGGGAGTTAGAGCTCTGAGCCAAAATCTATTCAAGGGTGGTTCATCTGAAAAGAGAGCTTGGTCTGGTTAAAGCAATTTACACATTTTCCAAGTGCATAAGATACTCATGTAGAAAACTAAAGCAGCACCAAAGTGGTTTTTACACCGTAGCACCGTACTAATGAAAAGTCCAGCATTGGAAGACAAAAATGAATGAGTGAGCCAAAGACGAAAAATTTATTGGCGTAAATTGATCCACAACTTTGGAGCAGAAAATCTAAACGAATTGAGACGATATTAAACCAAATGCATTCCCTAATTTAAAAGACTTTTGGTTTGGAATGTGGTCTACACCGTCTCAAAAGACAACTTGATCTGGTGAAACAATTCACACATTTTACAAGTGCAGCAGATACTCATGTAGAAACCTAAAGCAGCACGAAAGTGGTTCCTACACCGTCGCACCGTACCAATAAAACGTCCAACCCTTGGAAAACAAAAATGAATGAGTGAGGCATGGACGAAAAATTTATTGGTCCACAACTTGGGAGCAGAAAATCTAAACGAATTCAGATCGATATTAAGTCGAATGCATTCCTTAACTTAAAAGACTTTTTGTTTGAAATTTGGTCCACACCGTCTCAAAAGACAGCTTGATCTAGTTAAGCAATTCACACCTTTTTCAAGTGCAGCAGATACTCATGTAGAAAACTAAAGCAGCACGAAAGTGGTTCCTACACCGTAGCACCATACTAATAAAAAGTCCAACACTTGGAAAACAAAAATGAATGAGTGAGGCATGGATGAAAAATTTATTGGCGTAAATTGTTCCACAACTTGGGAGCAGAAAATTTAAACGAATTCAGATCGATATTAAGTCGAATGCATTCCTTAACTTAAAAGACTTTTTGTTTGAAATTTGGTCCACGCCGTCTCAAAAGACAGCTTGATCTAGTTAAGCAATTCACACCTTTTCCAAGTGCAGCAGATACTCATGTAGAAAACTAAAGCAACACAAAAGTGGTTCCTACACCGTAGCACCGTACTAATAAAAAGTCTAACACTTGGAAAACAAAAATGAATGAGCGTAAATTGATCCACAACTTCTGTGAACAAAATCTAAATTTCTTTTAAAAACAGTCTTATAATAAATTCCCTCATGTAATTATATTTTCTAATTGGAAGGGTCGTATTTATATTTTATATGTATAATAAAATAATAAGGACACAAATTTGTAGCGGTCCCAAGTTGATTTTCCTCAATAGAAACATATACGCTTCCTTAAATTCAAATTGAATGTAAACCAATTTTCCATACATTTGTACTTTATTTTATAATAACCTAATTTTGTTCATCCTTGACAAAAGTTTTACAACAGCCCGTTTATATCGGAATAAAAATAAAATAAATAAAAGAAAACTGCGTCCACTTTTCAATATAACCAAATTTTCTATAACTACCCTCAATAACTGTGTCTCTTTTAGTTTTATTACGTAGATTTACATTTACAACCTAATATAACCTTTTACGTTTTTAGAACGTCCGACTTTAAAATTCTTATCTTGAATTACGCCATTCCCGCTGTTTTTGAGCTTTTACGTCTTTTATAATGTTCTTTCCATTCTTTATTCAAAATGTACCTATTTCGTTTCTATAAGCAAAAGGAAATTTTTTTTTGAACATACACAATTTAGCTCCACAACGCAATCGTACTAATTAAAGAGGCATAGAAAAATACGTCTTGACATAAGCCTAGTCATCATAAGATTCTTTTGTATTTGATAAAAAATTTCTTTCAAGCACTCGCGGCTTTTCATATATTCACATTCACGCTTGTCAAACTAGGCAGTAAGTACTTATTCCAAAGAATGCCTTCATTTCTAAGCATAAAAGGCTTGAATTTAGTGCAACTATTGCTTCAAGAAGAACGTGTTGATGAAATATTCAAATATATGAGACTACCTTACTTGTTAAAAAGGATGTATATGTGACCTACTTATACTTGTAAATTTAAACAGTACGTGCAACTTTTCTTAGTAAATTTATTTAAACAAATATGTAGCGTATAATAAAGGATGTTGATACATCTATGTTTTAGTTTAAATTTTTACAAAAGAATAAGCAAGCAAGCAAGAAATAAGTCGTATTTTAATACAAATACATAATTTACGAGGCTAGAACTATAATTATCTACCTAGCTATGAAACAAAAGACAATTAATTTTTTTTATTTTTCAAAATAATCTTCACTAACTTCAGTGCACTGGCGCCACCTGTCTTGCAACAGTGCAACGAATCATATAGGCAATAGGCATCCTTCTTCTTCCTCTTTTAAACCATACTCATTTTGTATTACAATAATTTTTCTGGGGTCCTTTGTATATAAAATTTAATTTCAATACCCGCACCTGACTACAAAATCAAATCACACACAAACCATTATTAGTTTGTCAACTTTGAATATTTTTTTAAATAATTATCATAAAGGTGCGTTTTCTAAAGAAGTTTTAAAATAAATATTTAGTTTGGTCGAAGTGAATTAAAAATGTTTACTTTGTGCGATTAATGGAAATTCTAAGACAAGTTTTACAGATGAATGATAATAAGAAAGAACTCTCGGTTGCATTAAGTTTAATCAAGGATGCTATAAATGGAGAAAAAAGCTTTAAATTATACTCTCGAAGGTTTTAGTTAATTAGTTAAAACGGTTTTAATAAAATTTGTGTATTATATCTATAGATTTAATATAAAAGGTTTAATTAAATCCGATTGAACTAGTAAAGCATATTAAGCTGTTTAGAGGTTGTTGAAAACTTACGAGTACGTGGAGATTTATATCGCGAATCTTGAGAAGAAGAATATGGAGTAGTAATATAATTGATTTCTTGTGCTGAAGAATAGATTTTAAAATTTATAATCCATCATTGGTACCTATAGGTACCTAAGGTAGAGCTTCTGTGATAAATAAACGCGTTCCTGCGTGAGGAGGTGTCTATTCTAATACAGCTGTTTTTCACGAGAAGGGACATCTTGATAATGCCTAAGAGACAGTATTTTCTTTTAAAATTGTATTGATTATAAATGAAAAATATATATTTCTTTACGAAATTCAATTTTGAGTAAAAAATAATAGTGGAATAAAGATATGGATAAACCGTAGAGTTACGGGCAATAGCTCCCAGCAATTTTATATTTGAATATAATTTAGGACTATGTCCTGAACAACTCCTGATAGTACTTATATTAGAAGTAATTTAATATAGGTAGGTACTCAGTGATATGGAAATTTCAACACTATTAATAATGGGTTGAACGCCCCCTATTGATTACACTCTCCGCCACTCGTCATGGCATCGTTTCTAGAAGGTGATTGATATCCTCCAGGAGTATTGTGTCCCAAACAACCTGCAATTCATTCTTGAGAGCTAACAGGCTCAGTGCAGGATTTGCTAAATTTGTCAGTATTCTTCCCATTCGCATATTGAACGCATGTTCAATAGGTGATAGGTCGGGATATGGCTGGCCACGCGGCAAGACATTGACATAGACCTCTCTAGAGTTGGTGTTTTTTCGGAACGCTTCCGACCTATACCGCGTCCGAACTAATACCTGTTCCGATTCTTTTACGCTCATCTGCTAAAACAAGGTGGTAGGGGTTTGGATCGTTCGTTGGACCTTGGAGTTGGACTGTTCACACACGATTCCACTCCGAACTTAGAGTCCGCCTTCGGGCTCTGTCAGTCTGAGTGATTTGAGTGAGACAGGAAAGAAATAAGAAAAGAGCGAAGAAAGAGGAAGATATCAAAAATAATAAGAGTAGTTACAAGACCTGTTTATTTTAAAATCCCAGAGCTGTTCCTCGGAACAGTAACCACGTACCTGTTTCGAAATAACAGGTTTGCTCATTTCGTACCATCCTAACCATGAAAGCTTAAGAGAAGTTCTTGCGACATGAGGACGGGCATTATCCTACTGGAAAATAGGGTTTTCCATCTGCTGAAGATATGGAAGAATATGCGGTTCCACAACCTCATTGACATAACGCTAGGCGTTCATATTACCTCGAATGAATACCACCAACTGAGACCTACTCCCATGTGCTAGAGCACTCCACACCATGCTCCAACAGTTCGGCGCACAGGTCTCTCAACAGAAAAGTTAATATTGCGCCCTTCCCCACCTCAAAGTCGGACCCTCATGAGTCTATCGTGCATCCCCAAACAGAATCTAGATTTGTCACTAAACACCACTCTATGTCGCTCCAAGTTCCAAAGCACTTTCAACGTACACTACTCCAAGCGTTGCTGGCGGTGTTGAGCCGTGAGTGGTAGCACAAAATGTGGCCGATAAGATTGCAAGCCGAAAGTTCTAATTGGACGATTAACCATTAGAAGAGTTAGAAGACGACCTTCGTTACCTAACCATTGGTCGGCAATTGATCTGGTATTGGAGAATCTCGCTGTTAATTCCATAAGCCTAAGGTGGCGGTCCTGCACCTCGTTAGTTCGTTTTAGTCTTCCGAATCCTCTTTTCAGGCGTTGTTGAGCCTCTCTACTAGTCTATGCTCAGTAACGTCGCATGGTGGTGGATTGGTTTTGGTTTAAAATTCGCTCAGTTGGCAGTAGTATGCACGCTGTCGTATTCTTGGCATAATCACGTCCTCAAAACAAGTGAAACAGAAGAATGACAAGCGCAACAATAACAAAATTAACGTTAACTCGCAATAAATGCACCTGATAATAACAGGGCCGGATTGGTACTAGCCAATTGGCCAACCACAGGTTGGCCTTACCGACTACAAAATAAATTAGCCCCAAATGCAGTGACTTAGCGAGTAGCGACACTATAGCGGGTCTGAGTTTCAAAATTTTTTCATAAGCCTCCAAAACGCAGTTCGCGAAAATTTTTGGAATTTTCAATGGAAAGTGTGTTCAGAACATCACTATTTCGCATTGAAGTATCAAAAATTGACATTTTCATGCTGACTGCCAAGGATAGGAGATGGCAATGAAAAGAGGAAGACGAAAATGAATACCCAAGAAAAATAATGGGCAATTCAATATGTTGACTAAAGGAAGACTTATTAAACCTGAGACGTTGCCGTTAAATCCATTTTGAAAAAAAAAATCTTAATTTGCAACAAGGTATTTTTAGGACCTTCAAGTGACACTAACAAAAAAATGTGAGCTTTATTAAAAATTCCTTCCGACGAATAGAAACCGTCGTCATTATAGCTTTGTGTGTTCAACTCTTCAGTAAACTGAAACCATCAACTTGTCAGTTCGTGCTTTACTTAAGTAATTTTCGAAAGACGTTAGTTAGATAAATAACTTTGTAAATTTCCTCCAGATTCATAATATAACTTGAGACAGCTCCGGATTGTTTTAAAAGAGGAAAAAAATATTCGAGATTGATGGTAAACAGAAATGAAAAAAAATTGCTTGCAGCTGTGTATATAAAATAAGTTTGAAAACTCAAATCTAAAAGTATAAAAAGAAGAACAAGTCTCTAATTTAACCTTTTTCACATAGAGACTCCCACAATAAGTTATTACAAATTTCGCTCATTAAAAATTCTCGAATGCAAGCAGTAGATAAAAGCCTAGACGTCACGTTTCAAGTTAGTGGCATCCATCAACCAACCCTAAACTGTATGTTATGTGAAGAATGAAAATTTAACTCTTGATAAGGGAACTTAAATGTAAACATCATGACTAAGCGGTGCCACTAGAATGGAGAAGTAGGTCCGATAAGTACTAATAAGTATAGGGGCTTTTTCAATTTATCGTTTGTTACTCCTTGGAGAGTTTGTTGTACTTGAAATAAACCATTTTGTTAATGGTCGTACAAGTTATATATATTTTTTATATAATGAGTTTCTATTTTTCTAACATAATAAATTAAAACCAACTCAAAGCTCAAATTGGCGTATAATTAAATAAAAATTAGCATAACTTGAAAATGCTCGAGCTGTCAAAATTTTTGTAAATAAGTGACAGGTTGCATTCAACATGTGTTATTTATCCTTCATCTCGTTAAGTCACGGATTCTTCAAAAAAATGTTTTGTAATTAAACTGCAGACCATTCAAAATTTCGTTCAATCTCCGGCTTTACATTTCCGTTTCAGTCAAGGGAAGGTTGTAAATAACACACGTGATGTACTTATCTGCAGGAAGCAAATAATTTAAATTTTTGCCAAATAGTAAAGTTCATTTACGTGAATCGTGGTTGGATGTATATATTTGAAGTTTATGTGCCTCTTAATGGTACCAAATTGGTTAACTTGAAAGGACTATGCTGTTCTACTGATGGAAATGAAAGTTTTGCTGGTTTTCAAGTACCAAATGAACATGTGGTTGAGGCTTTGCGGTTTTCAGCTGCTAAACGTACATGTAAACTACCAAAATGAACTTTTAATTTTCCAACTATCGTGTTACCTTCCAGAAAAGCTTATAAAGTAATTAAAGTTAAATCTTTTGCTCAAGAAGCGTATAAGCTTGAAAATTTACGATTTTAGAATGAACTAGCCAATTTATACTTTACTAGCTAGCAACTATCTAATTTTGCTTTAAAAATAGGAAACGGAAGTTTGTTGTGGACGCTTGTTTCTAAAGCCTCTATTATCTATTATTTAAATATATTGTTTATTATGTAATAAGTACATGAAAACTTTAAAATAGATAAGTCGAAAGTATAAATTTAAATTAATTATTATTTATACATGGAAAACAAGCAAATTAATGAAGAATAAATTATTATGGAGACATTAAAATATATTTAAGTGATGCTATCACAAAACTAATAAAAACAAAAAATTCTCCACATATTTAAGAATTAACTGACATCGTTAATTACATTAAATAGTTAAAATAAAAATTATAAAACTATAAGGATATCCTCAAAAGAAAAAAAAATAATAAAAAAAACTCACGAAACATCTACCACTTTATAATCAAAATTCCATAAATACTTTGTCACGAGACAATTTTACAACGCCGCTTTGAAGTATCCTCTTATCTTCTTAACTTTCTATAACTTCTTTCAATGTACATAATAAACAACCCCTTTCTTTTAAAGCGGCACTTTTATTTTGAAATTATACTAAATCCTCACAAAGAAAACAAACGGAATTCATTTGGAAAAATTCGAAAAAAATGTTTCCATTGTTGTTGTGAAATGACTCATATCACTTTAAAAAGATAAAGAAGGGAAAACAATCGTGACTGATGTAAGAGATGAAGTAGCAATAAGACAATTATAGTTATTTGGTGGTCACAAAATGCTCAACAACAGAAAAATAAGAAGATCATCATCCAAACGAAAAAGGATAGGAAAAGGCCCATAATAAATATTATGAACAAACCACGTAAGAGGAAATGTATGTAGAGGAGCTACAAATTGAAGGAGTCTACATCTAAAAAAAGATTAGAAGAACAAGTTAAAAGCAGTAGCTAATGCGGCGTTTACATTAAATCAAGTAACTTGAAGCAAGTCGACTTTGTAGCCAGCAACTTGAAACGAATTTAGCGTTAGAACTAGAATTCAAACTTCACTTGATAATACTTGAAACTTGCTTGAAACACTGTTTACATTTTTCAACTTGTCGACGGCGCTTAAGAGAGCAATAACACACTATCAGGTTAGATTAGCTAAAGAGAGGGGAAAAGAAGGGCTTACGACGAGAAAGTCGTAGCAGAAATTCGTCGCGAGAAATTTCATCCCAAAAAAAAATTCTTTCAGTGCGTTTTAAAAACAGTAGCTAAGAGATCATACTGTGGTGATGGTCATCTTGCACGCTTTACAAGGTTAGATTTGCTAAAGAGAGAGGGGAAGAAGGATTTACGAAAAAGTCGTAGCAGAAAATTCATTGCAAGAAATTTCCTCATGGACAATATCATCGCAAAAAACAATTCATTCAGTGCGATTAAAAAACAGTAGCTAAGACTTAATCATACCCTAGTCATGGTCATCTTGCACCCTCTGCAAGGTTAGATTAGCTAAAGAGAGGGGAAAAGAAGGGTTTACGAGAAATTCGTAGCTGAAAATTCATTGTAAGAAATTTCATCGTGGAAAATTTCATCGCAAAACACCATTCATTCAGTGCGATTTAAAAACAGTAGCTGAGAGATCATACTCTGGTTTGATTAGTAAAGAGAGAGAAGAAGGGTTTACACGAAATTCGTAGTTTAGGAAAAGATTTTGTTAAAATTTGTTCCTCCATCGGCATCCAACGTTTATGACTGACTGTGATACTGATGGGCACCAAGCGCCGTGTAAGCCAGGAGAGAGGTTCCACCCGCTCGTTACCGTCTTCTCGACGGAAAATCGGGAAAAGACATTACTATTTTTTAGCAAAGGCTAGTATTCGCACATCAACTGAGCCCTGGATCCTAGTTATCCTAGTTAAGTACGTTATCTGTGGTAGAGGTTGAATCTCGACTACTACCACCATAAATGTTGGAAGAGCGATGACGGGCTGATATTATCTAAATCCTTTCCTAACATAACATAATAAGTGGATTATTCAAGACCACCAAGGCGTGGTCTTAGCTGCTGCTCTTAAATTGCGAAGAATTTTCCTTGTGATGAATTTTCCTTGCGATTAAACTTCCTGCGATGACCTTTCTCGCTATGAATTTGTCGGACACGAATTTAAACTGATTTGTTACGTGGCTGTTCATCACTGTGAGTGGAACGATTTTGGCTAGAATAAACATAGGCCTTTGGAAAGTATGGCGAAATCACCGGTGGTAGTAACTAAATAGCTGTAATGTGCTGTAGTTTTCCCAAACGCTATTTCCGAATTGATGTCTTTAGATCTTCCGCGCCCGGGGATATAATACTATCACGTCTCCTCTCCTGCTGGCTGGTCAAGGCAAGCGAGGAGTCAAGGCAGGGAACTAGGTTGCCTAAAAACATCTAAGTAAGCGCAATGTCGTTACCCACCAACAGCTGGCAACCCAACTACCCTGCGACTACTATTATTATTATGATCCGATAGAGGGTGCACTGGGCCTCTGTGCCTTTTTTGTAGAACCGTTACTGGTATTAAGTTTTAACCAGCTAAAAATAACATTCCATGCATCAGAAAGTTTGAATTTAATGTTATGCACATTTTAACAAAGGCTATTTCGCTTTGGGCAATATTTCTTAAAGTTATGACGTCATCGATATTTTTTAACACCCTATTGGATAAAGGTAAACTTGAAATGTAAATTTCTTGACATGTTTCAGCATTTTTGCAATTGTTTACGTAACTTAAATTCAACTAAATTATTACTTTAGGTACAGAGTGCTTATGGTTTACTTTTATAAAAGTATGGAAACTTGGAAAGTTGAATGCATTATGCAAATCCACTTCATCTGTAAAGAGTAGAAATTGTTTTCTAAAACTTTTAGGTCTTTTGCCAATATTTTCCCATTTATACAAAAGTGTCGTTAGTCTCTAGTATACTATTTGAACAAAATTATTTTAACTTATTTTTATTATTTGCTCTTTATTTCTATAGGTACCTACCTACTATCTAAATATAATTTTACATCCGAGAATACGTTTACACATTTTTAAGAAACTTGTTTCGACGTAAGTAAAAGTTTTATCTAAAGATGTTTCCAAAGTCAAAATCGATAATAAGAACGCACTTGAATAAACTCGTAAAAACTTTAAACGACAGAAGTAAAACTTTATTTAAAAGCTTTGGAGAAGATAAATTATTTAGTTTGTTTTAAGCAATTTACGAAATTTTATATGTTGAGGATCGTTATTTATATTCCAACATTTTCTTTTCGTCATTTTTTGGCAATGTTTGTAAAGAGGAATTTGGAATATCCAATCTATGCAGTGACCTAAAATTTGTGGCTTTTTAATTTCAACACCTAAGCTGTCGGCACAAGGAAACTATTATAAAACCTTTTGGTTTATATATTGACTGAGGCTTTACGAAGCATTTATTATTTATTTGCCAAAACGCCCAAAACTTAACAAGTATTCGTGTTTACTTATTCTTCCTTTTCTGTGCGTGTTTGTTCTTCACCGGAAGTTAATGATTTCATACTTCATAGTTACTTAAACCTTGTTAGTAGCGCTTCTTGAAATAAGTTTCGTTGTTGTCATTGAAAATGGTCCTTCATTTCGCACAATCTAAGCAGATCATTTCAGTTTTCTATTTTAGATAGCCCCTGGAAATGTCAGGCTGGCATTCAGTATCTATCACTATCTCTTAACCCTTTTTAAGAATTTCACGATTTTGTTCAAGATGTGAGACTCTCTCTAGCAAAAAATGAAAAAAATTTGGAATGTTAAGACAACCGAATGTCTTGATGACATGTCCGAATGACAAAAGAATGTTAAGAGTGAGGTCGTAGATGAAAATATTATTTGGAGTTAAATGCACATTTATGCTGCAGCTTCGCTGGTGGCACAGGAATTCTCTCTGGGTATCTTGCTTCCCTCATCGTTGGAATGTTCGCAATGTAAGTAACTGTAACTCTGCAGTTGCTCACAGTTAACGCTGCCAATAGCGTATTTAAACTTTTGACTGAGTGTCCTTTAGCCTCTAGACCTAATATAGAGCTTCTGAAAGCAGAAGGAAAGAAGGAACTTTTGGCTCTTGGTTATATGTATGTATAGGTATCAGCCGGTTGGGGTTTGAAAAAAACTGCATCGTGTGAGTTTTCTTATTATTAATTAATAATATATGAGACTCAAAAAAATCATGTAGACTATTAAGTGAATTTTGTATTCTGTCTGACATATTCTCTACGTCATCCTCGCTGGCAACTACAGTCAGATCATCAGCAAAATAGCATTTATAATGCTGCAATGTTGATGATTTAAAAATTATTATCGTGCCTTGGAAGTCGCTTTAAACTGTCGGTTCAGGTCATCATTTAATTAGGCCGTAGGCTTATTTGATAGTCTATAACCTTAAATAAATATACCATAATAGTTACACGGCTCTAGTCCTGCCGGTTAGTAAAGGCAAACGAGAAGGCAGTAAACAAAATGCCGAAAAAGACATCGGATGACCGTTGTAAACCAACAGGTGGTCTCATAGCTGCCTTGTTGCTATGATTATTATTATGACCTCCCCTCCATAAGGGTTACTCAAGCTTTCTGTGTCTCTGCTATAAATACGCCACTGAAGGCTAATTGGGTGCTTTCAGAACATAAAAGAGTTCCCAATAGCTGATGGATCTCCCATACCTACTATCTCCGTCTATAAGTAATTTGACCGTAATTTTACCTCTACTGAAAATTATAAAGCAGAAAATTCTCTATCGAAGTCATTAAAAATATTCGCCCTAGCTATCATAATTAATTTATACAAATTAATAAATAGATTTTGAAAAATTACAATAAGTCAAATTCTACAACTCGCTATGCCTCTCGAGGCTCTAGTTCCTTAAGAAGTAGTCTGACAGTAATTTTACTTCTAATAAAAATTATAGAGCAGATAATTCTCTATCGATACCCGTAAAAATATTCGTCCTAGCTATCATAATAATTAATTTACAAATAATCAAATTTGAAAAATTATAATAAGCCGAATTCTACAACTCACTGTGCCTCTGGAGGCTCTAATTCCTTGGAGTAGTCTGACAGTAATTTTACTTCTAATAAAAATTATAGAGTAGTTAATTCTCTAACGAAACCCATAAAAATATTTGTCTTAGCTGTAATGATAAATTTATAACAATTAAACAAAATTTAAAATTCACATGAGTCGAATTCTACAACTTACTATGCCTCCGGAGGCTCTAATTCCTTGGAGTAGTCTGACAGTAATTTTACTTTTAATAAAAATCATACGAGTAGATAATTCTCTATCGAACCCCATAAAATATTCGTCTTAGCTATCATAATTAAATTATAAAAATTAATCGATTTTGAAAAATTACAATAAGTCGAATTCTACAACTCTCTGTGCCTCTCGAGGCTCGAGCTCCTTAAGGAGTAGTCTGACGGTAATTTAAGTTCTAATAAAAATTGTAGATCATAAAATTCTCTATCGAAACTTATAATAATAATTGTTCTAGCTGTAATAATTAATTTATAACAATTATTCAAAATTAAAAAATCACAATAAGTGGAATGCTACAATTCATTGTGCCTCTCGAGGCTCTAGCTCCTTAAGGAATAGTCTGACGGTAATTTTACTTCTAATTGAAATCGTAGAGCAGAAAATTCTCTATCGAAACCCATAAAAAGATACTTTCTAGTTGTATCTAATAATTAATTTAAAACAATTAATCATTAATCATTTTATGACGCATGACTCAACTGAAATTTTAGTGAATTTTAATTTAATTGTTTATGGTCTTATTATGAGTCAAAATGTAAATTCTAAAAGTATCAGTCATTGGTAATATTTTATGAGCTTTCTTGTAAAAGTATTTGCTTGAATTTGTAACTCTATTGTGCATCACTCTTCGCTTATTGAAAGTTCGAAATCTAGCTCTCACGCACTTTCTGGGCCTGTTTTATTAGATTACAAAACAACTAAGTCCTAAGTAAAGTCAAACTCATTAGGATTAAGATTACATGAACAACGTGGATAAAGAATGTTACCCCTAGTTATTTACATAATTATCGCAATATTTATTACATCAGTGTGCCCTAAAATACTTACTTTTCCCGTTCATTTGTGTAGAATTTCGCCTTAAAAGTGTATAAGGAAACTCTTTCGTAATAAAAACATGAAGCTCTCGCTGTTACGTTCAATTACATTTTTAAATTGAATTTACAAAATCATAATTTACTTGTGAAAAAAATAGCGTCTCTTATTATAACTGTAAAGGTTTTTCATAAAGAATTTTAAAAACACCAACTTATTTAGGGTTTGAAGAGAATCTTTGAAACGATAAATTATTTTCTTATTTTTCTTGTTTTTCGCGTCCTTCTATCTTCATCTTCTTTCTCACCGTGTTTGTTGTATCTAAATTCAGTAATTTATTTTCATAAACCTTGGGGACGAATGATGTATGTAAATTAAATTCGCGCTCTGTTTTTAATTTATGTTTTTCTTTTAATATTTTTTTGTCGTCCCTTTACACTTCAACGGTTTTTCTCAAAAACAAATCATAAGCTTTGTACTTATTTATAATTTAAATGTACTAAAATGTTGAAATTGTTGTAAATTTTATACAAAAATATACGAAACGTTTTGGAAAAGTGATTTTCCTTTTACATATTATGCGTTGCGAAAAGTTTTGAATAATAGAAAAGCGCTGTGAAATTTGTTTTTGTTTTCTTCATTATGTGGTGATATTTATTTATTTAATTGCAACGAAGTTGACGATTATGATGTACTTACAGTAGTTTAATTATGAAAATTTAAACAAAATATTTACTTTAAATCTATTTTAAGAACATTTCCATTTAGTTTTCTTATTAAAACAACATTCGTGACTGTCTGTACCCACATTATTCCTTATTTGTACAACTGATTTAGCAAAACATGGTAATTTACATATTACATACTTGCCATTTACACATTATATGTCATTGTTTATGTGTACCTGGCCTATAAATATAATTACTTTTGTTATATTTACAACGATATTCTTGTAACAATCCCTGGGAAAATGATATTTGAATGCCAGTTTAATCCCTTCTTGCTTAATATTCAATTAAATAGAATAAATGTTTAATTTCAAAATTAAATTTTCCATTTTATTTAAAGTTGAACTTGCTTTACATGGAAGTTGGAGTTATAAAGCTCTCTCTAAGTTATCTAATTATTACGTAATACTACATAATTATGTGTACTTTATACCGCGATATTTGAAACGACTTATTTCGAACGATGAGAGCTTATCTAATTCTTAATTAATTCTTCTTTATGTCCTAAAAATTATTGATCTTTCTATAGTGTCAAGAGAGTGCAGAGACCACAGTACAGCTGCTCATGGCAGGTTTAAATATAACTAGTGCACTCCTGGACCACAGTGACAACCAGCAGTGGGATAGAATTGCAAGGAATCAAAAAGGTTGTAAGGGAACTTGACCAGTTTTGAAGCACAGTGTGTATAATAATATTAAAAATAAAATATGAAATTACTTAAATTAATTAAAATATTACATCAACGACATCCAATTTAGAATTTTTTTCAATTATAAGAGCACTTTTCATAAATTTAATAAAAGAAATATGCAAAATCTTGAATAATTTAATTCTTTTGAAAAACTTTAAAATTCGTTAAACTTTGACTAACATAATTAAAGTGGAATTCATAACAAAGCTTCAATTTCGAGTTCAGTACTTTCGAAATAATTCGTAAGGGAACTTTTACACAAAAGCTTGCATACCCTTGAAGACGAATTAAACAAGTAATGACTGCAATTTCGCACTTAGGTTGGTATATAAAAGTTGTCTGAATGCAAATTGTTTACCACATCAAGTTGAGGGAGAGAAACGAATCAGTCCTGGGGGGCACAGTCGGCCTTTTCAAACACGCACAATGCCACGGTTCAGTTTCTGTAAGTAATAGGCCACATGCAGAGAAGTAATTTAGATAGAATTTCACCCGATGTAACTATAAAAGCTCTACAACTAACACATAACACTTTTTCACCAACAGATTTTACTGCTTATACGGATTTTAAATTTACAATTTTCTAAAATTCTTTTCTAAAAACTTTTGAAAGTTTCAAAAAGAAATTCTTTGTTACTTAAAAAGAGATCCGATAACACGTTAATGATAAATGGTTGTTCATCTTAATTTCAAAACTGGTGCCAAGCTTTTAATTTTTCTTTGGCTAAAAATAAAACAGACGTAAAATATATATTAAGTGCGAAAACAAGTTAAGCATTGATTAAAGTGTCATTTTCTCCATCTGCCGTCTCGTGTAATTAAGGGTTGGCATCGTCAAGTGATAGTTTTACAAGTTCTATAAAACAGGGGTAATAACTAAGAGGGTTGCTTTTATATCCTGAAATCTAGGGTAAATTTTAAATCTGATACAAGCAATTTAATAATGGATAATATACTGACTGAATGATTTCCAATATGTTATTTTATACATTTAAAAAAAATTAATATGAGAAGATTTGGGTTATAAATTTTTATAATGTTAACATGATAAAATTTTTATTTATTGTGCCGAAAATCAATAGATAGGTATATAGAATGAAATATAGTAAGTTTTCTGTAAAACTAGTAAAACGGTGATTTTTATGTGAGTAGTTTGTGGGTTTTCCTAGAAAAACTAATGCTATCGTATTAAGTTAAAAGAAGAATGTCTAACGATAGATAGGCTAAAAATACTTACACAGTGGAATACCTATAATAAACTTGGAAGAATTAAATGAAATACCAAGAAAATTAAAAATATCGTGAAAAGATAAAGAGCTTTTAAGTAGCCTTTCTAATAGTACAAAATAAAGGTATTTACCGCCACACAACAATAACGTGTTTTACAGAAAAAATTCAGAAAGACAGACTTCCAGTGGAGCAAGCTCTTCTGGATATTCAAATTCAGTTCAAGGCACAAGACTGGTGTAGACCACTACAACTACAACACTACTCCACTGTTTTAAAAAGAAGTTAAAAACTAGAGATACTCGGGTTCCGACTACCATGTCGTAGAGGACATGGAAGAATGTTGATATCTAAAAAAACTGTAGGGAATAGAATGAATCTTGTTGGAAATTTATTATGTTCTCATTTTGCTAAGAGTAATTTTTTTCTTTAGGACTCACTGTTTTCGAGAAATAAGCGAAAACTCAAAAAACGGGACCTTTCTACCCCTTCCCACTCTTAGCCATATTGCTAGAACCGAAAAAATTATTTTTACTTCCTAACTACTCCAAACACATTCCTGAAGAAAAAAAAGACATCTTCCATGATGTCCTGTATAATCTCTTGGTTGACTAATCTTCTAAGAGCCCATGGTTAGTACATATTCTATACATGTTCAACTCAATCATGCCGATAAAAGGAATACCTGCTTGTAACCACGTTTATCGCACTAACCAGTGCTTACCCGATACACAAAGTACTGGCCCTAAATCGTCCACTAAGTGGTTTCATGAGTCAACACCATCAAGTTAGGATAAATAGAAAAATTAACTGCCATAGACAATTATTGTTAGAGAAGATCTCACTTCAATACATCCAGAAACTCAACTATTGAAGCTGTTCTAATCTACTGGCAACTTACTGATCTACGGATAATCGAGTGTTCTTGATGGGAATATTTAAAAACAACTGCAAATCTGGACAATACTAAGTAAGTACTGAAATGTAGAAAAAAAAATAAGATCGATGGTGGCATCTAGGAATAAACATCAACATGTACAACCCTTGCGCTGGATGTGGATTTTCCTGACCATTTTGGTGGTTTATTGTACCTCTCCTGAAACTTTCAGAAGCTTCAATGTATGTGGGGTGGGTTGGGCTTCTTCACCACATACTCCTAAAACTGCCAGGTCACTCAATTGCGATTGGTTCGGTCAGATCGACGTCGCTGGCTGTAAATGCAATAAAGAAGTAGAGCTATATGCTCAGCGGTGGGACCAGCGTGCCATGTGCGTCGTGAACTTCTCGGTACACTTTCAAGCATGTGATTGGTAGAGCCTTAGAGTTCGGCGTCTAGGGTTCCGTAAGAGAGGGCTGTAGGGAGGCCGTGGGGGGTTAGTAGGGCTTCACGCGAAAGTCTCGCATCGCATAAGAAATCTTAACTCTCGCCTCGCACAAAGTTTAAAGTGCGAGATAGGCATGCGAGACTCTCGTGTAAAGCCCTAGGGTTAGGGATAATATTCTCTCTTATGTCTAAGATAACCTAAACTAACCTCTGAAACGCCGGGTTTGCTTTCGAACGGGTGTGTTTACTTGTAGTTCTCATAGAGACATAGAGCATCCGATCCTAGGCATATGGCCAAAAGGAAAATTGATCTGGTAGTGCTTAGGTCACGCCGAATATAAGAGACGGTGATTGGGGCTTTAAGATTTACAATAGTCTCTTTCTAACCTAATCTAACACGATAAAAAGCACAACACTACCAGGATGTTCTCCTAGCTGCTGTTTACTATCCGGTTCAGGAGTAGCGTCAGTTTCAGACGTACCAGTAGTATTTGGTTGGTGGTAGAGATACAGGTTCTAGGTGGGTCGGTTCCCAACCGTTACCGATCCAGGGAGTTTTGCTGGAGTTAGCTAACATTTCGGTGTTGCGGGAGTTTTGGAGCCTCAGACTGGATTAAACTAGAGTCTGTCGCCTGAAACTGGCCTCGAAGTAGTTGAGAAGCGTCTAGCTTAGTAAGCAGGTCATCTTGTTACCAAGACTTGATGCATGCGTCTTTTCCTAGGGGTTTCATTCCCCACCGGCCCCGACTATAGAGCTCACTTTATTACTTTACTAAGATCATAGGGTATTCGAGTCAGAAGGCGACAGAAGATCTCCGCAGTCATGCGGTCTCCAGTAGTCCCAATATATTAGACCGCTGAGTAGGGGAGACTGGGGCACGTTCGGACACTTTTATTTAAACACCGATTGCGCTATTATTTATAGTGATGTAGTGCCTATTTTGTATTTAACTTGTAGCACCATTAATTGCCTACGACATGGTATATAGAAAAAGCAGTAAAATAACACAGTTTTTCCGTTACAGATTTTTTTTTAAAAGTAGTATTTGTCCGAAACTGCCCCACATCGGGGCTTGTCTCCCCAGTCTCCCCTATTACCGACATTGGTAATATAGGGTATATGGTATAAATCGACGGTACTCAGTGGAATTTATCGCGGTGGGGCGACCGATACGTCACCAGATTACTTGGCTGCATAACACTCGTTTGGTATGCCTAAGGTGTTGCTGGCATAACCTCGGACACGGAGGGCAACGAAAAAGAACCCACTTCCTGAAGGTAACCTGGATGGACTCGATTCTGTTCGAGTAGTGGTGTTATGATTACTGGATGCATCCTTTTGCGTGGCAGTTCTGGGCGGAGTCATTTTCAGATTTTCAAAAGCTTCAATGTATCACTCACCAGTTTCTTATTCCGTAGCGTGCTCATCATCATAGCAGCTGTCAATAATGTTGAGTCTTTCTGTTAGTGTTACGTACTCCAAAACCGTAAAATTTGATTATTATGCTATAATTAATTGTACGCAAAATTTGATTATTATGGTGTAATTGGTGTAATTGATGTAATTTGAATATTGGGCCTTGAATGTATTGATTATACATATATTTGGTTTTCAATCATAATCTGTCAATCGGTACACTCAGGAAAACAAAACCAAAATGAAGAGGGAAAATCATATTTTTCAATTTTTTTTCAGTATTGACCAAACTGACATAGTCTGAGCAATAGTGAAATCCAAATTTCAAATCAATAGAGAGAGAGACGTCTCGAGAAACTTTATAAAACAAAATTTTAATTAAACACGATGTTTTTTCCAATTTAACTTTTAAATTAACTCATTTTACGTTTTTTGATTTTATGTCGAATAAGAAAATTGAAAAAAAAAAAGATTTTCATATTCAAATAACCGTCAAGAAGTTTTAGATAAATGACATGTTGAAGAAAAGTCGATAACTGCTGCTTCGGATCAAGATTTTTTCATGTTGCCCTCAATCAAGTTGAAATTAAAATATGTTTGACAATTTGCGTCGATTTATATTTAAAAAAACAACATTTTTAATGCTTTAAAAGTCTTTCAAGTTTCCTTAAATTTTTTCTAATAAAGTGACTATAAAATTGGAATAGGGGAATAATAAAAAAATTGTTTGATATTTGAAACAAACTTACAAACAAACCATCGAGTTGAGGGGGAGAAACAAACCGCATAACGTTGGGCATCCCGATGTATTTGTAGCATTCCTAAATAATGGAAGCTATGTTTCAAGTTCCAAGAGATAATGCGCCCTGCGTGCCTGGCAGAAACCTTGAACGGGTCTTTATTATCCTGTCAAATTACGTGCTCTGTCCTAACTATACACTAAGCTGCCTCTCCTGCGTACAGATGAAAGGAACTTGTCTTTCATTTAAAATCGCAGTTGTTGGATGAAAAATTTTAAATTATTACTTCCTTCGTGTGTCATTTAAAAAAGATTCCCTTTGTTTTTAAACATTTTGTAAACGCAAGATAGTGCTTTTATGCTATTTTTTCAACTCCAAGATTGGTAGTGTGTCGAGACTTTGTTTCCCCAAGTTCGTGAAAATATGTGAACAATTGTTTAGAACGAAATTGCGCATTTTGTTGCACTTGGCGAAATACACTAACAGAATACTAAATTAGGGGATGTTTTTATTAGTTACAAACATTTACCCATCTTCTCCTAAGCTCTTGTATATTGATTAATGATTTTTAATTTAACGTGTGTTTACTTACAGTTATAGATGTTTAGTTTAAAATTTTAATTGTTTACACAAACATCCCGTACAACATTTACCCTTATTATAACTCAATTGTACAAAAAATTGTTGTTATTATTAGGGTCTACAAGTCAGAATCAGATAACTTGAAAAGGGTTTTAAACCCTAATACCAATTTGCTTTACCCTAACGTAATTTCATATAATAAAGGGGTTGAAAACTGACGAATTAATGACCATATATTATGTAACGACACAAACAGAGTTAAAATTACTAATTCAATTTATTTCTATTTTAATTTTATTATATTCCTTTATTAATTAATTTACGTAAATTTTCTAGTATCTCGTAAATATACAGTGTGGAAACTGCACCAAGGAAAAGTCGGATATTTAAAAATTGAAAGAAAAACTCGTGAACCGTTATTTTTTTGATTAACGCATTTTTTGCTCTTCACTAATTTGTGACGTCATTAATTTGAAATGATGACGTCATCGATAATGTTTTAACCAAAAATTTTAACAACTAACATGTTTGGGAGTGTTCTCTGGAGATTTGTCTAATAATATGTACAAGGTCCTCTAGATGTGGAAGAACCACGTGTATTTGGTAGTGGTAGCACTCTTTACATAAGTCAGACATTAAACCTTTTCATTTGAGTTCCAAAGATCCTTTTGGTGCTGATCATGTCACGCCAACTTCTGCAGTTTGAGCAGCTTGTGGAGCCTGCCGTAACTTATCTTTCGGATTTTATTTTACTCGGCTTCAATTACTTTCAGCTAGTGAAACTTGAGCCATAGTTGAACTCAGATCAACAGCATTGTTTCGATAATTATTAAATAAGCTTTACTTAACTGCTAGTAACCTGACGATTACAGTTGTTAATGTAATAATTAAATTTTTGAGATATTGGAATGTAGTCTTACACCCTACAGCTTTTGATTTAGAAGCTAAGAAAGTCGTTATGATTAGTCTTTTCCTTTCATGTACGTGCTTTTCTGAGAAGGGTGTTCACGATCAACGGGACGGGCACAACAACTACTGTTGGGTTGATGTCAAGCAGTTCCAAACATTCAAGTTTTCTCAAAAAAATCCTTGCAGCACCAGCTGCACTAGTCGGCATTTAAGGCTTCTCGTGATGGTTTATTTTCTATAGCTGGTCTTGCAGGTGTTCATGGTATCTACGCACTCCATATCCGTGCATTAAACAGGAAAAAGTCGCTGGATGATACGGTGCTTGAGGAATCTTTCGTAGGGCAGTTCAATGTATTTTTATCATTGTAATAAGTTCTCAGATACCTATGAAGGTTTTAAACCTTTTTTACGATCCGTTAAGAGATGTAGGAAGATCTGATTTAAATCCTATACGTGAAAGATTTGATTCGGGCATCTTAAATCCTCCCGGAGGAGGTATGTTATTTGTGCCATCTCGTAGACCTAGTGACAAACCTACAGACCAAATGGGGGGCTCCTCCAGAATCTGTACCACCAGGAGCGCATTTCTCTCCTTTCAGACCTCCCGAGCCCGAAAGAGATCGTCCAAGAAGCCCAAGAAGACCGGATAACGACGAATTTCTGTCACCCGGTTTTGAAGATACGATTATGTGACTTTTTGTATTTTCCTTATAAAAAACATTAAAAATATTTAAATGTGTGAGATGAATTGTCTTGGTGAAACCCTTTTCCTTCGCATACTGTAGCTTTATGTAGAGATGTTTACAGTTTCAGCAATTCCATGCAGTTTCACTCTACGATATCATTTCTTTATTCAACATCTCATTTAGGCTTCCAGGGTGCCCTATACGCTTAAAATCTGCAACCCAGTTATGGACTGTTGCATTTGAAGAAGCAAACTTAGCTAAAATTTCATAAGTGCATATTTTGAAACTTCTAAATCTAAGGATTTAATTACTCACAAATGTCGATTCTTTTGGCAATGAAGAAATAAAAACTGTTATTTAGAGACAGACGGATTTCACGTATAAATCTAAAAATGCGAAATATTCGATTACACGTGACTCTCGTTAGCGACTGAAGTTGATAATAATTACTGGCGCCCTCTCTTATATTTTCTAAAGACTTAACGATCCTCGTATATCATTGTCCTGTCGATAGCTCTTCTAGTCCGCTAGTTATTGTAAGAAACTATTCACAATGTGAAATGACCACATGCTGGTCTTTCATCCCAATGGCTTATGCATCATGCGTGTGAAAATTTTAAATTAAGTGTTCTATTTTTTAAATTCGAAATCTTTTGGAAAGAGCCCAAAATTGGCACCACTAATGGAAAAACAAATACCATCAAGGCATCAAGAGATGAAGAAGAGTAATGAATTTTAATAATTATCCATGGAATTTGTTCAGTAAGATTAGTTTTCAAGTTGTCGAGTTTCCACACTCACACTGTATATAAATTCATCTAAATATAGAATTAGCGTAAATTTATTTTACTATAAAACGTACTACATCCAATAAGTATGGTTATACAAACTTGTTAAGTTAGTTGGAATGTTGCCAAGAGCCTGAGAACTGAAATTAACAATGAGTTGCTGCTAAAACATATTTATATGTACTTGGAGAATGGAACAGACAGATTTTAAAATAACCATTTGTGTGCAATGCCGACTTTTTTTTAATGCCAAAAATACAATATTTTACGTTTTCATAACGATTCTTTCCTTTTAAATTTTCTCCAGAGCTAATTTTCTTCGTATTAAAGCGACACTTGATAAAAATGGAATAATTAACGAAAATTTTGAAAGCTTTAAATTTACCACGTAAATAATGAAAGCAAAAATTCTCACTTAAGGTGAACTCTTTTAAAAGAAAAAATTACAATCGTATTTAATTAATTTATTACAAAACTCATTTCCGAGTGTAAAGAGCTTTTATATTACGAACTAGGTCAAAGCAAACACAAGAATAATTTTCTTATTGTTTGTTACTTTATTGTAATTTAAGAGGAAATTTTTTTACAAAAGCTTCCTTTTAACTAAGAACAACTTAAAAAATATAAGTAGAAGAAATTTTGTCTTTTTTTAAATTTTTTTTATTATTATTTATTAAGGGCGCGTTACTTGTTAGCTATCGACAACAATAACTTTCAATTGCTCGTATTTTTTAATTTAATGCTTCTAGAGCACGCAATCGTTTTAAAATTAATCACAGTTCTATATTTTATAGTGTATAAAAAGAGGGACTTTGCATTATTCTTCTGTCTTCTGCTTACTTCCATTTTGGTAAATGTAACATGACAGGGATAAAAAGAGGAGAAATTTATAATAAAAATTAATGAAGGAATTATTCAACATAAAGCTTATAGCCATCAATCATTTAACGTAGATTTACTCTTCTTTTGATATAATTTATAACATGATTGTATAATGTTTCTCTTTAATTCGTTTTCGTGTTTTTTACAATTTGGCCATACTGGAATACTATTGCAATTTAATGCTTTTTGTTATTATAAATAATTCAGAAGGCTTGCACTCTTATATTGTAGAGATGAGAAATATTGGGCTGTCGATCATCCATCTTACATCTCGAAAAATACAGCACGCCTAGCAAAAGAAGGTGATGCTTTCTAATTTAGAAGATCTGAGCTGGGATTCTGTAACCTACCCTTTTATACTTCTCTCAATTTCTGTGTTTTTTTGTTGTTTACTGGAAAAGCGCACAATTTCATAAAACGTTAGAAAGAAAAACGAAGTCACAAACGTCTCCTCGCCCTCCTCGGAATTAGAAATTTTCTATCTCAACTAGATGGGCATTATGCGGCAAAGTTGATGATATAGTCGTTATAGTGCAAAAAGAGAAGTAGAAAACACAGAATGGATTGGAACAGTTGAGCAAAGAGATCATCACAATACTTTAAAGAGGTGACTACACCGTCAAGGTTGTTGATTTTCTTGAAGACTCTATTTGTGGTATGTATATCAATGACGCATACCCAATGACCCAAATCGCTCGTCCTGTCTTTTTAAGACCAACAAAAAAATTAGCACCTCAAGAATTTTACAGAAAATCAAAAACAAATGTGGAATTGATAGCCCCTGAAGCTGTAAACCTGAGCTCCTGAAGTTTGAAATTGCATTGAAAGTTTCTTAGAGCTTCTCTATAAGGCGGTACTTCTTAAAACAATTTCTAAAAGGCTCATCCACACACACACGGTTTGTTTGTGCAGGCGGCCTGCACAGGTCACCTGAACGCTTTCCACACGCTCCTGTTTGGCCTGTGCACGTGCAGGCCGCCTCAACGGTGTCTAAATGCTTAGAATTCGTTACCTGTCTTTGGTTACTTTAGAAATTATCCCGCATTATAATAATTTTCAACCCCATTCGACTTAAATTCACTTTGAACCTTGGGCTGAAGATGGTACCTTGATGGTACCGATCAACATCATACATGGTCATTTGCCCAATTTACAATTGTTCGTGTGTGTTTGTATTGTGCTTACAGGCAAATGGAGAATTAGACAGACAGACACACTAACAGAAATTCTTATGCTTGAACAGTATACTTCTAGTCATAAAAATAAAGCATTGGGAAAAATCGAAAACATTTTTATCCGTCTTCGTCAGTCGTGTAAATATGTAAGGAATTTGCAAAAAGTCGCTTTCTTGTTTCAAAATAATTCTATAAAATCTATTCTATATAAATTCTATAAAAAATAAAATATACGCAATAAAAAACCAAATTGATGTTCTGATTATAGCTCAGAGCAAACCCCAAACCCCATTATAACAAAGTACAGATTTTGAACCACTAAGCTAGCGAAAAATAGCATCCTGTAATTCTGTAAGCTGACTTTATTTTGTGTCGGTTGTAATTGTAAGGTAGGTGCAACAACTATTGATGAAGAGTTTGAAAAAGTTGACAACTAAATTAGGTATAGTATACGATAACGAAAATCGAAAGAATATCAAAATAATTTTATGCTAGTTAACTATTGAGCTGAGGTGGTGCCACCAATTAATTTCGTAATTCCCTGCTTTCTTGATTGTTTTATGTGAAAAATCTTCAAATAAAAGATGTAGAGCATGAAATTCTCCATCTAAATCAATAAACAAAATTAGTATTGCTTGTTTTGTAATGGCAGAAATTAAATGTAAAAATGTTGAAAACACATCAAAATAACCATAGCCATGAATTTTGTTCTTTTGTTGATTAAAAATTCCTAAAGTTTCTTTAGTTTATTGACAGATGGCATTAATTTGTCAGTGTCAAATTTCTACAATTGTTAAAAATAATAATGCCAATGGCTATCGCCATTTTGAGGTAGTTTTTGACAGCTTCATTTCAAATTTATGCCGTTTCAGAACAACAGAGCACGCAAAATTATTTTTATTTATTGGCTTGTATAGAGAATTTTATATTCTACAATTTTTATTTGAGCCTTTCTTGTCTAAATTGATTAGGAAAGCAGGAAATTACGAAAGTACGATTTTAAATATTAAATTTCTATAATCGAGAGCCATAGTCAATAACGTTACTAACTATCCTGTATGTTTAGGCCAATGTAATTCTATAAATGCCTTAAACTATTTGTTTTTATCTAGCCCTTTAGCCTTATAGTAATAGAGATACCTTTTTAGGTAATCAATTTGCAGAATGTGTGATTAAACTTTGATTGAGAGCTGAAAACTGAAAACTCAATAAGTTTTGACTAACCTTTTGGCGAAGCTGCCATGGTAGACACTTAATGAAAATACAATCCTAAATAGAGAAATGTACAACATAAGCTGAGATAACTGATAGCAACGGGCAGCAAAGCTGCTTTTGCAGACACTTGAAGAAAATACAATCTTCAATTGGGAAATGTACAAGATAAGCTGCGACAACCGATACCAACGGTAGACGAAGCTGCCTTAATTTGTCATTGAGGCCCTCTTAATTTGTCAGTATCAAATTTCGAATTTTTTTGAAAATAAATTCCCAGTGGCTACTGCTATTTTGAGGCAATTTTTTGACAGCTTCATTTCTAATTTATGCCGTTTCAGAGCAACAGAGTATGTGAAATAAATTAATTTTATTTATTGGTTTGGATACAGATTTTTATATTCTACAATTTTTATTTGAGCCTTTCTTGTCTAAAATTATTAGGAAAGCAGGAAATTACGAAAGTTTCATTTTAAATGTTAAATTTCTATGATCGAGGGCCATGATCACTACCCTGTATGTTTAGGCCTATATAATTCCATAGTTGTCTTAAAACTATTTGTTTTTACCTAGCCCTTATGCCTTATAGAAACAGAAATACCTTTTTAGGTAATCAATTTGCAGAATGTGCGATCAAACTTTGAATGAAAACTGAAAACTGAAAACTCAATAAGTAGCTAATTCAGAATTTCATGTGTTTCTTTTCCTATATTTTTTTCTATAAACAAACTTACAGTCTTAAACCTTTTAGGCAAGCTTTTATTTTGATGACTTTTTATGAGAAGTGAACATAAGTGAAAGAAATGAATCATAAAAGTCAATTGATCGTAACTCACAGGTAACATTAATCTTTAATTCTAGAATCAGTATGAATCAATAAACGTTGTTTATATGGAAATTATAATCATTTTAAAGTGAAACAAAAAAAAGGGGAGAGAAAAAACGGAAGAACGATTAGCGTACCTTAAATTTTGTGCAAAACTGGCTACTTTTATAAATTACCATATAAGTGGGTATTTTAGAGGCGTTTTCTATTAGTATAAAACCATCAGTTAAGAACACACCTTTTGTTAACTCTACTTTGTAATTTTATTCTTATACAACAACAAAACGTATTATTTTCTATAAATTAAAAATTTAATATATTCCACTAAAAATGCATTAATTTATTAGATAAAAATGTCAAAAATTTTAAGCAAGGATATTGTAGGTGGAGCAGTTTGTGGAAGATATACTATTAAATTTTATAATAGGCTATAATTTTACTAAAACTTCCATAATAAAATTTGAAATTGCGCTCTAACGAGGAAAATTATAAGTGTTGGTATTGTTCCAAATAATGAAAAGCGTCTGACCTATTTCTTGCGTTACGCTTTTGTGTTGTCATTCTTAGTCAAAACAGTTTTCATTTTAATGTTAATTGAGTTATTTGAATTTTAAAATTAAAAAAGAGAAGAAAATTTCATACCAACAGGAACAGGGTTTATTTTAAGTGAAGTTTCGTGATTATTGTTTCGTTCCGCTTAAAAATATTTTTTAATTAAAAAAAAAAGAAGTTTAGCTTAGAGCTTAATAAGAAATAAGCAACCCACACGATTTGCGTATTTTTTTAATACCATCAGTGGGAAAATAAAGTTTCTAATTTCTCGACGTATATAATTTAAGGGAAACTAAAGTTGATTGCGTATTTTTATTTGGTTACTCGAGTTAATGAAAGAAATCCAATTTCAACTTTTTTATTCAAATTTCGTAACATAATTTAATTTTATTAAGGGCGTGAAAATAACCCAACATTAGATGAAATAGGCGATAAGTTTCCCTAAAATTGCCTAAAATTTAAAAACTATTAATATTTAAATGGCTACAAATAGCTTGTTTACGTGTATAAAATTTCAATTATACGATAAAAGCAAAAAATACAATAATTACGGGAATATTGAGTGACTGCAAGGGGGTAAATACAAAATTATGCTCAGTCATGCGTTGCAACTTAGTATGCCATGAAATATAAGAAATGAGTCATGGTCGCGTAGTCTTTGAGTTACCTGATTGGAAGCATTCACGCGAGAAGTATATGAGTCGCCACAATGAAAGACTATTCAAAAAGCTCATTACCGCGCGTTCATCCTATACAGCTGCTCTAAAATTATTTTTTATAGGTTGTTTCAAAATGTTTAGGGATATTTTATTCAATACAATGTTTAATTACAGCAACAGGTAAAGACACTGATAGTAACAAAGTTTCATTACAATACGAAAATATCCAAAATAGGTTTCTTCGAGTTACCCATAGAGAAATTCAGATGAGGATTGGGATTACCGCCTAATAGATAAGCTAATATTAATGATACCAACGGGCATTAAAGCTGCCTTGCTAGACACTTAAAAAATAAAATCATAAATAGGGAAATGTAGAAGATAAGCTGAAATAACTGATATCAACGGGCAGCAAAGCTGCCTTTGCAGACACTTAAAGAAAATACAATCCTAAATGGGAAATGTACAAGATAAGCTAAGATAACTGATATTAAGCGGCAGCCAAGCTGCCTTGGCAGACACTAACAAAAACTACAATCCTAAATGGGAAATGTACAAAATAAGCTAAGATAACTGATATTCAGAGGCAGCCAAGCTGCCTCTGCAGACACGTACAGGAACTACAATCCTGAATGGAGAAATGTACAAAAAAAGCTGAGATATCTGATACCAACGGGCAGCAAAGCTGCCTTGGAAGACACTGAAGGAAAATACAATCCCAAATAGGAAAATGTACAAGGTAAGCTGAGATAACTAATACTAACGGGCAGCAAAGCTGTCTTGGCAGACACTTAAAGAAAATACAATCCTATAAATGGGAAATGTACAAGAAACTTGTAGAAAGACTTGGCAGACATTTACAAAAACTACAATCCTAAATGGGAAATGTACAAGATAAGCTGAGATAACTGATATTAAGGGGCCGCAAAGCTGCCTTGGCAGACACTTAAAGAAAATATAAATAATTCTAAATAGGGAAATGTACAAGATAACCTGCTATAACTAATACAAACGGGCAGCAAAGCTGCCTTGGCAGAGCCTGAAAGAAAATACAATCCCAAATGGGAAAATGTACAAGGTAAGCTGAGATAACTGACACCATGAGTATAAGATAAGCTAAGGTACTATTTCAACGGGCAGCAAAGCTGCATTGGCAGACCCTGAAAGAAAATTCAATCCCAAATGGGAAAATGTACAAGGTAAGCTGAGATAACTGATACCATGAGTATAAGATAAGCTAAGGTACTATTTCAACGGGCAGCGAAGCTGCCTTGGCAGACACTTAAAGAAAATACAATCCTTAATGGAAAATGTACAAGATAATAGATATTAACTGGCAGCAAAGCTGCCTTGGCAGACACTTACAGAAAATACAATCCTAAATGGGAAATGTACAAGATAAGCTGAGATAACTGATATTAAGGGGCAGCAAAGCTGCCTTGGCAGACACTTATAGAAACTACAATCCTGAATGGAGAAATGTACAAGAAAAGCTGAGATAACTGATATCAACGGGCAGCGAAGCTGCCTTGGCAGACACTTAAAGAAAATACAATCCTTAATGGAAAATGTACAAGATAGGCTGATATTAACTGGCAGCAAAGCTGCCTTGGCAGACACTTACAGAAACTACTATCTTGAATGGAGAAATGTACCAGATAAGCTGCGATAACTAATACAAACGGGCAGCAAAGCTGCCTTGGCAGACATTGAAAGAAAATACAATCCCAAATGGAAAAATTTACAAGGTAAGCCGAGATAACTGATACCAACGGTCAGCAAAGCTGCCTTGGCAGACACTTAGAAAATAGAATCCTAAGAGAAAATGTATAAGATAAGCTAAGGTACTGATTTCAACGGACAGCAAAGCTGTCTTGGCAGACGCCTAAAACAAATGGAATCCTAAATGGGGAAATAAGAAAAGTTGAGATAAGTACCGATATTGACGGGCAGCAAAGCTGCCTTTCCAGACAGTTAAAGCCAATGCAACCTTAAATGAGAAAGTACAAAAAAAAGCTGAAATAATTACTGATATCGAGAGGCAACAAAGCAGCAAAGCTGCCTTGACTAGACGTTTAGAGCAAATGCAATCCTAAATGGGAAAATGCACGAAAATAAGATAAATGACATAAGGGCTAGGAGTCGATTCTTTCTTCAGTTTACAATCCAAAATCATAAATGAACGGCCACAAAACGTAGAAAAAAGTAATCACCACTTTGTTTCGATTGTGGGTTTTATTCATTACAAAAATACTGCTAAAAACTCCAACTCGACAGCAAGGGTGGTAAATTTGCGGAAATTGAAACTGTCCATAATAGCTTATGTATTAAAATTAAAAATAAAATACGTCGCCAAAATATTAAATACCTTTTAGGTCAATTTTAAATTATGTGAAGAAGAACAAAAGACCCATTTTCTAATTTAATACTAAAAGTTTCAAACTTATGGAACTAAAAATTGTTATTCTTAATACCTAGCCAATTAACAAAAAGAAATCTTTTCGACTTCACTACTTGCAGTTTAAAATGCAAATGAGATTTTTTTCGTGAAAGGAAACTGTTTAAGTTGCAAACCGCACACTACGATAATTTTGCAATACTTTGCATCGAACAATTTCAAATATATTCCAATTGCATATAAATTTTGCAGATGCACAGTTTACATTGTAAGCGTGATCTGCGATCAAAATGATTGCCATTATAATTCACCTCCATCCTTTCATTACACACAGTCTCAAATTCACGTTTGAAATAAAATAAAGAAACAAGCGAACAGACATTGAAAAAAAAATAAGTGAAGTGCAATCAGAGAACATCCTTATTATTCTTAATCTCAAAGGTAAACACAGAGAGACACATTTTACTTTTCCACAAATGGTTTAAATCGTTCCAGGTGTCCTCATAACGAATTTCCACAGTTTATTGTTTAGTATAAATGAGGATTTAAGATTTTGAAATTGTAATTTGTTGGTAAAATAAATTGAGCACAATTAAATAAGAAATATAGAGTAAATCAACACTAATGATACTGTGGGAAGAATTTTGCGCAACAGTCATTACTATTAAGTCTTTTTGATTACTTTAAAACTTTCCAACAAAGTTCGTTTTGATATAAAGAAAAAGATAAGTGCTGGAATTTTCTTTATTGTTTAAGTTTAAAATTGTGGTAGTTATCACTTTTTTAAACAATTTAATTCTTTTTCATATCTCTATACTTACTTCTGTAAAAGTCGATTGTCACAAGAACAAGAAGCTGTTGTAAAACTTTAGAAAGAATTAAAGATAATGCGAATTTTGTGTTTATTGGTGAAAGCTCTTAAGAATAATATTTTTGTAACAATCAGCAAGCCAATAGATACCAGAAGAAAATCCAAAGATAAAATCTACAAAATGAGGGGGTCGTTACATTTTGTATGTTTTTCTTGATCTGAAAGGATGAAGAAATTTTTTGCAAGATCACCTTACTTCGTCTTCCTAATGTTTTGTTTGCTTTACAGAATTTTGAATTACAGTCCGTTTTATGTGGATTTTCCTTCACATCTTTCGGCTGCCTTGCATTGTCTTATTATTATCCGTAGACTACGATCACACATTTTGTTTTCTTCAACAAACTAAGCTATAGCAAAATAAACTAATTAAGAGGCATTTGCGTATTTGGTAACAAAGAGGTTCAAATAGTTGTCTCTGTGGTCACTAACCAATCTTAAAACAAACTGTCCTTCCTAATATAAAACATATTGCAAGTGCAAGTTGGAAAAGTAACATAAGATTCTTAGGGCGGGTATTACCAACCAAGTTCAAAGTAAGTTTGTGGTGAGCTGTAAATCAATTGTATAAATTTACTTGGTTACTCGAAAGAACTACTTATATATCTATTAACTTTCTTTAAAAAGCTCTCGGGTGGTTCCAGTCGTAAGCTAAAAACCTTAGCCAAAGATTGAAGTTAATAAATCTACGACATCTAAACTTCAAGTCGAGCCTGAGTCATAACATTAGTTCTGCGAACTGGATAGGTTGAGCAGAGCCATATATCTGCTTCAGCATGTTTGTTTTTGTAAACATTCTTAATCTGGAAACCTTAGCGAAAGGTTATTATGTCATATAGATAGATTTCAAGCAGATTTGGTCCACTATTCGCTTTCCACTATTAGTGGAAATTCGCAAAATACGTGATTCTTGCGACTTCATGACTAGATATAATCGTTATTCGTCGTATGGCTGACGTAAATTGCTGACGAGAGCCTCGCTGCGGTATTATTTACATGAGTGGCTCGCTTAAGTTCTTCATCCATTGTAATGCCCAAAAACCTAAGGTTCTTGGACTGTCCACTTCTGATTGCAAGCGATTGCGTCTTATCACCATTTATTTTTAATTTATTTGCCGTGAACCAGTTCTCAGATTGCAAGAGTAAGTCTGTTTTCAATAACTTCTAATCGTCTTCTTTTTTGCAGGTTAAAAGGTATGATGTGCCATCAGCAAACAAGTATGTTGTTATGTTTTCTGTAACGATGTTTAAGTCGTTCAAGTATATGACAAAAAGCAAGGGGTCAAGAACAGATCCCTGGGGGACTCCGTGTGAAATTAGAGCTTCTCAAGAATAATTATTGTTCCAGAATACCATCTGCTTGCGGTTTGATAGATAAGATTTGATTAATTCATATGGTTTGACTCTCACCCCATAATACCTCAGTTGCTGTAGAAGCAGGTTATGAGGCACGGAGTCAAAAGCCTTACATAGATCGCATGAGATAAGCTCAACAACTTCCCTCTTGTCGTGAGCCTCAATCACTCTCTCTACTACTACACTACTCTACATTGACAGGCTTATGGCCTCTAATTGAAACTTGCTTATTTATTCCCTTGTTCTAATGTCCTGAATCTAACCACTTGGCACAGCTTGCCACACTTTTCTAATATTTAGCTAGCTGTTTTTATTCCCTTCTTTAGTCGTTCCGGGAGCAATGGTAAGGATACTTACGGAACGCACTGATGCGCATCTTCACACTCGGAAAATTCCAAAGACCAAAGGCCTAAATGTCAAGAGTTAACTCTCCTTCTAGTTTACAATTAAGAGTCCAGAAGAGGAGTATTCTATCCATAGCACCTATCAAAGTATTACAGCAACGATGAGGGGGGGGGACGATAATGCTAAAAGTATCAGGTTATAGGGGATCTGAAATAAATACAGAGTAAGCCACTATTTCAATATCAAATATAGTGCCCTTAAGTTTGTGTTAGTATCCAGGACTATAAAAATTTGGAAAATTAAAATTTTTGGAGGTTTTCTAAATGGTATATCTTTGCATTCTTAGAAAAATGTTTAAATAAGCTTTTAAATTAATTTGCTTTTCAGACATTTCAGTTGTGATTTTTACGGATATATCTTCATTGACAAAACTTTGTCGTCCAGAAATAACAAAATAGTTGGACATAATAAAATCGGCCCAGCTACCCACTATCTACTATCCTATTAAGAATAAGAATACTCTAAAACTAAAAGATTAAAAAGGCAAAGAATACAATATTTAACATAAAACCTGTAGATGTGTACAGATTTATCATACATCTTCTGCTGGTTTCTTGTTGAAGCTGGTGATGTATCTATTTCTTCCTCTTCTTTTAGTTTTTTCCTTCGGTAGTATTTAAAAACCTAATAATTACAATTAACGAATTAAATTATTTCTTTACACACTTTAAGTTTTTTTATGGTTAAATACGTAACGGAATTTGGCTTATCCAGTTTACCATAAAATAAATTTTCAATCAGCGACTTCAATTAAAAATTATTCACGACTTTAACAACGCAAATAAATGACTACTATTTTCGGCTTGTTATATTGATTATTATCAACAGTTTTATATGTAATAAAAATTGTAATATTAAGATATTTGTATAAATCAAGATACGACAATTAATTTTTTATTTATATATCAAAAATTAACTTGTCTTATGGGCTCGTAAAAATTAAACGAGGGTTATAAAAAAAACTTATTTCGATTAAATATTTTGTTTGTATATCATAAAATTGAGAGACCATTTAATCATTATTATTAAACTATTAATTAAACAAAACTTTATTAAAGTGTCCTTTTCAAGGTGGCTAAAACCTTCAAGTTTGGTCCATAAATAATTTACGACGATTATTAATTTAAAAAAAATTCGAAACCAGCTTAAAAGTAAGAATATTTAATTTATTGGGTAGAAATTGAATTATTTCTACAATGAGCAAACCCCAAGTCATATTTAGGTGTCATTTGTGCATTCAGAAATCCATTGTTCGCTCAAGTGAATTGAATATAGATTTAACTTCATTTCTTTTGTGGTTGACTAATGACCAGTTTTAGTCACGCTTTTAGTTATAAATGAACCTTTTTTTTTAAATATGAAAAGTTAATTACACGTTAGAGCTAAAATTGCACACCGAAATTTATTAATGGAATTTTAAGCGAAAGTAGGAAAATGGTCCTTTTTCAAGGGTGTAGATTAGAGTTTTTCGTGTGAGTTTTTAAATTATTGACAATTAATAATATTTGGAATTAACGCCAACGTTTGATTTGTTCGTTAAATTTTTCGCCTAAGGTCCCCCTTGTAAATTTTATGAATAGTTAATAATCTTCAACATCCCCTTGTTTTCGTAATATAGCAGTCTATTGTACCTCCATGTGGCAGCTTGGTTTAATTATTCACAGCATTAGATTTTTGAAACTGGTCGAATAAATATGGTTGTTATGGACCTCCCGATTCTCGTTATAGCCGTGCGTGATAGAGATAGGGGGCTTTTAATACAACCACTGCTCATTCATTTGAGTTTATCCGGAGCCGATCTATTCTGGCGCAACTATAATGTATAGTACTAAAACTACATTGTTATTTTGGTAGTCATGTTGTGCAAGCCTTGCATCGTCATGATTTTGCTTTTATTCGTTTTTCTTGTTGCAAATCGACGTTCTGTGTTATAAACACAAAGCAACACAAATTTTAAATGCTTTTGTAAATTCCTCCATAAGCGATTTGTGTATAAAAAAATCAGAGAGTTCTTTTAGAAACGTTTTGCGAATAGTGGAATAATTTAAAATTTTCAATGTGTTGGATTTTTAGGGGAAGAATTTAAAATGAGATTTGTGGATGATAAAGCTTCAATCATACTTAAAACTAAAAATAGTACATTTCAACAACGAAAAAATATAAAAAGAAACGATCAATTTGCTATATTAATGGTAAATATCTAATACAATGATTGTTTCAATATCGATTAAATCCTTTTTGTTAGGGGAAAGCAATTTGATTTTGTGATAAAAATATTGTTCAATCACAATAATTATTATGATTTTTATTATAAAAAATGACACTAATGATTAATTTTAAATATTTATTAATTTTTTTTTGTGTAAATTATAACAATAGCCATTATAATTGTTTCTTCCATTATGAAATTTTTATTTTATTGAGTTAACACGATAACAATTTAAAATCAACTTTGTATTTTATCTATAGCTAATTTATTTCTCCTCTCAACTTTCTACCTTTTACGATAATGCGACGCGAATTAAACCAGTTGAAAAAATAAATATTTTCCCTTTTAGAAATTCAATAAAAATGAAATGTTAATGTACAATTTTTTTTCTATTTGATTTACTGACTGCAGAGAAAGGAATTGCAACTTTTGTGGAAAAAGTGAATTGTGTGTGATATCGCTCGTTAGCAAATAGAACGTATAAAAAAAATTGAATAATAAAAAATAAACTTACCAATAGTCGTCTTCCTCGAACCATTAATAAAAGGAAAATTTTGGAATAGGAAAATAAGGAAACGACCAAAAGTAAATCACTATCAATTCAATCTACTGATTGTTAATAATATTAAATAAAAAAAACTTAAACTTTAATTTTCACTTTGAATTTCATATGTTTGTAAGTATTGTTAACTTGAATATTTCTGTGCAATTGATTACAATAAATTAAAAATCCTTCAATCCAAGTTATCAAATAAAATAAATATAAATCGGGACCATTCGCGCCCTCTCTTGAAAATCATTAATAAATCAAATAAAATAACTAAATTATTAAATGGCGTAAACATACCCCCGGCCTTAAAACATTGTTTTAAAACTACTCATAAAAAAAATCAAAAAATTACCATATAAGCAATATCCAACATTGCCAAAAATACAAAAGAATCTAAATTAATATTCAATAACTATAATAAAATTAAACTATAAACACCCTATTACTGAGTAGGTAGCGGACACAGTTTAACAACTGGACGCCTAAAAATCCCACTTTTAGTACGAACTGTAACAACTCTTACTACCCCATCAGCACCTGGAAAACAATCCTCGACAATCCCTATAGGCCATCTTAATGGCGGAGAATTATCAGTAATAATCATCACAATAGTACCCGGTTTTATATTATTACAATGAGAAAACCATTTTTGCCTCGATTGCAACTCACATAAATAACCTTTTGACCAACGTTTCCAATACGACTGAACAATTTGGTCTAATAATTGCTTTCGATTTAAATGATTCAATGGCTTATCTAACTCATTATTTGCCGGTAAAAATTGCAGAGGCGTTAAAGTAAGAAAATGTGCAGGCGTAAGAGCTAAAGGTTCTGCCGGATCAGAACTTAACCAGCACAATGGCCTAGAATTAAGTAAAGCTTCTATTTGAGCCAACACCGTAGTGAATTCCTCAAATGATAAGATTTGATCTCCAATAACTTTAGAGAGATAACTCTTGACAGACTTAATATTCGCTTCCCAAATACCCCCGAAATGTGGGGTTGAAGGTGGATTAAATCTCCATTCTATACGTCTGTGACTTAATTCAACACCGAAGGAATTCTTAAAATCATCTGAATTAGTAAATTCATCTAACTCCCTCTTTGCACCTACATAATTCGTCCCGCAATCAGAGTAAATGACGGCACACGGACCTCTTCTCGATAAAAACCGTTTAAAGGCGTTCATAAAACAAGCCGTAGATAAGTCGGAAGCCAACTCTAAATGAATTGCCCGCGTGGCCATACATATAAACAAGCATAAATACGCCTTTTGCGCTCTAATTCCACGATGCCTAGAAAGTGTAACAAAAAATGGACCCGCATAATCCGTACCAGTCTGTAAAAACGGCTTAGCCTCGTTAACGCGAGGATACGGTAAGTCCCCCATAATAGGATACTTCGGACGCGGCTTACGCTTAAAACAATGGTTGCATTTCTGCACTCGTTGACGGACTAAATTCCTGGCTCCGACAATCCAAAATCTCTGTCGTAAAAGTGATAATAACAGGTGAGGCCCCGCATGCAAATTAACTTTATGATAATGATCTATCAATAATTCTACAAAGATATCCCTTTTTGGTAGTAAAATTGGATGTCTTTGATCATACGACACTTCGGCATGACGTAACCTACCCCCAACTCTAATGATATCATCTTCTAAAAAAGGACGCAAGGTACGTAAATAATTCGAACAACTATTGTCTTTCTTAAGACTGACTAAATCTTTAAAAAAATGGATATTTTGCACAATTTTAATTAAACTCTCTTCCGCTTTTATCAAATCGCTACAGTTTATCGAATTTCTCTTAGGAAGAAATTTTAAAAATCTCAAAATATAAACTGTAACATTTAATAATTTATTAAATGAACTACATCTTGACATTAAGAGATAAAAACAATTATCTTCTAGTTTTATAACCGAAAGAGTAACAGATTTTTCTTCTAATACTACTTCATCGGTTTCACCTGATAGCTTATCAACTTCTGTTAAAGGCCACTCACTTTCAGGTAGCAAAAGCCAAGTAGGCCCATCAAGCCACAAAGAATGATTAATAAAATCTTTAGGTGGTAAACCTCTAGAAGCGCAGTCCGCTGGATTATCTTTACCACTTATATGATACCAACACTTCATGTCTATCGCCCTTTGTATTTTACTAACACGATTCGCGACAAAGGTTTTCCAACGTTGCGGAGATTGATGGATCCAACTAAGCACCACCATAGAATCCGAAAACGCGTAGATTCCATTAATCGTACACCTCTTCGAATATGTTTTTACAACACTCCCCAATAACCTAGCCAAAAGTAAAGCCGCACATAACTCTAAACGCGGAATAGACAAGGTCTTTATAGGAGCAACTTTAGCCTTTGCACATAACAGAGTGACTACTGGCGTCTCACTCGATATTATCACCCGAGTATAGACTACTGCAGCATAAGCCTTTTCAGACGCGTCACAAAATCCCACTAATTCTAAAGAAACCGATTTTGTAAACCCTATGTGTCTAGAAATATTAAATTGTTGTAATAAACCCATTTGAGTTTGAAAATTTAGCCAAATTTGTTGCATGTAAGCAGGAGTCGTTTCATCCCATTCCAGTTTTAAAATCCATAATTCTTTTATTAACAGTTTTGCATAAAGCGTAACAGGGGTTAATAAACCTAAAGGATCCCATATACGAGCTACCGTCGATAAAATGTTACGTTTAGTACACTCTAAATTTTTCTGTTGTACTGAAAACGTTAAAACATCTACTGAAGGATGCCATTCTAGACCTAAAACCTTAAGATAATCATTTTGAAATTCTACTGTTTTCAAAACACGCATTGACTCCGGAATTTCTTTCGATAGTTCAACAGAATTTGTAGCCCATTTAACAACTTCAAAACCCCCGGCCCTTAATAAACCTACCAATTCTAAATAAGCCCGTTTTGCAACATCATCATCTTCAACCGAACAAACAAAATCATCCATAAATGAATCGTTAATAATAATTTCTGAACCTAATGGATAATTAATAGCCTCATCTCTCGCTAATTGACGTAATACCCGTAAAGCTAAATAAGGAGATGCATTTATTCCAAAAGTCACTCGAACACTATTGTAAATTTTAACAGGGTCGTTCTTATCGAAACGCCAAAGCAACCTTTGATAGTGCCAATGTTCCTGTTTTACTTTTATTTGTCGGTACATTTGCCGAATATCCGAAGTAAACGCAACCCTTAATAACCTAAAATTCAGTAATAGCGGAAAAACATCTGCTTGTAATTTAGGTCCCGTATACAACACATCATTTAACGATTTATAGTTATTTGATTTAGCCGAGGCATCAAAAACAATCCTTAGCGGCGTCGAAGATGATGTCTTAAGGACACCATGGTGAGGTATGTAGTAACCTGGAGAGGTCTTATCGCAATCAGCTAACATTATGTGCGATTGATCAATATAATCTTTCATCGCAACCGAATACTGTTCGAAAAATAACGGAGATTTAGAAAACCTCTTTTCTAACGAATAAAATCTACGTAAAGCGGATTCATAAGAATCGCCTAAATCGGGAGGAAAAGTTTTAAAAGGTAAACCTATAACATATCTCCCATCCCTTTCACGTTCAAAAGTTGAAGTGAATAATTTCTCACATTCTAAATCATCTACTGATTCCACAATTTCATTATCAACATTTTCTATTTCCCAAAACCTTTCTAATAAAGATTCGACCGGTGTCGAAATCTGATCTGTACAACAAAAGGATTGTAAATCTGAGTTATTATTAATAGCTACATGTGCCTTGCCCATAATTATAAACCCTAAAACAGAATCTATCGCTACCGGTAAATTATCTTCCACTATTTTTGTCGAACCTAATAAATAGGGCACCAATTCAGCTCCTATCATCCCATGAATTTCGCTAGGCACGTCAAATGTATCGTCGGCTAATAATAAATTTTTGAAATGATCTTTTACCGAAGTTTCTACCTTACATGTAGGTAATTTATCAGTTATTTTATCTATAACTAAAGCTGACATACTAAAACTTTTATTCAAATTGAACATAGAAGAAAAATTGAAATACGTTTGACCTCTAACGCCTTTATTAGAAACCCCGATACCTGATACGGAAGCATGAATTTTTTCTATTAACAACCCTAAAGTTTGGCAACATTTATTAGTGATAAAATTACATTGGCTAGCACTGTCCACCAAAAACTTAAATATATGACTTTCTCCATCAGAAGCAATTATTTTAACTTTCGCAGTGGCCAGCAAAATGGTAAAATTTTTCTTAGGTTTGGGTTCGATAGAACACAAACTTACATTTTGCGAATTTTCATTAACAATTTCATCTGAAGATTGTTTTGTTATAGTGGTATCACTTTTATCAGTACTATTATTTATGTGAAGAATAGTGCTATGCTTACTATTACATTTTTTACACACATAAGAGGAAGAACAGTTTTCCCTAATGTGATTAGAAGATAAACAAACACTACATATGGCATTTTCGTTAACGAATTTTAAACGATTTGATGCGGTTAAACCTAAAAATTTATAACATTTAAATAACCTATGCGATCCTTTCTTACAATATGAACAAGAAGGACCATTGGGTTTCCGATCTTGATCAGCGTTACTTGCCACAAAAGAATGCATCTTTAAATTTGATTTACTGTTATTATTATTAAGAGAACTTGTTTTGAATTTAGAGCTATCACATTTTAATGCTCTATTTAAAATTTTACATTGTTCTTTAATAAATTCGGCTAACTCTTTATATGTTGGAGCTACCCCTTTAGACAATGAGTTTTCAAAAAGTCGGTGCGTTTGGGAATCCAATTTGGACAAAGCTACCGACGTTATAATAAAATCCGCTAAATCAGGAAAATTTAACTTTTTTAAAGCGTTAACCGCCGAATCAAATTTATCTATAAATGTATTTAAACCGCCTACACTCTCAACTTGCATAGCTTTCATATCTAACATTTGACTTAAATAAATGTTCGCCAACCTTCTTTTGTCTTCGTACTTCTCAATGAGCGCTTGCCATAACATTAAATAATTGTCCGCTGTAGGCAAAATACCCTCACAAATAGAAAGGGCCTTTCCTGAAAGTTTACTCAACAAATAATGCATCTTACTAGCGTTATCCAAAGAACCGTTATTATGTACTAACGTCTTGAAAGTTTCATAAAACAAAGGCCATTTAGCAAAATCACCATTAAATTCAATTAAATCGATTTTTGGTAAACGTGGTTTCGCGTCAACATTCGACGATTGAGGTTGAGAGTTATCATTTTTCAAAGAAGACTTTGCAATTTTTATGTGAGCGTACAGATCGTCGATAGCATTTAATTCTTGATAATTAGGATTGAATTCGGGATTTATTTCTAACTCTAAATTATTTATCTCATCGATTACATTATCTAACAATTCCTTAGTATCCTCTAAACTGGAACTACGGACAGTAAAAATTTTAATATTTGACTCGGTATTCAACTTTTTACTTGCGTCGAACATTAATTGTAATCGGATGAAATATGTTTCCTTCTTGGATTTTAAGATTTTTAACGTATTTTGTTTCGAGGACATTTTAAACAAATGGTTAAATGAATTGACAAAATCTGGCAAATGCAATCAAGGTTAACAATAAAAATACAAAATTCAAAGTTTAAATACAGCTTAGGGCTGTATCCGGCTCGAAGGACCAAAATGATATCGCTCGTTAGCAAATAGAACGTATAAAAAAAATTGAATAATAAAAAATAAACTTACCAATAGTCGTCTTCCTCGAACCATTAATAAAAGGAAAATTTTGGAATAGGAAAATAAGGAAACGACCAAAAGTAAATCACTATCAATTCAATCTACTGATTGTTAATAATATTAAATAAAAAAAACTTAAACTTTAATTTTCACTTTGAATTTCATATGTTTGTAAGTATTGTTAACTTGAATATTTCTGTGCAATTGATTACAATAAATTAAAAATCCTTCAATCCAAGTTATCAAATAAAATAAATATAAATCGGGACCATTCGCGCCCTCTCTTGAAAATCATTAATAAATCAAATAAAATAACTAAATTATTAAATGGCGTAAACAGTGTGCGTTGCATTTACGGACAACTAGTTGAATCAGCAAATCTAAACGAATGCAGCTAAACGCCCCTTATATTTTTAGGGCGTAGATTAAAAAACATACATTCACAGCTCTTGACCAACCCTTAAAATGTGAACTTCAATTGTGAACTACGGAGTTCCCAATTTACAAATTTCTGTACCAAGACCACCCAATTTTCTTAACAGCGCGGCCTCCACAGGGCTGCTTTCGTGTCAAATGCAGTTCCAACTCTAATCTGTCTGTTTCATGGCGTATGTTCTCAAAACATTCGTTTTAACGAGGCTACAGGATTACCCACATCATTGGTGATTTGTCTCAGACTGATCTGTACATACTGCTTTCCTGGTATTGAAATTTAATGCTTAATACTCGTATGTCTCTCTTTAAATCTTAGGGCCGTTTTACGTGGACTAAATGTCGTACTATCTTGTTAGTACTTAATCACATCAAAGAGCAAAAGCATGGAAATCTAAGCTTTAACGTCGTGCACAGTCGTGTGTCGAAATGTCTACGCACGACGTTAAAGCTTAGATTCTGGTGTTTTTGCTCCTTGAGTTGATTCAGTAATAACAAGTAAGTACGATATTTAGTCTATGTAAAACGGTCCTTATTAATAATTTCTCGATTTATAATACGCATTTCCATAAGAAGCAAATCTTTTGAGGTTGGTCTAACCATCTTAGAGTAGTCTCAACGAAATAAAAACTCACCACGTGATTACCTTTGAAGATGCGAAATATTTTTGTACTGTCGCCATTCGCCACTAGACTCTGAAACCACGCTTAGCGCAGATTTGGTCACGTGGTGGGCTTTTCTTTCGTTGGAACTACTCTAGCTTCGGTCTACTTTTTCCCCTCTTGGCAGTTCTTTATTTCCTCTCTCATATTTTTTTTACAATTTTCATCTGTATGTCTCATCGGTTTGTCCACAAAATATCCATTTCAACGAGGCTACATTTTTGTTGACATGAATGACGTTTGTTCTTTCCCTAATCCGTAGATACTTTTTCCGGTCGTAATGTTTAGCACTTATCGCATCATTGCTCTATAAGAAGTCTATAAAATGCTGTCCTCAATGTTTGTTTTGGTAATCTTGATCTTCGACACTACCTTTTCTGACTCTCTTCTTGGGTTTATGAGTATAATTTGGAAGGTATTACAAAACAGATTTATGTTAGCGAGCGGTGGCCATACTCAGAGACCTAAATTGATATTTATCTCCACCAACCCAGTAGTAAACGTATTTAAATTATTAAAGGGGCGTGGTCAATTCTGCGGAAACTTATCTCTACCGCTCGCCATCGGGGATCTGTGTTGCAGTATATTGTCTGATAATAAAATAATATTGTCTGTTGCAAACCTGAAATTGTTGAGACTTTTACCGTTAACATATTTTCCTTCTTGACATCTTTCACAAAAACTGGTTCCACGATATCGTCTCTCCGTTTAATGGCCTATCATTTCACCACATCAAACACGCAAGCCACCTGAACGCTGTCCACATGCTCCGGTTTGGCCTGTGCAGGCCGCCTGAACAAAATGTCTAAATGCTCAGGTTTGGCCTGTGCAGGCCGCCTGAACTGTGTCCACACGCTCCGGTTTGGTCTGTGCAACCCGCCTGCACAGGCAAACAGGAAGGCAAGCCTGTGTGTATAGACGAGCCTTAAGAGTGTATACTAGAGGTGTGAAGCAAGTCTGTCGAACCTAGTTTCCGAGAAGTTTAATTTCTAACTAAGAAATACAATTTCTTTTGTGGTACAGAAACTTGATGCCTCCTACAGCTGCAAATTTCTATTTATCTGACCAAAAGAAAACTGCCACACCACTATCAACTTTTTTTAGCACGAAGATCTTTAGCTCCGAGACTCACGCTTTTCAGCTACTTTTTCTAAAAATGATTGTAAGGTTGGCTAAACTATTTTTTGCATTAAAAAGGGTAAATCAAAGGTTAATGTTCTAACAAAACTTCTACAGGAGTTACGATTTTTGTTTAGAAAAAGTGACCTCTAAATTAAAGAGAAGTTCGTCAATTTCCGCCTGCCAATTAAAACTGCAAAAATTGATTAGGACATTGAATTCAACTCACCCTACTACTACTTTTTTGTGACACTAATAATAACTGGGTTACCCTCTACAATTACAGCCAATTTATTTAACTTATAATGTAGAATATCTGATAACAAAAAATTTATCTCGACAGAATAAATCTTCGAGTTTCCACATTCTAACGTTAACATCTTTTCAGATCTTCACAAAGCATAAAGTTTAGAAATTTAATTTTCATCAATTATAACGCCTTGGAGGAGCACGTTTCTACTTGGCCAAATACGATTGACGTGGAAAATAAGTTAATTAACTACTAACAACAAACGAAAACATTTAGGAATGAAAGTTGTAACTTAACGTTAAGTTTCGTTGGGATGGAAATCTTCTCATGTTTTACAACAGTTTTTACATTTTTGAAAAATTGATATGATGTAGAAGAAAAACCACCAAAGGCATTACCAGAAAAAATACGTGAGCAAATCTCATAAAAGTGATAGATATGTAGTGTGTGTGGAATTAAAATTGAAAAAGTGCCCAAAATGACGACTGCTAAAAACGTGTTGGCAGTTATTCTATTTCGTCTATACCTATAAATTAAGTGTTAAATTTTTAAATTATTCAAAGTGTCTGCAAAGTTTAAGGCTGATAATAAAAAATAATTTCTCTGAACGCATAAACAACTGCATTAACATTACATTACTAAAACAGCAGGTGAAGATAACTCCTAGGGGTGAATAGACTCACAGGGAGTAGCGAAACAGTTTTCAAAGTTTGCCGTTTGATATTAAATTGCTATGTGGGTTTCTTTCAGATCTAGCCATTTCTTTTACTAAAGCCAGTCAATAAAGTAGGTAACGTTTAATTATAAAGATGTCGCGGTTGCCCAGTAATTCAGCATTAACATTAACTTCATTAGTCCGTATGTCCGGTGGCTATGGCACCTGTGGTTAGGAAAATAATAGTCCTTCCTCGACCTTTACCAAGTAACCCCAGACCTCTCCCAAGTAATACTTGCACGACCCTTGGTGTACAGTCCCACAGTCAGAAACGCTGGACGAGAGATGGTCTGATTTTAACCAAAACTTTTTCTAACTTAACCTAACACGGTAGCGTATGAAAAAACACCAGGGTATGCTCTTAGCTGCTGCTCTTAAATCACCTTGAATTTTCCCTGCGATGAATTTTCTGGCGCTGAATATTCATGGATGAATTTGCCTTAAACGTTGTAGTAGTCGTCTAGTATGAAAATTGACCAACGGTAAATCCTTGGATTGGATAGGTTTACTGGATTAAGCCAGCTTACACATAGATTGCTTCGTCGGGCCCATTGTGCAAGACCTTTTTAGAGACGCCTTCTTTTCTCTTACTCCTCGAGCCATTCCAACTTTAAGATGAACTAAAGCAGCTTGGCGGGTGGGGTATCTCTGATTCTGACCATATCCAGACAGTAGCAACCAAGCATGGATCTTCTAGTTGTTGCTACCGCAGAACATGAGGAAGGTACGTGCTTTGCAGTTTCACATTTCTTGTTTACAGTCTCTGCATTTAGGGCTAGCGATTAGTCCAGAAGCGTGGAGGTGTTTGTTAAGCTTACCACGATGCCGGCAAGTGTTCGCATACGCGATCCAGACAGGTTGAGGTATTATTTTGAGTGTCGTGTCGAAGGGGAACCAATTGCTGATTTGCCTTGTCTACAGCTCGTTTCTTTCAATCACACGTATCTATGTAATTTCATTTTATTTTGTTTTACGAGGCTGCCGAGAGTGCCGACCGCCAGAGTCAGGGTGGGTTCTGGTCCCGAACCTAAAGATCCTTATCCTAAAAGCTAATGAGCTTCATGAAGAGAGTGACTGTACCTAGTGGAAATTATCCGTTATAGGGTAGAAACCCGAACCTAAAGATAGATGCTTACCCTGAAAGCTAGTGTGCTCCATGAAACGAACCACTGTATCTAGTGGAAACTATCCGTTCGGGTAGAAGCCCGAACCTAAGGATAGATCTTTACCCTGAAAGCTAATGTGCTCTATGAAGAGAGTGGCTGTACCTAGTGGAAACTATTAGTTGGGGCGAAAGCCCGAACCTAAGGATAGATCTTTACCCTAAAAGCTAATATGCTCCATGAAGAGAGTGACTGTACCTAGTGGAAACTATCCGTTCAGGTTGAAGCCCAAACCTAAGGATATAGATTCTTACCCTGAAAGCTAATGTGCTCCACGAAGAGAGTGACTGTACCTAGTGGAAACTATTTGTTCGGACACAAGTCCGAACCTAAGGCTATATCCTTACCCTGAAAGCTAATGTGCCCCATGAAGAGAGTGACCGTACCTAGTGAAAACAACCCGTTCGGGAGAAAGCCCGAACCAAAGGATAGATCCTTACCCAGAAAGCTAATGTGCTCCGTGAAGAGAGTGACTTTACCTATGGGAACTATCCGTTCGGGCAGAAGCCCGAACCGAAGGATAGATCCTTACTCTAAAAGCTAATGTGCTCCATGATGAGAGTGGCTGTACCGTGTACCTAGTGGAAAAAATTCGTTGAGGCGAAAGCCCGAACCTAAGGATAGATCCATATCCTGAAAGCTAATGTGCCCCATGAAGAGAGCGACTGTACCTAGTAAAAACTACCCGTTCGGGAGAAAGCTCGAACCAAAGGATAGATCCTTACCCAGAAAGCTAATGTGCTCCATGAAGAGAGTGACTTTACCTATGGGAACTCTCCGTTCGGGCAGAAGCCCGAACCTAAGGATAGATCCTTACTCTAAAAGCTAATGTGGTCCATGAAGAGAGTGACTGTACCTAGTGAAAACTATCTGTTCAGGTAGAAGCCCGAACCTAAGGATAGATCCTTACCCTGAAAGCTAATGTGCTCCATGAAGAAAGTGACTGTACCTAGTGGAAACTATCCGTTCGGGCAGAAGCCCGAACCTAAACATAGATCCTTACCCTGAAAGTTAATGTGCTCCATAATGAGAGTAACTGTATCTAGTGGAAACTATCTGTTCGGGCGGAAGCCCGAACAAAGGATAGATCCTTACCCAGAAAGCTAATGGGTTCCATCAAGAGAGTGACTTTACCTATGGGAACTATCCGTTCGGGCAGAAGCCCGAACCTAATGATTGATCCTTACCCAGAAAGCTAATGAGCTCCATCAAGAGAGTGACTTTACCTATGGGAACTATCCCTTCGGGCAGAAGCCCGAACCTAAGGATAGATCTTTACCCTGAAAGGTAATGTGCTCCATAATGAGAGTAACTGTATCTAGTGGAAACTACTCCTTACCCTGAAAGCTATAGTGCTCCATGAAGAGAGTGACTGTACATAGTGGAAACTATCCGTGTATGCATTCTTAATCGACAATGTACTTCAGGTAACATGCATTGTAATAAAGGAAGCACCGATGGCAATCAATATACTGGTGTGCAGTTGGCTTAATTTGAATTTTTTATTGAGCTAGAGTTCAACTCTATTAATATTTATTAATTTGTCTCTCTAATTAGCCTTTTAGTAGTTAAACCTTTACACTCCCGTTGTACACAAATTGGCAAAGAAATTAAATCGATTATTTAATTATTGTTTTGTTTGCAGTTACGTGCTTTAGCGCAAACAAAATAAACCCTTTTAACGCAATTATCTTAATTGAAAAAAAATACCAAAATAGAGTCAATTTGTTTCATCCATTAGAACTTCTTTGTTTGAAGCTCCTTGAAACAGTTTCACAACAGTATCTTAATGAGCATGAGCAGCTCTTGCCTTGTTGTTTGAATATTTATTAATTTATTAGCAATCATTTCAAAAATTACAAAATTAATAAATTTATAAATTACCTATAGGGTAGGGTAATTTTTTAAGCTCATCAAAATATACAGCTTTTTGCTAATTTAACCAATCTCGTAACTCTTACCGTTTACGAGATCTCAATGTTGATACCGCTAAAAAAATAACCCTGTATAAAGAAAGTGATAGAGATATAAAAATAATTTTAACTTTTAAAGCTCCTTCTACTCTACGTATACCCTCCAACTATCTATAATAAGAAAAGTGCTTTGAGGGCGATTATTAAATAATTCAAAAAATGAGCGGAATTTAATATAAGGTTAAATAATTTTAATGAAGGAAGATAGAACTGCAGTAAAGTACGTGCCAAATTGGTTATGACGGATCGATCGCGGATAAAAATTAGAAGCCCTCTCCTATCACAAAACTAATCACGTATTTCGATTCGCTCCAACTGAAGCGAACACCAGTAGAATATTGAACTATTTCCTGACATGAAAGCTTGCGCTACTGCTGAGCTTTGCTGTTAAGCACTCACACATGGTTAAGTACCGCTTTCAAAGCCCACTTACAACAGGAAACACATTTTAAGTTTGTGTAATGCGGGAACCGTCATGTAATCTGCTAGAATACACACGATGTATAAAAATTATTAATGTTGCCTAAAATTCTAATTTAAAAAAAATTCGAGTGGTTGAGGAATTTTAGGACGTTGCTTCGAGTTCCAGTCGGCACTGTACTGACTGCTGATTACTGAGGGGAAAATGTTTGTGCGCGTACAATGTAATTTCCACAGTTGCGTTTAATTACAATTTAAAATAAGCGAGTAACATAATTTCCCATATGTGTGGCTTTACTAAGTTAAAATTTAATGATGAAAAAAAGCTCTTAGTACGTATGTAACTGACACGCCACCAGGAGGTACTAAATTGATCGTGTATTTTTTTAATGACTAAACAAAAACTTTAATTTGCTTAGACGATGCTTGGTTGAGCTAACTACCTATTATATTATCAACCCAAATATGGTGAGACCCTGAAAAACTTTTTAACGTTTTTCAAGTGTTACTAAAGTTATTTTTGATGGCCGCCGCATTACTGGACCCTTTTTCCAAAATTAAACTTATTAAATAAATTATTATTTCAAAGATTACATGTTTTCATCGCACCATGTTCATGGAACGGATTTAAAAAAATATTTCGAATTTAAAAGTACCTCGAATTTAACAATTATAAAATAATTAAAAACGTTCAGGTACAACAACAACAAAATTGATTTTGTTAAGTTGAAAAAGTAATTACATTTAGATGAAACGAACTAAAGAAATGTATAAGTTAACAATGAATGTTTTAATATGCAATTTTGTTGCCAACTACAATTTGAAAAAATCTCGATTTAACAATTAGTCTTCCGTAACGACGTACCATTAAAACTTGAAATTGCAAATAAAATAAAACATAAACGTTGGCTTGCGTCGTTTAACTTTGTATATCTTAGTTATATAATTTCATCTTATTGCGATTCAAGTTATTATTGCTAATTTAATTATGCCAAACTGTAACGCAAAATATGTAAGCTCCGTATTTCACGTAATCGTTAAATGTACCAAAGTTTAACGTTCGTTGATATGATTCCGCTCGGCTCGTGTACGACATTATAAAATTTGTAAAGTTCTTAGATAAGAATTACAACCGCATATCAGAAATGTAGGTCATATTATTAACCTCTTCGATTTAATTTCATTTCAAGATAGATTTTTCCCATCCATATTCACACTTATTGAAAATACAATAATAGTGTGCAGACTAAAAGTTATGATTTTCATGTTAGCAAGTCGATTCGAGCTATTAGAAACTTAAAAGTAAACTTAATTTGTTTTTCTATGCTGACACTGGAGAATACTTAATAAATAAATAATTAATTTAATAATAAAGTGTCTAAATAAATGTTTATTATAGTAATTATTAATTAACAATAAATGTATTAACTAAATTAAATAATTAGACTCAATAAATACGTCGTTTTCGTTTAAATCATACGTATTAAGGTAGTCACGTGTCGGTAAAGAAAAAAAAATCAAGTACAAAATTCTGATTGATTATACAGCAATGGAAGAACGTATAAGAAAAATTGAGATAATAGCTGATGATGAGATAACAGATGATGGAAAAGCTGTAAGAAAAAATTTTTTTGCTCCAAATTGGAAAAAGCTAATAGCAGGGATAGAGCTTATGGGGGCAAATTTAACTAGAGACGAGAGGGGTCAATCTGAATTCAGCAAACTTGTAGTACAAAACACACTATTACCGTCGTATTCTAATTGCCATCAGTCATAACACCAAGTGCCCTTGTCTTCAGTAAAACCTGCTTGGAGCTCGCTCAATCCAAACCAACAGTAACTCTTTGAGAGAGCATCGAATAGTAGGTTTCTGGAATCGGCTAGCTCCTTAACTCTTGTATTTCTGGAAGACAGTGTTGAGGGGGGGGGGATACTGACTTTAGACAAAGTGTACGGAAATAATAATTCCGTCACTTCCAAGAGAGTGTACTTCAAGTACCTATACATAAAGTAAAAATTCAATTAAAGTCTACCAAGAATGTCAGATAAATCTGGCACCTGTAATCAGGCGCTTGCTGTCAGTAGGGATTTAGCACAGGTTAACTGCAAAACCTCATTTATGATGCTATGTGTTTAGAACTCTCAAAAACTGAAATTGGAAGAATCAAAGGTTTTGCACCATAAACGTGTCTTAGAGTAAACTCAACGTAACCTGAGCACACCACGTGACCAAACCTGCGCGAGGCGTGGCTTCAGAGCCCAGTGGCGGAGCTAGTTATTTCTTTTGTCAAAAAAATTATTTTTAAAAGTTGTCAAAATGTGACGTCATCCCATATAAAGTCATAGGAACACCCCTTGCTCCTCACTTCTCCCCGTTCGCATGCCTGATCCTCCTTAATACTTTGTGAATAAGATCTTTACATTATTAAAATGTTCATAATTATTTTGCTTCGACAGTAGCAACGTAATAACTATACGCCCACACTATCTACGTTTGTTTCTAAGCAACGGCAGTACAAAACTACTGCGCAACTTTAACGGTCATCACGTGGCGTGCTCAGGTTACGTTGGGTTTACTCTAGTAGATTTTGAAGGAACTAGTTAGAGAAGGCCAGATGATGATACAGAACGAGACCTACTGAAAGTGCGCTTTGGTAGTCTTTGCAAAAAACTAGAAGAGTTTAGAACTGCTGTAAAAAATGCTTACTGCAGAGTATAAAACTTTCAAGGAATAAAACGAAAGGATAAGGGATATGTTGGAGTGCCTGAATCGCTACTACTACGGGACTGAGTCCCGCTATAACCCAACCTAACCTAACCTGTAAGTTTTCTGGGACCATTTCGGAACAGAAACGTGCAGAGATCTACTGCATAAGACTTGTCCGAATTCACTAAGTCAATTTCTCAACAGTAAAAAACTCGTCTTATAAGTCCGAAAAATATGGTAGAGAACTATTTGCAGCTAAAATTGTTCAATTGATTATTGAAGCTGTAGTTCAAGACGACATAGCCGTAATGAATAAATGTCTTCAAGATTTTTGGATGAATGGTTCCGATCTTTAGTTTACACAGGTAAATGCCATTTTTTCCATTAAAAATATTCCATCACCCAAGACCAAATCGGTCCATTGGAGAACATATCCCATGTGTCAACACTTTCTTCAGAAAGTTGCTTTTAAATTATACACAGAAACTTCCTTAACTGAAAGAGATTTAGAGCAGGTCAAATTACGAAAAAGTTGTAAATTTTTATGCTTTTTAAGAAAATGAGAAGAAATCTTAAATTATTAGTATCATTCCTGAATTATCCTGAAAAAATTAACATGTTATGTTAGGTAATTGTAAAGACATTTGACAGATTTAGGTAGGTCGATATGTATTACTACCCATTGGGTGTTTTAAAAGTTTTCTCGCCCGGCTACATCTTCCTGTCTTTATAGTCTTTAATACTGTTATAAGCGCCATATTTAATTTTTGTACCTAATGCATGAATAAAAAATGTATGTAACACACAAAGTTCATCTTAGACAATAATTAAACAATTTATTGACAAAAGCTAGTAGCCATAAATTAAATAAACGGATATATGGGATACATGGATAATTTTTATGTAAACTTTAATTTCTTTATCTTTACGGACACGTGATCACTTTAATATATTTACTTTAAGTTAATTTGGAAACGGTTTATTTATTGAGCCTAATTATTTAAGTTATTTAATTCATTTATTGTTAATTATTATTAAATATTTATTTAGAGTATTTATTACTAAGGGCCGTTTGCACCACTTCCAGTTAAATTTAAGTTGAAGTTAAACTAGTCGTTGCTTAGGATACGCCTGTTAACAAGTCCTACTGGATGTTGTAGTTAGGTGCAAACGGACCTAAATTAATTATTTATTGAAATTCTAAAAGTCACGTGTCGGTAAAGATAAAAAAATCCAGTTTATTATAGAAATGAAAGTGCTATTAATTTCTGTAACGATTTAAACTCGAAATCTTGACACTTGTGTTGTTCATAATCTTTTGCGAACGCCAGCTTTTGAGCAGTTACATACCAAACTAATTTTCCTTTGTGATGATTCCAGATTTTTTATGTAAATTTGTGCCAACACATTAATTTCATTTGCGGTTTCATTAACTAAACGCTCTTTCTTACGTCTTTTTATCGTACCAAACTCATTTAAATGATTAAATACACAGGAAACAACAATGTTGCAATTTAGAAAGAAGTGTCAAAATTATTCATTTGTTATTTCATGCAAGCTTGATTTTGGCGATAAATTATTAAATTAATATTTTAAGTTAAATAATTAAATTAAATCAGATTACCCATGTGTGTTATATCGTTAGAATCGTATTTTTGTTTCCTCTCTAGTGGTAGTGGTATAAAAATCCATTATGGTACTCATAGAATTGATAGAAACATAACTTGGCTACAGAAACATGACGATCAAAAATGAGTTTTTTTTTTAAATATTTCAGTGGATAGTTTAGATCCATTAAATTTAATCGGCTAAACTAAATCAATTTTAGAAGGAGCGAAAGGAAATAATGTTGTAATGAAAGTGGGGAAAGTCGAGTACCACAACTTCTGAAAAATGCAACATTTCAAATAAGTACCTATTCATTATAGCTCTGTATATAAAAATTATTAAATGGATGTCCTAACTAACAATCCTTAACGAACAAATTAAAAAAGTTGTATAGTAATGATGAAAAGAAATTATAAAGTTGAACTAAGCAAGTGTAAAGTAATTTAATGCGATTGAAGTTGGAAAAAGTATTAGCAAAACTTTCTATATAAAATGTACGTAATAAAAGTTGGCCTTAAATAGAGTATCGTGCCATCAACTTTCCGTCTACGTCTTTTAACCTTCCAGTACTAACATGCCATCCTATAACATCCATACTAACGCCGGTCTCACAGACCGCGCTTAGTTTTAATTTTTTTTAACGTATTTTTTACAACTTTTTTATTGCAAATAGAAATTATTTCAAATATTTAGTAATTTTTCTGGATACTTATTATAATTTTAGCAAAAAAAAATTCATTTTAATAACCAAAATTCACTTTTATAAAAATAAACAAAAATAAAAAGATGCATAAATTAAATAAGCGATTTCAAACGAATTAAACAAAATTTTTTAATAACTAGTAATATTATAAACAAACCTAGGGACAACACTTCTAAAAAGGTAAAAATATTTTTTTCATCTTCAACAATAGCTGAAATATTTTGGATAGAACATTTGTCGCATTTTACATGTTAGAACATATAGAGCATATTACCGCATGCACCAAAAAAAGCTACTTATTAATTGAAGTAAATGCAAAAATCTCTTCTGTTTTTTGTTATCCTATTTCTATTCAAGACAAGTGGAAAAAAATAATTTTTAACTAAAAATTTTAAAAATTTTGAAAAAATATTTAAAATTTTTAGTTACTGTTTTACTAACGTCGGTCTCTCAGACCGAATTCAATTATTATAATTGAACCATTACAAACTTATGCTTGCAAACTTCAAAAAAATGTGTGAGAGCATTTAGTTTAAAGGTACTGATAACCTCCCAACCGTAGCAGTTCGTATTTCAAAGATATTAATAAAAATAAAACTCGTCGGTCTGTGACACCGAGTGTTAGTACTGAAAGGTTAAGCCAATTTTACATACTCGGTAAGGTTTAAACGCCCAAAGGCATTCTATTTCGAGCTTCCATTTCACAACATAACCGTCTAAAAGATGAGATAAACCCACCAGTATCGGCAAATTGTCATAAATTACCAGGCAAAATGGTACAACGCATCGTTGGAATATCGTGGCTAGCCTAGATATAGCTTGATTTATTACATGCGACCAGTCTGCATATACAATTACCAATTTATCTGTAACGAGTTTTAAATGATCTACTAAATATATTGTGTTAATGTAAATTTTTGTTTTTGAAATAACGCTAACAACATTATAAATTAAACATTTATTATACTCTTGTAGGTCATTATTTAAAAGTTATTTTGCGTAATTGAGATACTTTGTATGTCGTACTTGTAACGCACTCGTTTAACCATCATTAATGTTTTAGTAATGACAACCTATTTATCCTCGTTCTGATATCGGATAAGCATTTACATTTATAATAGGTATTCTCATCCTGAATAAATCAAATAATTATACAATCACATTTGTAATTATCGTTTTTCTATGTCGTTTTCTAAAGAAGACTTGAGATTCACATACAAGCATTACTTCTCAAATAGAAGAATGATTTACAACGAGCACATTTTGATTTTGTATTTAAAAAAACTAAAGTGGAAGAAAATTAAACAAGAAACTGCAAGAAATTTCAAAAAAATAACAATAAATCAACTCACGTAGCGACGTAACTCAGAAGATCGTTGACTATACGAACAACGCAAAGAACCCATTATCGATCCCTGGGAAACTGAAAAATTCAATATCCGCTCAAGAGACACGCTGCTCTTCTATCACGCCTAATAAGACATTATCATGTCCCAAGACATGCCTACAACACTATAAAATCTCAAGTTCTCCTGCAGCAAACCTTGGTTCACGCAGTTATGAGAGCCTTGCTAAGATTATGATGAGTTCACCAATTTCTTGCAATCACAGGCATTCAGTATAACATCAAACACTTCCACCATGCCCGGAAACCGAGAACCAAGTATTGCCCTGCTTTAGACGTAGCTCAGTAGCTTAGAAGTAGCCGTTGCCTATTTTGGGCTCTCTACTTAAAGCTAATTGTGCAGCAATACGTACCACGTCCAGCAAAAAATTTTAGAAACATCTCCCTTAAAGTTCTCAAGACTTAAGACATTTCACTATTATTTTTAATAATCTTTTCATTGTTAACAGTTTGAGAAAAAGCTCTTCAAAATCTTACATAAAAATAACGAACTTTATACAGCGTGCATTGAGTGTTCAGGAAAATTTTATATTATTCCATTTCCGACTTACATTTTATTGCCTTAAAAAGAACGATGAGACAATAATAAATAAATGAAACCTCCAATATAAAATTGCAATAAAAATTGAACCAATATAACTAGGACGAAATTAATTTTTGTTGGTTGTAGTAAGAATTACTTTTTAATTTTTAACAGTTGATTAGGGATCGTTAAATGTTTCGCATTATTTTTTAACTTTAAAAATTGTTTGGAAAAACTTGTTCAACTTACCTGATTGGAGGCTGCTGAAAACTACTAACGGATGACGACGAAATTGCCTTCAGGAACGAAAAGTATCTGCAACAATAAAAAGATAATGAAAATCTCTAACTTTATAACTTTGCTCATCAAAAGTAAAAACAGTGGCGTAACTATAGTAGGTAATTCTTATTATTTCATGATAGTCAAAATAGTATATTATATATCAAGGGATTATAGTGCTTCATTTAATGGCGAGAGTGAAAGTTTATTGCTGAGCGTAGCGGAGTACCGGAGTACCAAGTTGCTTGGTACCTATGTGTGGCATTTTTTGCTTTTCCTGGTGCAATAGGAAGAAATAATTTTCAAACTGAGATTGTCAACCTGACAGTAATATGACAATCAAGAGTCAACAAAATCAGTCAAACAGCTGCCTCAAAAATTAAACTCCAAAATGATCGAAAAATGATCGAATCTGTAGGTTACGTTACTATTACTGAACAATTTTAAAGCTTCTTAAAAATTGTTGTAAGGTCTCAATAGTTTAAGAGAGTTAAATAGAAGGCGTACGAACGTTCTCCAAATTATTTCAGGTTCTGCAAGTTACTCAGGGCTTACATAGAACTAATAATAAGATTAACAGATGAAATTGACAGTTAGGATATAAGATGACAGGTGAGATTAAACGACAGATGGGATTAACATATGAAATGATATGACGAATGAGACTGATAGATGAAATTGACATTTGAGATGAGATTACAGAGAAGATTGACGCATGAGATGGCAGAAGAGGTTGACATATGAAATGACTGGTGAGATCAAATAACAGGAAGAGAGAGATACAGACAAGGACAGAGAGGCTGAAACAGAAAGAGACAGAGATTAGTGATGTTAAAATGACCATGTCAACGCTCAAAGAGGAGAGCCTGAAAAGGTATCATGGATCTTATTAGGATAGTCACAGCTTTGGTAGGAATTTATGTTCTGCTGTACAGCTTTTCTTTACTGAAGTTACTTTATGGTAACTTATGGCACCTGTATAAGTACGCAGTAACCTCCAGTACCTATAGTGGTGTGAATACATGAGTCTTTAGGTTACGTTACTGTTAGGGAAAAGTTCTAAAAACTTCTCAAAAATTGTTTTAACACTTTCACTGCGAACTTCTAATACGTTACTTACGTCTGGTGCTGACTAGTTTATTTAAAATATACAGGAGGCGGTAGATGTGTAAAAAATTGCCAAATCAAATGAAACTTTTTAAAAATTTTTTTTAGACTTACAGTAGATGCTGATGCTGCTAAGTTTACTTTAAAGCAATGCTAATAAATCCTAAGTCGTTTAAAATACAAAACCGTAAGACGGATAAATCCGTCACCCGCCCTACGCTAAAGACTGCAATGACGGATATTTCCGTCATTCGCAGTGAAAGTGTTAAGGTTTCAATACTTCAAGAGAGTTTAATCGAAGCTGTTCGAGTGGTCGCAATTTCAGGTTCTACAAGTTACTCAGAGTTGACTTAGAACTAATAATAAGATTGACAGATGAGATAAAATAGCAGATGAAATTGACAGATAGGATGAGATGCCAGTTGAGATTGACAGATGAGATTAAATAGCAGATGGGATTAAGAGATGAAATGATATGACGAATGAGAATGACAGATGGAATTGACAGTTGAGATGAGGTTACAGAAAAGATTATGAGACGACAGAAGAGATTGAAATATGAAATAACATATGAGATTAAATAACAGGAAAAAAGAGATGACGGGATTGAAACTGAGAGAGAAATAAATAAATCTAGTGATTGTCAAAAGGCCATATCAACACTCAACAGAGGAGAGCCTGAAAAGGTATCTTGGAGCTTATTAGGTTATTCACAGCTTTGGTAGGAATTTATGTTCTGTTTTACAGTTTTTTTGGACTGAAGTTACTTTATGGTAACTTATGGCACCTGTATAAGTGCGCAGTAACCTCTAGTACCTATAGTGGTGTGAATACAGGAGTCTTTAGGTTACGTTATTGTTACTGAAAAATTCTAAAAAACTCTCAATAACTGTTGCAAGGTCTCAATAGTTCAAGGGAGTTCAAAAGAAAGTGTTCAAGCATTTGCACAATTATTTCAGGTTCTGCAAGTTACTCAGAGCTTACATAGAACTGAATACATTGTGAATGTGCTTAAAAGGAATTTACAAATACGCTTTATAATAACAAAAGCAAAGTTTTACGCCATAATGAGTCATGTTTTATGCCTTCCAGGCACCGAACTGACGGAAATGACACTTACTGCCCAAGAACAAAAACTGTGTTACACTGTGTGATCCTTTGAAGCTTTTCAAACTGAAAGGCATTGAATTTCGAATTTATGAATTATTATCAGTCGGAAAAATTTTGCTGGTTCGATTGTATTTTTTAACGATTGCATTGATAAGAGGAGGGTTTTTTTGTCTGCTTTTCATATACGTTTCATATAAGCGGATGGACATTATTTAAAATAAAATAATAGATCAGAATGCTTTAGTGCTTATTGTATTTTTTACAAAACACGCTTGCAAAATGCATTCGTCACACATGTCGCGGTTGTCACGAAGGGTAAGTCACGAGTCATGAAAATTGCAGATAAAGCGAATCCGACCCACTGGAAACAAGAGGAGCGAGCGAACAACCCAGTTTTGATTAATACTTGCAAAAGCAATAATTAGTCTTCGTATTGTTATAATAATAATTTAATGTATTGTACGTAAAGACGGAAATACACACATAGAGATACATACAAAATCCACTTGATTCTTGTTAACTCAGTTGGTTGCATCTGAATAACATACACAATCATTATCAGTTAAACTTAGTCTGAAACGCGTAGTCATATTATTGTCGCATGATTACAACCAGCCCCGTATGCTAATTCTCAACTAAACTCCGGGGATATGTGATTTGATACGCTAATCCGTGCACAAATTACATGTAGGAAAGCGTATGGTAGAATAATTTCTGATGCTTGAAACAAACTTATTACAAAAAAATACGATAAAAGACGTACTTTTATACATTGTACATACTTTTTCATTAATGGTATAAAATGTTGGGATTAAGATTAAACGCGTGGGGCACTTGATTAATGTGTTATCGTTGTCAAAACTTTTTGTAGTAAATTGCTGTTGAGTGTATACAACAGCTGTCTTTGTTATTATTAGATGATGAGAGAAAAAGTTTTAATACGTTCATTATTTAACTAATCTCGCAAGTTTGATCGCAAGATGGGTTTGCGTTTTATTATACAACTCTTTAGAGCAATTTATTTTGATCTTCTGATTGTTTAAAAATGTTACTCGTTCAACCATAACAAATCCGGAAAAATATTAAATGAATTTGTTATCGGCAAATTACAATGAACTAAAAATTATCAAGTAAAAGTGAAGAAGAAGTGCCTCCAGGTGAAAAAAATTGTATTTTGTTAAACAAATTAAAGTGTATGGATTTTCAGAGAGAATATAAAGTACCCGGTCCTAGCTCAATGACTAATGCCCGGTTGCATAAACGAAAATTAAATTTTAATCCGTGAATTAGATTTACAATCTTTTGATATGGCATCGCTAAACACTAATGTCAAAGTATGACGTTTGTAAATAAATATTAAAATTTGAGGATAAGTGCTTTTTGTGCTGAATTATGAATACAATTTGTCAAACTTTGACATTTTTATTTATTTATTAATTTCTTTATTGGGTAACGTTGCCATATTATATAAAATATAATTTTCGTTTGTGCAACCGAGTGTTAGAATGGGAGTGGGAGCAAAGGTTCTGTTTTTGGGGTTTTTGCTTACATCTCAAAAACGGCTGGCCTTAGGAAAAAAAATTATCTTAGCAAAATGAAAGGTTATCAAATTTCCTACAAGCTTGTTAATATTCATTTGTTTCTATTCCTTATAGTTTTTGAGATATCCGCTCCCAAAAATCGTTAATGCAGGTAGTGATGGTTGTATTATTGAATATTGTGATTTTGCAGAAAAACTTTGCTTTATGAAACAAAATTACGGAACATTTCACTGGTCGACACTCTAATCATAACTAGAATCAGTTACAGATCTTCTGAAGAAAGATATGGCATTACACACTATAACAATTTGGCAAATTTGAAATTGTACAATTTTAATCGTTTAATTAATTATTATTAATGGTAATTCTGAGGCTCGTACTTAGTGGTTCCTTGCATCACGACCTCTCGGATCTATGGTGCGCCTCGGATTTGGTCTTCCCTTATGGAAGTTTTGTACTTTTAGAATTTTCCCTATTAATAAGTTAGGCAGTCCTCTTTTTAGCACCTTCTCTTTCTTGAGAAGGCTGTAACAACTTCTTGTAAAAGCCTCACAGTGTAACAAATAAGGAATTGGAATTTTCTCCTCCTCTTCACATTCTCTGCATAGTGGGCTTTCTTCTAGTCTCATCGTATAGAGATGCTTTTTAAGTTGGCAATGGTCCGTTATTATTACAGTTGCCAGTTGTAGTTCATCTCTGCTCATTCTGAGTAGAGAGCGAGTTCTTTTGTCAGAAATTTTCTTCAGTAGGGATTTAAAATGTCCCTGTCCAGGAGTTTGTAACCGATCTTACTATCTTGTATATGTTACGGTTAATGATGTGAATCCGGAGAATAACGTTATTAACCGGGAAATGGCGTTATTTGCCTTTTGAGTTAGATATTAACATTATTAACCGAGAAATGTCGTTAATAACCGCCTGTAATGGTTTATGATGATAAAATTAATAATTTGGATCTTAAATATTTATCTGTAGGTTTTAAGGCAGTCTTTGTACCCTAAGTATTAATTTTAATTCTTGATTTCAATGGTATAGTTTTCGGTAATTGAATTTTAACGTTTCTTTACTCAAGAAGGATACTGTGCAAGTATTTAGGTTCGCAAGCTCCATTGTGATGTGAGGTATGCCTAATAGCATTACCGCTAGGTATCAATAGCATTTGTCTAAACTGCAAGACTCAATCAAAAATCCTCAAAGAAAGAAAGCGGCCCAGAGAATGTTTGGGAAAACAAGCTAGAAAAATGATGAAGTTATCTTATCAAAAATTTTCGGAAGTTGAAGTAAGGTCAACTGTGCGTGTTCCCATACCCGAAGTCGATAGAGCACGTGGATCTCTATGAAGTGGCCTTTATTTTGGATGTTGTCAAATTTTAATCGCCGCCCCCAATAAAAAGTTTCGAAATGGAAAGAAAAAAAGATTTTTTGCTCGATAGTGGGCCGCACGAGCCATCTATTTTTCCCATTTACATAACATTACATGGGAAAATTTCAAGTTCTGGTTTTGAATTTTTTGAAAAAGTCGAAGAGTATGAAATATTTTTTTCTAATTATGGCTGGAATTCTATGTAATTCAAAATGTCACGGAAGTTTATCGTGCGACAACAAAGCTTCGGCCACAAAGCCAAAGACCGTGGACAGTGACTTGTGGTTAGCCCAAGGCCTGGCCAACAGGAGGGATGTACTGAGGTGGACGCGGTCGCTTAAAACTCTACAACTACAGTTTGTTCCAGCCAGATCATCAACTATCTGCAGCACAAGAGGGTCTTGAAGGACACGTGAGGGACACAATGATACACTCTGTACAGTCGATGCACACGGTTGATCACGGACTCCCTTGAAATTAATGTACGTCGAATATTTATTAATTCTCCACAACAAAGTTCATAGCACCAATCAGAATCAGAATCAGAATTTCGGCTTAACTACGAGGTGGAAACGTAGATCTTACACTGTACGCTTCTGGTTCTGGTCCAATGGGTCCGCTTTCTCGTTCCCTGTTATGTTGGCACGAGCTGGCACCCATACCAGGTTATAAAATTTTTCCCTACTAGCGCATTCAGTCTGCGGATGCAGTCCATTATTAAGTCCGGACCTCACCTGACAGGCGTTTAGCGTTATGAGAGCTGCTTGCTGTTTTAATAGTTAATGGCCGTTTGCACCGCTTACAGATAAACTTACAGGTAAATTATCTGGCGGGTAAGTTGGATTGGATTGGATTGCTAGCGGGAGGGCTGGCTTTCAGCCAGCTTACACTTAGGCCGCTTAATCGGGCCCATTGTGCATCCTCCCCAGAGGCGCCTCCTTCCCCGTCACTCCTCGAGCCATCCCAACTTTAAGATGAACTCGAGCAGCTTGGCGGGTGGAGTGTCTCTGATTCTGACCATATCCAGCCAGTAGTCACCAAGTATGGATCCTCTACTTGATGTTACCGCAGGGCACGAGCAAAGCACGTGTCCTGCAGTTTCATCTTTTTGATTACAGCCTCTGCATCTAGGACTATTGATCAGTCCCAGAGTGTAGAGGTGTTTGTTTAGCTTACAATGTCCTGTAACGATGCCCGTGAGTACTCGCAGGTGTAATCGAGACAGGTTAAGGTAGTATTTTGCGCGTTGTATCGAAGGAGCAGCAATTGCTGCTTTGCCTTGTCTACAGCCCGTTCCTTTCGCACACATAATATGTTTATGTGAGGTTAATGTTTTTTGTTTTATAAGACTATTGAGAGTGCTGACCGCCAGAGTCAGGGTCGGTTTCGGCCCATTCGGGTAGGAGCCCGAGCCCTGCCTTGCCGGAGCTCATCTGCCCTCTCATTGCCTTCGTTACTTGGTGCCCTTTGATCCAGCAGATTTCAAGAGCATTATTCGTCGAAATGTCGTTGTAGTGCTGCTATGCAGTCCGAGACCACCTTCGAAGTGTGGCGGTTCAGGGCCGCGATAGCAGCCCTACTGTCCGACAATATCTGTATGTGTTGTTCTGTTACTAGACCCTCTTGTAGCATTTTGGCACTTTCTAGTATGCCATTAAGTTCAGCTTGGAAGACCGAGGTGAATTTTCCTAATGGTATACTGGTATTTATTTCTAGTTCAGGGGAGAAAATTCCTGTCCCAGCGCCAGATTCAGTTTTTGATCCATCGGTAAAGATGTGGATATCAGCAGTACCGGGGTCTCGTTTTGTTAACAAACTTACAAACCTGTTGTTAAATATGTATTTTGGTGAGATACGGTCAGATCTGAGATCTAGTAGAGGCAGTTTTTTAGAACTGACCTCTATGATGTTCGTATGACCTGTAATCCCTCGTCTGGTTGTCCACAGCCTTAAATCACGCAGTCTTAGAGCCGACCTCAGTGCCATTTCCTCCACGTGTAAGTCAAGTGGAGGCAGACATAGAAGCGTCTCCATAGCTGTGGTGGGTGTGGTTTTCATAGATCCAGTGATTGATAGGTATGGCAATCTTTGCACTTGTCGGAGTTTGTTTTTTGCGGTGTTTAATGTCGTTCTGGGCCACCACACTATAGCCGCGTAGCTTAGCATAGGTCTAATAATTGCAGTATACAGCCAGTAGGTTATCTTTGGGGAGAGTCCCCAAGACTGCCCTACAGCTCTGCGACACTGCCAGAACGCGACCTTTGCTTTTTCCGCTTTGTTATCAAGGTGGCTTCTCCAGTCTAGCTTGTCTTAGCTATATAAAATATAGTTTATTGCCACATAAACTAAAATCGGTGCAAACGGCCATAAGTAGCAGGTATTTTTGTGGAAAATTTATCCGTCAGTTATTTGATTTACCCTACAGTTACATGTAGTGCAAATTTTTTTTGACAACTTATCCCTCAGATAATTTACCTGTCAGTTTATCTGCTAGCGGTGCAAACGGCCATTAATGTTGAGAAGCTTAGGCTATTTTTAGGCTCTTGGGATTAAGGATTTTTTGCTGTGCTCCCAGGTATTGCTCCCTACTATTTATTCTATTATTTTTCTATCTTGTAACATTATTGACAGTTTTTAATAAATATCAGCTTTTTCTATAATACGAGTTATTTAATTTTAATTCTCCCCCAAAGGAGTTGTAGGGACTTGCATTTCAAAACGATCACCGCGACCTCAACTTGGAAGATATAGAAATATCGAACGCAACTTCCCTTTTAAGTTTCAATATAATTAAAGACTATTTGGTTTTGTTTTTAATTTAAATTATGAAATATATCAAAAGTAAATAAACTTTTTTTGGTAATAAAGTAGCACTAAATTCTTTTTTTCACAGCATTAAAACAGTTAATAGCTGTTGTTGTTATAATGTATTTTTATAACCTATCGTTTAAATTATTATAAGTGCTTTGTTCATCTGCAACTGTTGGGCCCGGGGTGCCGTTTTTATATTGCTAAAGTAGAATTAATTTAAATATAATTATATGGGTGCATGTGCAGGTAGTCTTTTATTCTTCGATTTTTAAGTAGATCGCGTTTCTTCCAAATATACGATCTCATCGTCTTGAAAAGAATTCTAACTTTAGCGAGATAAAAATTTTCCCATGCATCCCTTACTACAAATTTTTCTTTTATAAATACCCTAATTAATTATCTTATAGTTAGTTATTTGTGGGAGAATTCTGAAGTTGAATAGAGTCGTAATTACGGCAGAAATTTCAGCAACATTATCTATGAATCATGTCATTATACAAATTTAAGCACCATTTGGTGGCTTACCAAGTAATAATAACGAACGTGAGGGCCATTTAGATCTCCAAGTAAGTCAGACTCGCCAAGAAATATGATGGAAATAATACGTTATGCCAAAATGAGGAGGTACCTATTTAGATTAGTTTTAACTAGGGATTTCATTTCGAAAAACTTTTACACGGAATCGTTACGAGTTAAAAGTTTGTTATTATCTAAAATCTGCACGCAAACTACTTTACTTAATTAACATTTCATTTATAAGTACATAATGTTCAAATAGAACTTCAAGAATTTAATGGCGGAAGCTCAACAAAATACGTTTTGTAATGTACATAAACAACGATCGGTTTAATTTTCCTCGTGTCATTGTAAAATAATGTATGTTTTTGTTATTGACGTTAGGGAAAGCTTTTATTTTTATATAGAATAATCAAATCATCCAACTTTTCTTTTCATGTACGTTTTGTTTCCTATTTTCTACAAGAGTAAGCAATTTTTCTTTGCTTTGTCAGTATGTCACTAACAAAAATAAAGGACGGCGCAAATCCGTTTCCTGTCCGTTTAAAAATAATAGGGGATGGTGTTTTATTTAACATAAATAATTGTAGTTATTTTTTATAGTTTACTTTATGACCTATTTGAATTTCTACAAACGTTGCAAGAAAATCCGCTTTTTTTCAGAATTTTTTTGCTTTGAGCGATGAAGCGTCATTATCTCGCATTACAGGGTTTAATTTTAAAGCAGTTAAAAACTAGCTTTACAATTACATCTTTTGCACGTATCGCAATTTGAATAGTAATCAGAAATATGGAATAAATTTCGAGTTTCAAAAAGAAACTTTTACATGGCATGCAGTTGTGCTTTAAAATCCAAAAGTATGTCTTGGACGTTTTTCGTCTTATAATGAGATTTTCGGTATTTTTTTGACAAATTGATTTTTGCATCCGAAAGGTTCTCGTCATTTTAAATTAAAAATAGTTACATAACATAGGACCTAGGTTTAGTAAAATAGTAGGTATATTGTTTTATTAGGAGTAAAAGTACTTTTCCTCCACATGAAACACTTTATTTTTTCTTCAAATTTAAAAATTAATTAAAACTAAAAATAAAGAAACTTGAAAAAGCGCAATCTCTTGTTCTTTTTACGTTACAAATGCTTAGAAATATTTTATGTTAAAATTTGTTGTAAATAAGTAAGGTTATAATTTAAAGAACTCTAACCTTACAACAGTAACAAATAGTCAACTTTTTTTGACGTTTGAAAATACAAATTTTTCAAGTTTACTACGAGCAGTTTGAAATTTTGTTTTACACTAAAAGCTTTTTAGAGGTCTTAATTCTTTTGTGAATTGCTGAATTGGAAAAAAGCGCCAGCAAATGGTCCCTTAGAGAGAAACTGATTCTCGAATTCCGGATAGGTATAGTAAGAGGTATAATGACCAACGCATGCTTCGAGAAATGTTCAATTACTTATAAATAACAATCGAGATGTTTAACGCAGTAAACTGAGATAATTATTGACCCAGATGTATAATAATAGCTAGTGTCGGTTTTCGCGTATATATTATATTTATTGCAAATATCAAGAGATTATCTAAATTGCCTAGTCATTTATTCAATTAATTTATTACCTGCATTAACAAGATCTATGTCTTTATGTTCGTAGCAATTAATTTGCTAACATTACTCGAACAACTAACTATTATTATTTATAGTGTGTGTGCTTTAATAAATGTCTGCACATACGAGGTTCATCCTAATAGTCACTCATTCATAATTTCATTTAATTGTATGGAAAAATCGTTATTGTCTTGTAAAAGCCTGGAGCAGGAACGGTCCTGGCAGAGATCGAAAGCTCCATATCGATCGAAATGCTTTTTGACGGCGAGAGTAATTAGTGAAATCCCCCCCCCTCCCGGGAAAAAAACGAGCAGTCAACCGCTGTTTTTAATTTGTATACAGGATGCCAGATGAAAGGCGTTGACTGCCAATGGCTGCATAAGTGCCTATGCTATGACTACCGTTGACTGGCGATGACTATACCGTTGACAGCTCAATTTTTATACATTGACTGCCGAGGGTAACCCCTCAGGCAAAAATTCGTAAAATAAAACAATATAAAGCGTTGTGAAAAATCGTGTATTACTACCTTATTATCATTTTCATATCAAAAATTTTTTAATAAATATGCTACGTCATAGTATTGATTAATCCAGTTAGTCCGTGAGAGAATCTATTTTAGCTAGATGTTCCAGGTTTTTAAACTCTTTGATCTACTGACTTTGGAGGTCCTTGTGGCCCACCTGCACCAGCTTGACTGCTACCAGATTGATGTGCAACACCTCTTACACTATATTCTCCTCCTTCTGGATCTTGTCCAGATTGTCCTTCTTGTCCAGCTTCTGGTGCAGCTTGTTCTTCTTGTCCAGATTGTCCTTCTTGTCCAGCTTCTGGTGTAACTTGTTCAGGAGATTCGCTTTGCCCTTCTTCAGGTTGTTCAATTGGTGATCCAGTTTGTCCTTCTTGTTCATTTTCTCCTTGACCTACTTGAGATTCGGTTCCAGTTTCGGCTTCTCCTGCTTGTTCAGTGTGAGATTCGGCTTCCCCTTGATCATCACCACCATTTGCAGATTGGTCAGTTGTACCTTCTTGTGGACCTTCGGTGACTACGTCATTACCATCTTCGTTTGATTCTTCAGATTCAGATTCACCAGATTCACCAGAACCTTCATGTCCAGGTTCAGGTTGTTGGGGTTGCGGTGAAGCACAATTTAAAACATCCAAATTGATTGAAAGGCCATATTTTGTAGCTTCGTTAATTCCTTCGGTTACACATTCGGCATTGTCTAAACCTACTTCTTGTGCGTCGAAAGTAAGTTGTTCTACCATCTCATCGACTTTGAATAACAATTTGCTTTGAGCCGCCGAACTACATGCATCTAATTGTGCGCAACTTCCGGAAGGATAATGAGCGATGGCGCATTTTCCAATAGTTTTACTACCTTTCGTTTTAACAGATTGTGCCTTTTGTTGTACTTTGAGTGCTTTGTGTTGCAACTTTAACGTTTTCTTTTGAGATTTAGCAGCGCATTTTGCGATTTTCGAGTTGGTTTTCGTATTGGCAACTTGAATTTGCATTTGTAAAGCGTTCAAACACGCGGTTGCTTCTTGATCGTTTTGTTTGGCTTCGTCTAAAGATGTTTGTACGGCGTTTAAAATATCTTGAGCTGTAGTTGTTGCATGAGCATTAGATTTGTTTAATTCTTCTTCAGCGTCGGTAACTATTTTGTTTGTTTCTTCATCGATGGCATCTACACGAGCAGAAATTTCATCTAAATGTTTGTTGTTTATTTCCGTTGCTTCTAGTAAAGTACATGGTGGTGGTGCTAGTGCAGCATTTTCAACTGGTAAGGAATTAATTCCCTGAAGAAAATAATTATGGTTAGGAATTTATTAAATTGTTTTAAACAAATTGGACTTACCTGGAGAATGCAAATTGCAACGAATGTTATAGTTTTGTATCCCATTTCGAATCACTTGTGTTGTTTTGGTGTTAATTGTCTAATATGTGAACAACTCGAATTTTGTATTGTCTTATATACTAATTATCAGCTGTTATAATTAACACACATTGTAATTTCCACTTACGTTATTAATTTACTTATTTTTTAATTTACAATGTTTGTACTTTACTTTAAGATTAGTAAATTTTGTAATTCATTCATGAATACCATGTTGGAAATTTTATTGTTTTATTCAAGAATTGTTTATTGTCAATTGCGACAAACAAAAGATTTCAAATTAAGCTTTAAAGTCTTATAGTATTTTTAATTTTCCGGAAGACGGCCCTCAGCTCAGGCTCAGACTTCCTCATCTAAAGGCACCGGATCCACCGGATCCGAAAGTTACAGGTAATCATCATCATATTTGTATTTTTGATTTTAATAAAATAATTATGAATAAACATTTTGTTTATGTCATTGCAGAAAATTGTTAAAACCGAAGCGCTTTTAGTGAGAGACACCTTTAAACAATTTATCCTTCATTTTAAATTCGTCGTATTTATCATAATGTTAGCCTATGGCAATGGCATGCACTCGATAATAAATGATTTATTTAAATTTCGGAGCACATGCAGAGATGGTAATTGAATATTGTATAATCGATGACGCAAGTGAAAAAAATCGCATCAAAATCAATTTTCATAAAAATAATTATTCAAGTCAGATATTATTATTCGACGTAAAAAATTTTATTTATTGATCAAATCAAGAATACAACCCGAGTATAGAATCTAATCGAGCCTTGCCTAGTAATAATACCGCGCGCGTAAGCTTCGTATATATCATTAGTTTTCTGTTCACGGTCTTCTAGATGGTAGGAAGAACCTCAAAGAACGTGGAACCGCAAAGATATCCGGTGCAGCAAATCGATTTCTGGTGAGCTAACGCACGACCTATAGGAGTGAAAATATTCCGAGCGATTCTACTACATTACGACCATTATGGGAACAGATAGCTCGCCCACATGTATACTGGACTGCATTACGTTAGTACCATAAATTACAACCTTTACAAGAATATATTATACCACCGAGTATTACACTAAAAGTAATTATTAGTTAGTTGCCCATTCATTAGACAACTTGTATTAGATTTGTGCAATATCTGATATCTAAGCTATTTTCATAGAATGTGTATCCCACCTCGAAAGATAACTATACATTTGTATGCTCTATTATTATAATTTGCCTATTGTATAATTAATGACTTTAATACTTTTTATAAATAAAATGCTGAAAAAGTGATATTAATATTTAATTAATTTTATTGGAAAATTTTCTGTAACTGGTGAATTAGTGATTGTTTAGTTATAAAAACCTTGGAGAGTTGGCAGTATATTTTAATAAAATTCTTATTACTATTGGAACTTCGTTAAAGTTTCAGTATAATTTTAAAAGTGGTTTTTGTTTTTATAGTTGGAGTGTTCTAAAATTTATGGAGAATTTTATAAAAAAGAGGACAAGAAGTAGGTTAATTGAAAGTAATATTTATGTGACCTAATCTAAATTAGTAGTTAATAATTTGGTATGCAAACATATCAATGGACCTACACACCTACAGATATGACGTATGACGTGTGACAGATAGATCTGCAAACACTACAGCCCACTAGATATATAGATAAAGGAAGTTTCCACGCTTCTACGCTTCTTAAGAAATAATTATGTATTAAATTAGTTCTAAAGATGTTTTTTCATGGAAAATATTTCAGATATTGAGATTATACGTAGCTACCTTTTGCTACTAGCAAAAGTCACTATTGACACTGTCCAATTACAAAATACCTCAATATCCATAAAGTTATGATCGTTATAGGTAAAGGTGGAGTTTGCATTCTACAGTTCGAATACTCGTAGATTGTCCAAAAAGCGAAAGAGCATTTTCTTAGTTTCTGCGTGTCTGTGCTTTAGAGGGAATCTATACTATAGTCAAAGAAATCTTCTAACGTGCGGTTAACTGTAATAAGTGTATATCATGGACTATATTAAGGTCAAAAGAAGAAATGTCGTTACTATTGATCATATCTTTAATTCTTTGCTCTAAAAGAGTCTAGTTCACGAATGAGTTATAGCTATAGAGGACATGGAAGAGGGTGGAATTTTTTCTTTAGGAATGTGTTTGGATTGGAGTAGTTCGGAAGTAAAAATACTAAAAGTCCTCGATCTTAACTATAGGGCTAAGAATAGTAGGGGATGGAAAGGTCCCGTTTTTGGGGTGTTCGCTTATATCTCAAAAACGGCGAGTCTTAAAATGAATTTATTTGAGCAAAATGACAGCTTATTAAATTTTCTATAAGATTGTTCCTATTCATTTTTTTTCTATCTTTTACAGTTTCCGAGATACCGGCCCGCAAAAATCGTTAATGTACTACAAAAAATTTTGCTTCGCATTTTTCGTCTAACTTTTACCTCTAACAGTTCAGCATCTTGCAGACAATCTCTCAAAACTCTGGCAACGGACAACAAAGTTGCCCTTCTTGGGTGCCGGGTGACGAGGGATTTGAAGGAAAGGGAATAGCTAGAACAGGCTCAAAAGCCCTCCCGATTGAACTCAAAACATTCTGTGGACTATCTTGAACACAAGAAAGTACGGAGATCCAAAAATGGGAAACTGAAAATGAACAAATGACAAAGACAGTCGAAGAAATTCATTGAGTATTCGACCACGAATGCTAAAAAGCTTCTTCTATTATCAAAGAACGAAAACAGCCTCATCAAGGGTCTGTTTACTGGGAACTACCCAGTGATGTACCACTTCAAGAAACTGGGACTGGAGGATAGTGACATATGCAGACTCTGTGAATCGGAGATCAAATCCGCCGAACACATTCTCTGCAATTGCGATGCATTGGTTCGGCTTAGGCTAAAATACTTAGGAAGGGCTCAACTGACACTTGAAGAAGTGAAAAGCAAACTTCTCAGAGACATTATATGCTTCTCTGGCCAGATTGAATTTTTGAGAACATAAATTCGAGTAGAATTATGAACAAAAGAAAACTGGTCGCAATTCTGTAAGGCTTAGAAGCTAATCAACCCTTGAGTACAATATCACATCAGCCCTTCATATACCTCTTAAGTGTGGTTAGCTAGTGTAGTGAGTCCGACAATGCACCAGTGTACTCAATGCTAAAAACTAAGTTATTCGAAGAGATCGAAAAAGCGACAAAGGTCAAGCTTAAGTGGTGAATCCTCAATTCTAATCCTAGATTTTTTGCTTTGTAGTTCATTCTATAACTCCTTGCCACTGGACACCGCAACTATGTTCAACTAATATCTCTTATTATATTTTAGACGTGGATCCAAGAGAGAATGCTTAGAGTTTCCTGAACCAACGACATTACACAGACTTTAATTTTAAAAAACATAATCCAAGACCACTTGGATTATGGACCAAGTTCCATAATCCAAGGTATGGAACTAAACACTTTAGGTATCAAAATCATGTACAAACATAAACAACGTTTTTGGGCTAATCAAATCTAAGAGACTGTACAGGTTGGACTTAAGAGCAATTGACTTAAGAGCAGCCCAGACCAGATCGAATTTGCGAGTAGCATGTAAAATAGGTCAAAACGATGACATTCGCCCTACTACGCATAACGTAATCCCATTAGACCAAATTTATTAAAAGTCAGTTTACTTAGAGAAAAGTATGGGCTCTTGTGGCTCTAAGGTAGAGATCTTAAAACGAAGGCAAAGCAAATCTATTTTCAGAAGGATGAATAATGGCTGCGTTCTTTTATTATTCTAACGTTACGTCCCTTAGAAAAACCATAGGAAAATCACATTCTAATTAGCACAACTCTCTTGTTCTGCATTTTGAGTCTTTCAGATATCTCCAACAGAAAACTAATTACATATTATATTATCGTGAAATAGATTTAAAAAATTACAAATCAAAATGAGACTGATAAATAATAACAATTTGTTGAAGTTTTTTAATGATTCATTACATTAAATCAATTCTTAAAACCGCATGGATATTCGATATAATTTAACAGACTAAACGTGAAGATAATAAATTACGCTTTTTTCTTCCACTTGCTATAATATAAACTATATATCATACCAAGTACTATTTGTAATAAATTTTCTAGAATTTATTGTAGATGCAAAGCATGTTTTAGGTAAAGAAAATTGTATTTAATCATATTTTTTTATAATTTCATTTCAAAATAGAATTATTATCTAGTAAGTAATAAACACGTAATTAATTATAAAACCTTTATACACAGTTTATTATCACTTGTGTATGTATGTGTACGTTTATCGAAATTAATTTAAAGTCGTGTCATCAAAGATGCGATTAAAGCTTTCAAAGTGGCAAAAAACTAACCGAGACCTTCAACTCTCTAATTTGGTTTCTCTCACAGATCGAAGAGGTTTGGTTAGCGGTTTTCTTCAGCGTATACCGCAGGGATGCTACAGTAATCAAGGGATCGACTCCTGAAAAGAAACAAGGATGAGGAGCGTCTCGAAAGTATCAAGTATCACATCAGGTTGTATCTCGTTTTAAAGTCGACGACTCTCCATTTACTCTATAATTTTACATTTCGCACAGCATCAGGGTCAATTTCTCTGTAGGATCGATGTCTAAGAAATTTAATAAAATTCACCCCCTAATAAAATTATTGCACTACCTACTTCTCTTTCAGTTCAATTGCCTGCTCAGTTGACAAACAATAAACTATTTAATCGTAGCTGAATGACATTCCGATATTATTTCGTATACGCTCGCGATTTATTCTCTCTCGTTCCAAGTTACTAATAGATGATAGAACTCACAAATTAAAGCTTTATATTATCCGCCCTAGAATAATGTAAGAAGATGTGCTACATTTGAGTAATTTAAATTTTCACTAAATTTACTTGAGCCTCAGAACATCAGTTTGTAAGGTGTAACATTACACTGAGTAGATGTAATATCAAATATTGTAGTAATTACGTATGTACAACCGGCCAAAAAGTTTTTAGCCCCCCCCCTGACAAAGTTTAATACGCCGTTTAATTTACACGGCGTGTAATGTTGGTTGCTTTTTAAATGTTGTCAGGGGGTGGCTAAAAACTTTTTGGCCGGCTGTACGTAGGTACCTACAATATACAATATTGAATTATTTAACCCCTACATAATACAGTAGAAATGGGACTAAATTCATTGTGAAAGGATAAAAATTGCGAAGTTTTTGAATCCTATTCAAAACATGTGATCTTAAAGAATCCGACGAGTCGCGAGTTCTAAAGGGTGAGCTAAAGAAGTTGATGGGGTAAAATGACCATCTTTGAAACGTTCTATGGAATATTTTGAATTTTTGCATTAAAAGTACGAATAAACATACGAAAGTAAATAAAATGCACTATTTTTAACAACACTAGCACGAAATAATCCTGGTCGTATGGTTTCTGAAGCAGCTGAACAAGATCCTTCTGTAGACGGGGACGGTTTTACCAATAACTATATAAAATTCATTTTCTCTCGTAATATTACGACTAGTCTTTTGAAATTTGGTACGTATACTAAACATACACCAGTTTATTACATTCAATACTCAAATTTAAGTTCAACCCTCAAATTTGCCAGTTCTCACCCCCTAGGTGATTTTAACTTTAAGAAAATTTCTACCTTCCTTGAAACTTTTTTTTTTAATATAACTAAATGTGGGTGTTTCCACATGGCCTTAACAATTAAAAACAACTCACAAAATTGTTGGGACTTGCCTCATAATTTTTTTAAACCAATTCTTGTGAATGTAATTCACAAAATTTTAAATGATTATGTATCGATAATTAATGAAGCACTTCTAGGCATCCCATGAACTTCAAATTTGGTACCAGTGTACCTATTTCACGCACTAATTATTTCTAGGTAAGTCAGAATTTCTCTAAGACCCCCCGGGGGCCGATTTAAGGGGGGACGCGAAAGCTCCCCGAAGTTTTCTCAAGGACTTCTAATTTTTTTAGGAATCTTTAGGATGTGATCTACAACGAGATCAAATCTCAAAATGTTACGATGACTTAAAGTGCTTCATTATTTCATGTTAATTACTGTTATTTACCCCTTTACATGACACGAAATAATGAAGCACTTCAAGGCATTCTAAAATTTGGAAATTTGGTCTCATAGTAGATCATGTATTAAGGATCCCTAAAAAAGTCAAAATTATTCGAGAAAGATTCGGAGGGCGAGTGACAAAGGTTTCCCCCCTTACATCGGTTATTAAGGGGCCTCAGTCAGTTTCAGACTTTTTTAGAAATATTTAGAGCGCGATATACTCTAGTACCAAATTTGAAGTTTATCACTAAGGCTGGCACATAATCCAGTCAACAACGCTCAGAAAAGAAGTGTAGATGACATGGATAAAGGTGAAATTTTTTTATCAGGAATGAGTTGGGAACAGTTAGGAGATAGAAATTCTAAAAGTCCCCATGCCTAGTTATATGACTTAGGCCCGCTTGCACCGGTTTCCCTTAACTACTAACTACAACATAAATTTATTCTCCAGTAGATTTGTTAAGTGGGGCTACTGGACAAATCCAGTAGATTTGTTAAGTGTTAAGTAGATGTGTTAAGTATTTGTTTGTGTAAAGGGCGTATCCTAAGCAACGAGGAGTTTAACTACAACTTAAATTTAACTGGAACTGGTGCAAATGGCCCTAAGAAAGGGAAAAGAAAGATGTAAAAGCTTCGTTTTTTGGGTTTCCGCTTGTATCTCAAAAACAGTGAGTCCTAAGGAAAAAATTTTTCTTAAAAAAATTGAGCTTATCAAATTTTCTACAAGATTGTTTCTACTTATTTTTTTTCTATTTCTTGTAGTTTTCGAGATATACGCCAGCAAAAATTTCTAAATTACTATAACTCCGTACCAGTTGAAGACAAAATAGTAAAGAAACATTTAATGAAAGCTTCAGGCCAAGGGATGAGAAGGGGGAGGGAGATAGTAAAATGATAAAAATTCACAGTTTAATTTAATATTCACTACGTTAAAGATTAAAGCTTCGATAAAAATGCCCCTCTAATGGTTATTTTGAGTAAGACTTGCGAAATAGATTATTAGTGCCAAATTTTTGTTATGTAAATTTATTGATAATTGAATTTTCTACCATTTTTATCTAAAATAAATTTTTTCTACGTCAGTACTACAGAAGATATCGATCTTCAAAGATCAACTCACAAACGCCTCAATGAAAAATGCCGGTCTAAACTTAAAAAAATTGTTTCTTTTGTAATTTCAGATATGGACCAAAGACTTTAGTCTGTAGGTACTTGGACAACCATTGTTAATAATGATTTCAAATAGGGTTTAGGGCAGATTCGAGAGCAAAACATGTATTTTACAAATGATTTCTCTTTTTCATCCATTTTTGATTTTTTAAATTGAATTTTTTGCAATTTCTTTTCTTTTATTCACTCTGCAACGTCGCAGGTCACTGGAAAACTCCTGGTATCTCGCCGGACCAGGCCAAACCTGGGAATAATGTGTCATGGAAGTTGAGAGTTTAGATTTTAGAAACAGAAAAATTGAAGTGCTGTTATTTTGACACTTCCATCCCAGCAGACATTCTTGTCATGGAGTTAAAGACTTAGATCAAAGAAATGGGGTGATAATATTATTTCGATAGTTCCATCCCAGCAGACATTCATAATCCCAAGCAAGACAGGGGGTGGCATTTAGCAAATTTAAATGTTGGGGTAGCCGAAAGTGAAGGAATAGCACATAAAATTTAATCTACAGAGATTTTGGGTTCTCCTAGTCCATATCTACGTGTTTTTTTTCTACAAAATACCGTGTATACTTCAGATCCAGACGATTTTATATACGTATAAAAAGGGTTAATAACGTGAATAACCCATTAAAACTACATTAATCGTGCCTTGCTTTTTATTGTATATTAATAAGTCTAATTGCAGATAAATATTTTCGTTTAATCTCATTATTTACGTACACACACCATCTCGTGTAATAATAATAATCGTTTGTAGGTATTTATGTTGTACATCGCCCAATAAATACCGCTAAAATAAATTAATATAATAAATTGAAAATTTCTAACAAAACCACATTATTTTGATCGTCCCTTTTCGAACAATTAAAAAAGCTCCCATTGATTGATTGATTGATTTAACTTTATTGCGTTTTCTTGTCAAACTCGCTCGTAATTTTTTTCGTCAATTTTCCACACTCTTTTTCTATGATGTATTTAAAAATAAAAAAAGAATTTATGTTTGAAAACGAAATTAAATAATCGATCAGCTTTTACTACAACTTCATGTCATTGCACTTTGAAATCTGTAGTCATTATACTCTTCGTGATGGATTGTTTGTTTGAAGTGTGATATAGAGGTACCAGTATTATGAAGTTGATCGTCGTAGGCACATCCCGGATCTCAGCAATAAAAACACTTTTCTCTTTGATCACTGAATTAATTTAAGTGATGTTCAGTGGCCTAATTTACATACAAACCCTCTGTGGTTTAACTTGCAACGATCACAACGTATAGACTATCCTTTGTGATAATAACAGTTTTTTTTGTATCGCTCAAAATTACCAATTAAATCTTTAAAAAATGCAAATTTCTACGGCAATCAGTTCCAATTGGTTTTAGAAAAAAAAATCGTTCAAATCATTTAATGCGTTATTGAAATGCGTTTGAATCCGGTTTCCGGTAATAAATAAGGAGCTTTTCACATGGAGAGCATGAAACAACATTATAAAGCGAGCGTAATAATCAATTTCTTTCAAATTTTTTTAATATTTGCCTTTAAAAGAAATACACAAGAGAAAATTATTTTATGGAAATATCTTAAAATCCCATTTCTTAGTGCTTTCAAGCGACCATATTTCTTTATTTAGTTTGTTTCTATTTTATTGGCATATCCATATCATTCATATCAGATTTCGCGTGCAGCAAAGCTTCACTGAACACGAAGCCTATAAAAATATTCATTTGGCGTTTGTATTGTCTTCACGTTCTTCATTGTTAGTTCAAAAAGCGTACAAAAATTTCGAGAGAATAAAAGTGATGACGTGAAAAAGCTAAAGAATAGATGCATACACAGATGGTGTGCTATTTTCTTTGCATCTGCATTGAGTTATCTTTGAAAACCTTTCTTTTGTTTTTCTTCTCTTATTGTCTTTTACTTGATAAAGTCAGCGTTTTAACAAAAATTTATCTTTTACGTTGTTTTTATATAATAGGTAGGTATATTATGTTGGCGTTTTTTACAAATTTTAATTGGGTAATTAAAGAATACTTTATTTTTTATATTACCAAAATTGATTCCTTATAACTTATAAGTAGGCAGATATAAGCTTAGCAAGTGTGAAACATGAGATATTTCAAATTCATGATTATATCGAATAGATTCAAATCATTAATGATTGGATTTTGATAAAAAATTGTTTTTCTTGACTTTGCTCAACTTTTGCCTAAGTACTTAGTTCGTCTTCCAATTATCTCATGAATAGTTATTATTCTTAATCGCACGAGCGATGCAATCGACGATCAAATGAGCAATTTAGAAAAATGAAGTGGTTCTATAAAACACTATTTAAAAAACTAGTTATTTTAGTAACATTTCGAATCCTACAATGGAGACATGGGGCAATTTTAATGGTATCAGCTATAATTTGGATCTTTCTCTCTCCCCCGACCTATAACTGACTGAAGATCAATCATTTTCAGGATTTCAGAAGATCAGAAAATTTTTTTTTAAACAAGGTTAGGTTAGGTTTCCTTCTTCTCGGACTGACAAAGCGAAGATACTAAGAAGAGAAATTAAACGAAAAAGTCCGGAAATAAACACATGGTTAGGAAAAAAATAATGCATATAGGAAACCAAGATGACGTTATCACCACACAGGGACACGGACACACAGGAGATCTCTGAGGCCATTTCAAAGGCTATCGATAGATACATCGCGACCTTATTGAGGTGGGAGCTTTAAGACCACGTACGAAAACAGGCAAAATGATACAATATGGACAAGCGAACAAACTTATTCAGATGGAAAAAAATAAAGATAGGTTAGACAGCAGAACGCCGAACAGAAAACAAAGTATTGCAGATGCTGAGAGCCCGGACACGTAAAAACTCTATGCACCGGCCCTGACCGAAGACGTCTCTATTTGAAGTGCAGCAAAAGATGAACATAAAGCTGACTGTAATCCGAAGGAATGTCAAACAAGGAGAACACATGTGGGCAGTAGGTAGCCCCTTAAACTAGGTCACTAAAGGCTCGTCTACATACACAGGCTTGCCTTCTGGTTTGCCTGTGCAGGCTGCTTGCACAGGCCACCTGAACGCTGTCCACACGCTCCGGTTTGGCCTGTGCGGTGTGCAGGCCGCCTGAACGATGTCTACATGCTTCGGTTTGGCCTATGCAGGCCACCTCAACGGTGTCCACACGCTTCGGTTTGGCCGTCAAACAGACAAACCGGAAGGTAAGCCTGTGTGTGTGGACGGGCCTTAATAGCCCTATTATGGCCTGCACAGGCCAAACAGGAGCGTGTGGACCGAGTTCAGGTAGCCTGTGCAGGTGGCCTTCACAGGCAAACCGGAAGGCAAGCCTGTGTGTGTGGACGAGCCTTAATGCTAGACACAGCAATGGTCCAGCGAGAGAACGTAGATGACAATTGAGTAAAACGCCGGAGATCAACGACGGAACGTCTTAAATTTGTTTTAATGCCCCTTTTACTAGCAGAACCTGTATAAACAGTCCCAGCCACTGTTCAATGGTCCCTCAAGGAGGACTTTATCTGAGTAAAAATCTCACACACTCGCCAGTGCGGACTGCTGGTTGGGGATGGGGTATTTGGCTGTGAATATTTTCTCCTACCTTCGTAAAACAATTAAGGTTAGGTTAGATTTATTAGATAAACTTCAGCTTGTTTATACATAAAAATTTTATCCTGTCGGCAATTCATCGCTCGAGAGTTTCTTATATTTTAACATCATTGCTAATCCACTAGTTAGAAGTCTTAGTTAGTCTTATATTAGAACAATATTATTCTCAAGCGACAAATTGCTGACCTGCGACCTGGTTATAGTTCAACCCTGCAAATAACGATCGTAATATTGGTCGAAACGTTAATTAAATATCCGAATAAAATAACGACGTTTGATAATTTACAACTAGGAATACTAAAGTCATGATTTATGTATAAAATTAAAAATATTTAGAGCTATTTTCTAGAAGGTGTGAATCATTGCACTAGAGTCTTTTGACAATAACGACCTGAGCCAAATTGATTGGGTCAATCATAGCCATAATGTAGCTTTTGTTCTTCTTAATTTAGTGAAGGTCCTAGGGAAGTAATCTGGGAGCCTTAAGGTCGATTTTAAAATCATGGCTTACGCTGGCCCCAGCTAAAGCGCGAGCATCAGCGCATGCGCTGTAAATGTATCGTAACGTAAACGACTTACGACGCATGCGCTCCTGCGAGTTCATACTCGGTTTAGCTGGTGCCAGCTTAAGCCATGATTGTAAAATCGACTTTTTAATGTAGGTACATTGTACATAAAACAAAATTTGAGCCTAAGAGTTCACACTATTTAAATCTGTCACTGGGGGCCCTTTATTTTGCTGATTTTGACCAAATCGGTAATCAGAAGCGTTTAGGTATTTGCCAGGGAGCGCTAATCTAACCACTCTAACCCGAAACATCGTAGAAACTTTTTTAACGATGCTTGTAATCGTTAGCAACCGACCAACCAGAATCGACTGTAAAAATTAATAATGATAGCAAAAATTAAGACGTACGTCATCAAATGATATGGACAATGGACTGACGACGACGGATGATGGACGACAGGAGATCAACGACAGACGATAATACGCTCCTGTTGTGAAGTGCACGCACAATTAAAGTTAGAGGGAAAGAAAATGTAGAAAAAGGTGGGAATTTAATTGAGAAAGTATTTCAAGTCTTACAAAAAGCCAGACCAAAATGTTCATGAATATGGAATCCAGACTGTTGTTAAGCGTACCGCTTCAGAAATAAAAATTAATTAATTAGAATCAAACTCTGTATAAATTAAATGTTATTATAATTCCAATAGGTTAGAGAAAGATGAAAGACTATTTGCAATTAATTAAACTTAATAACATAACAATAAAATATAAACGACAAATTATGATCACTGATCACATTATAATTCTCATTTTCTCCAACCCACTGAAGTTCTTCTCGATAATTCATTAATTAATCGAACAAAAATGAAAACACAATAAATAATTTCAAATTTAATAAAAAATTATATAATTTATTTAAAAATGCTAATAAAAACAATTTGGAGTAAATTCTCGTCCAGTAGAATTATTATGTAAATAAAGGTTGAGAAAATCACAATGAAATTATCCTACGTCGTTCGTGCTTGAGCTCAAGGATAATAATAACGCGCTTCAATTTAATTTTTTTCTTCTTTTCCACATAACATCAACGTATCTGACATAATTAATTCGTTAAAAACTAAAATAATCCAATGTCACAGCATGACAGGAGCCGAGCTCATTATACAAAAGTGGCTAAATTCAAAAAGCAAGAAGCGTAAACTAATTTCATTTTAAATCCCAATAGAGAGTTTATATTTAGATGAAGTAAATCAAGATAACCCAAACAAGTTTACATTAAGTTAGTGTAACTAAATGATTGCAATCTCATACTCTATTGAAGTTTGAATGTGCTTATTTTGGGTAGCAATCTTGGAAATGGCGCGTGGTGGTAGTCGACTCGTGTGCAGGAAGTTGGCGGGGCAAAGACATTTCCTCGAGCGAGGACAATCGCCACACGCTGTTTCCGCACAAGCGTTTTCGTTTATTATACGGTGGACCCCATTAACGACGCCTAGGATGCTTTTATGACTCCATTATGTTTTTTCTGCACATTCACGTTGATGTGTATCATATGTCCTGTTATTACATTTTAGCCGTTACGTCGTTAAAGCAATTTAAAGTTTGTTTATCACAAACACAAACTTATTAAAATTCAAATAAAATTACTGGTCATCTTAGTAATGTACAAAATAAATAAAAGAAAACGTTCTTCGGTCACGAAATTTTGTACAAATGAGGAAAGCAAACACTTATCTATGGAATTTTTGATGTCTACGCTGCACTTTATTTATTCAAGCAATTCTCTAAGCCCGTTTCTCCTCTTTAAAGTTTGCCTTTCATATACAAAACAAATATTTATGACGTTTTAGGAAACGCTTTATAAATAAAACATTTTAACTTTGCTGTGTCCCATTTTAAACGGTTCGCTATAATACAAAGCGCCAATGTACGTATTTGAATTTGAGATCAAATCTAATATTTAAATTCTTACATCTACAATTTTTAAATGTACTTTTATTCAGTGGCGGATCACCAAGGGTTTTAAAATATAAGAGAAAACAAAATATGCCTGTTAATGTAACCATGCGACGGCAATATCAGGACTAGTGAAGGGAGTCACTAATATTTCTCTAATTTTCCAAATTTTCAAATTAAATTTCTAGCGTTATAAACCATCCAAAATTCATTTTGTTTAATGATTTAGATGCAGAATTTTATGCTCTAAAACTTTTATTTGAAGATTTTTTTTCTAAAATAAATTAAGAAGCAAGAATTTACAAACGTATGATTTTAAATCTCTATGACCGAGAGGTCCGGTCACCATCCGATATACCAAGAACACCCTTCTTCCCACACACGTCGTTCTCTACTCTAATCATTTATTTTATTTATTATTTGGAAATGTAGTTCGTCGTAATTTCCGTTCTATGATAAACTGCACAATAATAATCGACTTCAAAATTGCAGAGCAAGAAGAAAATTTTAAAAGCTCTCGCTCTTCTCGTAATAATTCAATAACATTGTACACCAAAATTTCCAAGCCGTAAATCAAGTTTGGACTATTGTTTTGCTTTAATTTGGCAACAGATCAAAAAATTTTAACAAATGGACATCTTCAAGAAAATTATTTCAAACTATATTATGGACCAGTTTGAAGATGTGACCTTTGAATGAAACCATCAATAATTTCAATTTTCTATTTTGTTATTTCAAATTATTTAAAGCTTACAATTTTGCAAAATCAGTACTGGCTTACACAATAAAAAGATCTATTTTATTATTTACTTAAATTATTGACAAAGAGTCTCGGGTCTCAGGAGAGAAAAGTACACCCGGTGTGGCATCCCTATATTTTCTGTTTTAAAGGGGGATAAAAATTGCAAGAGGAAATATCCTCGACTTCCCTGGTCGTAATTCGTTCCCTGATAGTAATGTTTAAAAGTGTTTTGAGAGTGATAGTATAAAAAATACTTCTCAGTTGTTAAATTAAAAGGGTCTGCAAGTATTAGGATAGAAAAGGGATTACATATTATTTTAATGTTGAGAGACCTTTAAAATCATAACAGAAATATAAATTCATACTGGAATATCAATTAATAGTTAGGCTTATGTTATAAAAATAAAAGAACTAGGGTGAAACGATTACAAAGATTTGTGTGCTTGTTCCTAAAGCAACTTTATTTATAAATGGCTATAAATGGGCGATAAATGGCTAAATTAAAGCTTACTTTCTTGTTACAGGAATACCACCGAAGGTCTACCACTACAAGCCTCAAAATTGAAGAAAGTTCGTATAAAATCGTATCTTCTAGAGCAGAGTTTTCCAAACAGATTTATTGATTTTGTGTCATTACCTACCCTTCAAATAACACAAAGGTCTCCATCGAAATTTAAAGACCCTCGCTCAAAGTGCTACATCAAAGAAAAAGTTTGGGAAACTCGATTCTAGAGAGAGTTTGCTATAGGTATACTATAGCTGGATGATACTATACTATGACTGGATATCCTCTGTTAGTCTAAGATCATTTTCAACGCAACTATGGTGCTAGAAGAAGTCTACTGAACTAAACATAAATTTTGATACTTGGAAACGACAGACAAGCTCAGATACCAATGCTGAAACTTGGAACACGGACTGAATTTATCTTTTTGAATTAGGAAGTTATCAGGTTATCACATATTTTCAAGAAGGTGAATTAGCACCAACCCTTCTTGAAGATTTACCTGTTTGGTCTACGAATAACACAAGTTACTGTGAGTGTGCGAGGATACTACTTACTTAACATTGATTTTAACAACCTGGAAGTGATGGATCAACCCAGATACAAATAATGTGAATTTTGGAAGACAAGATAAAGTCTAACCGAGATGATCAAAGCTAGTGCTGTAATAGATTCCTTCTAGGACAAGGCGAAGAGGAAGACGGCAACAAAATTTAAGTAAAGATCTTCAGATGTTTTCATAAAGACCACTTGAGGAGACAGAAAGAGATGAGAATTTGGAAATGAGAAGCCGTAAGATACTCACCTGTTGCTGAAGCTTTGCTGAAGTTTTTCAGAAGTCCTCTATTGTTTCGTTGTCCAACGATCTGATCTGAAAATATAAATTTGATTTAGTTACAATATTTACGTCTTTATTTCTTCTTTGTTATAAGTGTTGCAATAAATCTTGCCTAAAACTGCAGCAACGATAAGGCCTCTACTATCTCTGAAACATGAACACCAAGTAGGTGTACTACAATTCGGTGAGCTCTTCATAAAGAAGTACACAAAAAGCAACAGCAAAAACCGCGAAAAAAAGACACAATACCAGTAAACTTCATTAGGTAAAAACACTAAATGAGCCATGCAACTACTACCTAGATCTGACAAGGATTGAATTTTCAATGCTGAAAAAGTGCTCAATGTAACCGATTTTAATTGCTTAAGTGTAAGCCGGACATGCGGATAAATTACACCTCTTGACTAGAATCCATAACTAAAAACCTCTGAAGTTTGTGAAATAGAAATGATAAGATCGAGAAATGAAATTCAAACATCGTTATTTTTTCAAGATTAAAACGCGTTAAGGTTGTCAATTATATTTATTATTTGACGAATATAACAATGTAAAAAGAGGAAATCCAAGAACCACATAAATTTGTGTTATAACCACAAAAGTAATGATGTTCAAGACAGGAAATACGTGTAATAAAACGTTACGTCATAAAAGTTTAAGGTGTTGAAGATGACCCAAAAAGAAAATGACTGTAAATCCTCTTTAAGTCTTAAAGAAAAATCAAAATTTAATACGAAATTGACGTAGGTATACAATTTCTCTGTACGAGCACGAGAAGGGTAGAAAAATCTTTTATAATAATATATACAGTTCAATAAGGGGTGTCTTTTAATACCGCACCTAAAAGTAGCTCAAAGCTTCAATTTTTTATTACCTATAAAAAATAAATAAGGTTCCAATATATATTTTTAATTTAATAAGGTGGCAATACACCAGATGTTTTTAAAATGAAACTCACAAATTCTTTTCTGAATAATAACAACCCTCCTTTAGTGCATTTTGTACATTGCAATAGTTAGGGAACAATAATATTAAATAAGGACGAAACAACAATGCTGGTATAATCTAAACACAACAGGCGTCATGTAGTATAGAATTTAGTCGAATCAATTGTATATCTATTGTACTTTTTTTTCAATTTAGTTGAGAATGATTGCATGACGTAAAATGTCTGTTTTTGACGTCAAGTTTAACCCTTAGAAAAAAAAAGTCTTTTGAAAGTCATTCTTGTTTTTATTTTGATAGTACTTTACTCGAATTATTAATCAATGTTAAATTTTATGTTATTTACATATTAAAAATATGAGAGTAATTGTATGGAAAAATATTTAATTAAATGCTCGAAATGTAAATGGAAAATTTAAGACCACATATAGAATTCTGTTTCAGTAGCTAGAACCACGCACATGGAGCTTTTATAATATGCCCTTAAGCAAATATTTTATACAATCTTAATGTTACGATATCTAATCATTATAAAAAAAATAATTATAAGTTTGCGTGTTGGCTTGGCTGTATCATACGCAATTTTAAAAGTACAATCGCTTTAAGAGTAATGAAAAATTCAATTTTTAATCCTTTATGATGACGACTCACTTTTTAGTTTGTTAATTACATATATAATTATTTTGTTAAAAATTCAGATTGGAAAACCCAATAATTACTTAAAATTAGCAGTAAACTTTTATTTTAATTAAAAAAATTGAGTTCGTTTAAAGGTGTGCTTTTAATAATTTTAACATGATGGAGAATCTCTCCAACTGTTGGAAAACGAACTGCACATAATTATATGATACATCAAAGTGTTAATACTTAAGTGGCAGTTTGGGATACTTAAAAATAAATAAATGTTTAAAAGTTTTCAATGAAATATGAGAATGGGAGCCTTTTATAAAATTCTAAAGGAGAGAATTCTTAAATGCTCAAAGTACTTATTCGAACTTTTAATTTTTCCATCAGGCGCACAGCACTTATGAAACGGTCATTCTCTTTATTATTTTTGATGATGTTACTATAACTTTCTATAAAACTTTTTTAATTAGGTCTTTTAGATCTATAGTTTTGTTGAATTGTGCCTCCTACAGTTTTCTTTCTTAGAGGGTTCTTGTTCATGTTCATAATACCGGTTTGGATTCATGATAGATTTTCTTTTTTAAAATCATCATTGGATATACTTAGTAGTAGCAAATTATCATAGGTAATATACTGACAGCGACGTGAATTATCGCTATAAGTAGTCCATGAACATAAAATCGTTGGGAATACACAGCTCAGCCCCGGTTGGAGTGTATTATCACGTGCATATCTTTTGGGCATCCTGACAATACGTTAGCATGAATTGTTGGTGCAACCATCATAACACCAACACAGTTTGTTGATTTACTACTTCTTGGCAAAGTAAAGTCACCCCTTAGTTTAAGTAGGGGGTGTTATTGATGATTGAACCCACAATTCGTGCTAGGCGTATAGCCGGAGTGGCCAAAAGATATGCACGTGACTGTACATATCTTGCACATAATGGTAAATTGAAAGGAAAACTAGTAGATCTATAGAGATCCTTAAGATTTTAAATTTATATTAAAGTCTATAGATCTAAAACACTTTCACCTCACCTTAGACCTTAGATAAGAGATCTATGTCATGTAGATTGCTTTTCCAAACGACGATGTTTTCAGGCGTGGACTGGCAAGGGGCGCTGAGCGCTACAGCGTCCCGTGTCCCTAAAGTTATGGCAAATCCGAGCGTTCTCTCGAAATTAATAATTAAAATCCCGGCATTTCCAGATTAGATATCTGGAATCTAGAAATATTTCCGCCCATAAAAAAGTATAGTCAGTCCGCGCCTGGATGTCTTATTTAAGACATCAGATGCTGTGACATCAGCTACCAGCTACATAGAGAACGTGGTTTTATTGTTAGTACCTTTTGAATTTTTAATTGCGATGAGAGGGTATTATTCTCATACACTAATTGAGGCCATCAGAATAGGAATTATTGTATACCCTACTAGTGTAGTATCTCATCTTAATTAGCTCATCGAGTCGCCTCACAACCTGGAAATTCTGGACAAGTGCTGCCATAAGTCTCCTAAGTTACCTCTATTATTGTTGTAAGAAGAGAGGGAGGGTTTTTGATTTTAGTAGCATATCATGCAACTGTAAGGCTGTGGGTCGCAAGATGGTTTGTGAAAACTAGAGTTCAATATACCAACGGCGACGTAAAGCTATATTTATGAATTCCTCCGCTGTTCTTTGATGTCTGTATTCAATACAGTTCCGCCTAAAAGACAGAAGCACATTTTTCAAGCGGTTTGCTGTTGTTGAGCAAAAGCTTTAAATTTCTTTAAAGTTATCTAGTTTCTACATTTAGGAATAAGAAGCGATAACTATATTTCTAGAGACTCGGCATTTTAGGTAAAATAGAAATGTCTTTTAAGGGTTGGCTTCACACACAGGCTTGCCTTCAGGTTTGTCTGTGCAGGCGACCAGTGCGACACAGTTTAGGTGGCCTGCACAGGCCAAACCGGAGCATGTAGACATAGCGTTCAGGCGGCAAACCGGAGCGTGTGGACAGCATTCAGGTGGCCTGTGTAGGCCACCTGCTTAACAGGCCACCTGCTTAGGGAAACCGGAAGGCAAGCCTGTGTGTGAAGACGAACTTTTAAAGTCATCCGTGGCTAAAGTATGTTGCTATGATAATATTAAAAATTTGATTCCTGTTGGTACACCCCATGTTCGTTGCCTGAGGGCCACTTTTACTGTCATTATCTCATTATCATGCACATGGATATTTAGGAGAGATAGAAGACAGCAGCGCCTTCATAACCATAAGTGGGGAGCACTTTTATGTTTTTTTTATTAATTTATTGAAGTAACAAAAAACACACAAGACATGGTTTTTACTTGAATTACTCCTGAGCACGATGACTAGATTAAACTAGCAAAAGAAATAATAATTTTAAGGTGCAAAATAAATTGAAAAAATAGATTGTCACTGCGTAATGGTGCGTGTTGGTATGCATACCTAGTTGAAATATCTTCAAAACAATTTAAGATTTAAACTCTGTGTTACTAATGTAGTAATGTGGTTGTGAAACGGTTAATTTAACAAGAATATGATTTCCATGTCGTGATAATGAGGCCTGCACCTGCATATGTGATTTTGTTTTTCAAATGTTCAAATAGAAATTCTGCGGTCTAAGATGAAAAATGGGGCTTCCTTGTAAGTTGGCCTTTTATTTCAAAGAACCAATAAAATGTACTTTTTCCAGAATATTAGTAAAAGCTGTAAAACACTGATCTACAACATTTTACAAAGGATAGATTAAAATAAAAAAGCTGAACCTTCAAGAGGGTCGTCAGTAAAACGTCCGTTAATCCTGAGGTGATGTATAGGCTTAGGTATACGCACCTACTAGGGCTTCACTTGCGAGATTTCTCGCGAGAAATGGACGTTACTCGCTTCGCATCTCTAATTTTTTTCCAAAGCGAGATCGCGAGATCCTCACAATTTTGTGAGACTCGCGTGAAGCCCTAGCACCTACTATTAAATGTTTAAAAATATCACAGATTTAGGAAATTTCATTATCAAGATGTAATTGTTTGTATTAGTATTTTATACTTATAAGTAAATAACTCCAAAGATAAAAAATTTCTAGTTACATGTTCACGTTATTAATTTTCTATTTATAAAGAATTTAAACTAATGGAACTTGCCTTTTGAAAGGCTTTTATTGTCATTAGGTATAGGTGCATCATCAAAGATTCCGACAAAAATCAAATTATAAATAGCTTAAGGGATAATCTTTATATCAATCTGTACATTGAATAACCTTAATTGATAGGTATAAAAAGATAAAGAAGCGAATATAGCTATTGATGAGGATAAAAAATTATAATTAATGAATACTCTTTAATAATACAATACTTCGATATATTACTGTTTTAAAAATTTATAAGAAAATTTAAGTTAAATGTTGCGAGAGGTATTGATTTGGACCAACAAAAGATTTTAAGGCTCTTTGTGTTTATTATTTGTATTGTATAAGTCTGTGTGTAGGTATACACTGTCTGCCAGCAATGCGAAGGTGGAAAGATTACTTCTATATTTTACAACTATGTATTCAAGTTAGTGTTTCGATAAGAATTACGATAGGGTAAAAATAAAATACCCAATCCACAATAATATTTTACTTTATTTATGTATTTGATTACAATGTCGCCAGGATCATATCAGAGCATACCATACCTACTCTAGTTTTCAATTCAATTTTAATTCTATCGATACAAGAGTAAAATATCAACTTCCTAAAACGCCAAATATGGCACTGAAAAACGCACAGTGTATGGAAGAAGATCGTCGGGACGTTCACCAAAATGATGGGTCAAGAGCTGCACTTGCACATTTCCTTACTTGTATAGGAAATTTATTTTTTTGAAATTATGATCAGTCTCACTCCTTCAATTTATTTCTAATAGAGAGATAGTAAAATTTTATCCCTATAGGAAAACCCTTAACGGTCATTTGACTGGAAATTTTATTAAAACTGTCAAAAATAAATCGTTTGAACGAACTTCAGGGAAATGGTTTTTCCTTAAAATTAGAGTGCACGTGTTTTTTTGTTTTCTACAATTTTGATTAAGTGGCTTCGAAGAGTCTCTGAAAGAGGGCTCCCAAGACAATAAACACCGTTTTCTAGAAATGACTGTACAGACATAGACACGAGCGAGCGCGCTACGTTTGGACCGTCTCGTCCCGTTAACTAAGGACGTTCACCGACAAGATGCAGCTAAGCCACTCCCAAAAACAAGCGCGCGATATTTGAATATAAGTTTTCTATTGGTTGAATTTTGAACCGTCAACCTTATTTGACAGAAATTTGTAGGGAGTGGCTTAGCTGCATCTTGGCGGTGAACAATGTATAGATAGTTTTTGCTAATAAACTACGACAGTTATCTGGATGTGACTTTGGCAAACTATTTAAAATAGATCATTTTGAAATGTCACAAAGGCACATCGGCACATCCCGATATTTCAATCTGATTTTAAGATATTAGAAAACACATTCGCATAAGCTCAGGGAGGTAAGGTCAACGGGGGGGCCAAAGGAAGTTGGTTAAAGTATCTTTTTATGTACCCTGGTGATTAAAGTGATACTTCTTCTGCATTTGAGCTGCTAAAGTAAGTGCTAATTGAAAAACAAATTTATGTCTCTAAAAAGAAAAACACAACGAATTCTATGCATTTTAAGGTGTACTTTAATCAATTAACCCTTGGGGATACGGCTTCCCATTATTTATTTTGTCTAAGATTTTACAGAGACTGTTGTATGGGTAAAACGAAAAACTCAGTGGGTGAGAGAATTAAAATTCCGAATTGTTTAAATAAGGACCACCCTATTGCATTACTATGCACATCCCATGAAAACTCAACCTAATTTATTGAAGAGAATGTGCAATTCAAAAAGAAGAAGAACTTTCTAGGATCGTTTACAAAACAAACTTTCGCCTTCCGAGAAAGAGGTGTATGATGAAGTTAAGGGTCTGATAAAAGTTTGTTCCAATGCATAAAAAAGCACTTACCTAACCTAAAACTAACGAATTTAATAAAATATTTCAATTAATTGCTCCTGCGAAGAGATTCAGAAACATAAATTACATGTAGAAAAAAATTAATAAGTCATAAAAGAACTAGGGTACTATTTGAGAAGGCAGGAAATTACTGTAAGTTTACAAATCACTAAAACTTCTACTCTACTTCTAACTTAAATATTTATGCTCGCAATGTTTATTAATATAAAGTTTAAAACCGTCTTTATAGCTAAAATAACATAATGCTCTGCAAGAGGGTGTTTTATAATGTAAACGGAGATAGTGGGTAGTAGACCACCAAAGAGCGTAAAACATAATAATCTAAGTTTAAGGGTAGGTTTGTTTACACACTTAACTACATTCGACCACCCAAGTCTATATAAAAGAGGAAAATTGTTTAAAAGACTTTGGTTTAGTTCAAATGTAAAAGATTTAAGACACTTCTTCCTCCTCGTTCAAATTTTAATTACCTTTTTCTATTTGTTTTACGAGAAACAATTTCTTTTTAACTATTTCCTTGAGAATTGAAAGCAAAGTAATTACATTTTCTGTTAGAGAAAATTCCGACTGGAAATGTTTTCTAGAAAAGATATAAAATTAAATGAAATTTTTACTACAAATGTATTACTCGAAAAATCTATAAATTTTATATCAACTTTTGTACAATTTTAAATTAGGGGAGTTTTGTATGCATTCTTTTATGGCACTTATGGGTTTGGTAAGATTTCGTGTTCGTGTATTATTTTGCCGGTGGCTTGTCTACTTGATTGATTACTCTTAACTCTCTTACCTTTCCTATTCAAGAAGATTTTATCTTCATCTTTTAACAATGGAAATTCTAAATACTAAAGTATAAGCACAGTCACGAATAAAATAATTCAAAATGTTACGTAATTAGTTGTTTTGTTTTACAATTATAATTGAAAACGTCAGCATTTTGCAAGCGATCTAGATCAACAAATCGTGTAGCTGTCCACCCTCCACATCAAAGACCCATGGAACTCGATACAGAAAATCCCAGTTCGAACAATAATTTTTCTAAAACTTATTAAGAAGTTTTAAACCAACAATTAAATAGTTTATTAGCTAATGTTTGTGGAACAATTGACTCTTGTGCTCTTGAGTTGAGATGAATATTAAAATAAAAAAGTAAATATGGGACGTCTACTTATTTAACTTGTTAGGAACTTAATTTACATAAACATAAATTGTTAACTAAATTTCTCAGTAAAACTACTCTTGCGTTGCTAATTTTTTACGGTCTTAAATTTTAATGTGGTAGTGGATTAAAATCCGTGTTCTGATCGCGTTAAATTCTTACACGTTCTGTTTTGCATGTATAATTAATTTACTTACACACTTTACTTAGTATCAACTTATTATCTTAACTATTCATACGTTAAATTTGTAAGATAAATTAAAGTTTTCCCAAAACGAAAAGTTAAAGCTGTGCCATGAAAACTTGAAACATCTAATTAATTTAACTAAATATATGAATGGGTTGAGAAAATTACACAGATAAATAAAAATTGCGAGTCGTGTTTTAAGAGAAGGATTAAATTGATACGAATGGCTGTTGGCCAACTTTACAACAAAAATTTTATTATTTTTTATTTTTAATAGGTCAGCTAACATCCAAGCACTTTAGTCCTATTTAAACTTGAAATTTAACAAAGTTGAAATGAATGGACATCTCAGCAATTTGTTCTTAACTGCTTGGTGCTTGTACGTGTACGTATACATAAAGGTATGTGCATGCATCCTCATATCTACTATATTAAAACATTAATGAAAATGATTTGAATAAAATGCCATTACACACATAACTGTAACCTGCAAAGCTACTATTTAATATAATTTTAGCTTTAGCAAAAGCATTTATTTAATAATAATTTTAAAACTGTATGTTTATGCTATGCTGTTAAATGGGCGATATTTTTGAAGAGAATTCTGTAAAATTTTTGTAAAATGAATAATAATTAAATAAATTAACAGTCTCTGCAGGCAAAGCAAATTTCCATGCAACATTGTAAGACAAACGAGAAAATAAATGTCGTACAGTACTACAACAGTTAATTTGTTAATTCTAAAGGATTTGATAGAAGATTTTTTTTTATTTTGCCCGCTCTAAATAACCTGTAATTTAAATGAATTTTCAACAAAACAAGAACTTGAATTCTTAAGTATTATTTTCAAAACCTAACAAATAAAATCATCAAAATATTTTCTTCCAGATATATCTATTTTTTTATTGAAATTGATGGAATTTAGTTTTAAAATAAATGAAGTGATCTTTACACTGCCAAAAAGGATATTGAAGTATACGAAGAGTATAAGTTGTAGTGGAGCGATAGAAAAATCAGTAGAAGAGAATTTTGTTAGAGAAAAAAAATTATTTTTCATTTCTCGGAAAGTTACATTCTTTTAAAGCAGTTTGACTTGCTTTCAAACCACATGATATGCAAAAAAATTTGATGTTACTGTTAATGCCCTTGCTCGTAAAATTTTGAGCTGCAGTTACCTACATAGTTATATCACCAATAAATAATGACTCATTTAACGCATTAACGAAATCAAAAAACAACGTTGAAGGTTTAGTAAAAAAAATCTAATTACTAACCTTAAAAACAGCCAAAGTGATGAAAAAACTATTTCAAAGATCCAAAAGGCACAATAAAGCACTAGATATTAAAAAGAAACAACATTTCTTACCGAATTTTAAAATAAGACTGAAACAAACTGTTCGAAAATTTAATCACAACGACCAAATGTGCAAAAATATCTTATCATATAAGATATTTAACCAAGAGTGATTATTTTATAAAATAAAACTATTTAATATAAAATCAGAAATATTGCAATATAAAGAGAATATTCTACAGGGTGGTTCAAAATAGCGGATTTTCTCTTGAGGGATTATTGGCGAAGCACTGGAAAATGATGAAAAAATAACTCCTCTTCTAAATTTAGATGTTAAAAAAAGCTTGGCAGTCATCTCTTCTTTATTTTCGGTAGTCCAAAATTGGATGATAAAGTGCCTCAACCTTCTGTTTGTATGAGTTATTTGCAGGGGCGTAACAAGTACTCGAAGGCCCATATCAAAGTTACTGGTAGAGACCCTCATCCTATATATTTATTAATAGTTTTTTCAATTTAAAGTTTTCGAATTCATTAAATTTGAAAAATTAAGTTGAGAATGCACAGACCAACTTGTCTGTACATTGTTCTATCCAGGGCCGTAACCAGACTGTGTTGTCAGGGCAGGCTTAAAAAATTTCAAGGGAGGATGAAAAGCTAAAATCAGGGTTTTCTATATCTTCTGGATTTTATAAATCCGTCGACTACCTTCTGAGGATGGAAGTTTTTTGTCCAAAGTTTGCAAAAATTTGAATTTCTCTAAATCAATGTTATCTTCTTCGGAATCAATTAGGAACTTATCGTTTCTTTTTTTTTGCGAAATCCTTAGCAAGCTCTGGCTAGAACGGGCTTAACAATTTCCAGAGCAGGCTCAGCCTGGCCTGACCTACCGCTGACTACGGCCTTGGTTCTAGCCGGTTCTAGCAGACCAAAACTGCACAAACTGGAGTAAAAGTCTGTTTCTGTGCCTCCGCCTTTACTGCAGGAGCCCTTCTATGACTGGGGCCCGCGTGCTTAGAACTAACCATACCCCTCTAGTTACGCCCTTGCAACTAAATATTGTTATCAAACAGTTGTCACGGTTGCAAAGCTGTTCTACATTAATTTGGTGGTCGTTTAATAGGTGCTCATGGCGCAATTGCTTTTCTTTTAACCATTAGCAAACGTTAACATTGTTAAAATTGGCAACTTGTCTACTTTCAAAAGAAGTACACGAATAAACAGTAAAACTAGTTAACCTGCAGATCTTTTTTTTTGGTTGGTGGTGATTCATGCCGATAGATGGCATGGTTGGTAATGCCTCTAGGACCTAGGGCGATTCTAGCCTAATACGTAACGCATAAGAAGAAAGTTTAAGTTTGAAGTTTTCAAAATTGCTACTCTACCTGTAAACAGTAATAAAAGTTTATTCCAGTTGTTCAAGTTATTTCACACAAAAAAGTGTTGCTGGAAATTACATGTTTTTCTACAAAATGTAAAAATGATGTAAACGGCTTTGTAAGTGGTTAGCAAAACCTGTCCTTTAAAAAGTACAAAACCGCCAATTTTGTATGTTAAAAATCGTTGCTAACAATCCTTTAAAAAAATCTTTAAAGACGATTTAAAAGTGTTACTTACCTTTTCCAATTTGTATTCCTAATATCCGTTGTTAAAGATTGTCAATAAATAAAAGGTTTTTATGGCTTTGGTGGTAATTAAGTGGAATATCGGCACAAATAACGGTTTAAGATTTTTAAAGGACACAACAATTTAAACCCGCTATTTTAAATCTGCCAATCACTTGGTTTCGGCCCTTCTTAGAAAACTAGGGCTATTGTTAAAGTACTTAAAGACTCAAAGTCATAAAAACCATTTATTATTAGTTTTGCTATACTTGTGTTTAGATTAAGACAGAAATCTGTAAAAAAATTTATTAAAGCTAAAAGCTTTTGTTTTGCAATGTAAACTTTATAAACCAATCAAATTTGCATTATTAAGATCTATGATATAAAAATCAATGAGGCAGAGAAATAACAGTTCTTTTAAGTTAATAATTTGAAATAGGTTGCTCTTTTTTCTAGCAAAAGTATACAGAAAATATTCGTTCTTTACTTTGTACGTGCAGAGGTCTGTACTTAGTACAAAAAGTTTAGTATTATAGGAAAATACATTAGAAGTACGTAAAACGTGTAACCATAAATTTCCTTTACATACAGTAACATTGAGAGAATTATCTTCTCTGTTTTACGTTATTTTAGTCATAAAAAACAGCTGTTTCTAACCAAAGATAAATATCTCGTTTTGTTTCATTTCGAGCGTTTCCATATCCGAATTTCCTATAAGCGTTAGACGGATGCGTGTTAGGAAGCAAACGTTTAAAAAAACGCAACTTTTTTATAATTTGACAAAGGGTTCACCACCACTGTTCTGAATTTGTACACAGACTACCGATGACTGCCGTTGACTGCCAATGATTACCATTGACTGCTGATACTATCGTTGATAGCTCAATTTTAGTACATTGACTGTCGAAAGTGGATAACCTCTTGTAAGATAGAGATGCTCATAGTAAAAGCCCCCCCCCCCTGTAAATCGTTTGAAGCATCCACTGGCCTACATAAATATAGAAATGGTATAATTTCAGTAGAAAATACGACTGCTGCTTCTTTAATAAGGAGTGCAGGTGTGGTTTATTATGTATTAGGAGAACAAGAAGAAGAAGAAGAAGACGAAGAAGTAATTACTTTTTTAGTTTGTTTCACTCGAAGCACTCACCGATCCACATAGGAGTATAGCAATAGCATAATTTCGGTAAAAAATAAGACTGCTTTCTTTCTTTTATCACAATGCAATGATGGATGTGTATTATATTATGTATTAAAAGCAAGAGAAAACGAAAAGTTATGGTTGGTTTACAGTGTAAAAGCGACCAGGACTACCATGTGAACTCTAGTTCCTTTAACACCCATTAACGCTCAGCCTCGTCATATGACCACAGACACATTTTGTTTTTTCTGATCTTTTGCAACTTTTGGCTCTTTTTATTTTTTTGAGATCCAAAATTTGAATTTTTGTGCGTGGACGTTAATAGGTTCCTGGTATTAAAGAAGTATGCATTAAGAGAAGAAGAGGGCGAAGAAGTTATTCCGGTAAAAAGAAAACAAAATCAGATAATCAATAAGTAGATATGTAAACAAAAATGCAACGAACGATTTAACAATATCTTAATACAACATCAATTAAAATGATATCGCAATTCGTCGATTTTCATTTTTTTTAAATAAGATTTTCGATTTTCAATCGAACGCTATAACGTTAGAAAGCTCCTTCGATAAGAACTTAAACCTTATTTCATCGAAAAAAATACTATAAGTATAATCGCGTGTGACTGCTTTTGCACTTTTTCTTGACATGGATGGTAAAAGACACATGTGACGTCCGCGTACGTTTGCGTGTGAACGCATTTATAAGATTTTCAGTTAATAACTTTTATACAAAAGACTATATTTTGATGACACTATAATACGCGAGAGAGCAGCTAGAGAGCGTATTTTTGTTTTATCTACCTAGCCATGAAACAAAAAGCGATGTTTTCAAACAGTTTTCAAACTAATTGTTAAATAATAGATGATTGAGAATGTTTATTTGTTGATGAAACGAATGATAACATAATAAAGTGCTGACAAAAGCTTCAAAAATAGTTTATGAAAGAATGGTTTTAGTGTGATGTGAGTCATTACGACGCTCTTACTTAAGCAATTCAAAAGCATTGGGTTAACCGACGGCTCTTCGCCACTATATGAAGTTACAACATAATTATCTGGAATATAGCTGGTAGCAACAGTTTTTTGGGATACTGAACGTGTCTTGCTATGACGAGGAGGAACCTATGAAAACACAATTCGAAAATTTAAAAATTTCTATGGAAGAAAAACGCCCACTACCTCCCGATCAGCCTTCTGCCTACCATGAGCAAGATCTTAGAGAAAGTCATTCTATCCCGCCTGAGAGAACACACAGAATACGGACACGTCATCCAGGACGAACAATATGGCTTCCGACCAGGTCACTGGTCCACCAAACCGTTCGCGTAGTCGAGTTGTCGCCGAAGCATTCGACCACAAGGGCTGCGCCGCTGCCGTCTTCCTGGACGTCTCCGAGGCTTTCGACAAGGTCTGGCAGCAAGCTCTACTCTACAGGATGATCACCGCTCGATATCCACTATCGATAACGAAGCTCATCTCCTCCTTCTTTTACCGTCAATCATTCCGGGTCAAGATTGACGATGCCCTATCCACTCCAAGGACTGCGCCTCTGCCGTCTTCTTAAACGTCTCCAAAGCTTTCGACAAGGTCTGGCACTAAGGTCTACTCTAAAAGATGATCATTGCTCGATATTCACTATCGATAACAATAGTCGGTTCCCCGTCGATCATTTACGGTCAAGATCGACGACGCCTAATTCACCTCCAGATCTATCCTAGCCGGTGTCCCTCTAGGTGCCACCCTATCTCCTCACTTCTTCAGCTTCACCATCTTCACAAGTGATATGCCACTAACCGAAGCTATTAACCTTTATATTTTTACAGATGACACTTGTTTCATGACCAGCAACAGGGACCCACGCCTGGTAGAATACCAACTTCAAAGAGCAGCCGAAAACCTGGAGTTCTGGTTTAAGAAATGGCGAATCTCCGTAAACGCACAGAGAGTTCGTCCATTTACTTCTCCAAGAGACCAAATCTCGGTCGTCCGCCAAACATCGAAATCTTCTGTCAACCCATTCCTTGAAAAGAGGAAGCCAGATATCTAAGACTAACCATCGACAAGGGACTCACCTGGAAACCACACACCGAGGGAGCCATCGTCCGAGCATGAGCACTACTTGCACTACTATATCCGCTTTTTTCAGGTACAACACTGCACCTCCGGAATAAGCTACAAGACCGTGGCGCCGCACCAGCCTGGGGCTACGCCACGCCATCAAACTTCAAGAAGATGTAGACCATACATAACAAGATCTTGAGGACCATCGTCAACGCTCCATGATTCATCTGCAACAGCAACCTTCAACGGAACCTACAAATGATCAGCATCCAGGATTTCATCCGAAAAGCAGCCTCAAAATTCCACGAGACAACACGAACCACGACAACCCTACCATCCGAGGACTATGGAAATACAACATCAACGAGTCTACGCTTCGGAAGAGACCCAAGTTGGTTCTTGATCGAGCCTAATAATCTCGTTATCGTCACCATAACAGACTAACGTTTATAGTTAGTGACTTCAGTTACATTTCACACCACAACATTTTTAATCAATGTTTTTTCTTTTTCAGATCCGACTGATGAAGAAGATACAGGGCATCAGAGCCCAGGTACCCCAATAGCCAGTTTCAAGACACTAGATTCCAGTCCACTTTCTTATTTTCAAAAATCGACAATTGTTGAGTTCATAGAGAAAAGAAAGTTCAGCAACTAAACAACGACTCTGATGGGTTCATGGATCCCGCCAGTCTTCTTTATATTCAAAAACTTTAAAAAGAGTCATCTCAGGTTCAAGGAACAGCGTTTTGCTTCTAATGAAGCACTAAAAGAATCTGTTGAACATTTAAGGGTTGTCGAAAGAATTTTTTTCTAAGAGCAAGACAGTGAAAGTGAGTTATGTAGAAAAATAAAAAATTGTTAATGTGATACGTGTTCTTTTTCACAGCTAGGTAGATAACATAAAAATATGCCCTCGTACCTTTTCTAAAAATATGAAAACGTTAGGTATGCGCTTCACTGATCGTTGAATAAATTTCTGAATAGTTGAACCTATATTTCGTATAGCTGGAGCACAATCAATAGTTAATATAAATAGTTCATGTCGAAGTATTAACAAATTCCAATGTTATACACGTATATTTAATACTTTTGTCCTTAACTTTATGCATAAAATAGTTTGAATTCTAAATAAACCAACAAGCAACACCTATATCTTTATTACGAAGTTTGAAGTAATTTATGATAGCGAGTCGAATGTAAATTTTTGAAAAAGTTTTTTTCATCACTTGAACTCGCTGATAAAAATGGTTTAAAAAAGACAAGCTCTCTGACCAAAAAAAAATGAAATTATTTTTTGATTGTGATTAATTTGATGGAATAAGTTATGGCGTAAGGTCCGTAATTTAAAAATAAATCAAGTACAATTGATGTTTTTGAGCGTGAACTTGGAAGGTGTGTAATGTATAATTGCCACGTCCAGTTTAATGTTGCAAAAATGCAAAAAAATAGTTCACTTGGCTGCTCAAGCCTTATCAGATCACACTCTTGTAACTCCAGCACAGTCTTTTTGTTCTAACTAGAACAAAACGTTATTATTGTAATTAAATAATCATTGTTAAGTAGGATAAGTTCTAAAGGATATTACCTACATGAATAACATTACATAATTCTCATTTTGGCATTATGATGAACATGGCACATGTGTTATCCCTCATCTCCCTGCGTCCATATTAATCATTTCAAAGCGACCACGACGCATATTAAGCTCTTCATAGGCTATTGAACTGAACAGCCTGTCAATGGCAGAAATGTGTAGGGCGGGCGCTCATACAGAATTGCAAAAAATGAAACTTGATGGTCTGAAATTATCAATAAATCTTGATAATGGCTTCATATACTTCTAACTAAGATCGTAGTTTGCGATAACGTCCTACGACAGTTCTCAATTTACCATTATCAATTCTCAAAGGGGGTAACCTTTTCCGCACAAACAAATTTAACAAGATTCATGTATTTTTAATTAGTTTACCTAAAGGTTAAAAAACTGTAATTAAATTTTTCGCTTTGAGGGATGTTCAAATCACACCTTGAAATTTAAAACATAGGGTAAGCTTTTTAACAACCCACCAAACGGTTTTACACCTGTCTTAACCTTCTTATCTCGCAGGTATTCACAGGTATAAAGAAAAGAGATGGATTTTTTTAGTAATTTAATTATAGATTTTGCAATCTTGATAAATCGTTACGTTAATGACTAAAAATTTTATGATGTGGCGACATTTTTCTTTAAATTAGAAAATTATGAACAAAATATTTTAAATTCCCACATGTAATAATTAAATATTCCATTTCATGGTAACACGAGCTACATGGTGAGTTTAGATTCTAGTAACCCTTGTCATGTATAATCCGGAATAATCAGCTGTCAAGCGATGTAAGTTGCAGGCTGCACAGAGATTCAAGTTTCATTCCTCGCTTCGACGGATCTCCCAGGGTTTAATCTTGCTTTGCTGTCGTTGATAGTAAAGGTTTTCGTTTTGTGATAATTGGCCCTTATATTGATAGGATTTACTGTTTCCTCCATTCAAATCAAACAAATTGCAACTCGAAATTGTTTAACGAACCACACAAATCTTAAAAATTAGAATTTAATTAAGCAAAATAAATTGAATTCCCAACTGTAAATGTTTTTGTAGGTGTGGAATTAAAAAATAAAGTGTTATACATAAAATATCCGAGCTTATTTAAGCTGTCGATTAGTAAATTGGAAAGCCTTGTTTCTAAAAGTCATTGTCGAAAATTGTTTGTTGAAACGCTGTCTGCTAGCGATCGACCAACTGTTCGTTTTAATCGAAAAATAAACAAAAACCAGACTTCGTTACCAGCCAACTTTGAAAAGCATATTGCGGTTTAACTTTCAGCAAATTCAAGAGCTTCCCTTAAATTACTGAAACGAACATTCAACACGTACTAAAAGTTTAACAAAAAGTACGCGACTGTTGATGAACAAACCATAATAGTTTGAAGTTTCAAAAATACGACAAGCAGAAACATTTTTAATTTACCCAACTTTTAATTTTAAAAGACTCAAACGTGTGAAAGAAATTTAATTTTATGATTTTCCACCATAACGTCTGTCTTTAACTAAATTTATCTCGATAAATCTAAACACCTGAAATTCCTATCAAACAAAGCAAACTCTCGTCTGTTTATTGTAGAAAATCGTAAAAGATCCTTTTAGTAATTACAAAATACCAACCGTTGGCAAGACTCACGGGAGATTTGATAAAGGCTAAAGAATAGGGAGGTAAAGCGAAGGGTGCAAACATAAACATGAAACACTGACGTGCGGTAACTTTTAACTATATTTTAAGGTATCTCAACTGTATAGAACTCGCTTTCATGAGAACGAATAAGCTTGCTTCATCCTGTGAATACTCAAAGAAAATTATGTCTATCAACTGTAAAGAAGAATATAGCACTAATTTATACCTCGATACTCTTACCGAGCAAGTTGATAATAAATTCACTGTATTAATTGCTTACATTTTGATAAGAATCGTTCGAATTTTGTTAGGAGTTTAGATGAACTTTTATGTGTTTAAAGTTCACAACTTAATAACCATTTTGTAATAGGGCTTTCCTTACAAGCTAATTTTGTTACAAATAAAATTATTTTAATATTATAAAATGTAATCGTTTCGTACGTCTTTATAAATCAGTTTAACATAATACAGTGAGAATCTTACATGTTATAGGTACCTACCTAACACGTTCTAAATTAATTAGTAACCTAAATTTAATTGCAAGGGTTGGAAATTTGCTAGTCAAAGTTTAGTTATCTCTTTAACAGGATTTTCCTAAGGATGCTGTCGCGTTGTCGGCATCAAATCCAAAACGGAAAATAGAAAAATTTCCCGATATTTAAATTAAGACGTAGTCAAAAATCTTGATTTAATTTTTTTTAAACTTAAAATGTAACCAGAAAGACAAATTATAGTTAATATTTAAAACTTTCAAAGAAATCGGAGTCGATTAAATTCAGTTCGTGAAGTTAATGGTAGAGACATCTCGTAACGGTTTATTTAACTAAGGAGCGAAGATTAAGTGGCAATTGCTAAACAATTAATTAGTTTAAAGTTTAGATTAAATAACATTTACTAATTCTACTTTATACTAAAGTTCATTATGTTAATTAATTTATCAACGAGAAATATTTTAAAAGTTTATTATATGGCCTTCTTTTTCAGAATAAAAATTACTTTTAGTGCCTCCTAGGAATCTATGCCTTCTTTTTAGCACATATTAATGTAAATATTGTAAATTTTCATAAGACTTGAAGTTTGCTTCTATTTTTTAGAGTAGCATTCTTCTATTTTTCTTTATAATTGAGGGGTTTAGAAGCTAAATTTAAGAAGAAAAATAACACTTCTGAGAAAATTAACTTTAAAGTTTATCATTTTAATGTAAATACATACCTAGTAGGTATTTATGTTGTGTATGTGGTATATTAGCCATTTATTTAGGCCGTGGTATTAAAATCTACTTAAATCTCTTTGCTACCTAGTAAAATGTTACATCTATTTCCAGTTTCCGCACTTCACTCGATTTTCAAATTTTTCTACTTGGCTTCCACCCCTTCAATTATGCTTCTACGCCATAAAGGCTACTACCGTCCATTAGTCCCTCCCAGCGATCCCCAGGGAACGGTTACGTCCAATTTGTAAAACATTGGTTCGGACTCCAGACCAACCTGATGGTAAAGTTGAAGTTGAAGACGCTCCACTATAATACTCTTAAATATGCCATTGAAAGTCTTCTGTGGGAGTAAAGATAACTCTGGTTTAAGACAAGGTTGTAGTTTAACCTTAATACTATTTAATTACGACCTTTATAATGTTCTTCAGTAATGGATGAGGCAAGTAGAAAAACTCTTCTCTTCTTTTTGAGATGCTATATGGTTTCAGAACTAGCCACCTCTTCTTTAGGCGTCCAACACTTCTTCTGCACAGCATCTGGATTTATATAACAAGGCTTGCTATTTTGTTCCTTGTTCCACTATAGTTAAATATACAGCCAGTTTGTACTGTAAATTTTTATTTTGTTGTTCGTTCGTTCTTATTTCTTCGCTCGGCTTTTAATATTTAGCAGTCCAAAACCCATCTCAAAAATTTCATTTCGTTGTCATTGACTCATTTTGTGTGACTTGAGGTTAGAGTTCAGCTTTCTGATTAACATAGTGTATATTGGAACACCGATATTTTTGCAGAATTTAATTTATTTTTCTTTACTTAATGTTCGATTTATGGCTCCTACATTTTGTAGTAGGTACGAGATTTTGTATTTCATGTAGTGCGAATTTACTCGTTGATGTTAAAAAAATAACAAAAATACAATTCCAAGTACTAAAATGAAGTTGTTGAGAAGTTTTTTACAGGCTAAACATGGGCAGATAGAAAGAGAGAGACTAGTATACGTAAGCCATGAGCCCAATATCGATGAAAAAGATAATCATGGTTACAACACCTGCAATCGATTTGCAAAAGTGAGACCGATATCACCCATACACTATCGATTATCGGCCGAGAGAACAAAGCAGCATAGAACAACCCAAAAAACGATTGAGGGGACAGATATGAGGTGCAGATTTGCAAGTGTCGTAACAGGCTACTTAAGTATGGATGATGGTGAAGTCTCTAAGTCTCATCAGAGATGTTTTACATTTTCTACAATAATAAGAGAAATTGTAGGAAATCGCTGTAGCAGTAGAAGGCAGTGGGTGAAATAATCAGATGATAGAACAGTTTGGAACAGCTGACTGCCAGCTCATTATCTATCCCTGTCTATATTTGTGTTTGTGTTCCTAGTTTGTGGCCTATAAACGGGCATATGCATGCTGAGTTGATTCCTTTAAATAAAATTAACACCTAAATAAATTCCATGGCAAGGGAGCTATCCTAAAAGTATGACATTCGGTTTTTTTAATAATAAATACCGCGTCACTATCAGGAAGGAGCATTACAGTCAAATATCATTGGCTGGCCAATGATATTTGGCTGTAATGGGTTTAAACCATTCTGGCATAGAGGAAAACGAGATAACGTATAAACTAGCAGTGAGGGGTGCTCTAATTCCCTTTTGCGAACCGGAACCCGCACTCCAGAAAACACAAAAGATAATGGGAAAATCAAAATCTTAGGCATGCGAAGCTTTTTAAAAAAGAACCTTGCTCTGAGAAGGCAAACACGCAGCTAAACCTATAAGCAGACTTTGGCTGAGGACGGTGACAGGTCTACTAACAAGTTACTGATGCCCCCTTAATAAAAACCTACACACTATTAGAATCTGTGATGATCCTAGAAGTAGAAGCTGTGCTGGAAAGGAAGATGAATCCACCCAACATGTTTTATGTCAGGGGACTAAAACTAGATCCATATCCTCTCAGGATAAACAAAGGGTCGCTTTGGTCTAAGTGTTTGTGCCTGTAACAGGTTTCTCCACAGAAGAAAAGAAAAGTACCATGCATTTTTATGTATGGCTTTTGCTTGAAATCCATCCTAACCATTCTGCAACCTAACATGAACCTGACTGAATCTAACCTAACCTAACCTAAGCTTTTTCGGACTCTAGAAGCAATAAATTTCCTACAAGAAAGTGCTTAAAAGCGGTTATGCTATTAATGAAAACCTAGGATTTTTTATTGTTCTTCAAAGTACGACATTCGGTCTTTTGAATAATAAATACCGCGTTACTATCAGGAAGGAGCATTACAGCCAATGATATGTGAACGCAATGAAAGTCTAAAATGATTATTTTCGTTCACTTTCTCATGTAGCAAGGTTGCTAATACTCCTTTTTATAGGAAAAAGTAATACACCCAATGATATTATAAATGGCCGCGATGGATGAGGTCTAAAATATCCATTTCCGTTCCAGCACATTCTCCTATAGCCATTGCTCTCTTTTATAAGATGCTCTATACCAGAGGTTCTCAAACTGTAGTACGCGTACCACTGGTGGTACGCAGAGCATCTCAAAGTGGTACACAAGCCCCAAGCAAAGATACGCGATAAGATAATGTAATATGTAAATGTCATCGTAACAGAAAGTTACAAGGCTCTAATTTCTCCTTGCTTGTTTCAAGCATGCAGCACCACCCTTTTCACAAAGTTTTTAGACATTACCTAAACGTTAACATTGTTTTTATAATTTTATACATAAATAATCACTTTCAAAAACGATTGTCACTTCACATTATTCAGAAAATTAGATACATCCCCAATCTATCCTAATAGAACTTTTAGAGCCGATTTTACAATTGAGGCTCAACAGCGTTTTAAATTAAACTTCGGTTGAACCTGAGTTCAAGACAAATTCGTATTGTAAAATCCGATCAAATGTAGTTTACCGTAGTAAAACTGAAGTTTTGTTAAACTCTAACTAAAATGTGTTTGTAAAATCGACCCTAAGAGTCATATCTTAAGCTCGCTTCAGCTAAACCGGGTATGAACCTGCATGAGCGCAGGCGCTCTAAATCTATCATAACGTAAACGAGTTACGGCGCATGCGCTCATGCGGGTTTATACCCAGTTTATCTGGGACCAGCTTAAGCCATGATTGTAAAATCGACCGTTAGTGGTACGCAACTGACTCTTAGTACACATGAGTGATACGCGAAAAAAAAAGTTTGAGAACCTCTGCTCTATACTCAAAACGTATTATAAAGGTAATAACCCTCTTGATAGGCCCTTCATGTAAAAGAAAGGCGAAAAAAGAAGCTCGCAGTAAAAAAATAAGGGAAGAGGCTTTAAATGTATAACTGCTGGTTTTGGAACGCCTGAAAAAGGTCTGTTAAAGCAGCAGCTGGTCAAAGCCGGCAAAGTAATACATTTTGATGATTAATAGCTACAAGACAAATTAGAATCACAATTTAATTTTTCTCTACGAAATGTTACATATTTTCTGTTTCTATAAGTTCAAGCGTCTTACCTTTATTTTTTATTTTTTTATTATAAATATAACTGCAAAGTTCAGTGACGATTTGCATGTTGAAATTACATAATACCCCCAGTTATTATTTTTTATAGCTTCCTGTAATTAATAATTAAAAAACCGCTGCAAATATTTACATTAATGTTCGTATACACCACCCCTTTCAAGCTTTCAGCGGCGAAGATGAAAGAACTTAAAAAATATCATTTTTAATAGAAAAAAAAAACAAAAAAAATGGAAATTTTTCAAAAAAGATTTGAATAATTGAAATTTTAAACCGAAATATTACGTAACATAATATTTTCAATCAATCAAACATGTGGTTTGTTGTCAAATAACATTTGCTCCTCTACGTATTTCCAAATTAATTACGTATTCATTCTTCAGTCAGCAGCATCGCTTACATCTACCAATTATCAAGTCTTTGGTTGCAACCAGTTGTAACCAAACATCGATTAATCGATTTCGGCTCTGTTTCCTAGTTCTTGTGAGCTCGTGATTTATTGAGTTTACAGACAGACACAAGCTATTTCCATCAAACTGAAAATGATTTTTTTCTACCTTTCTATCTTCATATCAAGATAAAAAGCAACATCACGAAGTTAAGAAACTATAACACTTAATTTATCTCTTAATGTAAAACAAGGATTAACGAAAGAGAAGAATGGCCACATTAATTATTAAAACTATAGCAAACTTGTGGTTTTGTCTCGTAATTTACATTTTACAAGAAAAAGCTGTCACAAAGTTGAAAAGATATCAAAGAAATTAAACTTAAAGTGTAGTAGGTACTTATCTTAGGCAATTTTGCGATAACGAGTTAGTTTAAAAGGTTAAAGTTTTAGGATATCAAAAGTTGATTTTCATCCAAGTAAAAGCGTTTTAAATTTGAAAAGATCCTTCTTCTCTTCTAAAGGAATATAATAACAATGGCCAAGTCTTGTATTTCATTCTTTTAAAACTCAACCACGCGAAAATGGAGTTGAAGTGACCCTCAAGCACGCTATTCATATTAGATATCTTGGTTATATCTCCTCCACGTCTGCAAGCAGGCATGCAGTAAGAGATAATGGTGATAGTACTTATATATACCCTAGCGCTAGCCTAAGGTAGGGTCACTGAACAACCATTGTATATTATTTTGTGTTAACTAAGTTTAAAGGTATATCATCGATCAAAAGACTTCTATAAACTTTTTTGGCTTTGCATGACCTACTGCTGTGCTGTAATTATCTTAATAATTGCTTCAATGATTCGTGTTATTAGTAACAAGAATATACTTATTAGTTAAATTGAACTAGAAATTATGTACTGTGTGTTTTTTTTAAACTTATATAATAACTGGGCAGCAAGCAAAACTTTTGTTAAAAATTTTCAATTAAAACAATTTAATCGATCGATCTAACAGACAATATAATATATCTACCTCTAGTCTTGTACTACTACAGTCCCCAAAATTTTACAAAGAGGGTCGTTTATTATCAAATAATGGATTCTATCAGAACAAGATCTTTGTGAAGCATTTCTGATACATTAATGTTTAAAATTATGGTCCCAAATCTTACATAAAAAAAACAGTAAAGTGGTGATGTATCATCACGAGAATTCCTTATTTATTTAACCTCAAAAATGTCATAGCACGAGATTTTTACAGCCTGTATTTCACTAATTGATAATTTTCTTTTAAAATGGGTAGTCAAAAGAGTTTTAATTTACGAAAATCAAAAGAAAAACTTTTACATCATATTTGTATCCAAATTTGACGTGACTTACAAATTTACAAAATGACTCATGCTGTGGATGTTCAAAAACAGCGGAAAAAGAAAATTGTCGAAAGAAAGCATGATTAGATTATACTCATAGATACTGTTTTACGGAATCGGCTCTTCAAAGCGTGTGAAACTGTTACGGTTGTGATCATCTCAGAATGTATGACGAAGTTTTCATCAATGTTTTCATCAACATATGTCTTTAAACCCTCATATTATGAGGTAATAAGTTTATATTCCAATTATCAAATCGCTCGAGGTTCTACCGTTCCAGAGTTACTACGCAACGAAACATGGACCTGTAACGTATACATTACGCCAATGACCATAAACAGGAAATGCAATTGACAAGAGTGGCATTTATAGTGGCGACCATATTGGCTATGGGCCTGTTCTTGGTTTAAAGGTCGGATTCAAAGGCTTCGTCCTCTTTATTCTTTAGTCATTGGGAGGAAACAAAGATATACAGAGAAGCACACAATACATCATTCCAAAAATGGTTTATATCGATTCAGAAGCTTTCTAACAGACTCTAAACTTTTATTTAACTTAATATAACTTTTTATATTTCTAAGAAAGGGTAAAATTTACACACACGAAGACCACCACCAGCAAGTCTGCACTGGTAGCTGTGTGAGACTTTTACTTACTAAAAACCATTCCCTGAGAGGCATTATAGTAAGTACTCGAAACAGGTTTTTCGTTACTTCAGATACAACTGTTGGATGTTGGTGTATGAGAACCGATGAGAACTGATGAGGATATTAAATGATAAAAGACAGACTAGCACAATAAAACGCTTGAATCCAACCCAGGACAATTAGATGACAGTGCCACTTGAACTAAGGGTCTTGCATTTAGACTCATTTGGGGCAAGAATTTACGGTGTAGAGCCAGGAATAGAACTTAGCTTTGCACTAGATTCATAACCTACCCATCCGCCTTTCAGGCGGAGATCTTTGCTATATCCACCTGCACTAGGCTAAACCGAGAACTATCTTACCATGGTAGGAAAATTCACATTTACACCGACCGACAGCCAGGCAACTCAAAGAGCTCTTCTCAATTGTAAAAAAATCTCTCAGCTCATAACAAGGTGTAATTGCACTAAGTTCCAAGCCATTCTAGCATAGAGGGAAACAAGTTAGCGGATGGGCTAGCAGCGAGGGACACTTTGATTCCTTTCTGCGGATCAGAACCCGCCCTTTGAATCCCCTATAGCTTCATGAAACAAGACCTTGAGAAATAGGTCTCCAGGAAACACAATAGACAATGGAAAAAACAATAACTCAGACAAACAAAGTTTTTTATTAAAAGACTTTGCTCTGAGAAAGCAAACACGTAGCTAAACCTAAGCAGGCTTCAACTGAGGAAGGTGGCAGGTCTACTAACACGCACGAAGACCACCACCAGCAGTCTGCACTGGTAGCTGTGTGAGATTTACTTACTAAAAACCCTTCCCTCAGGGGGCGTTGTATCTGAAACTAGTTTTGTATTACTTCAGATACTCTTGGTTGTTGGTGTATGAGAACTGATCGAAATATTAAAAGATAGACAGACACAGACCAGCAGCATAATTTAAATTAATAAATTAGCTACAATTAATCACAAGTTCGGTTACAGTCTCAGGAACTATGAACCCTTCCCTGTCAGTTAAAGTTAATAAAATTGACTAAAAGTCTGTCGACAAGATCATAATGCAGCAAAAGGCCGGAATCCAACCGAGGTCAATTAGATGACAGTGCCACTTGAACTAAGAGTCATGCATTTGGACTCATTTGGGGCAAAAATTTACGGCGTAGAGCCAGGAATAGAACTTAGTCTTGCACTAGGTTTATAACCTACCCATCCACCTTTCAGGCAGAGATCTTCGATATATTCATTTGCACTAGATTAAACCAAGAACGATCTTATCATTACACCGACCGACAGCCAGGAAACTCGGAGGGCTCTTTTCAATTATAAAAAGCACTAAGCTCGTTGTGGAATGTTGAAAGACCTTACAGAACCTAACGATACATAACAACGTGTCTTTGCACTGGGTTCAAACCATTCTGGCATAAAGGAAAACGAGATAGCGGATGGGCTAGCAGCCAGGGACACTCCGATTTTTTCTGCGAACCGAAACCAGCTTTTGGAATCCCCTATAGCTTTATGATACTAAAACTTGACAAATGGATCTCTAGGGAACACAAAAGACAATGAAAAAAACAAAATCGCAGGCATGCGAACCTTTTTATTAAAGAAGCTTGCTCTGAGAAGGTAAACACGCTGCTAAACCTAAGCAGGCTTCAGCGGAGGGCGGTGACAGATCTACTAAGAAGTCACTGATGCTCCCTAAATAAAACCTATACACTAATGGAATCCGTGATGACCCTAGAAGTTGAGGTCTTGCTGGGAAGGAAGATGAATCCGTCCATCATATTTTATGTCTGGAGACATAAAATGTGCACAAGGCTGGATCCATATTTTCTCTCTATAACACAAAGGATCGGTTTGGTCTAAGTGCTGGAGTCTGTAACAGATCTTCCAAGAAGAAAAAAAAGGACCATGCATTTTTATTTGTTTTTTTTTACTTAAACTAAAAATCCAATCTAACGTGAACCTGTTTTTTTATTGCTAGGAGGAGAATCTCATGTCTTCTCTGCCCTGATGTCGTGCGACAGGGGGGGGGGACTAGTCTGAAAAGGGTGCCCAAACGGCTATCCTAACCAAACCCCTCCTATCACCATAGACTAGAGCAACCTGGAATCACCTTTCAGCATTACTTCAGGTTCTCGTGGTGGTTTCGTAGTTGTTCTTCTAACCATTTTGACTTATATATCTATAAAGTTAATATTTTCATACACATACACACTGCACACTCATTTTTAACAAAATCACAAATTTTTATAACACACAGTCAACTGTAGTTGACTGTATAGTATGTAAGAGTGGCACAGTATAATTCAAATTCTGGAATCTAACCTATGATATCTAAATAATTTAAGACAATTATTTTATTGACAATAATGCAAAATATAAATAGTTAAAAAATTAAACACGCACACGTTTATAATAAATAAATTAAATTCACTTAAAACTCTTCAATCTAATTCAGAATACTCGAATTAACAAAACTATTTTATTTTAACAAAATGGCACAGAATTAATAGTTAAAAATTATCTTGCCTTAGACGTTCTTAATGTTCCCTGGTACTTAGAACGTGGTAAATAAATTTTGTTATGAAATCTTATGTTTCTTTATTTTTTAGCATTACGCCAATATTATTTGAAGTATGAATATTCTCATTCAAGGATAAACCTAACGTGAACCTAACCTAACCTAACTTAACCGTACTTAAGCTTTCTCGGACTCTCAAAGCAATCAATTTGCCACAAAAAGGGCTTAAAAGCGATTATGATATTGCTATATGCAACTTTACTCTGCAGTAAGCTTATATTCCAATTTTATCATTTCGAGAATTATCGTGGAGCAAACATGCAGACAGACCGACAGATAAACATACAATCATACACTATATCATTCTAATTATGGTTTAAAGATGGATTCAGAAACTTTCTAACGGATATATTCAGTGTTATTGTATCAAAATTTTTATTTCACCCCATCACAATATTTTTGTTCGCCCTGAGGCATATGCGAAAATAAAGGAAAGCAAGGATGGCAATTTGAAAGTCACTAAATATTGAACAACATGGAAGTACTCAAATGTTAGTTACAAAATTGAAAATAATGTAATTTCGATAGTAAAAAATAACGAGCAGTTTCAAAACATAATAATAATATAATAATAAACTTTATTTAGCTAAAGCTATCCGATACAGCAAGAATACCATCCAATTAAGTCCTTGTGTCAATAACATAGTCCTTTAACAATTTTTTGAAATTTGAAACACTTTTACATACTTTTAAATTCTCCGGCAAACTATTAAACATTCTCAGACCTTTAAAAAATACAGTTTCATTGACCTTACTGGTCCTAAACTGTTCAATATAAAAATTGTCCTTTTGCCTGGTATTATGAGTATGATTGTCTCCAATGTATGACACACGTTCAGAAATATTGATGGGCACTAGATTATGTTTAATCTTATATATAAAATAACATTGTATTAAAAAATATCCTCTCCTGCACAGACATCAAATTTAATACATTTAACATATAGCCAATAGAGGTATACCTGTTTGCTTTTAATATGGTTCTCATTGCTTTATTTTGTCGCACTGTGTGCAACTTTAGTTAAAAAACCAAAGCTCGATTAAAATTATAATTTTAAAATACCCACGTTTATTAGAAATTAAAATTTTATAGATTCATAAACGTAGGTGATATTTAAATTGTAATTGTTCAAACTAAAAATAATTAACTAATCAAAATTCCATTATGTACTTCATTCCATTTACGATATACAAACTTCTATTATTAACGTTTGACATTTTAAATTTCAATTGTGGTTAACAATAAATAATTTAAAAAGTATAATTAGTTTAGAAACGAATCAGCTTGTTAGTTCAACTTAATTTTTTTTTCGAGTTAATTTGCCGCCGGTTATTATTATTCATGCTTCATATTCCATTTCAATTGCCCTTTTCAGTACACGAGACACTAAAATGATCTCAATTAAACAATAATAATGCTTAGAATTTTTTTGTTTTCACGAGTGGTTGTTTTATTATTTCTTTCCCACACTTTCATTATATTAAAATGTAATAAAAAAAATATTTGCGATTGCGATCGATATTTAAAAAAAATAATTTAGCCTGGATATGAGTTGCCAGAAAAAGCAAAACAATCGATACATAAATTTTAAAAAAGAAAACCATAAAGTATTTCTAACAAACTGTATTTGGTGGAAGACATCGAACAAGGCTCCTAGTAGCTGAACAATAGAATCCTGACGTCAGAAATGTAAGGATGCCGCATTGTTAGGTCATCAGAAAACCATTCATATCACTTGCCAGGACAATGAGTTTCAAACTCGACATCATCTTTTAGTCTGGTAAATATAAACTTAACACATTTAAATCTAAATGCTATTTTCTATATGAAGCGAAATTCCTTGTCATCCTTAAATTACATTATACGTGCGCTTCACCATGGCGTATATTATAAAGCGAGCAAGTTATAAGATTCTTGCCAAGAGATAACAAACTACCATCAGCATCATAAAGTAAGTGGTTGTTCCTTTAAGGGTTAACACATTATCATAATATAACATCTCTTCTAAGATGTTGCAAAATGATTTAATTATAAAGTTCCAAATTCGATTAATGCCATTTTAAGCAATTTAACTTTGAGAATGCCAATTTTTGACATTACAGCTTAATTTTTTTTGTACTAAATACCTAAATTTGTATATCCCGGATGAACATAATCAGCAAAAGGGCTAAATAATTCAAGTTGGAAACACCGGAAGCGTTTATATTGTACTACTAGACCCGATTTCAACGTGGATTTAAATTTAAATTGCGGTGATTTAAAGGGGACTTTAATAACCCTTTGTCTTCAAACTGTACCTTGTACTTAACTCGTTGTGGTTATTTCAATGGTCATCTTGTTTTGTTACCTACTTATTATTATATTGTCCTTCATAATAAAACTTTAATATGAATTATTACGAATACAATAGAATTTGGTTAAATTTTAATTTTATTGTGAGATTGCTCGGCGATGGCTCAACAAAAGGGGAAGAAATAGTTAAGCGAACTTTCAATATTAAAGGCTCTCGTGATGATGCTTTGAGGAAACTATTCATAAACTATAGGCATACGTTAGACATGAGCGGCCTTCTAAAAAGAAATAAACTAGCCATGCAATGAAATTCCTTACTTTGATACAAAAATCAATAAAAAAATACCGTTTAAGAATCTAAGAAAGAGATGGAATATCCTTACAATTATTTATAAGCAATTTTAAGGCGTTTTCTATTTCCTTTTGATAAAAAATATTTAACTACTACTTAGACATTAAAGGCAAGAAAATGTAAACATCTTTTACCAGTATGCATTTTCTTAGTTCACATGATCACTTATTTATAAAAATGACAATGTAAGCAGTGCCACAACAAGTGGAAACAACGCAGTGTTTTCATTTCAAAACTTCTCACTGGTAATAGTATTTTAATTAAGGAAACGGCCGACGCTTCAGTCTAGCCACTTCCTAATTTCATAAATTTATGCTTTACACAAGATGAGTTTCCTCAGAGCTTTAAAATTAGTACCGGTCACTCCGATTCATACAAAAGGAAAATACAATGCTTGCGATTTGAATAATTAAATTACCGACCTATTTTGCTCATATTTTCAAAGGTTTTAAAAGTTTTACTTTTACTAAAGCAACAGCTTGCATCAAACAAATAACTTGCTTTGATTTTGTTCAATTTGGATATCGAACACTCGACGACTTATACCAAGGTACTAAAGTAGTGGATGACATGGTCTAGGGGTTTGAACGGGGTGTTTGCTTAGTTATAACTTTGTGTGATTTGACAAAGGTCTTCAACTCTGTCTCACATGATATTTTGCTGAAAAATCTATTGTGCTATGAGGCCGGAGGCGTTTCACTTAATTTTCAAGTCTTGTGGACACCAGTTAGACAAGATATTTTTTTAAATTTTATATTGTTAAATTTAATGGCTGAGTTTCAAACTATAAAGAGTCAGTCCATAGGCCACCCTTGAGGTATCTTGGTGTTGTGTTGGTGACAGCTTAACATGTAGAAAAACTAAGTAAAAATCCTGTTTGTAATTAGATAGCCGATAGCGTAAAAAGTATTTAGCTTTTTAATTTAAGGACTGCTTCCATTGGGCTGACTCCATTGGGCTAACTCAACTAACATCTAGTGCTCAAAGAATTTTTAAATTACAGAAAACAGAAAAATGTAGTGAGAATGATGACAAGCATGTGCTCTTTTGGGTCATGCAGCTCCTATATTACCTTCAATGTCAAATACGCATCTTTTATTATTTCAAATGCTCAAGATATTTCTGGTTTCACCAAGCACTAGTACTGTCAAACTTTAACTGGCACGTAAAGGACTTACTACCACATTTTTCACATTTTAAAAAGAAATTTTTATAGATGAGTGAAATCAGTGAAATTAAGCCAAAAATTTTCTGTAGTTATTCAATCGAAAATTAATGAGTTTTCATCAAAATGTATTTTACACACAAGGGGAGATTTTTAAGTTCGCGGAATGGGACAGAAGGAGGCAGCCATTTTATTAATATTTTTTTAAGCAATGTCCTTTTTCATTTTCAAGTGTACACTAAAAATTTCGTGCATTTATATCCAGTAGTTTTAGTCGCAATCAACAAAATGGTAAGTGATAGTGTGAGTATTTTTGAATTTTGTCGAATCTTTTTTTGAACTCCATCTATTATAAACCGAATTGTCACAAAAGATGAAACTTTGATTCGATTTGAATCGAAGCAGGAGTCAGGGTCACAGCTAGGGGTACGCCAGAGAAGGCTGAACCTGCCCTGTAAAATTTTAAGCCTGCTCTAGCCAGAGCTTTCTAAAAATTTCGCAATAATAAGGGAACGATACGATAAGTTCCTAATTGGTGCCGAAGAAGAAAACATTGAGTTTGAGAAAGTTAAATTCTTGAAAACTTAGGGCAAAAAAGTTCCATCTTCAGAAGAGATTACTCGTCATCAACAGATTTATACAAACCCAAAAGAGAGAAAACCCTGATTTTAGCTTTCTTTGCAAATTTTTGAGCCTGCTCTGATAACACAGTCTGGTTACGGTCTTGGCATGAGTCTATGCAATAGCATTTAAAGGGTTGTCCAGTACCAAAAATATTTAAATTTCTGTCTTCTGCTGTAAAAGTGATGGCAACAATCTTTTGGGATTTCAAGGAAATTGTTTTAACTGATTATAAAAATAAAGGAACCACCATAACAGGCATATACTAGGTTTGTAATTTACATAGATTAAAAGAAGAAATTAAATATAAAAAAGAAGAGATAAATTGACAAAAGGTGACAGCCACGTGCATATCTTTTGGCCACCCCGGCAATACCTTAGCATAAATTGTAGGTGCAACCATAACAACACCAACACAGTTTGTTGATTTACTACTTGTTGGCAAATAAAGTTACCCCTCAGTTTAAGTAGGGGGGTGTTATTGATGGTTGAACCCACAATTCGTGCTAGACGTATAGCCGGGTGGCCAAAAGATATGTAGGGGGAAAGCGCTATGAAAAGGCCGCGTTATGAAAAGGACAGTATCAGTATCTTGAAAACCAAAAGGCATTTAAGTTTGAAATTTTAGTATATATGTAACTTAATATACTTATAAACAAACTATGACGTGGACATAGTCCTCTCGTTTAATACACCGGAAGTAGAGTGTTTTGTTTTTTATTCATATACAAAGTAAATATTTTTGCAAGTTTTGGAAGCTTCAAAATAGGGACGTATTTATTTATTTTACTTACTTTTATGGCAAAACGTATATCAAGGTATCTATTTATATGGACAACTATTAAAAACAAATTTGGTTTTTGCATTTTAGTTTTGAACAAATATTCTTAAAAAATGTCTCGGTGTGATGAAACGGACAGTTCATGGCGCATTGAAACGGACGTTAGTTTTAAAGCGTGTAAAAGATAGAAATTTTTAATACATTGGAAATAGATGTTTCAAAAACAAAAAATATTTCTATTGCTTTCAGATGTGTTCTGCACACGCAAATTAATGCCCTAAAGGAAATTTAAGCTTTTTTGCAAAAAATTTTTTTTAAATATTTTAGATTGTTTATTTTGTTATTATTAATTATTATAGCTTATTTTTTAAAATTTTTCTTTTTGAACAAGTTTGTAAATGAATCTACAAATCAATGATATTAAATTTCTTCAACCTTTTTGTGCGAATGTTACAAAACTAAAGAATGTCCGTTTCATAACCCCATGTGGTCGTTTCAATGCGCAGGGTGCCATGAAACGGACATTTCCCGATTTTACTTTAAAAGCTTACAACTTTTCAGTTTTGATGAAAAACTTAGTTTTTCTGTTTGGTATGTTTTTATGAATAATTGTTTTGTTACGTTACCAAGTATTTATTAGAACTTATGTTTTGTTCAGAAAATAGAGCTATTTGAAAAAAAGTGTCCTTTTCATTGCGTCTTTCCCCTACATGACTGTACATTTACTGCAAGATAGTGCACCTGTTTGCAAGGCAAAAATTGCGATGAGTACTATGACGTCATGTGCTTTCAAAGAAATTTTTTATCCACTTTACAGTCTACATTTGGCACTAAGTGATTATTACCTATTTCCAAATTTAAGAAAAGAACTTCGTGGAAGGCATTTTGACAACGATGAATCGCATTTTACAAGCAAATATAAAAAATTTTTTGGAGGTTTACAAAATGTAATGATAATGATCTTCCAGAAGAATATATTGAAAAATAAAATATTTATAATCATAAATATTTATGTTTCTTTCTGTCCCGTTCCTCGAAATTAAAAATCTCTCCTCGTATATCCAGACACAGCAGCAGATAAACTCAATTTACAAATTTTAGAATGACCTACCGTCATGGCCCTCGTAATTTAGAAGATGTAGAAATGCAATTAACTGAATTTCAATCATGCTTGAATAAAAAAAGTTTGATGTTTTAATAAATCACTTAGAAATAATTGAAAATGATCGATTGTAGCGGCTAATTAAAAAGAATACTGAAGAGGGAGTAATTTCTAAGTCAGGGGAAAATGATCATCACCCGTACGCTCGAGTTAAACCATCAAATCTCCTATCCAGAGACACTGTGAAAGTTCAAACAGCTCATCCCCCAAGATTATTACTTCACGCCTGTTTAACACTTAGAGTACCAGCCGGGTCCATCGGACCCGAATCGCACTTTCAATTCAGTTTTTCTCATTCAAATTTGAAAATTATGAGTTTTTCTTTTGTGACTTTTTCTAACTTTCTATTTTGAATAACTATTTCAAATTTTTTTCATTTAATCAACTTCCTTCCCTATGTAATAAAAAAAGCAGCTCCGCGTACCAGCCGGGTCCGACAGACCCGCACATATAAATGGATTATATTTCATGGAATTGCCGTTATTTTTTTGAATATTTTGGATGAATCCGTATATTTCGAGGCTGCTGAATCGATCTGTGACTATACCGAATTCGTTTGAGCACCCCTTGGGTGCAAAACCCTTATTTTCCTCATCGGCGTTGTAAAAATCCTCTTCTAAAAGGGGTCCAGTGAAATGATACTGCCCCTTTGGTTAATGAAATGAAACTTGGTAGATAGTTTACTGGTACCATATTCTGTACGATGACACAAAAAAATATTGATAAACAATGCCTTACTGGCATGATTTTAAAATTTTTGAAAGATTGTTTTTAACAGCACTATAGAGGCAAAAATGGCGATTATAAGCCCATGGAGTTGCTCAGATGGATTCCAAATGGTCACAGATCGATTTGACACCCTTAAAATGTAGGGTAACAATACTTTTCACGACAAGATGGCGCCAATATCCGCCAATATCAGATCTTTTCACAAGAAAGTACAGTAAACATCAGATTTTGAAAAAAGGGGGTGTGCAGCACCCCCTTGAATATTTATTTGGTCTTATTGGACAAAATTACTCTATATGGTTCTAGTAAACATTATGTATCGAGTTTCATTCCATTTATTAACAAAAAGTGCAACGTAGCTGAGGTATTCGCCATGTACAGCCCTCATTAAAGGGAGTGTACAGCAGCCCCCATCGAATATTTTTTAATTCTCAGTGCAAAAAACTACCCTATATGGTTCCAGTAAAGTATGTGCCGAGTTTTATTCCATTAACCAAAAGTGCACTATCATTTTACGTGCGTAAACTACATAAATAGTAGCAATAAATACTCAGAGTGATAGTGAAATAAGCGAAATTCAAGAAGGGTGAAATTGAATTATCAATTTTTTTTATCAACATACAAACAAAATAAATGTATAAAAACGAAAATTAAAAAAAAATTTCAAAAAAATGAAAATACACGTATTATTATTGCGTTTAATGTACACTCGGGTCCGTTGGACCCGGCTGGTACTTCTCGCATAGTTTTTTTCTTGGTACTCTAAGTACCAAGATTCTATCGCTGAAAGCGACTAAAACAGGTTGAAAGCTTCTCCTCGGGCAAGAATCCCAAGGACTCGCATTTTTAAATTTGCTGTAACACAATTCTGCAAATCTTATTTTTTACAGTTTATTCCTATTAAAAACTCTCAGGCACTTCAGAAAGTCCATAAATAATATCTGTGAGCTCTTGACATGAACGTCTAAAAAGGTTCGCTATCACTGCACTAGGAGATTTAGGTTAAGACTTAAATCAGTGATTCGACGATTCGATATACAAGTTATAAACCAAGGAAATTGCACCTAAGAAGGACTGGACTGGGAAAAAAGTTAGTACCGAAAAATCTGATGGTTCAGGTTTATATTTTAGATTTTTTCAATTTATCTAAATTTTTGCAATATATTTCTTTCATTATCACATCACGGGCCACCGAGAAATTCTAAGTAGCCTGCCGGATCAGTTCAGCTCTGCACCTAAGCACCGTTTTGGACCTTTAGCATCCTAAAGCGGTCAAAGTAAAAGTACATATTTCGGGAGTTGTACTGATGGTAAATTTTGCTCGGTAGCCAAACTACTCAGTTGAAACATTTCAGAAAAATGAATTTTAAGAATTGTTCCATAAACCATTTATATGAAGGCTATTTTATTATATATATAGGTACTTACTGATGTTTAGGCCGTTTAGGATTTATTAAAGTAGCTACATATAATCTTTCAATACCTTTTATTTCAAAGCTTTCCCACCTATCTAGAATAACTTGGTCTCTTTTTAATATAGGTACACGAGATGGAAAAAAAAATTTCAAAGTTTGGGTGGCTAGGAGTAAAAGACGTGGCACATAAAATTTAAATCAGAGAATTTTGGTACTTTTCCAAACGTAATTTTATTATTGAATATATCACACACAAAATCGACTCACTACAAAAGAAAAGAAACTTGAAAGGAACTATTTTACAATCGGTATTTTTTTACAACCTCAAAAAAGGTCTAAAAGCGTGTAGATTTGATGTGCCGAAAGCTAAAGATTGTTTTTCAATTTATAACTTCTGAAGAAAAAATTCAGAATGATTAATTTATACGTAAAAGCTCCCATTTCTTTCGTAAAAAATTATTGCACGTACCCTCAATTATCTAACCATTTCTTCAAATTTTAAACTTGAAACCACATAAAAATAACAAATTGCCTTTTACAACAAAACGAGATGTGCTAATACTGTATCTTCCTATAATTGCATTTTCTTAACTTTACTGCTACTGTGCTACACAGTTCGCTTGTAAACTGCAAAAAAATGATACTATTTTGCACATTCAAGTAATGCTCTTAGGAATGAAAAATCCATAATAGGAGAATTGTGGACTCATGAGAAAACAAATGAGTAATAAAATGTACATAGTTGCAATCTCGAGGTAATTTATTTCTCTTTTAGGTTATTTACAGCCATGCTAAGAACGCATTCCTTTAAATCTGAGTAGTTATAATTATCAATCAAATATAAACAGTTCAATCGGACCAATGCAATCTTTTAAAACGACCAATAAAAACACTTTTAAAAGTACAAATAAATTCTATGCTGTAAATTGCATAAAGAATCACGAGTACCTTTCAAGTTAATCGTAAAAGGGCTCTGTGTAAGTAGAGTGAACAAAATAAACATAAAAGCATAAAATTCAAACGAACCGACAATGTATAGTGCAATTTAGGTGCGGATGAGCAAACTCTGTTATTTTTATCACATGTATATAAAATAAAATTCCGGTCATTTCACCATGTATTGCCCCTGCATTAAAACGATTGCCGCCACCTGACAAGAACAGTAAACGATAATGGGCCCGCTTATTTGCCTGTGGGAGGCATAATTAATTTATATTCTGGAAGGTTCAAGTCGTGAGCCAAATTGTTAATGAAATAACTTAAATTAATAAAATATTTAATAATAAACAAACAAAGGTAGCTACCTATTCGTTTTTCTTTCTTAGTAGAAACGCTTTCAATATTGTTTTGGAAATATTCGAAATTTCTTTGATACGCACGTATCCTACATTTATTACTACACTATGTTGGAGCAATATGTTGCCTCTCTCTTTTTAATTCCTTATGTTCTTTAAAGCTACTTCCTTGTTCCTTAAACTGAAAGGGGTATTTATTATGATAACTTGGTACTTGATAAATGATAATAATCAGAAAAATATCAAATAGAGCAATAAATTAATTGCAAACAAAAAATCCAAAGTGGTTAACGTCCTCTTTTTGCTGTAGCTCTAGCTCTTCAAGTATGGTCACGTGGGAATAATATAAATTGTATTGATAAGTTAATTAGCACTATGTATACACATTCACACATCTTCATCTTGTCTAATCTGCTCATAAATAACCAAAAAGATTTCCATGTAGGTATACATCAGAACAGACATTAGTGCTTTTATGAATTTAGTAACTGGACTTACTGTACGGAACTTGTTAGATCTTTTAATGCCATCAGAAAAAGAACCTATTCATATTTTTATAACAATTGAAAATAGTGCTATTAACCAAAAAATTTCAATTTGGAGTTTTAAAAACTCAATAAAACTGTGGTTATAGGACATAAAACCTGGAAACACTCACACAAACATTGAGAATTTAATTATTATATTTTCCATAACTAAAGCACGAATATAGCAATTAATTTTCACATTGAGGAAGTAAATGAAACTAATAATTTAAAATAACTTTTCTAATAAATTTTATAGTCACGTCTTATCGATATCAATGGATTTATGTTTATTACTTTTATATCATTTAGTGGTTTTTACGATGTAATTCAACTTCTCTCATTAATTTCTAGTTCTATATCCTCTTTATTTTTATGAACGTTATCGACTTTATTAATGTGCTCCGCACACTATTTTTGTCTATTAACTTTTTTACAAACTACACAAGACGGAAAAAATTTGATAAATGACATGTGATGGGCAATTTTCGTTTAACTAAATCGTTTAACAAAAGTGGAATGTGAAATTTGAGCTCCTTTTCCAGAGAGATGCAGATGTGCTTTTATGCTTTTAATATTTCAGGTACAACAAATTAATTTTATATCAAAGCCGAACCGTTTCTACTAAATTATAAAAAAAAAAATTTGTATTTAATTTCTTATCGTTTGGAGCTCAAAAATGCTAAGAAAACTTAACTTCCATAAAGCCAAAACTACTAAGTAAAGGCTCATCCACACGCACAGACATGCCTTCCAGTTTGTCTGTGCATACGGCCTGCACAAACCACCTGAACGCTGTCCAGACGCTCCGGTTTGGCCGTGCTGGCCGCCTAAACGATGTCCAGACGCTCCGGTTTGGCTTGTGCAGGCAGCCTGCACACTTGCACAGGCCAAGTATGTGTGTATGTGTCTGTTCTAAATTAACTCTGAGGTCTTGCATGTGCACGTGACCAGGCCTCTGGGCACATTTGAAATTGTGGGGACTAGAACGCGTCCCCACAAGTATTTTTTGTCTCACGACTATAGTTTCACAGTTTGAATCGTGAATGTTAGTAGATTTATATTCCATTCGTGTTTTATATTTAGTTGTCCAGTTATAATTAGCGTCGCTCATCAAATGGCTACAAGAAATTGAAATATTTAAGGTCCCCACTTTTAATGTACAATTCAATAAGTCGATGTCTGATTAATTGTGGGTTTCCCAAAAACGTACTGATTACAGCGTCATCTACAACAGTTTTTGAAGAGTTTTTTGCGAAATTTCTTTTATGTAGTCATAAATAAGATAAATACCTATTAAAAGCAACTCGACAGTGCGAAATTAGAAAAATTCATTAATATATTACTAACTCATTCGAGTTTGAATTTAAATTTGGATTTTGAGGTTAGGTGTATGTTATTATGTTATATCGATGTCCACTTCAAACGGCTTTGGTTAATTATTTTCTATTTCTTCTTCTTTATTTGCCTTGTTAAAATAACATATTTAAGCAAAATCTTTAACAGGTGGTAAACACAGCGGCGTAGATAACCGCAGAAAATTCCCACTGATGAAAAAATACCATTAATTTGTGTTCATATTTTTATATTATTAAGGAGGTACTAAAAAGGCGACTTCGGGGCAACCGTCAAACTGTGGGCACTAAATTACACCTTGATAGGAAAGGTATAAAACCTATTTTCAAATAACGCCGGCGAGTCGGTCGTACGTTGAAAGAGAAGCTGATCTTACGAGAAGTCAGCTCCGAGATTCGAAGCAAATCATCTGCCTCGAAGACCCGGCCAAGAAACTCTTCAAGGTCGTCAAATGTTTAGATCAGAGATTAGGCTAGTTCTTATTTTTATCGGTTACATTAGGTTAGGTTGTTAAAGGTCAAGTTTTGTCAGTTTAGATTATGTTAGGCTAGGTTAGGCTAGGCTAAATTAGGTTAGGTTAGGCTCGTGACCTTGACCTCGCAGCTTCCAAGAATTGCGTGACCTGGACCCGCGACCTTCTAGAACGGCCTTGACCTTGATAAAGTAAAGCCGAGGGGAGGAAGGGGAAGGGTGTTTGCTGGGAAGGCGTTTTGTCGGTTTAGGTTAGGCTAGGCTAGGCTAGGTTAGGTTAGGTTAGGTTAGGTCCGATTTTAAGTCTCAAAGAGGTTATGTTTATAGTCCTGATTAGGCAACCTTCGCAGGCTCAATGAGGTATAATAATAATATGTCCTGTGTCATTATGTCAATAACTAACTTTGGCACTCGACAGAAACCCAACATCGCCCAACCACCGACCTAGCCGTGACCTGGACTCCGCGGCCTCCAGGAATCGCGCGACCTTGACCTTTGACCGAACGACCTTGACAGAACGGCCTTGACCTTGAAAAATTATCAAATGACCTTGAAAAACGGGCGCGCTTCGCGCGCCGGAGGAGAATAAAGTTGTTGGGGGGGGCGCGCCGCGAAAGCCAGCAGAGGGGGGGGAGGGGCAAGGGGGGGGTGTTTGCTGGGGAGGCGTTTAAGGCTATCTTGTTTTCGCTCACCCAACATTTTTTGGCGATTCTTGATACTTGTAAAACGAAATTCTGAAGATTTGACGATCTTACATTAATTAAGGGGACTCTCCCATAAATCATTTTTGCATTGAATCTGCACATTATATCGGAGGGTATCGTAAAATTTTGCATATTACAGTGATCAGAATCGGATGTTTAATGTCGCCATGTTTCCAGTTTTAATGTCCCCACATTTCAGCATTTTGCTAGCGTCCTCACAAGTATCTAAAAGTTTGTATGTATGTGTACATGTGTGTGTGGACGGGCCATTAATTTAGCAAAATTTTATGCACAAAAATGTGCTTGGTTTATTCTAAATATCTTACACGTAACGTAACTTACACGTAGATGCTGTTTGTTTTTGCTCAATTATAATTATTACACAATAATATAAATGACTCATCAAGAAAGAATAATTACAATAAATAAAGAATAAAAAACTGACCTCTATCATGTTTTTATCAACCTATGGATCTTGAAGCGTATTTTCAAAAATTCGAAACGGCACAAGACACAACACAAAACACGGAACCCGCATGAAATTAATGACAACAATGTCAAAAATGTATAGCCAACAATTAAATATTTTTAAAATTTTACTTTTTATCAGCTAATCGCTTCATTCAAATGTAAAATAATTTAATTTAAATTTAAAGAAATATCAATTCTTTATCAAATATTTTCGAGAATATTCGGTGTATCTGCAGCTGTACACGATATGATCGTAAAATTTTTAATTTATTTTCAAAATTTTATTTTTATACTTAGTTAAAGATAAATTATCATAGTAGGCTAAATTTAGAGTTATGCAATTTTATGAAATATTTTCGAAAATATACAGGGTGACCACAACTTCTCTACAGAACCCAATAAACCAAAATGTTTTCTCATATCAGTCAACCAAAGTTGAAGTTCGGAGAATCGCCCAATAACAAAGCTTTTTGTTTTTTTCTTTCGAATCAGTTTTCACTTGATTTCTGTTTCTTGCATCCCAAATTGATGCACGAGGGCAAATGCATGAGTGCGTCAAAAACCCTTGTGACACAAGTGTTTTCTACTTTTTTTCTCTATTTTTAATGATTTATTTTCAAAATCGATTCTTAAAAAATCATGTTAGAGAGAATTCTTATGATAGCTCACTGACGATTGATGATTATCATTGAATAAAGAAATAGCCCCTACTCTACCAGGAAAGAGCCATTTAGCTAATAATATGGATCGCAATGGTTTTCTAAATATAACGATTTCCGGTCAATTTGTACAATAGGAATGGTTGCTTATACTCCAACTTAAAGATTGTGACAGCCAGTGATAATGTAAATTCGACGAAATGAATGAGTCATCCATAGTTTTCCAAAATGTCATTTTCGTCGGATTTTCTCTTATAGGCAACGGTTGATAATCTTCTTTCCAGATCTTTATGTTCTAATGCCCGTTTGCACCGCTTACAGATTAACTGACAAATAGTTTATCTAGCAGTTAAATTGTAAAAATATAATTTATTTGCCAAATAAACTAAAATCGGTACAAAAGGCCATTAGTAACAGGTACCTTTAGAAAAATTTATCATTCAGTTATTGGATTTATCCTAAAGTAAGATGGAGGTGTAAGGTTTTTTACAACTTAACTACCAGATAATCTATCTGTCAGTTTATCTGTAAGCGGTGCAAACGAACGACGATTATTTAAGCTTTTAAGATTTTACCAAGAGATGGCGCTATGTTTTGTTTGTCATCACTTTACGTAAAAACTACATTATTCCTTTGGTATTGGTATATTTTGTGAAATTATTATTTTACAAAATATTATTTTATATATTTTGTATCGTTTCAAAATAATTATTTTAATTACCAATCTCAAACTAAATAAACACTAGAAACAGTACTTCAAAGTAGACTTTTTAGTACCGGTTTTCGATGCTACACTAAGTGTATTACCTATGCAAAATAGAAAAAAAACTTTTCGTAGCCGAAAAAAAGACTTTTTCCTACGTATTAAAGCCAGTGGCGTAAATAACGGGCCCACAGGGCCCGCGTTGTTGGAGGGCCTTCGAATAAATGGGGTTCTTGAAATATTCCGTACTTTTTAGTACCATTAAGAGGCACAAAAATGTCTGTTTTTTTAATATCTGAAAATTAAAAAATGAAGTACTTAGTAAATACTCTTCTTTTCTTGTAAAGTTATCCAAAACAGATATATTCAAACAGCCGTGTGCTGTAAGGAACTGGTTATAAATAACCTCAATGTTGAGTCGTTAAACGAAGCTGGATATATGTCTCTTGCATTGTGTTGAAGAAAGATAAAAGACTCAACGTTAACGTTATATTATCACCGGTTGCATACAGCACACGACTGAATAAGCCACTATAAACCGTCGGCATTATCGGCAAACTGCAATTATAAGTAAAAAGGTATGTTGTAAAAGTTTTGGAAATAGTCACAAATAAATCCTTATACCCATAAATAGAACAAATAAGGCAGAAAGAATCTTATAAATTTTGGACTTCCAACTCTTGAGGCTGCTTCCGTCCGAAAAAATGGATTAGTGGAGTAATGTTTTCCGTTTCGTTTCCGCCTTATTTAATTTAAAACATCCAATCATAATAAAAAAATATGAAGTTACTTTAGTTATTCGAAATCTCCAGATGATTCACTCTAGACCAATGACATAGGTACCTTTTGGTTCAGAACTTGCAAGAAAGTAATAAAAAACTTTTGTTTGTTGTTGAGGTGGGGGAGGCCTCACTCTGAAACTTGCGGGAGGTCTCCAAGTTCTTAGTTATGCCACTGATTAAAGATATTTTCAAACATAATAGTATTTAAAATAAGAAACTTAATCTTATTTCCGGTTAAACCTGGGTAAATGCTCTGAAAAATAATTTTACGTGCTTCTAACCTCCGTGGATGTAATTTTTGGATTTATAAAAATCAGGATATTTGCAATTATTTGATAAGACTGTGGTATTAGGAATCCTAATGGACTTTCACTACCTAAACTTTGACTCTCTTTCAATCAATTCCTTGAAAATTATAAAGGAAGGGATTTATTTATTAGACGCATACTGTATGTTTATGCTTTCTGTTGATCCCTAAAAGGGTATCAATTTCTGCTAGATAATCGTTCTTCTATTATAAGAACGACCACCACTGCATCTTTCGTCTTGATCATATTTTACTGTTCCACTGATGATTTGATCCTTTAAAAGCAATTATTATTGCAACTAATGGGGTGGTAGTGTAACTAAAATAAGTGAAAATAGTGACCCAAGTTAATAAGATTTAAGAGTAACAACCCCTACACTCTGATAAATATTCTGATAAAAAAGTACTGCAAAAGATTGCCAATTCGTTAATTTTTCTGTGTTATGTGTTAAAATTTAAATTAATTAAATTACTTACCAACTTATTTATTTTACTACTAAAACTGTTGGAACATAAGAATAATACTTTCTAGGGGTTTCAGTACAAGAGTCTTAAAAATAGTTTTCCTCTTTTTGAAACTGTAAAGTAAAGCAACGAAAGATAAGCCAAAAGCAAACCAAACGTCAGTAAGCAGCTTCCTATATGCAGACCTTATCATAGGTAGCTTCATTTAAGACAAAAAAATTTTAATTTCTTGACGTGTCAGTAACAGAATTAATTTAATACCATCAGAGAGAACTTTTAAAAAAGAAAAAGTTTCACATTTAGGTTTAACGTGGTTTAACGTAGGTATAAATATTGAGTTAAATACCTAAATACATCAGGAGAAGTTTTGCAGCGGAATTAGATTTTCGAATAAAACTTATAAATAAAACTTTCGAATAAATAGGTAAAACTCGACATGTTTAAATTTTATGAAAGTCATTTATATTAGTCAAGGGTGTTTTAAAAAAGCTATTAGTTTAATAAGCTTGAACGTGCATGGAGCCGCTTAAGACCTAATTTTAATTTAATTGCCTCATATTTTAATTAATTTCACATTTATACTACTTATAACGTCGTTATTATTATTATTAATGTAAATAAAGATTGGACTTTTAGAAATTCGGAGATTCGATTCGTTAATAAAGTAAATTAAATTGTTACAAAATGCTTCTCGAGATGGACTGACCTAGAAGGATATATTTTTGAATTTTACGAAGAAATTATGCATCCGAGCAAAAAGTTGATCTACAGCATCAGTTTTATTACTGGGAGATCCAAGAAAAGCTTCTTACGCAACTTTTCTTTTTTATTAGACACTGTCGCTCTTTTAGTAACAAAAATATTTATACCAAATTCATGTAATAAACAGTTATTGAGTTTTGGAGGATAACTTTTTAAATGTTTTCTTCAAAACCACCAGTAAAGGCAATAGTAATCAAATGTTTTTATAATTAATTCATAACAAAATAGTGAATTTCTTCATGCGTTTTCCTCATAAAGAGTTTACTCTTTTAACTTTATCAGTACTAATGACTGCTTAAATAACCACAAAAAAAATAAAAAAGGCACTTAAAACTATGAAATTTTATTGAAAACATTTTTTTTCATAGAAACTACTGCTATTATTCTCCAAACGTCTTTGGTAATCTCAGAAGCAAGCAGAAATATATGTAAAAATTTTCTTTCTCATTTCCAAACGAAAATATTATTAGTATCTAGAGCAAACTATAAATTTCTAAAGATTCAATTTATAAAGTAGAAAATTTTTATACTTGAGATTCTTCTTTATAAATTAAAGCTTCCAATGTTGAACAATTACTACAAATATAAATCAGGAGTCTCACAATTCCCAATAGATCTAGTCGGGGGCTAAACATTTTCACATTCTCTACAGGCTGCACAATATATTTAAGAAGATTAAGTATTCTTGTAAAGTATTTGTTGGCAATGATTGAATGAGTTTTTGGTCGACTTGAAGCAAATGAAAGTGACTAGACTCTTAATACTGGGAAATGACATCTGCCAGAGGCTTATTTTTATTCTTATGTGTTTTTTTAAAGAGTACAGCATTATTATTATTATTACCCCAAAAGTCTGACTATTACAAAGCTCTAAAACGCATCTAGTAGAAATATTGCGGAATTGAGGCGCCTTATTTACAATGTATGGATACTAAAATGAAACAGCAGGGTTTACTGGGCTACACGATATTTGATATTGAGTTTTTCTGTGTTTTTTGTTATAGCTACGTTAGATTACACGCACGTATTGGATAGTACGAACTAGGGTTTTATAGGTCTGTTTGTATTTTGCTTTTACGATTTCTGTTCTCGAAATGAAAGCAATCGTTTAATGAAATAATAATAAAGTTATTGAAACTAAAATTATGTTTAGCTTTTATATTAAACGGCTAGTAATAAAATCTATTTTTTACAGCTGCTTAATTAAACTGCCCTCTTAATTTCTTCTCATTATTAGAAATTACAAAAATGTAAAAGGAGGATCATATTTATAGAACCATTTAAATAAGAATCGAAAGTTTTAAGTATCTAAGAGGGTCGGTGGTATAAAAGTTTCCATATCAAAATACGAGAAGTAACATGAAATTGCAATAATATGGATTAACTTTGGAAAAGTTTTAAGGTTTTAGAAAATTTCGATCTAACAGGGGTGTTTACATAGCCAGTCTTTAAAATATGTATAAGCTGCAAAAATTTTAAAAATATTTGTGCCTACGCTTTTGAAAAGCAATATGCAGAGCAATAAATTTACATCCGATTTTTTAAATAATTTATAATTATTATTCTAATGAGTTATTCGAACTAAATAAGATTAACACTCATTAAGATATCGACTGCCCACAATAATAGTGTTCTAACCTTCTAACTCCATTTCTGTAAATTTTTCAGGAGAGACGAAAGAAGTTTAGAGTTTTTACAGTTTTTGTTTTAGATCGCTTAGTACCTTTTTACTTTAATAAAATTTAATCTAATGTAATTATGAAACTAATAAAACAGATTCCTACTACTTTGACAGCGGTTAGAGAAATTTTTACCATAATTAACTGGAGTTAGAGCACCATATCTACATTTTTTGAGAGTGGAATGTTCTAACTCCGTGGACGTTCCGTTTGATGTTCTTCGACTTCTCTTCACATTTTTTGTTTTCATTGAAAAGGCTTTCCCAAAATTGGGTATCTAGAGGTGAAAACTGGGAAAAAACTGGCGTTTTCATACACCTAAGTTTGTCTTCAGAATTTAGATATACGCTTCAGAGCAGTGATAGGTTTAGGCACTGATGGTAAAATTTCTTCAGCTGATTTATCACTTCGCAACTGTTTTTTTTCTTTGGTTTCTTCTGAAAAATTTGCAGAAATGGAGTTAGAACACTATTATTGTGGGCAGTCGAAGTGTGGAGTTAAGTCAGTATTAGTCTGAATGATATAAGAATGGGGTTGAAACAAACAGAAAACCCGCATTTTCAATGCTTTTCGTAAAATTTACTTGAAAACGTTTAGAGCGAAGCACTCAGAATATTTTCCTATAACCCATAATAATCTCAAATTCTGTTAAATGTGGAGTAAGAACCTTAGAACACTATTACTATTATTGTGGGGCTGTTGGGCAGTCTATATTATAATAGAAGAGTTTGTTATTACTTTACAATATGAATTTTACGCAGTAATACTACTAGTGACATCTATCGAGTTATCCTCTAAGCGAGAGTCGTTGTTTTTTTCCTGCGGTTCTACGCTAAAATTTTTGATCATCGCAAGTTCGCAAGTCTAACCTCACTTTATCACAAGTTTTGTTAATCACTTTTCACGATTTCTTATTTGATTTATCAACTGTAAACCTTAACAACACCATTTTAGGACCCAGTACGTAGTAACAATGACTAATAATTACTATTATTTAGACATATCTTTGTTAGTATGCTTTAAAATTGTTCAAAATTTAGTAACTTAACCTATTTTTTTCAGAGATTTTGAAGAAAAAGATCGTGAAGTAACGCCTGCATTTTTTAAAAAGTACATAGTTAAAGCAATCCAAGTAATATTTGGAGAAGTCGGATGTGCTATACCTGTCGATTTACTTAAATATAATTCAACAGAAAAGAGGGGAATTTTGCGTGTGCCGAAAGAACACTACGTAAAAGTACGAAGTAGTTTAACTCTCGTTGGTGATTACGAAGGAATACCTTGCTTTTACACGGTACACAAAGCGAGCCCGTTACTTTTATCGCTAGTTTGTGATAGTAGAAATTTTGAACATTAACAAGAATGTCGCTGTATAAGAAATCGGGACCTAATGGTAAAGATGTCATTATTTTTGCGACACGTGAAGATCACAAAATCCCTAGTAAGATTACGTTACCAGCAGCTGATCCTCAACCAGGCTTAATTTTTCCTAATGGAGATATAAATTGGAATTGTCCATGTTTGGGTGGTATGGCTACCGGACCATGTGGAGTTGAATTTAGAAATGCTTTTAGTTGTTTTCATTATTCTAAAGCAGAACCTAAAGGAAGCGATTGTTTCGATTTATTTAAAACGATGCAAACGTGTATGTCAAATTATCCTAGTTTGTATAGCAAAGATGTTGGCGATGATGATGATAATTTAGCAGAAGCTTTAGGAGCTTCAGAACAGGCGACAACGAGCAAACAGGATAATTTATCAGAAGCTTTAGGAGCTTCAGAACAGGCGACAACGAGCAAACAGGACGATAAAGATAAAAAATCTTAATTATTGTTTTCAACTTAATTTAATTTTGTAGTTTACTTGAAAGGCATATTTTGTTTTATGTATTTGTTAAAGAGTGTAGAATTAGTATGAAATATTAAATATTTAATTCAAATAGTTTATTTTTTTAAATTTAATAAATGACAGTAGCGCAGTAGTTCCAATAGATGGCGTTAGTTGTGTATACAGCAGTAGCAGTCTACTATACCAAAATCATTTCGACGTCATGTTATTGAAAGTTACATTGGAGCAATAAATTAAATTGGTACAACTGAGTACAACTAATTGTGAAGTACGTTTTTGAAGTTATTTAAGTGGAGTTATTGTTTTGTGTGATATTTGTGCTTCCTTAGCAGTGTCTAAGACGTGCAAATTACAAAATGGATGTCAAAACTAAAGCACCTACAAAAGGAAATCGAAGGTAAGTTAATTTTATTACACTGTTTAAAATATTCTTGTCTTATCATTATTAAGAAGTCAGCTACTTTATTTTGGAAGAAATTAGCAACAACAATAATGTGTTTTTAGTTATCAACAGGAAGAGGCTCCGAAGAGCTGTGATTTGATCGGTTTTAAAATTACTTTCTCTCATAAATTTATAAATAACACAACTTGATTGTATGCAGTCGGGCTAAATAATTTCGAGATAAATTTTTGAAATCCAACGTGATTCTTGTTTAACTGTTCAATATTTATTTAAGAAAATTCCATAAGGCCTAATTATGCTTAGCTGTGGCCATACTGCTCTAACTGTTTGCATCACTAAATCACATTGATAACTAAATATTTTAAATGACCTCCTTTTTTTGATAAAAATTGTTGCTTGTTGGTTATTTTCCTTGAACTTTCAAAAACTGGAATTGAATAATTTTTTGGAATTTAAAAAAAATGGTAAAAGTGCTACTGATGATTGTTTTTTTCCATAATTACGTAGATTTGTTTATTCGGTTTTAGTTGGGGTCATTTAGAAAATCATACCTGATATTAGTGATTTTAGTTATTTCATAATTTTAGTTTGTTTTAAAAACTTCTAATTAGGTATTCAAGTTGGTAAATTTCGGTCGTAAACATTTATAATAAACCTTTTGACATGTCTCTGAAATTTCTTAATATGTACAAAAGTGTATGGGATACCTGAGATGTCTAAATTATTACGTTGAGCTTTAAAAGTGGATTTTAAACCATAACGGTTGTATTTTATAACTCATAAAACCTTGGTATCTAGTTATCCACTTCAAGCTTTTATTTTGACCTGAATTTTGTAAGTTTCAAGCAATTGTTTTTATTGAGCTTCCTTTTAAACTTGATCCTTGTTCATGTTGATATGTATGTTTAAAATACAGATTAGGTATGAACTCGAGTATAAATACGAATAATTTCAAAATTAACTGGTAAAAGTCCTTAGTAGATATTTGAAGGACCAGAACTGGACGAAGAAGTGGTTGTTTGTTTCTCATAATTGTTCTTGTTAATTCTATGGTCGGTATCTAATAGCACTAGACCACTTTATTTCGAAATAGCTCTCGAAATAGCTACATAACTTGTTGAAAAAATAGATACGGTTCATTACCATCAATTATTACAGTGATTCAAAGAATATACAGGGTGGACTTTTCTACTTAGACGAATTTAATTAACCTTCCATTTTATGGGAAAAACATCAAAAATAAAAAAAAAAGTCTTAATTATTCAGTTACTTACTGCAGGGCATTTACACACTTTTAGCAAACCATTGAATGAGTTATCAGCTGATTCCCTACTACAAATAAAGTGTATAATCTCATTATTAATAAAAGTAGAATCTACAACATGTATAATCTGTTGTTCAATGTTCATAACCAACTCTTCTTGTCCTACATGGAGGCTCAAATAAAATTCATAAAATATTTTCTAATTTCGAGTATTAGGTAATATGTGGCATTGCCTTTAAGGTGATCACGCAGATAATTATTATTCTAGTAAATACAAAAATATGGATATCCAAGGTTTTATTGTCAATTTTTTCTTTTATTTACCTATGTTCCTTTTTTTCTGAGAAATAGTTGAAGAATGATGTTACAATCTGACAATTAGTTCCAAGTGGACGTACCTTGAAGCTTACGATTTTGTCGATAAAATAAGAAACTTGTTTATTATATACCTGGCTTTACATTTCTTTTATTGTGTCTTTATCCTAAATTGTAGAACAGCAGTAAAAACTATTGTCTATATAAAGACATTTTTATATTGGGTGCCACAACCATATCTGAGAGCATTCTTTATCAATTTATCAATTTCAATTTCTGAAAGAAAATAAAACGATTTTGACGTAATCACCCTTGCGATGGAAAACAATAAAAATTCAAAACATCTTGAATATTCATTCTCCTACGAAGGACGTCAATTTTGACGTTTTAAATTTTCTATTGTTTTAACTTTTTCAGACTTTTTCCAATCCAACAAAAAGTTGTTAAAATCGAAAAAAATTTTTTTTGCTTTTCTCGACGTTTTGTGTCTTCCTGTATCCAAAAATACAAAAAAAAATTTTTCGATTTTTGGATGTCTCGTCTGTTAAAGCTGTGGGGCAAAAACTTGATGAAATTTGATTTTAACCACTTTAAAATTATTTCATCGGCAAACTAAGCTTTTATAAGAAGTCTATACAGGGTGTCCAAAAATAAGGTGGTTGGTTATTTTGGGCGCATATTTGAAAATTTGGGCCAAATTCATTTTTACTTGTGGCTATGAGATAGTACATGTGAGCCCAATTGAAAAAACAAATTTCAATTTTTTTTATTCAAAATGGCGGCCAATAGAACGATTGGCCCATTTTGTGGTTTTACCATTATAACTTGGCCGGTAATTATTATTATAAAAGTTTCAAAACGGCATTGTACAGCCAAAATATAGGGCTTTCGTTTTAAACAAGTCGATTTTCAAAATTGTTTCAAAATTGCCTAACTTTAAGGGGCCACTGTGGGTCAAAATTTTTAATTTAATTGGATGTCCTATAAATGAAATACATTAAAGAAAATTTTTAATTTTGAACTTTTAAAGAAAAGCACAAAAAAAATAAAACAGGAAAAAGTTTCTCGTATGGCCACATCCATTGTTTTCATGGTAAGATAGACTATTGTAATTTTATTTTAAATAAAAACAATTTCTCCGGTTAAATTAGTAAAGTTATAGTACTTGTTTTCCCTGTTTGAGTGATGTAGTTGAAAAAATGGAAAAAACCGAGATACAGGAATAAGTAACTTTTTTTTAAATGGAACACCCTATATATTTTTAGGTATTTGGATTCCTCAAACATTTGTATAGATATACATAGAAGTAATAAGGCACTTTATCAAAATATTTAGAAATAACCGAGTTACAGCTCATTTTGTGGTCAGGTATGCTGTGAGTTACACGACCGTTCACGAAACAGTTTACAATAGCTAACTTTTTTATTTATGAAGTTACAAATACGGTTAAATTAGCGAAGTTGTAGTATTTGGTCTTCTTTATTTAGCTGGGTAGTTGGATAATCGGAAAACGGCATAGTTGCCGAGATATGCCAATATGTCACTTTTTTTAAATTGAACACTGTATGTTTTTAGATATTTCGATTCCAAACTGAACTGTTTTCATGAACACACTGTATTTATGTAATTAAATTGGCATTAAGAGTTAAAGAGCATTGATTGATAGACCTTGTACTTCTTTGGTCATTGTCTTCACTCTCCAGATTTGTAATAAATTTCTTTTGTACGTCCATTCAATGTTTTTTATACTGAATTCATTAAATTTAACTTTTAAATGCTTCAAGTTTCAACATTTTATTTTGAATTAACAAGCCGATGTTTAAACAATTTAAAATTATTATTAGGAAATATTAAAGGAGTAGTCATCATATCTTGTCAATAGATTGAGGTCTACACTTAATAAACTCGTATGCAGTACCGTAATTAGCTCATGGGATGTAGGCCATTTTGTTTCCGCTTTTCACTAAAGAAACGTTAGAAAAACTGAATTATGATTTTATTTTGTTAAACACACAAATGAGCTTGTTTTCAACGACCAAAACGGAGACATAACAGATACTTATGGTCGTAATTACAAAAGCTTAGGGAGCTGCTAAGAAATGTCTAGTACAGGTTATTGACAAGTACAGTCAAAACCGGTTATAACGACACCGCTTTGTACGACATATCGGATATAACGACAAAATGTAGAAGTCCCTTTTTTGCTTTTTGCATATTTTTGCTTAAAACCATAATATAACCTATACGAGTATCGGTTATAACGACCGAATTTTGCGGTCCCTTCAAAGTCGTTATAACCGGTATTGACTGTAGATTGAAACCGTACAGTCGAAAAATTTTCAAGCTTATCTCCTTTCATACTTGTACTTGGCAAACGACGAGTATATTGCTTTCCGTGCGGATATAGCGATCTTAGGGATCGCTAGGGATCGACAGTGTTGTCATGTTTACCATTTTCTTAGATTTGGAAGAAACTTACATTTTTAAGTTGAACATGCTAAATCAAATATAATTTTTATGGCAATTTCGCTGTATGTATTAACTTTTTTCCATACTTTAAAAGTATACAGGGTGATTCAAAAATTCCGGAATTCCTCTGGAGGAATTGTTGGGGACTATTAGGAGAGTACGTGAAAAATGTTAAAAAAAATAATTCTTCTTCTAAATTCAAATAATATAAGGAGAACTTAATCGTAAATTTGACAACATGACTGCATGCAGGTCGCTACCAACAATTAATTAACCATTTTCAACTTTACAGTACAAATTAACCAAAAATTTTTTTTTGACAACTGTCAATCTATTATTTTTTGGATCATCATTGCCAGATTCATTTTAAAACTATCAGGCTATCAGGGTTAAAAATCAATAATTTTAAAATTCAAATTCTCGACGAATTAGGCCTAAAGTTAGTTTCCTTTAATTGAAATTTTTATTTAACTAAATAATCTTTGATTTAAATCATGAATTTTCGCAAAATACTGGTAAATAAAAATGTTCAAAACCCATCTTCAGCTGTTAATATCTCAGAAAAATGACGGAAAAGAATTTTTTTAACATTTTTTCCGTACTCCCTCAATAGTCCCCAACAACCTCTCCAGAGGAATTTCGCCATTTTTGAATCACCCTGTATAGTGTTTATTGACTACTTTAAAGTTTGTTGAGATTTTCATAAGATGAACGCTCCTCGGTTATTTATGAATATTTTAGTTATCATAATATTTTATTATGAATATATCTTTCTTAGAAGTTCATTATAAGCGGGTCACACTGTACCTATCCATTTAGATGTGCAATCTCAAATTCATCTAAATTAAATACCCAAGTGTTTTCAATTGACACAATATGTTTGAGATCAATCTTCATATTTGATTCCATCGTTTATTGATATATTAAATAATCGATAGTGTGAATATGAATAGTGATACTTTTACTCTTATGTAAGTTGATTTTAAAGTTTTTGAAATAGACACTTGTAAATTTGGAACTTCGATCGCCTTGTATAATAAAACATTTTTATTTGTCTCTCCTTATTTGCTGTTTTCTTGAATAATGTACAGTACATGCTCATGGCTCATTGATTGTCGGGTGTACTGAACTGCAATAATCTTTATGTGCATTAACGCTATGAAATCTTCACTTAATGTAATTGCATCAAGGTTTGTTTTAGAAACAATTAATAATGAAACGATTCAATAGAAACTTGCCTTGTACTGAGATAATAATTTATCTTTGCAAGTTATTGAATACCGAGTTTATTTTATTTTAATTATTGTATTATTTACTTCAAGAAGAAATTCGTCATGTAAATAATAATTATGCATTCACATCAATAATTAACAACAGGTTATATTAAAAAGGATTGTCAATGTCACAATAATCGCTTTTTTATATGAAATATTTAATAGAAATTGTGTTTTCTGTAAACTTTATTATCAATCTATTATGTACTTCAATATATCGTTATTACAAGACATAATTGAAAATTATTGGAGTCATTTAGTGATTGTTGCATATTTAATAATACAGTGTACTACTAGTTGTTAATAGTTAATTTCTTTTGTATTGTTTCATGCAGTCAACAAAATATTATTTTCCAATTTTCAATTTAAAAAAAATTGACTGTCAGGTGTGGGGTTCGAACCCACGCTCTCAATTGAGAACCAGAGCTTAAATCTGGCGCCTTAGACCGCTCGGCCAACCTGACTTGTTGAGCTTTCTTTGAGGTTCATGTTGCAGTTTATTAACTTTTTTAAGAACCTTGTAATTTTGTCCCCATATTTCAAAAGTCATTACTTTGATTGGTTAAATTGACACCTTCTTGTGTCATGGATTGGAGTGAACCTCGTTGATAATCCAGTGCTGTAGGCAGACTGTGTGATTAGGGCAGGCTCAAAAAATTTCAAAGGAAGATGAAAAGTTAAAATCAGTTTTTTTTCTCTTCTGGGTTTGTAGAAATCTGTTGACTACTGTAATGTCTTCTGAGGATGGAAGTTTTTTGTTCAAAGTTTGCAAAATTTTTACTCTCTAAATCAATGTTTTCTTCTTCAGCATCAATTAGGAACTTATCTTTTTATTATTATTATTATTGCGAAATCTTTAGCAAGCTCTGGCTAGAACAGGCTTAAAATTTGGCCCTGGTTACGTTCATGTGATAATCGCCCTAACGAATTGACAGACAAGTTATTTCATCAAAGACGAAATAATTCAGTTCAGAATAAAAAAATAACTTTCTGTCAGGTGTGGGGTTCGAACCCACGCTCTCAATTGAGAACCAGAGCTTAAATCTGGCGCCTTAGACCGCTCGGCCAACCTGACTTGTTGAGCTTTCTTTGAGGTTGATGTTGCACGTAAGAAAAAATATATACTGCTATATTTATGAACATTGTGATTTTGCTTCTTATCTCTTCCATAGGTCAATTTATTCTAAAACCTAGTCTTGTTGTCAATTGCCAATTTTTAATTAGTTTGATATGTAAATTATCGCAAAGGAATTTCTAAAACAAACTGTTTTTTAGCGGTTGAACTAAGACCTTGCTATTTAAATTGATTGAAGCGAAGCTCGTTGATAATACCATTGATCATACAATGTATAATCAATGATAATACTCAAACGAATTGGTCGAAAAGATAGTAAATAAAAAGAAAAATGTGAGAAATATTTGAAATGGACCCTCTTTCTCCATTAGCCAGCGTTCTATGAATTATAAATTTCGCTCAGGGTTAATTAATGGGTGCATTCACCGGACGTAACAGTTGTGGAGCAGCTACCAGTGCTATATCACTAGCGCTACTATCGTGCGGTAATTTTTTTAAGTGAGCAGGTATCGAGATAGTCCAACGTAACGCAAACGAAATGCGCTCGATTGATCACCACCCAAAGCAGGGGTAAGACATCGAACGCTTTGGTAGCTGCTCCACAACTGTTACGTCCGGTGAATGCACCCATTGTGTATTGAACAAGCTCATATCTAACCGCAATACAATTAATGGATTCAAACATTTTTATTATAATCTTGTGATCATTGGCAAAATCTTGGGCAAAGGTGAAAATTTCAGTTGAACATGATGCTTTTACTTTTGTGCATTCGTTATGCAATACATTGTTGTAAACCTAAACGAATTAAAAAAAAGAGTTTGTCAGGTGTGGGGTTCGAACCCACGCTCTCAATTGAGAACCAGAGCTTAAATCTGGCGCCTTAGACCGCTCGGCCAACCTGACGTGCTGTACAATGTAAGACATAATGTATGTGCAGTAAAGTACTTCTAAGTATTTGCATGATATTTAGGCTATCAATATCAACTACTGTTAATTAATTTAATGATATCAAAACATACAGCTCGTTAATGTTGACGAGAGTTTAATTTCAAATTTAATCTATATGTTTTAAGTTTATTTTTTTGAAATTAAAGAAAGATTAGATAGAGAACCAATATTTGTTTCATCAATTTTTGTCCAAGGAACGCTATTCATGAGACAATACTGTGATAATTATTGATAACAATTTAGGTAATTTGTTATTGTTGTAAAAATTTGAATTACCTAAGTTTGTTATTAAGATATTTTTAGGTCATTATATTGGAAATGTTTATTTTATTATAACAATGTAGTTTATTAATACTTGCTACTAATTATTATAATAAATGTGAAAATATTGTTTTTAAGGTAACAAAGGTCACGAATAAATTTTAACCGCTAATTGAGTTTAAATAATTACACTTGAAAATTGAAACGTTGGGGTAAAAGTACACTCATTGTATTGTTTGTTAATTTCTTAAAATCCTTATGTAAAGCTATTTCCGAGGCTATGTCTAGTTTTTTAAGAAAAATCCTCGGAAAAATCCAATGGAATTGTGTACACTTGAGTTTGCGTTTGGATATAAATTTAGGTTATTTTCAGCACAAAACTAATATAATCGTGGTAAACAATGTGAAAAATAGTTGTCTTGCTGTTACTTCAAATTTTTGCTTCGTTTTAAAAATAAAACACTTTACGTAGACAAAGCTAATTTTTCTTTTATTTAATCTCGTACATTAGCTGAAGTTTCTTGTTGCAGAGATAATACGCTCAAGTATAGCATGTGTTGTTTATTTTATTAAGTATTACAATTAAAGCATAAACAAATACATACATAGAGGGTGTCCTAAAAAAAAATAAAAAAGTATGACTAGATTGCTGTATATGTATTAAGTGCTTCCTCTCAAGCACTTTGAAAGTATGTAGCAGAGGCTCTTAACGTTGAGATTGGAGAAGCAGCATCTGATGCACTTCTAGATATTTCAAATAAATTTTGAACTTTTGAATAGTTGAAGTCTTACATTTTTAAGTATTTTTAGATCCTTAAAAAATATTCTGCAGAAGTGGATGGAGATTCAAGACTACTTGTGTTATCTACTTGCAGTCTTGTTCCATTATGTTTTATTTTATATGCATTGCTTTTATTTGATCTTAATAAAAGTTTTTGGAGTTTTTGATTATTGATAAAAAGGTCATTAGAAAAAGTATTTAGGAACGTCATTACAATTAATTATTCCAAGGAATTTTCCTTTTTGTTTCTAATTTTCCGTAATTATACAAATAGTGTGATGGTTGTCACGTTTAGTGCGAGTCGTGTAAGAAGTATTTTATAGTTTTCTTAATTTAATTATTTTCCAATAAAAATGATTATTAATCAACCAACTATGTAAGTGAAAATAATTTGGATACTTTTTTGTGCACTTAGTCGAGCAGCGCCTGCGTTTTGATAGATTGTTTATTTAAATTTGCAAGGACATTTTAATTTAAATTTGTGCAAATTTGTGTCAGGGTTGTTTAAACTCAAATAAGTCGATTTTTCGAGTGTTTTAAAATGTGGGATTGATAACATGATATAGATAAACCAATTTGGATTTTTAACCATGAATTTTCTTTTATTTTAAAAGGCATTGTTTGTTTTACAAGGAAACTTAATTACGTGAGACTGATGCTCTTATACCCATACGCGTATATGGGGAAAATTTACATTAACGTAATGTGATGGGAAGTCTTTTACATGTATTGAATTTGTCGAGAATTTGTATTAAAGCAAAAGGAAATCTGCGGTTTATCTGCTATAAAAATTTTTTCCAAATCTTATTGTGGTTAAAATGTAGCTATACCTTTGCTTGAATTTTTAATTATACGAATTACATTACCTACTGTTAATTTCAATTAGGAAATTTAGGAAAATTTTTGGTGAAAGGGAGAAGTGGTGTAAAAACCATAAAGGAGCGATGTCATTCAGGGATAATTGAACAAGTAATTTTATAAACTGTAGGTTCCGCTTCAGTAGTCGGTGCAAAGTGACCTCTGGTTGAATCACTTAATTATCAATTCTTTAACGTTTAAGTGTCTTGTAATTATTACAATTATCAGTAGGCATTAACATATTAAAATACTACCTACTTTGGTTTTTACAAGATACAACTTCTGATTGAAGCTGCTCTTTTCGTGGAATTAAACATACAGATTCGTGACTAAATCCACGTACTATTTGCGAATTTTTTAGCATTTATAATCAAGTGCCAAACATCATTTATCGCGTAAACTGGTGTAAACAAAATTATAGTAGACACGATATTGTATAATGAACTTTGTGTTGTGATTAATTTAGAGTAGAAAATTCTAGGAAGTGGTCAACTTTTCAGTTGAACTAATTCTAATTTTATATAACCGTTTAAACAGCTTCTTATTTTTTTTTATACCAGATGAAAGATCAAAAAGCTACTCCTCCACTTTTGTTGTACTATACTAGTAGTTGGCATTGGAAGGACGATAGCATTAAAATTTTACTTTTTTTTAATACCAAAAGTAATAATATTTAGCCCAAACAAATCAATTTAGTGCCATCTATGGATCGGAAATTAAAAATAACAAAATAATACTTATCTTTTAATTATAGAAGAAAATGGCTGCTCTTGTTTATAAGTACTGCAACACATATCCCTGGTGGCGAGCGGTAGGGATAAGTTCGCACAGATTTGGCCACGCCTCTTTAATAATTTAAATACGTTGACTACTGCGTTGGTGGGTATAAATACCAATGTAGGTATGTGCGCATTCCCACCGCTCCACAGTGGGACAAATGCATGATTTAGGTGGACAAAACCTATTTTTAAATTTTACGATTTAAAGTTCTCTTTTAAGAAGCTTGTTTGCAGCTTATGCATAATATAAATTTTCATAGCTTGGTGTTACTTGCGCGCATCCTCCTATTTTTTTTAAATATTTTATCTTTACAGGTATAGGACTTAACTTCTGCATATGAATCGGTTCTCTGAATAATTGTACAAAGAAATACTGGAGTTAATTTCTCAATTTTTACCCTTACTTCAATAAGCAAAAAGTTAATTACTACCGAGAGCTCCCGCGATAATTTTTTTATTTTCTTATCCCCATGTACTCGTATATGCTGTTTACAGGGACACGTGAATTTTTTTGCGATTTTTTGCGTTGTGTCTGATTTCTCTATTTAAAATCCTCGGGTGCGATTTATTGAAAAGCGACTAAAGTTCAACAAAAAAGACTGACAACATGGACTTTTAAATTTTATTTTATTAAAATGCTGATGGTAGATGTGAAGACAACATTAACAAAACAAAATCAAATTTAATTAGACATTCGTCCAAAGTCGAGTCGGCCTAACGCCTAATTTAAGTGGACCAAACTGATTTCAAAATTAAACGATTTTTGCATTATACAGGGTGAATCAGATCACCCGTATCAGGCGTTTTTCTCAAAAACGATTAGTCGTAGAGAGTTGAGTCAAAAATTTTGATTACAAAAGCCGTAATAAAGAATGAAATGGTGGTCTTGTTATTCCGCGAAAAATCGACATGCCGAAGATATTATCTCATAATGTGAAGAACTCCAGAATTTTAAACGGCAAGATAGGTCGAAAGTGGTATCAATGAAAAGATCTTTAAAATCCAAGCAAGTTTTGTAGAGAAAATTTTTTGATTACTGCCATTCCAAATTCTGAAGTTCGTGAACTTCTCAGAAAAACTTTTTGGCATTCCGACCTCTCTGCGGAATAAAAATATTACAATGCCATTCATTAATAAGGCTTTTGTGATACAATTTTTTATTCCAAAACTCTCTAGGACCATCTAATCGATTTTGAAAAAAAAGCTAAGAACAATAAGATGGTCGAACTTCAGAATTTGGAATTACCAAGAATCGAAATATGTAAAAATACAGGGTGTTCCATTTGAAAATAACGAGTTATAGTCGTTTGAAAATTAGTAACTTTAGGTCACTTTAATGAACACTCTGTACAATTTAATTGAACTTTTTAAATTTTATAGCATAGAGGATAATCATAGCTACCTAGAAAAAACATTTTGTTATTATTCCTTGAAAAACGGCTTTTATAAAGCAACACGTGTCCCGGGCATTTTTTAGGGAAAAAAATTAATAACTTGGCAACACCGCAAAGAAATTTAAATATTTTAATATGGGTATGTAGGGTACTTAATGTCAAGTCAAAATATAGAAAAATATACAGGGTGTTCCATTTAAAAAAAATGATAATATTCTCGCCAAACAGTAATACAACACCCTGTAGAGATGAAAATAATTTTAGGTTATGCTCCTTAAGGAGTTGAATAACTTTTGTATTTAAATATGCCTTATTTCTATCGAAAACCGCTATATCAATGAATCACCCTATACATATAAGGATTGAGCGGGTCCTTTTTTTACCATAAAAGGTCGATTTTCTTATGGTTAAAACTTTTTTTGAACCTTACCTTTCCCGGGTTTTAAAACCATTCTGAAATAAAAATAATCATAATTCGAAAATCTGATAGTTTTTATGTTGTGCGCTCGCCAACATAAATCTGTCTTGCGGTACATAGTTTTTCATAATAATATAAAGCTAGGTTCATAGTTCTCCAACATAAATCTGTCTTGCAGTACATAGTTTTTCACGAGTTTTTCATAATAATATAAAGCTAGGTTCATAGCTATCCGCTAGTACGTTGGCCAATCAGAGCAGAGTATTATTCAAATTCAACTGTCAAATTTGAAAATACTCTCCTCTGATTGGCCAACGTACCAACGGAAACGTTATCAACGGAGAACTATGAACCTACCTTTATGTGTTCGAATGTTCGTTATATATAAGGACAGTTGATAATACTTTGATAGTATTCTACATCAAAGCCATCTTAAATGCTCACCAGAATGGCTGTAATTCTAAAAAATAGATAATAAAAAATAAAAATAAAAAAATAATAAACTAACATAATTTAATTATAAATTATGTAAAATATAAACGTCAAAAAAATATAAAAAGGAACTCGAAGAAAAGTTTTCACAATACCATCATGCAATACATATTTAACAAAGTGATATGTTTTTAAAAATTTCATCTAAAGCTGCTCTTGTACAAAAATGTTATTATTTTTTTTAACTTAAATGAGTTTTTAATTACTCGTAGAACCTGTTTACGATACCAATTTGGATTATGACAGTTAATTACTATATAATTAATCCATTAGAAGTAAATTGTATTTTGCTTTCTGATTTGATTTGTTTACTTATTTTTTTGTTTTTTAAGTATAGATAATTTTTTTACAAATATTTTCCGAGCTTAACTCACGATTAAATTCCATCCTCGTGTACCCTCATACCCTTCAATTTCTTTAAATTATTATAATCGTGCGTTAAATTTTAACCCACTTTCTAGATCGATGGAAAGTTTTTACATTTATTTGTATAAGAGTGGGGCCATTTTCGAAGGTATTTGTATACCTTCGTTTTGCCCTAGAGCTTTTTCTTCATTAAAATACCGAAAATACATTGTTTAAAGATAAAGTGTTCTTTTGAAACATGCAAGGGGCTTCTTAGCGGGTGGTTTAAGAAACAAGTCCATAAATAAAAATATTTTTTATAAAAGTAACCAAAAATAACATTACATAATTATTGCATTCCACGTATAAATTTCTTTCTTGTATATTTTGTTAAAATTTGCGGTGTCGGTCGTCTCTATAAAAAAAATATTTTGATAGTTCTATTGACTTTACAGTCAATTGGCTAGGACAGGCCACATCATTTTAAGTTTAATACGACGAAGTCGTGTATGATATGTAAATTTCAAATCACCATAATACATTTTTCCGCATTTTTCCAAAGATAAGTTATATCTTTGTATCATTTGTACAGTACAGGGTGGATGACGATGGAAATGGAATCTATCGAGATGTCAATGGAAATGGTTCTAAATTTATTTTCTTGTATCTGAAAGTAATAAAACAAATGTTAACTATCCATTTTAAATTAAACAAGAGAAGAAACTTTTAATTAAAAAAAATATATAAAACGTAAACACTATAATAATTATACGCACGGTATAATTATTTACCGTGCATATTATAAATTATACCGTGTTTGGTCCGTGTAAGTTTGGTTGCATACCCACCAGAGCTTTTTAGGTTATCGTTATTTGTATCACGCGCTTCCACTTCATCAGTTCTAACAACATACCGCACAATATTTTGTGGTACTCCACATAAATAGCCGATTCTTTTACAGGGATTGGGATGTCCTTCTTCAACCAATTTGCTATAAGCATTCAAGATTGCTAATTCCAGTTCCCTACAAATATTTTTTGTTCTCTTCTTTGATTTAATTTTAGCACCGCCATTCGCTGAGCCATCTCTATTTTCGGCACTGTTGTCTACTGCAAAAGGTCTCCACACGTTCATATTTTGGAATTTAAACAGATCTTTTTGACAAAGTAAAATGAAATATAACTGTTTTTATTTATTTTTTTATTTGGGTGTTTGAAATTAAAATAAACAACACAAAACTAAGAAACACGTAGCAAGCAGAACGAACGAACTAGACTAAACTTCAAATATTAGATTTACAGAATATAATTTTTAGCACCATTGCTGACCAAAGTGCAAACCACACAGCTAAAAAGTAAATAATTAAAAAGGGTCTTGAATTCTGTAAAATTTAAATAGCAAAAATGCAGACAATGGTGTATACGGAATAACTGTAAAGGTTTACGACATTCTTCAAGAGAATACAAAGCAATCCTAAAAAGCAGGTACATTTTAATATACAAAATCGTACAAAATACAATATAAAATACATAATAATAAAAACTGAAAATTAGAAAGTTAAAATGAAGACATCGTTTTTTCTCTATGGGGCCCTGTGTATACATCGACTAAAGACAATAAAGTCCACAAGTAAAATGGTACTATTTATACGATGTTAGAATTATTCGAACTCAAACCACGGTAAAAAATGTCAATTCGTTATGTCACAACAGGTAAGCAAAGTTCACTTGTTGAGTATAAAATGCTGAGTATCTTGGCCTAGACCCAATAATCCACACAATAATATAATCGTCTTCGAAAGGGAAATCGAAAAATTTAAAAAAATATAAAAGTCATTTAAATGGATCACCCGGTAGGTATATGTAAAAATATTGTTAAGAGGTGCAAGAGAGAACTCTAGCTGTGCATTCAATTTTTTTTGTTAAATTGTATATTCTATAGCAAAGCCACAATTTTACGATAACGCAACGTTGGGACGCCCTGTATGTATATTTCAATTCTGTCGGGCCTCGTGAACCCGGGTTATGCATCATCTAAAAATAAATCATTGTTATCATAACTCATCATTGTTGTTAGTTCTTCTTGTACTGAACATTTTTCCAAACCGGAAGGTTATACTGAGGGCTTGCATATACAGGGCTATTCAAAAGTATTAAATAATGGTTGTATACCGGCGTAATTATTAGTTTTATACACTAGTTTTTTGGGACATTATTAACTATACCTACCTGTAATTTTTTTCTACCCACCCTGGGACGATAGTACATTTGCACAACAAATTGTGGGGAAAAAAGGGCTAAAACTTTTAAGTCTTGGTTATAATAGACTATACCAAATCCAGAGTACCGGGTCTTAAAATTGCCTGTTGTGATCGAAAATTAAATAAACAAAACAGTATAAGGTTATTAAGAACAAAATTTATTCATACAATCACGAATTTCAAAGAAAGGAAGAAATCTGTATATGTATACCGAATAAGACTAAAAAATGCGGGGTGCCATTTACAAAAAGAGCTTTTAGGGTGGGTAGAAGGAAAAACAATTACAAGTAGGTAGCTATACTTCAATCTCACAATTCGAGATAGTGACTCATCCTAATATGTGTTCACAAAATTTAGATAGCTATAGCGCGGCTTCTATTGAGATAGATGCAGAAAACACGTGCCGCTTTAATAGAATAACGTACTTTACTATAATTTGACAGAAGCTGACAGAAGCTTAGTAGTAGAAGTGGATCCGAGTACGAACGATTGTTCATAATGCTGTACCGAAAAATCTCGATGTAATCTCGTCTTTATTCTATAAATGACATAACTGTCTACATTTGTGAAACTCAACTATAATAATGTCCCAAAAACTTTCATTCAAAACTTTTTTTGATTAAATCAATAATTACGTCGTTACAACCATTACTCGATACTTTTGAACAACCCTGTAGTTCTTTAACTCTTGATGTTAGCAAAAAATAACAAATTATGTAGAATTTGACAAAACATTTTTCGTAAGGTGAAATAAAATGGTAAATGTAAACAAATAGTAGATAATTATTGAACTAAAAATAAAGAAGTAGTAATTATTATCAACTGGCACAGTCATTTTATAATTTAAAGTTTGTACAGTCTCGTGCATATCTTTTCGCCACCCCGGCAATACCTTATAACAATTTGTCGGTTCAACCATCAATAACACCCCCCCTACTTAAACTGAGGGGTAACTTTATTTTTCCAACAAGTATTTAATCAACAAACTGTGTTGATATTATGATGCTTGCACCCAGAAATCGTGCAAACGTATTGCCGGGGTGGCCAAAAGCTATGAACGAGACTGTACATACAAAATGAGGTTAATATTTTTAAAAGAAATGTAATTCGTTGATAATTTCTTATCAAAAATGGTAAAGCGTGTAGATATTATTTACTTATTCTATATCCACATGCACAGTTCGCTTAGTTTACCACATCGTAATTAGCAATAAGTTTCCTACTTGTTTTTCTCTCAAAACTTCTATGTTTGATTATTTAGTATTAACATCTATAGGTACAATAGTAAATATGCGAACAATGAAATTACAACAAGGCTTCCAATAATTATTAATGGTCCTATATGATTGATAGTAATCGGATTTTATGCACCGTTTAATATCCTATCTTCTATTCGAAGTAAACTATTGGAATGGATTGTTGTTATTGTTTATCCAGACAATAATTAATAATATTATTTAAATGATTCAACAGTGCACAGTTTAGTGGAGTGTAGACGATAAGATGAATAATGTGACCTATTTTTTGGGAATAATTGAGAAATTAATAAAATTCGAATTTATAAAAAATTCTAAAATAAATTAATGCTGTCCACGAAAAATTATAGAAAAACAATATTGTATGTTCCATAGAACTTGAAAAATAATAGTTTTTAATTATAATTCTTGTTATGTGCATTAACAATGCGAACAATAGACATTTTAACCTTCACAGATCATCTACTATGCTAACAAATCGATTTCAAGTACGAAAAACTGTTGAACTCGAAATGCTTTTGTTTTGCTCTATTTCTTATCATACTCGCTTTATTAAAGCTTCAGAGCTCTATAGTCCTGAACTTTTGTAAAGGATAGGGCGTAGCCAATATCTTGCGTAGTACAGATGGAGCGAGTGCTGGTTCTCTTTGTATCTCTAAAATTGATGCGACCAGACTTTACCAGACACATTTTCGTTATATCGCATTGACTCCGCCCTATCCTTTATAAAAGTTAAAGACTATACTAAAAATTTAGGATGAGAATTAGTCAATGTCATACAGCCCTTAGACTTTATCGGATTTAATCGTCATTATGAGTCATTAAAGTTTGCTTAATGGTGAATCTTTCTACAATGCGGACTCTGAGCTCACTTTTAATAAAATTGTTTCATTAGGTGTTAGAAGCGCTTTCACTGGAAACAACTGCCTATTAACTATTATAAAAGACAGATATTCTCTTACAAACATCTACGAGAAGACAGTCGCAATGGTTGGGTAAAATTTATACCAAAGATTACAGAAAAAAGTGGAAGTAATCTAGAGCGTCTAGAGCCAAGAAACTTTAGTTAATTTTTTGTATGGATTTGGAAACTTTTTATTGTAGAGCATATACAGTGGACCACGAAACTTGTAGCCCCTGACGATTTTTGACTGCAACCCAAATAACGAATAGCTATACGTTCTAGAACAGTGTTTCCCAACCAGTGTGTCGCTGATCAATTTTTTGCTTTATAAAAATGTATTTTTCTACTCTCATATGTGAAAGTAAGCATTTTGTCACCATTTACTTGTTACGAAAATAGTGTTTTCTTCTCTAGAGAGGAAAAATAATTAACTAATTATTGTCGTAGAAAAAATAGTTTTTTTCGTTCGACAGATTATTTCGCGGCTCATGAATTAAATTCTAATCTCACGAAAAAAACTGATCTTTTATCTCATGTTGTAAAACATACTATTATGTGCTATTATCTACAATCTACACTGATCTAGATTGTAATGATATTTGTTATTTTGATTGCAGGCATAAATCGTCAGGGGCTACAAGTTTCGTGGTCCACTGTATAATATAATGCTGTATATGCAATATGCATGTTCAGAAGTTTTATATTTAAGAAATCCCCATGTGTGCACAATTTCTTGAGACATACTGTATAGAGTTGGCCCAACGAAAGAAAAGCCCACCACGTGATTGCCGTTAAAGTTGCGCAGTAGTTTTGTACTGTCGTTGCTTAGAAGGCCACGCTAATTTAGCTATGCCTCACGCAGATTTTGTCAAGTGGTGGGCTGTTCTTTCGTTGGGACTACTTTATTTTGATGTTACTACTGATTTTATTGTTTGTAAATAAACCTACCCACTTGAAAGTAGTGCAAAGTACAGTCACCCTCACAATTATTGGCCACCCTGGCTATGTTATTAGCCAACAACGACAAAAGGACAGAAGGGGAGGTTGTTGATTTACTTTGTTGGCAAAATAAAGTTACCGCTCAATTTAAGTAGGGAGTGTTATGATGTTTGCATCCACAATTCGTGCTAGACGTATAGCCAGGGTGGCCATTAATTGTGAGGCTCACTGTACCTAAGAAAAATATATTATTTTGAACTAAGAACCTAAACAATATTGCACTTCATTTTCGTTAAATCAGCTGTTTATTTAGCTTATCAATTATTACTTCTACAACTTATTTGTATTGCTTTGATTATAAGTATTTATGGTTAAATAATTTTGATAATAAAATTATATGGAGTAATTTTAAATAATTGAGGCACAAGGGCTTTCCCCATTTATTCATAGCGATGTTATTGCTCCAGGGGCTGGGTCAATGTACGATAAGGCACTAATTCTGTAATAGGTTATTTGAAATTTTCATGGCCCTATTGTAGGAAGAGATTTTCATTGTGTATGTAGTTGCGTTATTATACTAGTTGAGTAATGAGTATACACTATATTTTGGCTAATATTTGAGACCTAGACCGTGACGTTGGAGAATTAAATAAATAGTTGCAATAATGTTATAGCCATTGGCATTGATTCTATTTAGAATCAACTGTAGTAAAAGTAAAACCCAAACATTGTCTGAAGAAGTATACTCACCTTTGTATCAGTTTCGAAAATAAAAAACACGATTTTTTGAATTTAAAGACAAAAGTTCTTGTAAACCCATGTCCTTTAAACTGCTGTTTTTCGTAGTATCAAGAAAGCATATGGATTGTAGAAGTAGAAGTACCGTTATTGTATTTTTTAGGGAGGAAAATTATGTTCAGTATAGACGTATATCCGTTCATGTTTCACAATGACAGGTTTAATAGGCATTTTCTTTCGAAAACCCAACACCAATCATCCTCTCTCAGAAACTAAATCGAGGACCCATGGCATGTTCTCCATTAAATTAGAACCTTGGACGGCATGGACCATGGTTACTTCCCGTTCAACTCGATTGGAACGAGAACTGGTTAATCTCTAACTAACGATTAAAGCTAAACTAACAGCAGGGCCGGATTACGTCTGTTTGAGGCCCTAGGCTAATATAGATTTGACGCGTTTTTAATTACCACCTAAGAATTTTGTTAAGTCGTGGAGTACCACAGTCGTCGCCGGGGGGGGGGGGTTAGTCTGTAAAAGGCGCTTTGAACATTAAGGCTAAAGCCTAAGGCATAGTGCATAATTTGACCTTGACCAACAGTAAAAGTATTTATTTGTTTCTCATTTGTAAACGTCAGTTTCCAAAAACACAATATTAATCAAGAAAGTTTATTTTATCAAGTCACTAACTTGTAAAAGTGACAGTTAACTAGTTAGTAGAATTATTTACATTAGAAAATTTTGTTTTATCGTCATATATGTTGAAAATCATGGTACAATTGTTATTTCCAGTAACACAGATTTTTGATGATGAAAGAGTTGATACTGATGATGATGAACCATCTGTTGACTCAGAAACTGCTGAACTCGAGGACTGCAGAACATTTGTACTCTCCTTACTACCAAATAATTTGCTAGACATTTCGATTTTTTTGTTGACCGAATCATCGACATAACTCATCGCAATTTCGGTGCTCTTCCACCCTCCTGCACGCTTTAGTGCTAAAATATCTCCACCCGAATCCGCAACCATAGTGGCTCCAGTTCTGCGAAAAGAGTGGCCGGTGTATAACTCTGGGTCTTTTAAACCTAAATATTTCGCTATTTGCTTTGGGACACCACCAATAGTGTGCTGGCCAGCATTAAGGGAAATGCACTTTCCATGTCGGTATGTCAAAAAAAATCTTAGGCTTTCTGTTCCAGGAGGCCGAAGATTTACATATTTTCTGTATAACATGCAGGGCTTGAAGCTGCAGCCATCATCGGTTATGGTGAATCTTCTTGTTGTTAAATTTTTTGTTTGCCGCAATGTCACAATAACGTATTTTCCCATATCTTCTACATCATTCATGTTTAAGGAGAGAATTTCGTCACATCGACAACATCCAAAAATCCCAAATATTGTTACAATTTTCGCCAGCAACCACTGGTCATCAGGAGCATGTAAAAGAAATTGTTCAACCTCTTCTTTACTTAATACCTTGGCCTTTTTTGGCGTATAACGCTCATTTTTTCGTTTCAGAAACGCTATTACCTTTTGAAATCTGCAAATGACAACTAAACGTCATATTTTTCAATAAATTTTTTAAGGAAAACAAACCTGCGAACAGGGGCATTTTCTTTCATTTCCAAGCAGCTTTTCAGCATAGACCATTTTGCCCATAAAGTATTAGGGCTGAATCTAGCTGATAGTTGATTCAAGTAGACCAACAAAACATCTTCAGTTACCCCAATCACACTATTTTTGTTTTGCCACTTTTTGAAGTCGTCGTATTCTCGCTCGTACCTGGAAGCTGATTTTGCAGGTAATAAACTTGAAGCTACACTGCTGGCTGCCTCAATAATTTCTTTTGGTACATTCATTTTCGCTTTCGCCAAAACAAATGTAAAGAAAAATAAACAGACATGTTCATGGCAACGCTTCCATAGCTTACGACATTTGCGACAAATTATTGAGATTTTTTTGGAATTTATCTAACCTTTTTACAAATGAGAAACAAATAAAATATTAAACAATACACGCAAGGTAACGGGTTTTACTGGCTCAAGGAGGTAACTGACTCGCCTGCGGCTCGTCAGTTATATCCTCCATTCACCAGTAAAAACCGTTTTACCTGGCTAGTAATGTTAAATACTATTACTTGTTACTCAATTGTGAAACGTCATTTAACCAAGCTGTCTATAACCTTTGAAAATCAATGTTTACAAGTTTGACTTTCAAAGCTTTCTAAAAACATTTTAGGGATATTTTTGACGCCACTGATAGCTGACAGAAATTGTTTAATTATAATTTAATTAATTTGTAAGTGAATTAAGCATGAGTTACCAAGTAAAGTATTATACATTACACGCCAGGTAACTGTTTTAACAGGCTCAAAGAGGTGACAGGCTCGCCAGGGCGGCTCCTCTTTGCGCCAGTTAAAACAGTTTTACCTGGCTTGATTTTTATATTGGCGAACCCGTCTCATAAAGATAATTGTTTGCGTCCTTATTTAAGACCACCCTGTATTTTTATGTACATCGGCTCATTAATTGTAGGATTTACGTGCCTTTCTTGATATAAATTGTTTAGATAATACCATCGTGGGTTATCATTATTATATATGAAATTATAACCTCATTTTGTATGAATCTTATTATGCAGAAACTGTATATTTGTGCACATTATATTGTCGTAACTACTAATAACTACTGTTATTAATAACATCTTAACTGTTAAGAACATTATGACAGACGTAATGGATTTACGAATTTACATCAGAGGAGGTGGTTTTCCCTAATGCATCAGTAGTGTTCCCGGTCCTTGATGCCGTCTAATCCTGATTTACAACAAATCCTTGGCATTTACTCAAACTTGAAAGCAAAGTTTGATTTCATTAATAAAAGCCAAAAACGGAAAATTGTGTGTTTGCGTATTTATTTATTTAAATTACGTAAAAGTTGTAAATAAAATGTTAACTCAATTAATTTACATTTATTTGTACATACGTAGGTTAAAAATATAGTATGTTAAACATTTTTGTCTTGAAAGTACTAATGAGTTCATTAACATTGCTTTTAAACTTTGCACTACTTTTTCAAAATTATCTTATTTAGATTTGAGCGCAAAAATTTGCTAATAAACGTTACGTAAATTACAAAAAATTAAGTTATTATTATAAGTATTCAAGGACGATCTAGTTTTTCATCTTTATTAATTAAACTGGGTTTTATTATCGTTATAATTAGAAATTAATTGTATGTATGTTCACTTTTTGATTTACGTATATTAATGTTAATATTCAAACGAAACGCTAAACGAGGAATAATTAATTAATTTTTTGTCATATTATTTAATATGCACAGACGTACGTATACGTTGGTGGCTGCACGTAGAAGAGTTTATTTTTAAACTACAAACACAAAAACGTTTTTTTAGTTTTCAAATTCTTGGAGGTGTGGCTGGAGATACCTGTGACTCGAATGCTGTTTCTGACGAGAAATCCATTAATCTGTGAAACAGTTTTTGGAAAATCGAGCTCAACTCTTTTAACTTCTTCAGAAATAATCTGATATCGAACTATTCCAAGAAGTAGCCAAGTTTGTATTCGAAAGTAGTTCTCAACGCTCTCAACAGCAATTATAGCAACGATTTATATGGGTAACTAATAACTATGTGACTATGTTGATGTGCTATGCAGCAGATCGAGGGCTATTGAAATATCTAAAAGTATACAGGGTATTCTATTTAAAAAAAGAGAGTTAGTGCCGTTTCCGGTGAAACCGGAAGTTTAATAAAAACAATATGCCCATCATATGCCACACATGTACCAATGTCCAAAATTTCATTACAATCGCCAATTCCACTTCAGAGATTTTTTTATGGATCCATACTCTTAACTCTGTATATGAAATTAATAAAATTAATTTCCGAACTGAAGAGTATTTTTTTAGATATAAATGTAGGTGATTATAGTGATATAGTGATTATATTATCACCATGTGAAATAATGTTTTTCTAAATTGTAATGCTGAAAGTGAAACTTCAACACATCAACGAATGTAGGTACTCATTCGTATTTTATGTGCAATTTCGTTGGCAATAAGTTCAAAGCTGCTCTATTTGCAGTCTCGACGACATCTGGAGAGGTGCATAATAATATATTATCTGAACTATCAGACATCGTATTGTATTCATTGAGATTGATAAATAATTTTACATAAAGCAATGTACAATGATTGCAATTATTTTTGTTTTCACTCGTCAGTACCTACGCAATCACACCAAAATGTCCTTGAAAAAGCAACTATACAGGGTGATTCAAAAATGGCGGAATTCCTCTGGAGGAGTTGTTGGGGACTAGTAGGGAGTACTGGAAAAATGTTAAAAAAAAATTCTTTCAAATTCAAATAATTTAAGAAGAACTTAATCGTAAATTTGACAACAAGGCTATATGCAGGTCGGTACTAACAATTAATTATTTTCAATTTTACAGTACAAATTAACCAAAAAAAAATAAACGTCATGTTTTTTGACAACCGTCAATCTATTATTTTTTGTAACATCATTGCCAGATTTACTTTAAAGCTATCGTTGTTAAAATTTAATAATACTCTATTTAATAAAGTCATAATTGCATATGATTCGTATTTTAAAAAAAGTGAAGTTTGTGTAATTACTCGAAAACTTCCGTTCAAAAAAATTTTTTGGCTACGCCACTGGAATCTACGTTAAAAAGTGTCTTAAGAATGTCTTTACAGTTTTAAAAAATCTTGAGAAATAAGGGAGCTATTGATCAAAATTAAAATGACGAAAATGTGAATTTTGGGCTATAACTCGGAAACAAAAGAAGGTATCAGATTTTTTGTTTCACCATTGAGTTTGTCTTAAAAAAGTAGATCGAGATCATCTTATTAGTTTTCTCCTATCTCTTATATTAACGGAGATACCCCATACGGACAAGCAATATAGGTCACCCTGTACATCAGGCCACTTAAACACCTAATAACCCTAATAAACACCTAAGGCTTGCCTTCCGTTTTGGCCTGTGCGCTGTGCCTGTGGCCTGCACAGGCAAACCGGAAGGCAAGCCTGTGTGTGTAGACAAATCTTTACACATATTTTGATTTTATTAAGGGGGTTCATATTTTTGATTTTCTAAATTTTCGCAATATTTTTTTTCATATTTTTATTGTCACATCACGGGCCCCCGGGAAATTCCCGGTAGCCCGCCGGGCCAGTCCAGCCCTGTATGTAGATTATGGGTTTATATGGAAAACAAAACTTAATTGATGCAGGTGACGTGCGTGTACTTATACTCAACATTTTACAGAATAAGAAAATGATCGTCTTTGGACGATTACCTATAACATCGAATCATTTTGAGCATATAAATTACAAATTACTTTAAAAAATAAATCTTAGAAGCACAGTTTACGAAGAGGTAACAAGAGCTCTATTAACATTAAAGCATTTTCACTTTTGATCTGGAAGAGGCCCTATACCGCTCCAAAAAATGTCTTCTCTTGGTGCTGAAAAAATATTATTCAGTTACTACTTACTCTCTTTAAACTATTCATCCATTTTAAAAGGCCTTTCTTTGAAAAATTTGTTTCACTTTTGGAACAAATTACTATAGTCCGATGATGCCATGTCTGGGCTATATGGTCAGGGCTGGGCAGTCTCAAAATACATGTATTTGAAATACAGTATTTGAAATACATTTGTATTTTGTATTTAGTATTTTAAAGATTTTTCATAAAGTATTTAGTATTTTGTATTTGAAATACAAAAGATTTGATGATTTTGTATTTCAAATACATATGATGAAATTCATGTGCGCGTAACACAAAAGATCATTTTTTTGGCAATTTTAGACGGAAAATTTTATAAAATTAAAAAAAACAGAAAAAGATGACAAAAAAATAAAATAGAGGCCAATTTACAGTCCGAAAGTTTGATTGCTTATTGAAGCATTTCTTTTGCGTGAATGCGCAAAGGATTAAAACTTGTCAAATTTATTCAAAAATCGTGTAAATACGCATGCGCGCAATTAAAATGTATTTTGTATTTGAAATACTGTATTTTGTATTTGAAATACTGTATTTTGTATTTGTATTTTGGTTGAAAATGAAAAAGTATTTTGTATTTTGTATTTCAAATACTGTGTTTCGAGTATTTTGTATTTTGTATTTGAAATACACTAATAGATGTATTTTGCCCAGCAGATTATGGTGAGTGATCACTGATCACTGACCATGTGACCAAGTGACCCAAGCTCAGTAAAGTCGTAATCCCCCAAAATGGACCGACCTTTTGCATGATCGCGTTGTCGTGAAGAATAAGCACATTCGATTGATACAAATTGGGCCGTTTAGAGCATTACCGTAGGTTTCTGCATTCATTGTGGCACCTTTCAGCGTATTCTCAATTAAAAGAACATCTTCAGTATCCCAGACAATTGTTGCAATGAGTTTTCCTGCCTAAGACTGAATTCGAACTTTTTCCGGCGTGGAGAACTTTTATGCATCCATTGCACTACTGATTCTTGTTTGGTCTCACTAGTGTACCCAAGTTTCATCTCCCGTCACAGTTCGAGTTAAAAAGTGAGCATCAGTCTCCGGAGTTTTTAAATAATTTTACGAGATTTGTCATCTTCTCGGTTTTTGTTTGGTAGACAACAGCCTATGGGAACTGATCTTGCTAACACCATGCTCACGTCCAATTTGTCATGCAATATGCTTATAACGCGAGGCTCAGATATTTCCAATGACGACGTTGCGATGGTCGAGGCGTTCAAACGGTGATCCTCGAGAACCATGGTCCCATTCCCATCCTCTCTGCAGACTTCTGCAGGTCTTTCTTTTCTTCACATAAGAAAGAAGTTTAGCCTTCTCGAACCTATTGAGTTTTTAAATAATACACAAAAGTTCAATGATTTTCATCTACGGGCTTCAGTCGAGCTCTTAAGAATTTAAACCTTTCATTAGATGAGATTACTATTGTACTCACTTACTTTTACAGTTATTTCAAGAAGGAATTCCCCTTCCTCTTCCAGATGTTTAAAATAATTTTCTTTCAATTCAATAAAATTTTCAAAGTTAGTTTCTTCAAAATTCTTCTCATTTCTTTTTTCATTTCTAATTTATTTTCCCGTTTCTTTATTTTCGATCTTCCTTGAATGTTCCATCTTTATAACATGCCAAGTACAAAGTAATCTTCTCAGTTTCCTGTTAAAGTTCGTAACTTCAGTCCATGCATTATAATATTTTGGGTCGTCGTCGCTCATTATAAACTCAGTTTCTACGTATTCTTCTAACTTGGATTATAAAGCTTTAAATAATACCTTTTAATTAGCTGGTCCAATCTGTTGGAAAGTAAAAATGCGATAGGAAAACCCGGAAAACCCATATTCTGGTCGTCTTTGATTAAAACCGTTGTTAAGTCCCAGTTATGTCGATCTGTTCCATGAGTTCCATCGATGCATATTATCATTTTAAATTTCTTCAGCGTTTTCTCCATATCATTATTTAACCTGCTCGGGTTACTATTGCCCAATTTGTCACGCTTTATGTTTATAACGTGAGGCTCGGATATTTCCAATGATGTGGCGATGGTCAAGACGTTCAAACGGCGATCTTTGAGAATGGCCCCATTTCTCCGCAGACTTTTGCAGGTCTTCCACTTCCTCACATGATCAAGGTACGTTGCCGAGGAATCTTACTTTGGAAGGTTTGGATATTTCTTTTATAGATTCCGAACGCTTGTTTTTACAAAAAATGCCATTTAGCCTTCTCGAACCTCTTGAATTTTTGAATATTACTCAGAAGTTGAATCATATTATCTACAACTGGTTTCTGGTTTCTTCATTGATCTTCTCGTGAAAAATTTCTGATGTTCGATGGATATTGTTTTTTAAATAAGTATTATTATCGTGTATTAATTAATTCACAGTAATACATTTTAAATTGCATTATGTATGTGACGTTTGTATTATGATAAGCGTGTCTCCTTTATATAGAGACATGCAGGATAAGATAGGTATTGCTTCCCCGTAGCAACTAAAACTAGAACGAAAAAATAGTTTTAGTCAAAGTGTGATTATGCGAACTATTAAAAAAGATTTTGAAGTTTTGATAGACCAAATTTTCGGAAGATATTTCCTAATTCACGTTAGGTTCCCGTTGTCTGTGTTTATTCTGCAAACCATTAGCATCGCACTATTCCATTTTTTGTACGAATTAAAATAATTAACAACTATAACCAAATGCATTATAAGAACATGGAGGAATATAGTGAAAATTATCTAAATTATGTAGCATCCTAAGTGGAAGATTAGATAATTTTATAACAAGTAATTTAATATTGAAAGTACACCTTGGATAGTACATTTTAGTTTAAACTCGACATTGGTGTGATTTGTGCCTTGTTAAATAATATTAGATAAGAGCTTTTGTATTTATGTCTGGGTTGACAAATTAACAAAGAAGATGAATTGTCCCACAAATTACCAATGTTGCGACTCCTTTCCAACATCCGATGCCGCTTCAATTAATACCAATCCACTTGAAATTATGGAAGATAATCTCAGTAACTTTCAAGACGATCTTAGTCGAAATAGTAAGGCTTTGTGTTATCCCGAAGTCGTCTCTAATTCTTACCATCAAATTAGCGAATTACAAAATAGCCAATTAACTGCCTTAGATCAATTTTCGTCGACTTTACCTTGCCGAACTTATCAAAATTGGGATTACAATCAATGTTATAGTTATTACGATAATGGATGTTACAATACATGTCAATTCGTAAACGTCATCGATATAGAAGATTTTATGTGAGTTATTAATTTTTGTTTTGTGTGTCTGTGAAAAATAATTCACTTAATCAAGATAAATATGTTTATTGTGGTCTGAGATCCAAAATAATGATAAGCATTTTTTGAGCGTTTTTGTAAATTAAAACATTTTCTCAAAATTTGCTTTCATTGGATGTATGGGATGTATGGATAAAACAATACCGAGGAAAGCTTTTGTTTAAAAACGAGCAAAAGTCATAGTTATTACTACAATCTTGTATTGTGTCTGAAATCCTTTTCATTAACAAAATCGTCCTTTTATTTTGCTTCATTGTTTCATTCTCTTAAATTTACGAAACAGGAGACTATCGTTTAAATTAAATGAGCAATGAGTTTTTATAAATAGAGAAATATAAATTTTTGTCTAGCGCAAGTCTCTTTACTAGGAAACAAATCACATTACCTGTACTTAATATAAATATTTGATAATATTTTTGGACGACTTCCAAGCACGGGATTCTCCTGTCACATGTTGGGTACAAAAGTTGTTAAATAACCCATCATTTTCAATCTGTTCAGTTAAGTTGGTTTTTGGTATTGTAGGTATCTATTTTACTGATTTTAATGATTTAAAATGACTATGACCAATGACGAGTTGTATGAAGAACAACTGTAAGTTATCTACATTTTATTAAATTAAAATAATATTTACTTGTTATTAATAATTAATTAGATTGCCTCTTTAATACCTACTTATTTTGATTAAAATTTAATTACACTTTGATATGATGATGGACATAATATTGATGAATTTGGTGCAAATTTTCTATTCCGAAATAATATTTTTGTGAATGAATTATATTTTTCACTATTTGTATGTTTGTTGATGTTAATTATTTATTTGTTGTAAAGTTATTTCTTCGTTACGAATTTATTTAAATTTGAGACATTTTTAACCTCCGGAACTCGTTTCTCAAATCTTTCATCATTAAAAGAATAAGCTGAAGACTTGGACGAAGAACAAGTAGTTGAGACGTTTATGTAAGAATTTCGTAAGAGTATATACTAACTTTTTGAGAAACTGCCCAAATCCCTATATAGGTAATTGAGAAACTCTAAAAATTCTTGTTTTTCTGTTCTCTTGTGAACATCAGTGAATTCAATTAGTAAAGACTGTATGTAGGAATGTAGGTGCTTTTAAAGAGATGCTCGAATTTTGATTATAATAAGCTAAATACATCCTATAATAAAGGAAACAATGTCATAGGAAATGCGCAGTAAGGTCCTAAAGATACAGATATATAGACAAAAAGAGATGAGAGAGAGAATATGTCACTGTCAGAGGGGACTGTCACCATATATGTCTGTGTTAGGGGGGAATGTGTCAATGTTGGGAGGGATATGACAGATGAAATTGATAGATGGGATGAGTTGACAGATGAGATTAGAGATAAGATTGGCAGATGAGACTAACAGAAAAGGCTGACATAAAATTAGATGACATTGAGATTGACAGATGAGATGAGATGACAATGAGATAAGAGAATGGTTTTTATAGAGATGTGATCAACTGTTTTTTACATTAGGGTTAGATATGATATTTTTGTTCTTATCTTTTAATTGCTTCTAAAAACGTTACAAAGGATTCAAAAATAATTAGACTATAATTCAAGAGTCGAACTATGTTTTTCGAAAATTTTAATTCATTCGACAAATTAAAGCCAAACTTTAAACGTATTGTTTTGACAGATATCTAAAATCGAAGTCGGTGGTAGTGACATTATACATACTTGATGAATATTGTGTCAAAAGTCAGGTGTTCACTTCTATTAATAAACCCCATGCAATGACAATCTTAATAGGCATGGATAAATGGATATGATATAAATAAAAAATGCACGTTTTTGAGGCATGCCAATGAAAGTTCAAGTGCCCTAAACGCATTTTTCACACTTTAAAATTTAAAAAAATAATTTTTCAACAGTTTGACGTTTCTTTGAATTTGTATAAAGTGCTACAGTATAAATATTTACAGTACGCATCACTTAACTTGGCGAGAACTTGGAATGCGTTATGGTATACAGGGTTGATTCACCGTAACGTTTTGGAGCTTCGACAAGTACGACCGATCTGAAAATTTCAGTTCACATACAATGGCTACTAATATATTCGATAAAAGTATTTTCTAGACCATATCGCTTCTGATTAAACCAGATGCAGCACTAACTTTGTTAATTTAAATGAAATACAGTAGGACCTCGATAGTCCGGACTAGTTAATCCGTTTTTTGTAAACATCCGGATTACTCATGCATGATAATATTTTTATATTCTGATTTATCATAAAAGGCTTTATTTTTACAAGTCTACTGGAATCGTTAGGTTGTACCTAGTTAGTAGTTAAGAGAAAACGGTGCAAACGGACCTTTATCAGCTAAGTTCTGCTGTGACTGCATATTTATTTGTAAACAAGAAACAGGGAAAGCATTAGACATGTTGATTCGGTTTATCTACGTATGCAAATTTCGAAGTATAACATAGGAACATAATGAAAGAAATTATTCGATAGGGATTAGGGAAGAATTCGGATCACCAAACACTCGAATTTTCGAGGTTCTGTACTATAATTCTTTTAAAATAAGTGGATTGAATACTTTGGATTTACTCAGATTATTCGTCTGATACCTGGTGTCTACCTGCTTGCCTGTTTGTGTGCATGTTTATCTATCTGTCTGTGTGTCTGTCTGTTCCTAAGAGTGTAAACACGATAAATTAAAATTGAATAGCTGGAGGAGCAATTTGAAACCAGGTTTTTCTTGAAAAATGTATTGTTTTTGTCTTTTTTTTATTGAAACGCACAGATAAAATTTTTATTTTAATTTTTATCTCTTTTACCAGTTTAAGAAATTGGTAATTTCAAAAAAGCGTTTCTTTGGGGAATTCAGTCTGTTGCCTTTTATTACACTAGAATATCGTTTGGGTTTTTAAAATAAATAATTGAAGATTATAGATAATTTAAAGCAGCGTTTCTAAACCTTTTAGGTTTAAGACCCCTCAAATTCCAGTCATTATTTTTGGCGAACCTCTCTGTGTTGTTTTTTTTTTCAAAATAATTAAGTTTTTTAATACAAATTTAGTAGAACAAAATAAATTGATTCTAAAGTAAGAAACATACATAAAGTAATAAAATACTGCCTGTGGTGTATCACAGATATACTGGATTATCGAAAATGCGCAGTAAGGTCTGAAAGATACAGAGATATAAAAAGTGATAGAGAAATGGGGAGTGGGGGAAGTAGGATAGGGATTGGCTTAAAGAAATCAGGAGTGGTTTGCCACCATAGCTACCGTCTGTCAAATGTCAATCTGTCATATAGTTACCTTACGTAAATGTCGTCGCTGATACCATATGTCAATGTCAGAGGGAGGCTTATCTTTCACTCTACATAAGTCAATGACGTCTGTCACCATATGTCAATTTCATCTATCATTTCATAATTATGGGAGGTGGGGTTATATAAATTTCAGAGATTGGTTTAGTAGAGAGATGTGGAATGGGGGTAATCTGTCACTCTATTTACTTATATATGAAATATAATCTGTCACAATAGAGGGGTCATCTGTCATGCCATGTCATTTCATATGTCAGAGGGGTCTATTGACAGACGAGATTAAATGACAGATGAGACTGACAGATAAGACTGACACATAATATGAGATGGCAGATAAGATTGACAGATGACATTTACAGATGAGATGATATGACATAATATGGAACTGACAGATGATATTCATAGACAGACAGACGGGCAGAAAGAAGGTTTATTTGTTAAAATTTAATTTTTAATTTTCATTGGCTTAAAAGTTCAAATTAAAATCTAAATTTTACTATAGATTTGTCTAGGTTGAGAAACGCTTGTTTAAAGGGAGCATTGGAGTAACGAGGGAAGCACTTGTAGCAATACTGACTGCAATATTGACTGTGTCAACCAGCTAGTCTAGCATGTCGAAGTTGTCAGTTTTACTTTTATCGAATTTTTAAACAAACTTATATTAGCTTTGTCGAAATGAAAGCTTTCATGTTCAAATTGGAGAACAGTTATTGCTCCTCGATTATGAAATTGCTTGTGGGATATGTAATATAAGTCTGAATTGGAACAAGGTCTTCTTATTAAGGGCACTTGAAGTATAAGCGTTTTAGCAACATCTTGCACAGTATGTAATTGTAGCATAAAAATGTACTTCAAACAGTATAAGGTTTTTCTAAAATAATAGGAGTAATTGATATTCATTATAACACCCTAGTTCCTCGTAGGAAGAAAAGCTTTTGAACTAATTGTTAATTGTTTTAAAAGGCTTCCTTTTATTTAATATCGCAACTAATTCACTAATAAATTAGTTATAATAATGTTATACAGATGCTTAGTGTTAGCATTAAATTGAACAATTAAATTCTATTTAGATTCAGCTTGCTTGTGCTTGATTGATACATGATCTATTGCAAATTTTATTCAAGAGTTTAACGTACCTAGTAGGTTCATGGTTAAACAGTCGTCACTTCGACTGGGGAGACAATTTAAATTTAATTTCATATGTTGTAACTACATACAACAAAACAGACTTCAATTGCATATTTTAGTGGATTATGAAACAATTTCAATATGACAAAATGTAACAGCTTAAGGATGCGATTTAGTAGGCACAAGCCATCGCAGTCGCACTCATTGCTTAGATGGACAACATTTGCTAATTTTGCGTTGTCAATTTCTCAAAAACCAAAAGTTAAAATGAAATATTGATTTGTTTACCAAATAGTTACCTTTAAGGTCTCGGGGATGAGTTAAATTCAGCCTCAAATGTGAAGTATTTATATAAAGATAAATAACTGTAAAATACAGTACAAAAATGAAAAGTTATTTTTATTAATTGCCACCTTATTTCTCTACAAAAATCTTTCAAAAATTGCTCATCCCAGAGATTTTAACGGCAACTATTTGATAAAAAATCAGCATTTTATTTTAAATTTTGGTTTTTGAGAAATTGACAACGCAAAATTAGCGAATGTTGTTCATCTAAGCAAAGAGTGCGACTGCCATGGCTTGTGCCTACTAAATCGCATCCTTAAGAACCATCAGTTCTACAATTGAAAAAAGCATACTTATCATATAGCCTAACACCTCTAAAAGTAGATTATTCTTCTTGCCAGAATTGTGCTTTTTTTTACATTTCTTGGACAAGGTGTCGTTTATGATGTGTTTATGATGATTTTTGAGTAGAGCAAAATTTCTAATCTGAACATTTGTTGCAGGAACAATGAAAAGAGAAAAGAAAAATCTCGGGATGCTGCCAGGTGTAGACGATCGAGAGAAACCGAAATTTTTAACGATTTAGCCCATAATTTACCATTAGATACGGAACAAATCTCACAGCTCGATAAGGCTTCGATTATGCGACTTGCTATCTCATATTTGCGAGTACGAGATATGGTTACATTAGGTTAGTTTTGTTGACTTTTTATTGTAACCAAATTTTAACTCACAAAATAGAAATAAAACAATTTTCTTTTCTGTTACAGTTCCTGAAATCAAAGGTAGTAGTAAAGCGTTAGCCGATGAATCTGTCTTTCTTAAATCGCTGGAAGGATTTCTGTTGGTGCTTTCGACTGATGGAGATTTTATATACTTATCTGAAAACGTTAGTGACTTTTTGGGAATCCAACAGGTAATTAAAACAATAATTTAACTAACTTTTTATGTACTAATACATTTATTTTAGATCGATTTAATGGGACAAAATGTTTACGATTATAGCCATCCTTGTGATCATGATGAATTAAAAGATATGTTAACGACGCGCCGAGAAATTAGCACTGCACCAAAGTCGGCTTTTATACGCCTCAAATGCACCCTTACAAACAAAGGACGATCTGTTAATTTAAAATCGGCTACATACAAGGTTTGTATGGGTTCTACTAACCAAATGTTTGTTAACCACCAACGTAGTTTAGTTAATAACGTAATTTTCCATTACAACACACTCAATTTGCAAATAGGTAAACTAAGGCTTTATCCTATGGAGCTTAGTTAAACATGTTTTGCTATAAACTTGTAATAAATTGATATTTGTTTATCTCCCACATAAATTAATTTACTGTTAGCTATAAGTATAATAAAATATTTAACTTATAAATGTTATTGTAGGTTATTCACTGCACCGGTCATATGGTCCACAAAGATTTGCCAAAATCGAAAACTTCGTCTGAAAAAAATAGTTATGAAATGGACCAATGTTTAGTCGCTGTAGGACAACCAATTCCTCATCCTTCAAATATAGAGGCACCTCTTGGACGTAATACTTTTCTATCGAAACATAGCTTAGATATGAAATTCACTTACGCCGATGACATGTAAGTAACTAATTAATTTGAGCAACCATTGAATTACCGGTTATGTATTTGTTTTAGAATGATGGATTTTCTCGGATATACATCAGAAGATTTAATTGATAAATCGCTTTACGAATATCATCATGCTATGGACAGTGACTCAATTTGCAGTGCTTTTAAATGCTGTGAGTATTTTGTTTCTTTTAATTTTTCTATTTTTTATAGCTTCTAAAAATATATTCTTATGATTGGGATGATGTGGTATTTTATAATGAAATTATGGAGCAAACACCTATGTTACGGTATTAATTTTGTGAAAAAATGTAACCAATAGAGTTATGAATACGTAGAAATATTACATGAACTTTTAGATTTTAGATACCAGACCTCTCGGTCATAGAGATTTATGGGTGTTTGCACCGCTTACAAATTAACTGACAGATAGTTTAACTGGTGGATAAGTTGTCAAAAACCTTTGCATCTGATACATTTTCTACAAAAGTACCTGCTACTTATGGCCTTTTGCACCAATTTTAGTTTATGTGGCAAATAAATTATATTTTTACAACTTATTCGCCAGATAAACTATCTGTCAGTTAATTTGTAAGCGGTGCAAACGCCCATTAATATGTAAAATCATACTTTGGTCATTTTCTGCTTCCCAATTTATTTAGGAAAAAAAATCTTTTGAATAAAAGTTTTAGAGCATAAAAGTCTGCATCTAAATCAACAAGCAAAATTAATTTTGGATGCTATATAACGCCATAAATTTAATTTGAAAATTTCAAAAATTAGCAGAAATAGCGGTTGCCTTGTGAAACAAAAATAAAAACTGTCTAATTTTTTACTTTTTATCTGTCAAAATAAGTTTGTATTTTATATTCAATGGAGTTGTCATGATGTTCAATTTTATTCTACAAGGTGCGCCCAATCGACGGTCCCAAACGTCAAATTACAGTATTACCAAATTACTTTTATTGTATAAAATTGTTTGAATTTGTTCAAATTTGTTTGAATTTTATACAATAAAAGTAATTGGCAATACTGTAATTTGATGTTTGGGACCGTCAATTGTGCGCTCCTTGTGGAATAAAATTGAACTTCATGACAACTGACACGCTCTATTATCTAATTTATTTAATACTTTATTTATTTATTACTTTATTACTTAATTTATTTTTAGTTTCAGTTAATTTAATTTTCTCAAAAATTGTTTTTATACAATGTTTTGTAATTTTTATTTGAAGTATTTCATGGCAGCCGATGGTGACCGAGAGGTTCGGTTACCATCCGGTATAAAGCTTTATAGTTTAACACTTTTATTCTTATTCAATATTAGACGCAGTACTTAATTCGGTAAATTAAAAAGCTATCGTTGCATAGACATTTATTACGCTTTGAATAATTTTAAAGATATCCTTGATATTTAATGTCTTCAATTAAAATTATATTACCGTAATAATAATTATATAATTCAACTTACACACTGCAGTAGCTGTAACTCAATTATCTAAATTTACATTGTATTTAACGTCTTTCCAAGATGTGAAACTTCCTGGGTGTTAATAGTTTAATAAGAAATTTAGATATTGGTGCGTCTATTTTTACTTTGGAAATAATTAAATTGTAATTGGTTTTAGTATTAACTGCTTTACCTAATTTTACTAATTTTAAACTGTTCAAGTTCTAAATCTCTTTTGTTTGAAATTGAAAATTACTTTAACTGGTGCAATCGCTTGCATAGAATATTGTTAAAGCTTTAGTCGGTGTTTTTTTTTTTTTTTATTGAACACTTCAAAGTACGTTGCTCCTTGAAATGGTAAATACAGTCTTTTTTTATTTTTCCAAACCGTCGAGATAACATTTTCAAAGCATTTTTCTTTTTCAAAGTTTACCGGTGGCGTTGAGTTTCCACAATTTTCCTTATTTTTACTACTCAATCATTTATAATTGTAAAAATTGAAATCACAAAACACAATATTGAAGAATGTTATTAATATTCAGCTTTTAATTCTGAAAATATATTTCCTTTGTTCATTTTCATATTATAAATCCGATATTGGTTTCAAAATTGATTATCGACAATTTTTCTTATCACCCGACGTGATTAATAAAACACACTTGATAAGCCAATTCCTACTAGAATTTACTATTTTTCAGTTATTGATTTATTTATTTCCTGATTTACTGCTAGTTTCTCTAACTTTAGTTATCTATTGACGAATACATACGTTATTTCTAAATGTTAAAAAACCGGTTATAGTAAATAGAACTAAATAGAAATAGTTAAGTTCTGGAATGTTATGGATCCATAACGTTAGAGAAAGTCGACATTAATGATTTCTTTGAGTTTAGAAAATCTTTAAATTGACAAAAATAATTTTAAATATTTATTATACGATTTTACACAAACTTAAATAATATATTACATTTTTTTAAATAAATAGCAAAAGTACTTAAAATTGTCTCGTCAACATTAATAAAATGATACCACTCAAAATGGTAGATAGCGTTATGCTCGTAGCCGAATTACATGAGTCGATATTTTGTTCCACATCTTTCAAAGATTCAACATCAATTTTGAGCTCTTTTAATTCTTTTGTAATTGTCTCTAAGACAGTTTTATCTAAATCTGTTTTTCTTGAAAGAATAGATAATCTCTCTGCAATAATTAAAATTATTACTTATGTCACGATTTTAGTTGCTATTACTTACGTGTATGACTATTTGCTCCACTGTCATCTTTGCAATCATAAATGACGGCGTAAACCTTGTAATCGGTTTTTAAAATATTATGATCTAACTTTTGAGCCGCTTCTTCGTCGTTCAAAAATACATTATATTTGGCTTCCGTCCCAGTGATTGGTTTAAGTCTTAGTAAAGTGTTCCCTGCGTTATCTTTGTCAAATATTTGAAAATAGTCTGCTCTAAATGGTTCTGGTTGTTGTGGTACTATATGATGTATTTCATATTTTGCCATAACGCATCCACCAGTTGTAAGTTCGTTGTCGTACCTCTGAATTTCAAACCATTCTCCTAAGAACTGAAAAATAAAATTTTATTAATAACAAAGAAGAATTAAAAAAATTAAAATATTTACAGCATCTTGTGTAAATCCTTCCAAATACTTCACTGTAGGACATTTTCCTTCGGCAGCAAGAACAGTGCTTACTACAAAACACAAAAAAATGGCGATAAGTTGCATTGTTTTTTAACTATTTTAGAAACTACAATGAGGTGTTTTTTATATAAATCAACTTTTTATATTAAATGATAATAGGTGTATTTTTACATTCTTCACTTATCTCGAAATTATGATTAATTTGATAATTTTGATGGATGCTATTGGTTAAAATTTTTTGATTACTGAATACTGATTACCACGATTAAATTAACCTTTGCATTTACCCAAATTTAATTGGATACTACTTCTTTTGAAAATTTGTTTGATGATTAATCCATACATCTTTATCGGATAATAGCAGTACCTACTCACTTTGATCATGAGTTTGATAAAATCGTACATTTTACTTAATTTTTACAAATTTGAACTAATTTTCTCATCCCAACGATTTCAGGGGCGTAAAACGAGGAATACTTATTAAACTCGTGGATATTTTTTGAGCTTTTACTTCTTGAATATTGTAGAAAACGTAAAAATATTAAAAGAGATCAAAAATGTTTTTTTTTTAAATCCCGAACGCTTACGTTAAAGCGCCCTATAAAAAAATACAATTTGAAATATTCCATTACGCTCCATTTCTTGGAATTTTTATTCGATTTAGAGATATCACCATGGTTTCATTATCAATACATTATTGATTTGAAATAAATGAGTATTGTTATTGTAAATAGCTTTTTTGTACGCAGTCCAACAATTTCCATTTTGTTATTGTAAGAATCGTTATTAGATAACTCCAATACTGTTGGGAAAATTATTCGAAATTATTAGTGTGCTAAAGTGAGAAACTTTTGAGAAGAATAGGGCTGAACCAATGCGCTATAACGAAAATGTGTCTGCTAACATCTTGTCGCATAAATTTTAGAGATAGGGAGAAAGCTCCCTCCATATGTACTACGCAAGATATTGGCTCCACCCTGTTCTTCTCATAAGTTCCGGACTATACCTACAGGTCTTACAGACAGGATAATACTTTTACTTGTTACTCAATTGTAAAACGTCATCTAACCAAGCTGTCTATAACCTTTGAAAATCAATGTTTACAAGTTTGACTTTCAAAGCTTTCTAAAAACAATTTATGGACATTTTTGACGCTACTGACAGCTGACAGAAATTGTTTAATTGTAATTTAATTAATTTGTAAGTGAATTAAGCATGAGTAACAAGTAAAGTATTGTACATTACACGCCTGGTAACTGTTTTAACAGGCTCAAAGAGGTGACAGGCTCGCCGGAGCGGCTCGCCAGTCATAATCCTCTTTGCGCCAGTTAAAACGGTTTTACCTGGCTTGTAATGTTAAATACTATTTTTTAAGCTGCTTTTAATAAATAATTTACACTAATAAATGCAAACAACATGCTCTTCAGAGTGGATTTTTGTTTTGGTAAAACTTCATTAGAGTTGCTTTGAATGTTTGTAAAAAAAATTGATCTCTCTTCTTGCAGTTAAGCAAAGCACAAAATGTGAAAAAAAAAAGAAAAACAAAGGATTTGGCTATACAAGCAACTTTTTCCTGTTCGTCAAATCTTGTAATTTTGTCTTTTCAGAAAGCTAACTTTACGAGCTTTCAAAATATTGAAAAATATACAGAGTGTTCTATTTAAATTAAAAAAATTTATCCCATTTCCGGTTAAACCGGAAGTAAAAATATAAAGTGTTTTGTATCTTGTACATAATTTGACAATGATAATTTTAGAAGCTTTCAAAATATTTAAAAATATTCAAGGTGATTGTAAAAATTTTGATATTTTTCTAATTTATAGTTTAACCGGAAGCGTTTTGTTAACCGAAAATAGTGTCAAATAATAGATATTCATGGAATTGATACATATATCCATTTTTAAGTTTTCATTTTTATTACAAAAGAAATTAGAGATTTTAGAAGTTGTGACATTCAAAAAATAATTACTCCGAATCTGCTCTAACGATTTTGTTAAAAATTCATATTTCGATAGAGAATTACATGGTCTGTAACATATACAAAAAAGAAAAAATATGGCAAATGAAATTTTGAGAAAATCAATTGCAAAATTTGGCCCTTTAAAGGTATGCCAAGTTATAAGGAAGAAACACACGAAATGGGACAATCGTTTCATTGGCCGCCATTTTGAATAAAACAATTATTTTTTTGTTCATTTGGGACTCAGATATACTATCTTATAGCCAATTAAAAATGAATTTGGCTTAAATTTTCAAATATGAGCCCAAAATAACCACCTCATTTTTGGACACACTGTATAGATTTCTTATAAAAGCTTATTTTGCAGATGAAATATTTTTTAAGTGACTAAAATTAAATTTCATCAACATCGGTTCAGTAGTTTTTGCCCCACAACTGTAACGGACATACAGAGTAGCATATTATTATACTGTGATACAGATATTTTAGTTCAATGCATTTTTGAAATCAGGGGAACTCAAAAATTTTGGTTGTTTTTTTTTTCTCGATTTTAATAACTTTGAAACTAACAGAAATTTTCCACATATTTCACAATATTCTCTTTGTTGATCATTTTTATTAAAAACATAAATTGTCGATTACTCTTATCAAAAATCAGTCTAAAACGCCAAAACAATTGTGTGTGATAAATCTTCAAGTTTGTCTCTTGGACAAAGTTCTCTTATTTTTAGACAGAGTGATTGATATTGGATTTCCAGCATGAGGATCTCACTTATTATTTTTAAGAGATATACTATAGGTTTTAACTCGGTTTTAACTGATTCAAAGATTTGAATTATTTCAAACAATGATTCTGAAAATTGAAAAAAAAATTAAAATTCAAGTAATACATGATGAAATAAAACCAGATTTCCACAAAAATGATTTAATTTGTTTAATAACAAACGACGCGTTTCGCTTCAATGTAGCTTCGTCAAAGTTGTAATTTGTAACCTGACGAAGCTACATTGTAGCGAAACGCGTCGTTTGTTATTAAACAAATTAAATCATTTTTGTGGAAATCTGGTTTTATTTCATCATGTATTATTATATTGATTTCCATCAAGTATCGGCCTCATCGATCAATCAAATTAAAATTTTTATTTTACTCAAATTTTGAGATCTGTACCGACATCTTTGAAATTCCTTTTAATGTAAACGGAGTGGATAATTCTTTTTACTTGATTCCGTTTGGTTTCATCACGATCGACTTTGTTTTTGCTTGTCCCTGAAGCTCCCATGACATTTTAAGTGTCAATTTTATCTTGAAACTTGTAAAATATGTATGATATGTATTTTTGGAAAGCTATAATATATGATCATCAAGTTATCTACCATCTTTTAAGATTGACAACCTTCATAATTAATTAATTATGTTTGTTATCTTGTTTCTATGGCAGCTGTTCATTGTTGTAAATTTTGTTTGCAAAATGAATTTTTCCCACCTTTTAATCCATTCACCATTTACTTGAATGGTGACAGCTCTTGACTAAGTGTCAACTAATACAATAACAAACATAAATGACGGACAACTATTAATACTTTTGTTTTTGTTTTTTTTCTAATTTATACCGGGTGGAATCTGTCACCCTAACATGGCCAACAATAGCGCAAATAAATAGTGAACGGATTATATGAATTTAATATGCTGCAGGGCTGCAAATAGTGTGCGAAACTTTTTTTAAAAACTATTAGTTTGGACGGATGAGTGTATGTTTACAAATTCAGAACTTTTAGATCATCTCAACGACCATTATTATAGAGAGAATCATCATATTCATAGAGCAAAGCGACCACCACTCATCCGTTTGGTATTAATATCCGAGCAGGTTGTCATAGGAACTGAAAAACAAAAGCAATTCGAGTGTTCATCTTCAACAATAGAAAACCTGATTATGATTCAGCTTTCAAAAGCAGATATTTTATAGGTTTTACAATAAAATTGGAACGTAAAACAACGTGTGCGCACATCATTAAATTCAGAAAAATGATGAGAATTACAAATTGTTCGCTCATAAGAAGAATTAAAGTTGACCATTATTAAACAAAAGTGAATCGATTTAGAGAAAGAAACTAACTGTTAAGGGGTTTCAAAAGGATGTTTCAGAGAAGTCTACGCATAGGTACTTAAAAACTTGTGTAAAATAAAAGTTATAGTCGCTATCGTAATAAGTTAGATCTCCACGATGGTGGATGAGTTTTAGTCACTTAAAGTAAACAATAAAAATTACTATCAACTATCCATATAGTACGTATACATAAGTGAGTATACTATATAATAGCAATTCACACAAAGCGTTTTTTTTATCATATTATCGAAGTCACATAAGGTATCTATTTTAAATGTCCTGTATACTGTATAATTTTATCATTAGACGTCATTGAACATTAAACAAAAAAAATCAGAAATTTTCATCATCATCGTGTTATATTGATTTATTGTAAGTATAATCTGAATTAAGCATGTTTAAAAGTCAGTAAAAGGACGTCCAAGTATTTTAATTGTACTCTAAACTAATTGTGCAAGTTTAGACGTCTGTTCGAAATTTCGGAGTTAGAGCCTTATGTCACATTTACATTATGTCGAGGATTGCTAGTTTAGAGTCACGCTATGGTCATGCCAAATATGTTGACAGATGGGTTTACAGAAAATCCTCTGACATATGAAATGACATATGGCATAACAGATGACCCCTTCCCCCTATGATGACAGATTGAAATTTGACACATAGTAACAGCTTACCCCAACTCCTCATCTCTCTAAACCCATCTCGGAAATAACATGAACGATGACAGATTGGTTGACTAATGGAATGCTAGATAACTCCACTTGACATATGAAATGACAGATGAAATCAACATAGGGTGACAGATGACCTTGACATTAACATACGTTGGGTGACAGTGACATTGACATAATGGTAACTATCGTAACAGACTGACATTTGACACATGATAACTATGGTGAAAGATTGACATTTGACACATGGTAACTAAGGTCACAGACCATGCTTCATTTCTCTAAACCAATCTCTATCCTACTTCTCCCATTCTGTCTATTTCTTTTTATATATTTGTCTCTTTCGGACCTTACTACACATTCTCAATGATCCATGTGTGTTTTATTGTGTGGATTTATAAAAATTACAAGTGTATATTATTAATTAATTTAATTTTATTGATACAATAATTGATTAGATGATAATATAATACAATAAATTTAGTCATAAAAAATAATACATTTATGAGGAATCGTTTTTCTATAGTTTTTCGATAGTAAAATTATAGTGTTATCACATCCCCAGCATACCAGCTTAGCATAGCTCAGATTAGAAATGGAATTAGAAACGTGGGCAGCCTAAAAGCTACCTAGAGAGAAGAATACCTTTAATAAACGTTGTATTTTCTTAAACTGTATACTGTATGTTGCAAAAGTTTAAAGCGACTGAAGCAGTATTCAGAGAGTGCATAGTGCAGTGCAGAATGCAGAGAATATAAAGGTTTAGAATAAAATATAATAGTATAAAATAAAAAAAATAAAATATCTAGTTCTGGATACACTACATACATCTACATTATCAAATTTTCGTGTTTTTATATATTATTTTCAAGAGCTCAAGTTAAATGTACGGTGTGTTGTCTACCGTTCAGTGATGTGATATATACTTATTAATTATATCTTTTAATAAACCTTTTAGTACCTATTTACACCACCTCTATTAATCAAAACAAACTCTAGAGACGAACAAGAGTTTAAAAAAATCTCATTAATATCTATAATAATTATAAAATATTCTAAGCAAAAAGCAGAGTCTCTTTAAATTATCTGTTTAGTTTGGATTTTGAGAAAAGTCAGAATATGTCCCGTGAATATGTTTAGGTACCTACTTCATAATATTATAGGTAGATAAAATTGATTAATACTATGTACATTAGTTTTTTCAATTATCACTACAGAATTAAATTTTAAATCTTATCGTTAAAAGTAATTATAACTATACTGATCATGATTCACTTTAGGTGATGACCTCGAGCTCGAGACTTAAAATTTTGTATGAGTTTGGGGTTTAGTCCCAGGTAGGCGAATCTACATTATTTTCTGTAGCTAATCCGGTTAAACCTATTATCAGCACAAAAATAATATCGCATCTAAACTATACGATCTAACAAGATGGCCAAACCTTAACATGCCTATAGTAAATCTGAACTCATGCAGTTCAAGGCACCTCTTAAACTTTTAGTATAGTTTTCCAATAAATAAACGGTTTTGATGACTTTAGTGGTGCTTAACTGTAATAAAAGAACGGTTTACGATCTTGAAAGGACACAACAATTTATACCTGCTATTTTAAAACTGTCCAAGGCTTGAAAAACAATGTCGTTTTATGTAACATTTGTCTACGACAATACTATCAGTCAATCACTTTGTATTTAATTTCTTGTCGGTTCTTATTTAGAAAGTGGAGCTATTCTTAAAGTACCTCTAGAGTCAAAGTCATAAAACTGTTTATTTATTGACAAACTATACAGAATACAGAGGGTGCTCGATTAGTTTAGTTGAAAACAACACAATAAGCCATGTTGTGTGCTCTTATGCAAACCTTAACTTACTGGATGACGTATCTACAATAATTTGATATAAATTTTTTTACCAATTAATTAAAAATATAATGAAGATTTGTCTGTAATTAGTTGATTATATTAACATTGAATAGAAATTGTGTATACCTAAATTAATATGAAACCGTTATGTACCTAATTCAAAAATTTTAATTAAAGTTGTAATTGCTTCATTTTTTTTTCTTTTAACTAATTATAAAAGTTTATTAAAAAAAATTAGACTAAAATTTGATTAGTTGCTTCTTTGAGTATTTAAATTTTCCCCTAATTTCATAGAACTGCCGGAAAAAAGCACTTTTTAAAGTACATGCAAATGAGTTCATATCAAACTGTTCTTTAAGAAAATCAATTAACGCTTTTTTACTTTTTCATATACTACATATACTTGAAAAATAATTTCCCTACATCTCAACCTCTCTAAGACGAAAACAAAAAAAGAAAAAAGTCTGTCTGTATGTTGCGATATGGTAGCGGCTGTAAATCAATAACTGATGCTGAACTGATTTTGATGAAGTTTAATTTGAGAATTTTATACAGGGTGGCCGAAAATATGGGGTATATTTCTGACGACTTTCAGCACAAAAGCTCCATAATTTAAATTTGGCTGTAAAGATCGTGCTTATTGTAAACTTCCAGTTGAAATATCCTGAAACTATTCTATACCCATGCAATAGGTATTATGTTGATCAGTTTTATAATCCAATAATATACCGGGTGTCCCACTTAGCATGCTCACCATGGGGATCTCGTAAACTATAAGAGATACGAAGTCGGTTAAATGACACCAAATGTAGCCTCTTTCATGGCCAACTCGATCCTACTTTTGTTTTTTGAAAAATATTATTAGCACTCTAGATATTTACAAAAAACTGAAAAAGTTGATTTTCTTTAAATGCCTATAACTTTTTTATTAATCAAAATAATTTCAATTTTCAAAAAGGGGATAATAGGCACTACTAAAACCAATAAATTTAATAAACAAAAGAATTTTTTTATAAGGCCGTTTTGGAGATATGATGCAAAGTTACATTTTTTTAAATGCAAACCTAACCTCAATTTTATGTTGTTGCATATCTAATTTTTTTCTCTTTTCAAAAATATAAGGGTTGATAGGCTTAATTTTTCAAATTCTTGTTTGGTAACATAAAATTAAATAATAAATTTGTTATTTAATGTTAAAAATATTTTTTTTAATCAAATATCCCTTGAAACAATTGAATAAAAAAAAACAATTGAAATTAAACATAAGAATATCAAAAAAAAGTGTAAATCAATTTCATAAAAAAATACTAAAAAATAAAAAAAATTTAAAAACTTAAAAACATATATTTTTGAAAAGAGAAAGTAATTAGTTTTGCAGAAACATAAAATTGAGGTTAGGTTTGCATTTAAAAAAATGTAACTTTGCATCATATCTCCAAAACGGCCTTATAAAAAAATTCTTTTGTTTATTAAATTTATTGGTTTTAGTAGTGCCTATTATCCCTTTTTTGAAAATTTAAATTATTTTGATTAATAAAAAAGTTATAGGCATTTAAAGAAAATCAACTTTTTCAGTTTTTTGTAAATATCTAGAGTGCTAATAATATTTTTCAAAAAACAAAAGTAGGATCGAGTTGGCCATGAAAGAGGCTACATTTGGTGTCATTTAACCGACTTCGTATCTCTTACAGTTTACGAGATCCCCATGGTGAGCATGCTAAGTGGGACACCCTGTATATGAATTTAAATTCATCTACATACCTAACGTAACAAACTTATTAGTATCACGAAAATAACGAAGCGTTGATATTGAAGTTACGAAATTACATAATATGCAAATTTTCTCAAAACTATGAATTAACTTTCATTGGAAATTATTTAGTAAGTGTATACGTGTGGCTTTTCAAATTTCAATCAAAATCAAATTTGTTATAATTAAAATCTCCTTGTTTTCCCAGTAATAAACAAATTACTTATTTACATGTTCGACCATTGAGGTTCGATGCTTCTATAAACAGAGTTACAAACAATTAGTTGTTATTTACAGTAACAGGTAACGATGCGCGTAAATTTTCTTCTTATAATTAGAACTTTTGTGCTATAATGAAAATTAATCAATGTACCTATAGTTTGAAACAACATTTATAATGAAATGACAAATGAAATCTGTAACGCTTCGCAAAAGATGAGACGAGGGTTGTAACTTGTAATGGGTTTAGTAAAAACATTTTTTAAGCCTGTAGGAAGAGAAAATGGAAAAGTAACTTTCCAAAAGTGTTATATAAATTCATTTATATATTTTAATTGAAATTGATGATAAATAAAACTTTACCTATACATCCGAAAACTTCCTCTGTTGTGGAAGCGTATACCTAATGTTTTATTCAAACTCTTTACTCTTAAAGACCTGACACGAAGTTTGTTTCCAGTGATAAATTTTTTTCAAACAAAACAATCATTCTATCAAGTTTTAATCACCATTGATGAATTGGACGCAATTTTTTATCAGTTCTGTTCCATGCGGAGTTTTAACAATTATTTTCAGAGCGTGAGTGGGTCGGGATGCTTGAAATTTCTTTCGGATTTTTCAATAGCAAATATTTAACTAGAGCAAAACATTTTGTTACTTTAATTAAAAGTTTAAAATTTTTCCGAACTTTCCTTTTTAATAATCCGTTCGGGATATTCAAACTTCATTTAATTTTGAAGTTATTTAGACGATAAACATAATCTGAACACAGTGAAAACAGTTTTTACTTTTATTTGTAGTAAAACGTTTTTATGTTATTTTAGTATATAATTACGCTAAAACTTTGTGAAATTTAAATTTTAGTATAATGCGAGTTTGCTTTCAAACCAAGCTCGTATACATGTCGTAAGGTCTGGTTAGTATTGTCGTAAAACAGATTGAATCGAAACGAGCTTGGCTGGAAACGTAAGCTCAAATTGTACGTCTATGTAGACCGGGTGAATCCCCTAAAAATGGCTCTTTGTGTTCCAGCATGAATGAAGTCGAGGATTGATTGAGTAAAAAAATTTCTTTATTAAGTTCATAACTTTTGAATAACTTACGTAATATTTTTTTTTATGTAATTTGGTCTTGGGGTGCTTTTATAGTTTACATTTTCTTTTAAAACTTTGTTTTAGTGTTACAATTTGTTGTTTATAACTTTTTCCATTATTACTTTCTTGTTCTTTGTAAAAATGTGGCCTTATATTCCAATTATATTTAGAAGATGTAATAATGGTCTCAAAATATTACTTCCTTGCGGGGAAGTTTTATATTATTTTTTATCCATGTAAATTGTTTCAATTAGGGTGGTATTAAACGTTGGAAGTTTACTTTATTAGGAGCTTATCTTTCTCTGATCTGTTGTGTCTGCCTACCTGAATCGATGTCTGTTTATCTATCCATTTATCTGTCTGTCTGTTGGCTATCGGTCTAGACCAAATACAAACAATTTTCAGTCTCGACTGAGCCTTGTGAATGCAGTTGTCATAAAGTTCAATTTTATTCCACAAGGTGCACACAATCGACGGTCCCAAACGTCAAATTACGGTATTACCAATTACTTTTATTGCATAAATTTGTTTGAATTTTAATGAAATTAGTAATACTGTAATTTGACGTTTGGGAGCGTCGATTGTGTGCACCTTGTGGAATAAAATTGAACTTCATGACAACTGACACGCTCCATTTTCAGTCTCGATCGAGACCCTTGAATGCAGTACGACTGTTTTAAACGTATGAAGCTTGGTTACTTAGAAGCTTCTTTTTCTCTGGTCTATTGCGGATGTCTACTTGGGCCGATATGTCTGTTTATCTATCCATTTATCTGTATTGACCAAATATAAACAATTTTCAGTCTCGGCCGAGACCGAGACCCTTGAATGCAGTACGACTGTTTTAAACGTTAGAAGTTTGGTTTATTAAAAGCTTCTTTCTCTGGTTTGCTATGGCTATCTACACGGATCTGAAGATCTGTGTGCCTGTTTGCCCATCTGTCTGTACGTGCGCATATATGTATGGGTGTATGTATGTCTGTCAGGGGTGAACTTAAGTGCTGGTCTCGATAAACAATTTTCAGTCTCGACCGAGACTCTGGAATGATCTCGTCTGGGTTTGGGTGAGACGAGACTGGACCACTAATGTGTATAACTTCGGTATATTAAAGGTTATTCTTGAACTTTCTCCAATTAAGATCGCTTCATTTTATATACAAAATTATTAGTTTTAGCAAAATAGTTGGTATTCTCGTATAACTATTTTCTTTAAATATATCTTCTTATTGTTTTAGTGTTTTCCAAAGGACAATGTGAGACCAGCCGCTATAGATTTTTAGCAAGAACGGGAGGATACGTTTGGGTGCTAACACAAGCGACTTTGATCTACGACAAAATGCGAAAACCTCAAAGCGTCGTCTGCGTAAACTACATTATAAGGTAGGAAATCATTTAATTTTGTGTGCATGCCGGGTTTTTTTATATTCAAAAATAGTGTTTCAAATATTTCAAATTTTTTACATATCACAAAGTTGTAAATTAACTTACATTTTGTATATTTTTGTATCGTGTTGAAGAACAAAGCTTTGTAGCTTTGAACTAAAGAATAGATATTTCTTTATAAATGAAGGTAAGTGATGTGAAAAGATTTCATTCGACATTTTTTTAAATATACTTTACGCCTCCATTCGCGAATCTGTCAGTGTCTCGTTTATTTTTTTACTCGACTCTCAAATACCGCTATGAATTTTCTAATTGAAAATTTCACGAATTGTTTCAGAAATTTTTTAACTTTTTATATTGTTTTCAAGTTTTATTATATTCTAGTGCAAATTTGAAAAGGTATCATAATTTTTATAATTATATTAAAAAAAACGTATCCTTAATTCATTATGCAAGCACGCAAGGATATTAACGAGAAAAAAGTTTACAAGATCGTGTAATTATCTTTTTCAACCTAATTATATATCGATGAACATCTTGTGTTAAACGAAAGTTATACGAACTAATTTGCAATTTTTACCCGAGTTACAAGAATTGCATCGAAACGACCAACATTTGCATTATTTCCCATAACTACTCTATTTTTGTGTAGTGTCGCGCTTTTTTAACTTGTTAATGCATTTATATCGACGCTATGTTATGGTGCTCTGCCAAAAAGTTACCTAACGTTTGGAATGTAAATAAATCGCGTTCTCAATTCTTCTACTCGCGAAAATGGCTAAATGTCATCTTCGATTGATTTAATTCAAGGTAGTTTAATTTGAAATTTTAAACAATATATTGTTGTAGTCGTACAAAAAATATTGTTTGCATCTCTGGTGTAAAATTCGATGTTGGTCCTATAGTTTGAGTGTTTACCTCGGCTACGCCTCGTGAAATATCTCCCACATGTACGGGCCAAAAGCCTAATGCGAGTGTTTACCTCGGCTACGCCTCGTGTAACATTTCCCACACTTACAGGCTAAAATCTGTAACTTTACGCCCTTGATACAAAATAGATATTTTATGCAAGATTTTGACCAGTATGTGTGATAGTTGTTTCACGAGGCGTAACCAAAAGGTTTGTTTTATCCCGATTAATCGACTTGACCATAGTAACACTTTTTCGCCCGAGGGAAAAAAGAGTCACTTTACGCCCAGTGTTGAGAGCGTAAAGTAGTATTTATTAACCAGGTCGTACAAAAATAACTGCAAGAGGTTTAAAACTCAGTGATTTGATGTTTTTGCATCTTACTGTGTATTCTAAGGTATATCTCAGTGAGATGTGACTTTCTACCCCTTGGAGACCGAATTTTCAAATGACAATAAAGCTTGAAGATGTTAATACAATGCAGCGAGAAATAGTCATTTAAAGTTGTTATTAGATATTTGCTACTCCAATGCATTTGTTAACTTGTTACTGAGATGCTAAGAAATGCTCCCCTGGTATGTTCAAATGAAGTCACGTACACATTGTATACAGGATAAACAATATTGAGAGTGGACACTGGACATGTTCAGTCGCATGACCTAATTTTATAATGGAATACTCATTATTTACGTCCCATTCAACAACAACTGTCACATCGACTATGATATTCCATGGCAATTTTGATCCAGAAATGTAAGAAAATAATTCTCAATCTTCCGAGTTATTTTTCTCTCATTTGTGTTTTATACATTTTTACTTCCTTTGTACCTTGAGCTTTTCTATTCACATTTTATTGGCTGACACTACACGATTTTAGCATTTAAAGTGGCACTTTCTTACAAATAAAATTACATATCAACACGTAATTTGCTTTCGGTTGTGTTAAAAGCAATTTTGGCAACAATTTCATTTTAATATTCACACTGCATTTCGGATTTTGTCATCGTAAAACTTACGACTTTTTAAAGAAAACTATTTGACGTTGTAACTTATACTACTCTTTTTCTTTACCGTAAGGTTTTATATTTTCTTCGTACGTTTATATGAGATTTTCACTCAACTTATACCCTTTCTTTGTGTTGAGATGTCGTGAATAGTGTAGTAAACAACTTTAAATTCAAAAAATGTATGTGCAAAAATGCATTTTATAATGTTGCAAAAGTTATAATTTTTATATAATGTTGCACAGAAAAGTATATTTTTAAATTTTACAAAAGCAGGTGTTATATTAGGCACGTAAAGCAATTATAGTTATACAAATTTAAGTCATTTTGAAATATTACGGATTTTTAAGTTTAGTTGGCTATGAATTTTTTTAATTACACAATTTGCAATTTAATGCTCGCTCACATGTAAATGTGGCTAAGCCTCAATTCTTACCACATAGAATATAATGTATTCAACGGTTCAGTTAAGATAACGGGAATGTGTAGGATCATTGAGATGAGGGTTTAGTCCTCCGCGTTAGCAATAAATTGAATAAAAAAGAAACTTGCTGAGAATATTTAATTAGCACAATGTCGTTATGTAAAAATTAAAAACAGTACTTCCATTTGAAAACTCCCTCGATTAACCCCAGATCTGTGGCAGACATGGTTTTGATAAAACAACACGTCGATTTAGATTTTGAGAGAAAAGTTTAAAACTGCTGTCCATTTAATTTTATGTGCAACCCTTTAACCCCAAGCCATTCCAACTTTGCAGTTTCAAACAGCGTCCACTGACTGTCTTGTGGTAGATTATTTTAAATGACGTTGAAATCCCTCTTTTTAAGCAAAAAAATTTAAATCATTTACGAGTTGCAGAGATAAACTTTAACTATACCTAATGCATTACATCAACAATATGACAGTCATAAGTACAGACAATTATTTTATTAAATATTTGCTAAACAATACTGAAGTGTATTTTCGTGCGAAAATACGCGAAGTGCGCGCGAAAAGTATGGAAACATCCCAAATAAAACTGAATCGAATGGTTTTTTTTGTTAAATCTTGAAACACGTCGATTTTAATTTTTTGAAATCCACATTTTTAGGTTATTATAATTTTCAGGTATTCATTTGTTTTTAAGTAATGACGTCATCAATATATTTTTTAATTGACAGTATAAAAATGTTGATACCTTACACAAGAAAATTTTGGAGAAATAAATTACGACGATTTTTAATAAGTGTTTATGTTTATTAAATTTAAATTATAAAATTGGAGGAATTATAGCTAAATAATTACATTTAAAAATTTTTTGACGTTTTATATATTTATAATTTTATAATTTATATAAAAAAAACAGCTAAAACTAAAATTTATAAAAAATTAAATTTAAAATAATTTTTTTCTTCACAATTTCCTTATGTAAGGTATCAATATTTTTATACTGCCATTTAGACAATTGAATAACGTACCCAAATCACGAAAAAGAAAGTAGGTTGCCATTTAAAAAAATCATTGATGACGTCATACAAATAAATATTCGAAATTTATTTTGACACACAAATGTGTATTTCAAAAAAATAAAATCGATGTGTTTCAAGATTTATCCAAAAAACCATTCATTTCAGCTGTAATTTGTCTTCATTCTCGAGTTCCCTCTTTGTAAAAAAAACATTTTGATTGAATAATTGATAAATTGTGAATTTTATCAATTTTAATAAACTTTTTATAGGTTCAAAATATATTTATTTTCGTTGAAATATTTAAAAATGGATATTTTTGTTAAATTTTCAACATTTTTCTCAATAACATAATGGATAACTGTTCAAATAATTCTTTTTTTCTGTAATTTGGCACAAAAACTTGCAAACAAATAGCTTTTGAATACAACAACACAATCCAAATAATAAAATTATAGTTTTAAAACTTATAAAGGAGCAAGGGAAAAAACAATGTTTTGCAAGTGCGTAAGATTTATTTAAAAACTTATTATTTTTTTATATTTTGGCAAACAAATTTAGTTAAGGATAAATAAGAATAACTAAAAAGTAATTTAAAATATAATTTGAAACTTTGGAATTCTTTGAAGTTTAAACAAAAATTTGTTTTAAGAATTTAATATTACTTAACTCGAAGTTAGGTAACTTATTGCAATATGGCGTTTATAAAATTTTATATTAAATTACTGTCTGTACTACAGGAAGAGGTATTACCTTTAGCCTACTTATTAAAAAAAATAAAATTTAGAAAACTTCCTGTGTAAAAGGATAAGAGCTCAAACGTAAACCTGATGGAACTAGATGCAAAGCAGCAGAAAATGGGTTCTTAATGATAATTACAAGAGCTTAAAAAACGTTCTTGTCACAGTGTCTTACTATTTTAAATTTTTATCAAAATCGGAAAGAATGTTTTTAGCTTGGCCAATGCATATACCTAGGTACAGTATCACCAAGCTTACAAGAGTCCCGGAAAACATGCGAACTAATTTGAAGGCCAATCACGTGAAAGAATTCGTCTAAGTACACTCTTGCTCACAATTGTTTGGTATAAAAACAAAACCGAACTTGACTTTTACGTTAAAAGTATTGTCAAAAAATCGATGTTTTAATTTTTTTAAATAATTACACTCTATACATTTTCGATCACTAGCATTGCATCATTTGAGTCACGTGAATCACTTTTCCTGAAAAGCTTGTAGAGATCTTGCCAAATCTAAACGACCTTAAATGCGCATAAGAGTAAGTGGGAAAGCTGTAGAAAACGTTGTTTTCATAATGGTTTTCACGTATTATGTAACCTTGGTTATTGGGTATTACACAATTTTGGTTCTACGCAGGTCCTTTAGATCTGGCAAGAATTCTACGGCGCTGTTATTTTTGACTAGCCCCTTTTTTTCTAATAAATAAAGACATAAAATTTGAGGTTTCTCTTTGATTAAGTTGGTTAGTTCTCTAATTAAATAGTGCTCGTGCTCCAATTTTTGCCTGAGGGATAAAATTGTTATTTTTTAAATTTGTGTTGCTTGATTTTGGTAGTTAAAGTGAGAACAAATTTTTGACAAAAGACTCTCATCCCGGTACGCGCTCGTGTTTTTTCGCCAGTTTGTTCTTATTTAATTTCTAATCAAGCAATGCTCATTAAAAATAAAAATTTTACCGGCAAGAATGGAAGCACTCGTGTTCTCACAATTTAAAAAATATGATGACATTTGACTTGTGATTACGAATACTTCTTCGACTGTACAATGAGCGATTTACAATGGGCGTGTCTGGGCCCACTCAGGGTTTTTCTAAGCTTCTTGGCACTGTAAATCAATTAAAAGCTGAACTTTTGTATCCAAAATATGTTCGTTTTGTCTGTATGTTTGTCGGTCCATAAGAACGATAATTTGTCATGTTTACCGAATGATATCTGGTAGACTTTCAAATGTTTGCTCTAGTTCTAGTCATACATATTCAGTGCGATACCGGTCAGTCCCAATTCCGGTTCAGATCTATATTTTTCCCTTCAGGGTCTGACCAGAGCTTTTTATATCAGAGACGATGATATCGTTACATCAGAGCTGAAACCATAAAATAGAGACAATAGAAGAATAATTTGAGTAATTGGCTTTTACTAAGCCACCTGAAGGAAGCTTTTTCAAAACATATTGTTTAACCAGTAAAATAAAAAGGCATTTTTTGGAGACCTTGTCGAAGTATAAAGAAAGTTAGAAATGAAATATTTAGAATATTGGAAAAAGGGAAATGTAAAACGTAACACAAAAGAATTTTCACCTGAAATATAAGAAAACGTAATAAAATTCTTTACATCTGACTCAACTTAGAATTTGATAAAAGCACACCCTCTACCAAGAGAGTCAAAATTAATTAAATTCCTAATTTAATTCTTAATTATGAAAAGATGTCTTTCATCTTCATGTAGCCTGTTTTGAGTGTACTGACATAAAAATTAACCTCTACCCTCATTATGTATAGTTTAGGTATAAGTAACACTTCTTGTTGCCTCACGGTGTTTTAGATGTTAACATATACAGAGTGAGTCACCTCGATCAGGAGACCTCGACCACGCCTCCTCAGGAATGATGTTTGCTTCTTCCAACTGCATTCAATTTGAATGCAAAATTTGACATCCCATCTACAACCAACCAAATTTGTGCAGTTTCTTAATTTTTTATGTGTTAGCTATTAGTCAAAATCAGATGTTACTTTAACATTTTTGCTTATACGTTGTGATATTTACAGCAGGTCAAAACTTTTTAACTTTAATCAATTGTAAGGGCCGTTTTACATGAACTAAATGTCGTACTAAATTGTTAGTAGAGTACTGAATCTACTCGAGGAGTAAGAGCACGGGAATCTAAGCTTTAACGTCGTGCACGGTCGTGCGTCAAAATTTGCTCCTTGAGTTGATTCCGTACTAACAAGTTAGTACGACATTTAGTCCATGTAAAACGGCCCTAAGTTGCATTTTTTTACATAAAACGTCCTGTATATTTTCAAGCATTTAGAGACAGTTCATTTTCTCTTACAAATCTTATCAATCATTATCTGTTGATGTCTAAGTAAATTCCTTTTTTTTATTTATTCAGCAAATAGAAATAGGTCTTACACAGACAAATTTTTGATTTGTTGATATTCTAGGATTAGGTGTTGGTAATGCCAAATTTTGCAGAAAAGGTTAAATGTCTTGGCAACGCTGCACTCGAAAATAAAAATCGTAAAAGACGTGGTTTTGTAAAGGCTATTAAGTGGTCAGTATTATCCTCTAAACATATAAAGACATACCTACAGTGTGAATAAAAAAGTAAAGAACATTGATATGCTTGAGCCTTTATTATTAGTTTTAGAAAAAAAATTCTTAGTGTAGTCAACGAACCAAAATTTATCCTGATTTTCGGACTTTTTTTGTAACAGCGAGTTTTTTTCCTTAATCGGTCGAAACCATTCATGTGAGTTTGTGTATAAAATCTCTCAACTCAATTTTGACCGGAAGGCCCTTATTCTTCGACTTTAGTGTAAAAGTTTGACTTTTTCAAGTTTCCGTTTCACTATTTTTTGAATAACTTCGCTTGTATTGGTCGGATCCGGACCAAAAAATTTTCTTTTTGTTTGTAATGAATCTCACTTTAAAACTACTTGAGTTAAAATAATCAATATTAATTTCCTAACCCAAAAAAAATTCAAAACTGCCGTCATTAGTGAGTCGTAGTTTTTTATAGAGAACTCGAGTAATAATTAATATTACGGTATGAAACTTTAGGAAGTTGTAGCTGATATAGTAACAAATCAATATTGCAAATTGGGTCCAAAAATATTGAGAACAAAGACTAAAATTTGCATTTTGGTTCAAATTTTCTAATTAATATTTGTTGTGAGCAATTGGTGGTATCGTAATAATTCTTCCCTTGAAATGTTGTAAATTTAGTGCTCTTTCAGATGAAACCAAAGACAATCACATTAGACCACGTTTTCTTCCAATTTCGTTGAAAAGAAAAATAAAATTTTTCAACTATTAACCCACAAAACTAATTTTAGTGGTCGAAATGGTTGACTTTAAAACCAGTTTTAATGTTTAAAAATAGTTTATAGGAGTTCTTTATGATTAATTTTCAAAAATACATAAAAGAAGAATTAAATTTCGACCACTAAAATTGGTTTTGTAGACAAACAGTTAAAAGATTTTCTTTTTATCTTTAAAGAAATCAGAAGAAAAAATGGTCTGATGTGATTGTTTTTGTTTTCATCTGAAAGAGCATTAAATTTCCTACATTTCAAGAGAAGAATTATTGGGACACCACCAATTGCTCACAACAAATATGAAAAAGAAAATTTGAACCAAAATGCAAAGTTTAGCCGTTGTTCTTAAATTTTTGGATCCAACTTGTAATATGGATTTGTTACTATATTAGCTGCAACTTCCTAAAGTTTCATACCATAACATTAATTAAAACTCAAGTTTTCTAGAAAAAACTGCAACCGACCAATGACGACAGTTTTCAATTTTTTTTGGGTTAGGAAATTAATATAAATAATTTTAACCCAATCAGTTTTAAAGAGAGATTCATTACCAACAAAAGGAAAATTTTTTGGTCCCGATGCGACCAATACAAGCGAAGTTATTCAAGAAATAGTGAAACGGAAACTTGAAAAAGTCAAACTTTTACACTAAAGTCGAAGAATAAGGGCCTTCCGGTCAAAATTGAGTTGAGACATTTTATACACAAACTCACAGGAATGGTTTCGACCGATTAAGGAAAAAAACTCGCTGTTACAAAAAAAGTCCGAAAATCAGGATAAATTTTGGTTCGTTGACTACACTATTAACAAAAGTTTAATATTTATTTGCCACAATTTGACGCTTTTCAATTTTTTTCTGATGTCATACCTTCAGAGCATACGACAGTACACTATTTAAATTGTTCTTTACTTTTTGTTCACACTGTATTACATACAGTGTTGGAATACAGTTGGAATAGTGCCATGCACGAACCGTCTACCCTGTAGTAAAACAGAAAGAAATGTACTTTTGTTCTCATACAAATCTCATTGCAACTGTTTTTCCTCTATTGTTTCATCTCTTATTATGTTTCCACTTAATTTTTTTTAAATATGAAATTAAGCACTTAAATTTTCTTGTAATTATTTTCTATTAAATTTAACAAAGAAAATATTAAATGGCAAAATTACCAAATGTCCCTTATTATTAAATTTTATGTACGTAAGTATTAAATAAAATACTTACATAAAAATCCACTATACAGTACAATGTGATAATTTATTTGCGGTTAGCTTTATCAACTATAACGTCATAACTGTATGCACCAAAAAGTCAGTCACCTCCTGTATGATATTTCTAAACATTACACAATATTATACCAATACATAATTATCTTCAACGTTAAATCACCAACTGAAGGATCGAACCATGATCGAACTGTAGTGTTGTACTGTGGTGGTTGTGACCCCCTTTATTAGGAAGAGAAAACGTGACTCGGAGCAGGTATATACTTTGAGGTATTGTTGGTGCTACGAAGGTATACTACATGTTGCGAGTCACATTTTCTTTATATTGACAAACTTGTGGAACGCACAAATTTTATACACAAACCAATTAAAACAATTTACATAAATTTCAAGCACTGCCTACGCAGTCTAATTGATTACAAATTGTTGGAGTTTAGTAAAGCAAATCAATTTGAGTTGAAAATTATTCTCTTCGAAACAGAATGGAAACACAAATTCAAGTCCTGTGGGCCATTAGATACAATTTGCACAACTTTTGTGTAATAATGCATAATGTAACCTTTTAAGATTAACAAGTTATTCTGAACTAATTTTATGGTTAATTTAAATTTAAGCCGAGGAAAAAGTTTTTGCTCCAGCTAAATAATTAAGAGGATAATTTTAGTGGATCCTTTTTTTAACTCTTTTATTAAATTCTCGTATGCAAATGTGCTCGACTTTCTTAAATTCTCATTATTTAAAGCACTTTAGGATTTAGAATGTTTTTTGTTGCTTTCGTTGAATTCTCAAAAGCTGCTTCATAAACTTGCTGAACTAATAACTAACGAAGCCACTTCGTACTGTTTGGTATTGATCATTTAGACTTTCTTAAACTTTAATTGAAAGTTGTGCAAAGTTACACGTCTTGTGCAACTTTATTCGCGTTTATTTCAACTCTCACAAGGGGTTGAAATGAAAAAAAAATAAAAACTAATTTTTTTTTGTAAATTCAAGCTTTAAAATGGAGTCCTTCTTAGTTCCTTGTTATTCGTAAATATTTTTACAAGGACTTTAAAATAAATTATGGGTGGATTATGGTTTAGTTTATATGTGTTAACATGAGATTAGAGCATCGCGTTGCAAATTTCGACGCCACCTACAGTTGCATTTGAGTTGCAGGAGCGTCGCGTATCCATCCCCACTCTTTTAGGAAAACCCACCCCGTCTTCCTTTCACCCTGAATTTCATTTCCACTTCGATTTATTCTTGCATGAGGCACGTTAAAGTGTAGTTGTTGGTGTTCGATTGATAAATATTGTCATGTTTATATTGGCTAGCTGTGATGATTACGATAATAATATTTGTTGAAATTAAAATGTGTTACCTGTGATTGAAAGAATATTTTTGAAAAAATATAATGTCAATTTATCGAAAAATGGTGCTAACAATTTATCAGATTGTTGATGTAGAAAAAAGTATTTTGTAGGAAAAAATGTAACACGCCGGTGATTTGTGCAAATAATTTTACTAAATTTATTTTTGATGTAAGTTTTCTTTGTGTACAAACGGATCGAAGGATACTTCTGTTTGCATAATCAAATCAATGAGTATTACATACAAATTTTTGCCTCAAAGAAGAGCTAAAAGTGGAAACGAGGAAGTGACCTTTGATCTTTTACATTTTTCTTTCCAACTTGTTTTTTAGCAAAAATAAATTGATATCATTTTTTGTTATCGTTTCAAATATTAGTACTTGGACCAAATTAATTTTTTCGGTAGTTTTTATTTCCTTTTACTCCAAAAATAGTTTGGATAGGGAAAAAGTTTGGAAACCACAAATGGAGCACGTTTAATGACATTGTTATTATTCCAATTGCATGTCCGAATTTTGCAAATTCAACAAACGTTGCCTATTAATCCGATTAGTTACAAAACGATTATGTTTTTCATTGTAATTTGTTTCTGGATCTCTTCCAAAACAAAAGCCACTAAACAAGCGTAACAAAAACAATTCAGTAACCTTAAACGAGACCAAAAACTAGTTTGTAAAACAATTCCAAATTGTAATTATGAGCATTCAAGCAAGAATTTTTTTTTTGGCGCAACTGGCTATTAGAGTTTTTTCAGTTTCCATACTCTCGTTCAATTTTTCCAAGCATTGAAAAGTAAATCAAAGTATCAGTTAAATTGAGTGCCGATAAAAATATTTCTGATTGGAATTTCCTACCTTTTTTTTATTTAATTTTTCCTCCCCCAATAATCAATTTGACAAATAAGCCAAATAATGAAGAATTATGATTTCGCTTTCTTGGTTAATTGCCTAAATAACAGCCGTCTCCTGCATCTCAATTATCTTCATAATAGCCCACAGTTCCATTATGTACATTTACGTACAAAACTTCCTCCACGCTGTTTAATTTTAATTATTAGTAAACAACAATTTATTTAATTTTGTGTAAAAATTATTATCTTTATCAATTAATTTTTACAATAAAATATTTACATATTTGATAATGAGGCTAACCTTGGCAATAATTTGTATTCAAAATTGTTGATGTTTTATGCAATGTTTTAGCACTTTTATTGTTATTTTTTGTGTTTAATTATTAATAATTATATAAAACAGGTCGATCTAAATTTTTAAATAGCACTTAATTGTAGCTTTTACGTATAAATGACGTTCCACTGTAAGACTTTTTTAATGAAAAGCACGAAATTATTGGCAAAGTATGCAGGACCATGGACGGTCAGCGCAGACGGTGGTCATGGGCTAAATTGAATTGCTCTTCCCAAACATTCACATTAAAACGTAAGGGAGGAGGGAAGGGGGTAAAAGGAACAGGATATTTTCTTCCTTTAACGAATCCACTCCATAATGACGTGAGTTATCCGACACCCATCAGCTGTTCGACTTCCAATTGAAAACATGCTGGGTTTTGGGTAGGCACGTAATGGTACCAATATAGCCCTAGTCTGTCTTCGAAATTTTCTAAGTTTAGAAGTTTCTTCCTACAAAAATTTCTAAATGTTAGGTTAAGGCGAGGGGTTATACCATTGAATAAAGAAGTATCTACCCTCTATTCTACCAGGAAAGAGCCATTTAACTATTATCCGTTCACTATTTATTTGTGCTATGGTTGGCCATGTTAGGGTGACAGATTCCACCTGGTATAAATTAGAAAAAAATTAGGTTAAGTATTGTAGAGTAGCGGCTTTTATTCAGTTGTGTTAATAGTTGGTCTATCAATGATCTGTCATTTTTTTGGTACTGTCAAGAGCTGTCAGTCAACTTAATAGGGACTTTTTATTTTGGCAAACCAAAAACAAAAGTTCATGGCCAACCATGGCACAAATAAATAGTGAACGGATTATAATAATACGGATCGCAATTGTTTTTAAAAATATATCGATTTCCAGTCAATTTCTCCAATAGAAATAGTTGCTTATACTCCCACTTATAAGGAAAGATCGTGACAGCCAATGATAATGTAAACTCGACGAAATGAATGAGTCATCCATAGCTTTACAAAATGTCGTTTCCGTCGCATTCTCTCTTATAGAAAACGGTTGCTAACCTTCCTTCCGCATCTTTATCTTCTGAGGGTTATCCGCTCTCTGCAGTCAATGTGCAAAAATTGAGCTGTCAACGGTAGTCCTCTGTAGTCAATGGCAGCCATAGCATATATGCAATCATAGGTAATCAACTGCAGTCAGTGTACAAATTCAGAACAGTGGTTGACCCCTCGGGTTAAGGTGTGAAAATCTCGGTGATCATTCAACTTCTTTCTCTTACAAAATGTTCCTTTTTTACCTTCCATTACGTATTTTAATTATCTGGATTGAAAAAAATTGACGAGGTCATCAGTGTGGGTGAACTAATTTTAAATAAATGCAAAAGTTTTTTGGTTACAAGCCGCAAAAATGTCCAAATTTAATTGGAAGGCGCCATTTGAAAATAAATAAGCCGCCAGCGAAAATTTGTCTAACAATTTGAAAAAAAATCTCACCCTTGATTAAAAGCTATTATTAACGAAGTTTCTAAATTAACTTTTAGAATAGGTAGGAATTTTTGTGGATAAGCTCTGGTCAAATTTATTGGCCGAAAGAAATTTTTCTTCTATTATTAAAGCGACATAAATCTTCTTACTTTGTGACAAATAGTATTAAATCGTGATCGATATTGTACAATTTTCTCTCATTATTGGATTTGTTCGTATAAATCGTTTCAGAAAAATTATTTTAATGAGTTTTACGCTTGCCATGTGAGTTTATGTTCAGTTGTAGACATTGTAGACATCTTGTAGAATGCTCTAGAAATTGTAGTAACCACAAAAGTGTGAACTAATTGCTTCACAGTATTTTGTAACAGAATTTGTAATGTGACAGATTAGAGTAAGTTTACACAAAAATTAACATCGTAGCAACTGAAACAAATTCATTAAGTTAATTACGATTTAAAAACAAGTGAAAAGCAAACGCTTGCTTAGGCGTGCATGAAATTAACAATAAAAGTTTCCTTATTAATAATAATAAATATGTATTTAGTTTTTTTTATTATTTTACGTTATTATTACATAACTGTTTTGCGAATTAGAAAAAAAGGACAATAACTGATTGCAATTAGATAACCCTAAACCCTCACCATATAATTCATAACATTGACGTCTTTGCTAAACTGCATTTTAGTAATTTATGTATTATGTTTTACTTAATAAGCGCAATTTCAAAATTTTTTTAGCACTTATCACAAGGCCAAAGAAGCTGAAATAGTGATAAAATTGTTAGGGGTAATGGTTATCTAAATACTTACATTTTGATTAATTTTCCATCTGTAGATTTCAAATTTTTTGATCTCAATTAACTACTTTATTATGGTAATAAATTTTTCGAGTTTGCCGAATGTGCATTTTACAAAATATACAGGGTAAATATAAAATTATGGCTTGCTCTAGATGACCACTCGCGACTGTCCGTTTGGAGCGGATCGTTGAGCCAAGAAAACTGATGCAAAAATTTTTTGTCCTCATTTTCCTGAGGAATGAACAGGCAAAGTTAAAACTCATTTTCATGGAAACTTTGAAACGTGATACTATTTCCTTTATAAAAGGTTATATTTCCTTTACCATTGTTCAATAAAAATCACGTGCTCTCAAAGCTTCTCATAATTTTAATTTTTAAAATTGAAATTTTTATGTGAATCAATGAGGTCTTTTACGCAAAACTCAATGTAGAGGGTGCCATCATTTCTGGTACACAAATCTCCTATTTATGTTTTACATCAGCTACTATAAAACTTTAATTTTGACAAGATTTTAATGTCCAGATTAGATGAATTTGACCTTCCTACAACTATTCTTGACCAATCAGAACTGATTTTTAATTTGATGTTTCGTCTAAAGGGCAAATCAGCATTAATGCCGACATTAGTTAATAAAGAGCTTTAGAGTACAGGTTGTTAATTTTTTAAGTTCGATGTCAATGATTTTGAACTTATTTGATCAATGAAGCAAAAATGTTAGAAACTTATCATTATAGGTGCAACCAAAACCTATCGGGGTGAGGGGACAGGAGGGGCTACTGCCCAGGTTTCGCAATATTACATATTTTTAACGGCTTTATATGAAAACTCAACTACGAATAGTAGTTTTTTTATCTACCACCATCAGTTTACCATTTTGTATAATTAAATAATTTATGCCCGGTTGCAAACAACAGAATTATATTTTAATTCGAGAATTAGATTTATAACCCTTTGATATGGCAACGTTACACAATGTAATGTCAAAGTTTGACGTTTGTAAATCAATATTAAAATCTAAGGTTAAGTTCTTTTTGTGTTGAATTGTGAAAACAGTTTGCTAGCGAATCCATTTTGTCAAACGGACATTTTTATTTATTTATTGTATAACGTTGCCACATCTAAGCATTATAAATCTAGATCTCGGATTAAAATATAATTCTCTTTGATGCAACCGAGCATTTTAGAAAATTATTGTTGAACTCAAAAGCAAAAGCTCCACCACACATCAACTTTCAATTTCAAATAAAAGTACTATAGAAATTGTTAGAAAAGCTCACAATATGAACAAAAATAATTCCCTGCAAATCCCTCGAGTTTTTTTTCAATTAAATTTAGAACTATAATAAACTTTTTCAAGAATCGAATTTAATTTTTTGACTTTGGTACTAACGAGACTTTCTTTTTAAAAAAAATATTTCAAATAATCTTTAAGGTTTTTCCATTGAAGTTTTCTTTTTTGAAAATATCGCATTGATCTTTGAGCAATTTAATTTCTTTTGCAATTTAAAATTAAATCAAAATGTTGATATGTTTAGATGTTTACATCAAAATCCCTGTTTCTTGTGTCTGCAAAAAATTGTTTGTAGACGACACTGAAGTTGTCAAGAAGTTTTATTTTAGCAAAAGTTTTATTTTAATAAGACATCGATGTCATCACTCATCAGTCTCTGCATATTTTTATTTTCAGGAATATAAATCTCAACTTGCCTTCTCATATAGGCTTTGCTTTCACTTACATAATGCTTAAACGGAGAGCTTCGTGTTGTCATCTACACTTCTTTTCAGGATTTATTATTCTTTCTCAAGGTTCAGATTTTATTATCTGAAACAGTCTTGAAACCTAATGTAGGGTAATTTATAGTCTCTGAACAGCTTTCTCTTCTTATGCTTACGTACGTACACCTTTAAATTTTCATCTAGTTTTTCCATTTAGTAAAATCGTTCCAGAGTCTGTCTTCTTCAGCGTGTCAAAATTTGGTTTTGTCTGTTTGTTTAGTAAAAGTGTATTTTCCAATTATTTTGTATTCCTCGAAAAATTCATAATTATATCGTAAATCTTAAAGCCTCATCAACCTTAACGAGATTCAGTTTCTTTAAAAAACCCTCGCTTTTTACATGCCCTGCAGTAAGGGATAGGCTAAACCCTTAAACACGAAATTAATTTTCGTTATTTGAAAATCTTGTTAACAATTTCAGAGAATCGTACCGTTCCAAAGCAAATAATTAAATTGATGTATAAATTGGTTGAGATATTTCAACTGTCGCAGTATCTTTTCTGTTGAACGGAATTACTCATATTTTTTTTTATTCGCAAACCAGGGAATTTGATTATTTTTTGTCGGTTGCAAATAGAGAAATATTTGATTCTTTAATGCATAAATTTTCCTCTTTATTATAAAAATCGAAGCCGTCGTCTGAATAATGCAACCATGACCTATCCAATCTCATCGAGTTAAACAACGCCATGGGCTCGAGGGAACAAATTTGCCCGAACTACTAAAACAACTTGAATTTTAATTTAATTAAACATTCATCATCTACATGCAAGCATATTTTCTAAAAATTGAAATCTTAAATTTAAAAACCCCCAGATTGTTTTATTATTTAACCAAATTTTTCATTTTGTTTACTTCAAAGCTATTGTATCAGCAACGAGGGTTGTATACTATTTTGAAAGTATTCTCTCGGGTGAATTTCAATCCCAAACTTTGTAATTTTATTCCATAAAAGTATATACATGAACTAAACTTCTCCATAGGTACGCATTGAAAGTGCTAATTAATTTTATGAATGGCTTTTGTAACATCTTTTGAAACTGTTTCAAAACTAAGATTTCCAACCTTTTGTCAGGAAAATTAACATGCGAAAAGTAACATAAGTTTTTTTAAACCTCTTCGTGGAGGTGCTTTGAAGGATTCCTCTATTAAATTTAAAGCGGTAACCACTTTATTTAAATTTTGCCCTAATTTAGTGCATTGAAGATTTATCTTTCAGCCTTCTGGTCTTTACATAATGAAAATAGAAGTAGGCTGAACAGCAGCTGATGCGTGGGTGGCCTATATTGTTGAAATGAAAGAGATAGAGATGGTTTTTCAAGGTCGGGCACATGCGCCTTCTAGTGCGATCGATATTCTACTACAGGAGTACAGGATGGGAAAAATTGTAAGTGGTGAAAGTATGCACTTTGACTAACCGGATTTTCGTCTCAAATGACAATTAAGGGAAATCAATTGGAAACAAGTCTGGAGGAGTTTTCGAGACTTTAGAGATGATGTTCGAGTTCTTTTTTAATAAACTTGAGATTGCTCGAAATTTTCTTCACAGCTGTTACTCAATATTCTTATTAATAACTTTTTGTAACTCGGAAAAGTTATAAAAGCAATAAAAAAACTTTTGTCGAAGAGCAAATCAAGGAAAATTTAAATTGAGAAGCATTCTGTTTTGTTTAAAAAACATTTTGTTTTGAGTTTCGTGTACATTTGATTAATGGCTTTTGATGTTAAAAACGGTTTTGAGAAGGAAAATAAATTTTTATTCCACAAATTTTATTTCGCTAAAATCACGTTTATATCTTCCTGTTAGGAAATGCTAGATCCATAATGTTTTCATCATAACTTCCTAAATGTTTTTCTCGCTGATTATATCAAACAAACCAACTTTTTAAGAAATAGATTGTTAAATGTTTGAAGAGCTGCTCTCTTTTTCGCATTTTCCAACCATTTAACTTTTTCTTTAAAATTTACATTTGAATTTGGCCCGAGATAAGAAAAATTGTGTACTTATTTTTTTATTTTCATTTTTATTTTAATATCGAAAGCAATTTTGGCCTTTATTGTTAAGTTTTCTTGAATTGAATAAATTAAATTTTAATGGAAGGCCTATGCCATTAAATTTTAATGAAATAACACGCTTTCGAACCTCACAAAAGTGGCTCAAGAGCTCAAGCTTTCAGACTTAAAATATTTTTCCAGACAATATTTGGCAATCTTTGGAGACTTTTCACGTGAATTCGATTCATCCTGGCAGTGAAAACCACCGAAAGTAAAATTGTCTAGTAAAGTTTCCCAATTTAGTGGTTCGAGTCTCATATAAGTTGGTGTCTATTATTAGCCCGGTTAGCATGTTCGTATGTAGTAGACGTATAAGATGGGCCTGTTCGTTTGACCTATTTCGAACGAAGGGTGCTTTGCTTGTGCAATAACCTAGCACGTAACTACGGGAGGGCCAGGTAGGCCCACCTAAAACTTTGCTCGACCACCCTTGTGCCCACCCTGATAAAATGACAATAACAAGCGAAAATTCAGATATTTACAGTGTGATCTGAATTCCACACAAAATATTTCATCTTTAAAAAGTTTTATGGGCTACTTAAATTATGTATTTGGTCAACCCAAAAATATTTGTAGCCACCAAGTGCTCACCTGATTTTAGGAAGCCAATTACGTGCCTGACAATAGCAGAGGAGTTGGGCTTTGGCTCCGTTGTGCTATATTCTCAATCATAAAGTATTTTTACGAGAAATATTTTACTTGAGGGTAATGGAAGTGATCCGAAATGACAATTGTCTCTTGATTAGAAAATTATGTATCTATTGATCGTATATAAAATACTAGGAACTAGAGAATTGAGACCGGGTCGTGAATCAAGCTCAATTGGTTTAATAACGTACGTACATACCTGAACAGTTTATTGTTAATGGATGTTAAAATTAATCGATTAGTATATTATTTCAGCATCTCGTGATTGCTTCATAAATCATTTTATTGTATAAATAAAACACAATTATTTATCGTGGGTGGCTTTGACGATTTGAAATAAAATTTTAAGTAAACATTAATTTTTCCACATTTTTACCTTTTTAAATGCTATGTTTGGAAAATTCTCTAGTATTGGGTGAGTAAATAAGAAGTTAACTTCTACTCATAAGCAATATTCAAATTTTTCAAATTCGCGCATTAACGCATTTCAACATCTTTATAATTAATGATATTTAAATATTACTTTAGCTTTTAGAGCTGCATAAGGCTAGATAAATATTTTTAAATTTATGTAAGACGTCAGAAAATTTAAATTATTGCAATTGAATACTGTATTTTTCGCAAAATAATGTACATCTTGAATAATTATTTGTCAATCAATTAAGTTCAAGGCAATGCGAATTGTATAGTATTGAAGTGTTATTTACTAAATTTATGTACAGAAAATAGATTAGCATTATCAATGCAATTTTGTAATGGAACATTAACTTTGATTCTGATACTTGTATTAATCAAAATTTTTCTTTTTTTGATTAAAATTTGCTTATGAGGGAAAATTTGTTAATCAAAAATTTGAGTAAATTGACAATTTATCTTAAATAAACACCATTAAGTAATTATTGGAAATTAGTTCCTAAAATAATAGTTTCTAATGTCCTACAGAGTTCCAGTGGTTTCAGGAAAAATCTTTAGAGGCTTTTTCAGAACTTTTGATTACATTAGTGTTGGATCTCTCTCTCTCTCTCTCTCTGACTGTCTGTCAGTGCCTTATAGTTTTCTGGAAAGTGAATAACGAAATCAAGACTTCGTAAAAATTGCAAGTATCCAACTGTTAGTGGAAGCCCTTTTGCTACTGTAGATGCTATACTACTCAGGGATGGCGCTAGCCGGTAAGCGCGGCATAGAGGTGCAACATGTTAAGGGCGACACGAGATGACACGACACCTCATTACAAATATTTTATAAAATTCATAATAATAACAAAAGGAGGCGAAATACTTAAAATTTTCAGGGGGCGCCAGAATAGGTAGCGCCGCCACTGGGTGCCCTATCTATCATTAACCCTGTATGTATTGAGATGAAAGGATGAAACTTTTATCTCTGTTACGAAAACCAAATTGAAATAAATCGAACAATAGCAAACCTTTTATGAACTCAATCATAGTATAAGTATACATAGTATGCCATTGCGCAGATTTTGTATTGTCTAGTAACGTCAGGAGTAGTCAACTCAACACGACTCGACGAGCACGACTTCTACCGTACTTACTACCCAACACTTCAATCAACGCGACGTATTCGTACTTGCATACATCCGTACTGCTCCCCCCTGACGTCATGCACGGCCAAGTTTGATTTTTGTACATCGGAATGGCATACTATGTATACTTATACTATGAATTCGATCATATTACACTCTATTAATGAAAACTGGCTTAGTACTAGCAAATAAAGTATTTTTTATTATACTTGCATTATAATCTGCCAATTTCACACTAAAAAGCGTTCATAAAATCGTCTTTATAGCACAAGTGCTCTATAAAGTCGTCTAGGTAACAACAATAATATTAACTGTTGTGCGACTGTTGTTCTGCAATGTAAACACAAAGCATCTCTGTGGCAACAAATATATCCAAAATCGGCACGCTTAATTTTAAAATTTTAAATACAGATTTTTTCTCTTTTATAAGAGGTTTTAGTTGCAATTATAATAAAAAATAGCGTATAATACTCGTGTATAAGTAGACTTTATCGCATACGCGCCGTTACAAGCACTCGCAAGCTCGTGCTTGTAATTTTCGTCGCTAATGCGATAAAGTCTTTCTTATACACATGTATTATAATATACTATTATGGTCTCGTTTGAACTAAATACTTCTGAACAGCTCTTACTGAAATTCAGAAACTAATTGTACCACGGTATTAGTCTTCAGTAGTCTTCACTCTCGTCAGCCACTTGGATTTGAATGGGCGTCTACATTCCGTGACGTTTTCGCTCATGATATTGAAGGCAATCTTACGTCTCATCTGATTATCTAAGCCATCGCTGCCCGACATCTCTAAGACTGCATCATTTCTTCTTTTACAAATATTTAATAACCTGTCAAAAAAGGAAATAGAATAATAGTTCACACCATCATAGAAAATCATTATGCAGGTCCTATGTGGCTTTCAGGCCGCCAGTTGGGTTCGCTTAAGCTATTTCGTTGATTACATTATCTCTCCTAAGTCTTTCGATGCTGCCTAACTATGTAACTAGATCGTATTGATACTTCTTCAGTTCAGATTCTGCAATGAACTATATATAATACATTTAGATCAGAGATGGCTATACGGTATACCACTTCTGATACTCTTTATGATCTCAATAGATCTTTAATACCTCTTTACCTCAGAACCTCTAATAGATCAAAGCGTTTCCTTCCTGGGTATAATTTCAGTTTGGTAGTCGAATTGTTCTAGTTTTAACTGTGTATTTGGTGTACTAACTTTGGTGTGTTAACTATAACCTTGGGTGATAACTGAAAACGATATAGGTGACAAATTCTGACCAAAATTAAGTTTTTGTAAACTCCAATAGACTAATTGCCAATAAGGCTCAGAAATCAATGTTAATATTTTTCCTGAAAGTAGTATACTGACCAAAAGTATACTCTTGTGTAAAATGCAAATACTATAATACTGTCTTGAGGGAGATTGGCGAGATTGCCACTTGCCATAGAACTATTTTCATAGTTTCAAGCAAAACTTCGTGATCATATCACTGATATTTGATCCGATAATATAAAATTTGAAAAAATATAATTACAATTTCATTAGCTTTGTATTATTCAAGATTCATTATGAGGGTAGGCAAGGGTAGGTATACTTGTTTACCTATAGTAAACTTTTTTTTACGATGCCCTGTAATTACAAAATTAATCAATAGAACAACGATTATTTATACGTTTTCCGCGTTATCCAATATTAAATTTGAAAAAGCTTCATCTCTGGTTACATTCAGTTGCTACACAACCCTCCAGCTCCCCAAAAGTAAAAGTTTTATTTACTTTTCGTTAAAACGGCCATTTTTTTATCAAAGATTTCCATCTAAGTGCTTAAAAGTATCGATTACATGTTAAACTCTATATAATCGTATTTTTCCAATCATTTTATTCTTTTTATAATACTTGAGCATCGTATCATAAAATCTTTCTTTTCTCCCATTTTCGAAAGCTCTCTCGAAAAGTTTGTTTAATTTTTAATTAGTTCGTTTATTTGTAAAATTTTTGTTTTAAAGCTCTTTTGTTTAATTTCCTTTAAATATAAATCGTTTTCATCAAAATTAAACGAGACTGGGATATTGTTTGTACGTGACCCCGTTTAGTTTACTTTGGATACAGATTTAAAACGTGTTTGCCTCCCTTAATGTGGATTATTACTAATTGATGTTGGAATTAACAACAGAATTAAACACGGGAAAAGTTTGTTTTTCAACTACTCGTATTAAAATGTGTGCATTTCTCTAAAGATTACTTTGCTAATTACCCAATTGAGCTTTTTTTTTATTATTTTAAAATTATTCCGTCAAATATTTGTTTATAAATTAACAATTTTGAGCATTTTGGTTGCTATTTTGAAATTTTGGTGCGTGATTTTTTTAAATGGTTCGATTTTATCAATGGAAAAGTTAGTATAAATGTAATGTAGTAACATGATCACATCGTGATTTATTTGCTTAATTCTTTTTAAAATATATTTTGATAATAATTATTATCTCTACCAATTGAGAAAAAAATTTGCCAATTTTTACATAATAAATTGTTTAAATAACTTAAATAATTGTTTAAATAAGTACCTACTAATTAAACGAATTAGTAATTAAGGTAAAAAATTATTCGGTTTGCTTTATCCTACGCATACGATTATCATTATATAAAATTTGCTTCTTCCATCTGATGAGAATTATTTTTTTTTATTGATGAATAAGTTGAAGGTCGATTCCAACTTTTGTTTTCATTAATTTTTCCCTGCTTCTACGAGTTAACTTGATGTAGTAGGAAGTTTAATGTGGGCTTAATGAAAAATTACGAGCACAAAATTGGCGTAGAAAAAAATTAGAAAATTGCTAAAAAAAAATGACGGAAGATTGACATATAAAATTAGGAAATTTGAAATACTTTTTTATGATTCATTATATTTCAATGTTTATCAGAAATAAAGATTGACACTTATCTGTGTTGGCAAGCATTAAAATTTAGTGGGTTCGGTGTTGTCATTAAAAGTTTGTTTTTGATTTAGTATAATCCTAAATTAACAGAGCCGGATTTCGAGGGGCTCAATAAGCGTTAAAGTCATATTAACATTTGTGAAAAGCGAATTATTGTTTTCTCTTTAACCTGGAGCTGACTAAAATTCCACTCGCGTGTTCAAATGAATACTGAAATTGTAGAAATATTATTGACTGCCATTGCCAACATTGGCGTCACAATTTTTCGCCGAGTCCCCTCGCAGAATTTATTTTAAGTGTCCCTGCTCGTTTAGGTGTAACATTTCCCAATTAAAATTTTATTTCGTGGACCATTTGATCTTGGTGTCTGTAAAGTTGTATTCACACACAACCGTGATTGATCCGTCACGTCACGTCTCCGGTCAGTCAAAAATGGTATAAAAATTATCGGAAGCGTGCTTTTAAATGACTCCATTCACACTCATCAGTCATGGTTCGGAGATTTTGCTTTTGACGCCGTCACGTCTCCGGTCAGTCAAATAAAATATCGTCGACAACGATATTTTTATAAATCCTTTTATAATTGAAGGTAAATGACGGATAAAGGCGCTTGTTACACCAGTGACAACTCACTTTTCTATACGTTCTATACTGGTCTTGGGTGTGGGTCACATCCCTTGGGGATTTCTTACCCAATGGGGACTTTCTGACGTGCCGGAGAAATTTTAATAGGAAAAATACGTAATAAACAATTAAGTTTTGCAGAACTATGTTACAAATTACCTTAATAGTTCATGAAAATGAACTTCTGAGTTCTTGGGATTCTAACTCGGAGAGAGTTTGCGTGCTCACGTGGATCATTTTGGGATGGGCTCAACACGGTCTAGTCGGGTTCTTTGGTTGGATGAATTCGTTTTTTTCTATTTTTTTGACGTTCAGCCTGTTTCAGTCACCTTCATCCATAGCTGAAACATCAGGCTATGGGCTATTTTGGACTTTCAGCGTCCAAGCGTTCGGGCGATGCTGATTTTCCCCAACTTAGGCAGAGCTGAAATCGTAGACGCTCCCGAACGTTCTACATTCTCTTCTGATTTTTATTATTACACTCTATGTCTAAATAATTATCGATTGAATAACTGCAGAGACTTCTTGTGTTCATTTAACTTGATCTGAATTTTCATCTATGTATTTTTTTTGGATGAAATGTGGAAGTTAGTCGTTCATAACTTTGGCCAGTAAAATTATTGTGAGTGTCATGGGTTCTCTGTCACTGGTTAGTCTAAGGATGGCCAAAATATGGCACGAGAAAAGATTTGGATGGGTCCCAAAAATTGTTGGAAATTTCACAATTTCTAATTGTTGGGAGTCCATTGCTCTCTAAATAACAATGTAAAGGTCATTGTTGCATTTATTCTTAGAATGAACTTTAAAGAAGAGAGGCGTTGGCTACAAGTTTTGGAAAATGGCTCTAAAATGGCCTAAAGCTCAATATAGAGATTGCCACTTAATTTGGAATATGTTCTCGATTTTTAAGCAACCAAATAAAATATGCTTTAATACCAGTGGCGTAACTAAGAGTTTGGGATCCTTCCAGCAAAATCCATACAAGACGACTCAATCTGTCACAGAAAAAAGACGGAGTACAGCTTTTTTATTTTTTGCTCATGTTTAGTAGGTACTTATCTGCTTGGTGGTATTATATCTCTTTAAGATTATTTCGCACATTATATAACTAGGTACTATGTTTTTTTGTTCATGCGGTTTATCGATCTATAGGACTCTTTTAGCGTGCGATCTGCAGGTAATTTGCCTACTATCTGATCTACGTATCCTGACATAACCTTAACACACCCAACCTTACTCTAACCTAACATATCCTTAGTTATCCTAACCTAATTCACCTTGACCTAACATAACCTATTTTAACCTATCATAGCCTACGCTACCCTTACCTAACCTAACGTACCCTTAGGTATCCTAACCCAACCTAATTCACCTTGACCTAACCTAACCTAATGCATCTTGATTTAAACTAATCTACCTTGACCTAACCTAACCTACCTTAACCTACCATAGCCTACGCTACCCTTACCTAACATAACATACCCGTAGTTATCCTAACCTAACCTAATGCACCTTGACCTATAACCTAATCTACCTTGACCTACCATAACCTACGCTATTCTCAACTAAGCAAACCGTTTTCTTGCTTTTTTGTTGTAAGTGTTCTCTGTAGGACAACATGGTACAGCATAAAAGTTTAGGCAGACCTCACGCTCTCTTCTTGTCCTTATAAATTTAAACTTTTTGTTTTTCTGCTTCATTATCACACCATGTTCTGCTTCACTAATTTGGATCAACTTCTTCTTTCTATCCGGATTAGCGAGCGTTTTTGATATAGATTTGCTAAACTGTGTGTAACTTTTTTATTTATAAAATTGGCGTTCATATTAAATTCGTTTTGGGCTGCTTTTTGCCTTACTTTTAATATCAAAGTAGCTGATTATAAGTTCTGAAATAATTCTAGCGTTATGTACATAAATAAAGTTAAATTGAAAGTTCAATAATAGCAATTCGTTGAGTGAAAAAAAGCTCTTGAGACTTTTTCTCTCGCTAACAAATTTCAACTTTTTAATTTAAAAAATACCTAACATAACAACTTCATCATTTAGGAATAGTACGTTTTATGACGTACCTGCCAGGAATTTTATTGTAACAGATCGTTTAATATTAAATGTATTGTATCGTTCTAAATAATAAGTTTTCAAAAATGAGCAATAAATATTTGTATACAAAAGGAAATTAATTTTACAGCTTCAAGCAATGCTTATTACGAAATTAAACCAAACTTTTATGTCGAATGAGCTAAACCTGGAAAGCTTTATACTTTTTGCCATAAATTAGCTATACAAAAAAAATTGGATATTTTCAAATTTTCCTTAAAAAAAAATTTGTTTTCAAAATTTTTCTTCAAAAAAAATTAAAAATTCCCAAATTTTCCTTCAAAAACCTTTCTTGTATTTATACTGTTGACATAATCGGATTTTTACTACGTAACAACTACATTAGAATAAACACTTTGCTGAAATTATTATTTAAAAAATGATAAACAAATTATAAATATTTGTACCAATTATCTTGACCTACTAATTTTTGTTACCAGAAATTTAAAAAAAAAAAATTCTGACTTATAAAATTACGTTAATTTGACCTTTTTTTGTAAAATTTATTTATAGACCAAATAAACGAAAGTGCAAATTTATTTCTGTACATTTCCTGAGTGCATCGTTCATCAAAGAAAGATGCTGTTAGATGCACCAACTCCTTGTTACTATGTTGACCGTTCTATTTCGAGATGTTTAATCTAACAATTGGCAACCAACAAAACTTTGATTTAACTGTGAAAATTTAAGTGAAAATTTCAAGCTTTATTGTTATTAATATTTTAAACCGATTTGCTGTAGAAGTTTAAAATAAAATCAATAGATTTGATGGACGTCTGGGTTAATGGAAAACTCTTCTTTTGTGGAAAATGAAAAAAGAACTCTCGAGTTAGGCTTATGGGGGATGTTTAAATTTCGAGTTTGCTTGTGTCAGTTTATACAACTATCGTCTACTCGTTAACATTAGGCCCTTTTGTTCTTGCGTTTTAAGTCCAATTATCGTCAGTAACCAACCGATAGGTAATTTGTTAAACAAATTTCGACATTTATCTCTCGTTAAACTTTCCTCTTAAATTAATTATTTGCGAATCGTATGTAGTGTATGTAAATTTAGTCACGTGTATTACAACTAGCTCTCACGATAGCACATGCATTAACCCCACCGGGTACCACAGTGACGTGCAGTTCGTCATGATTATTTGATGTGATCACTAGAAGCTCGTCCGATTTAAAATACCTTTAGGTGGGGATTTAGAAAAACCACGCGATTGCCACTTTATGGTGCCTTCCTTTTTCAGTATTTTCATTAGTTGCGTTAATGTGCAGCTTATCGTCATATTCAATGATAAGAGTAAACATTATCAGTTATTCGATTTAAATCTGAATTTTTTTCTTCAAGTTTTCCATTACGTTCTCGAAGCTGTTACCGCACAGTGTGGTGATATTCTGAGGCTGTGATTTATAGTCTAAATTAATTCGTTTAATCTTCTCGAGTGCATTAACTTGTATAGTGAAGTTGACGGATATTTCGGATAGTTTGAAAGTTGTGAATTTTCAATTAAATTGTGTTGTTGAATAAAAATTAGTTTTTTTATTAGACGATAAGCTTTGGTGACCATTAACCTTTATAGTTATCTCTGTGTAACAAAACTAAAGTGTTCTCAATTAGAGACAATTGTCATTCTTTTTTTAACTTGATCGAGTGTACAAGTATTTTGCCATAAGTAGTATTATCGGTACGCGCACTGACAGTTACATAATCGTTAATTAAACATCGGAGGTCGACCTGTTTTATTTGATGGTCCAAAAAACCATCAGAATATAGCAAAAAATAAACTTTGTTTTAGCGGTATTGAATGTCAAGACGAAATTTATTCGTACACTCAAGCTCTCGCCGTTAAATCTGAAGAAATTGAAGAAGAGAAATCTGAAGTTTTAGTAGTGACTATAGTGGATAAAGAAGATCAAGATTCTAACGTTACAGAACCAAGCATTACGACTATTGTTCGTCCTGAAGAAATACTACCACCAGTTGTGGATGTACCTATACCTCAACGATCTCAAACTGCTACATCAAAATTATTCGCACCTCGTACTGAGGAAATGAACAAAGGATTCCTCATGTTTTCAGATGAAGAACCTGGTATTACAAGTAAGTTTTACATTTATTTTGCGTTCAAAGTTTGTAATTATGTGATTTTTGATCTCTCAACATTTCCCAGCACATTTTAATAGTTTTTAAAACAATCGTTGCTATGTATGTTATGTATCTCATTGAAATTATTTCAAATATCGCAATCGAACGAAGGTCAAATTTACAATTCCAATAAATATTTTTCTATAACAACAAAATTCCTTTGAATTTTTCATCTTTGAAAAGATGGAAAAAGGTAAACAAATTACGAAAAAGGTGCAGACTTCGCATAATTGTCTACTATCAAACTCTAATGGATCTGATCTTAAAAACACTATTAGGGGTAAATGGGACATTTTCTTCCAACTGGTGCAATATCCATTTAATTTAAAAGTGGGGTGGAAACTAATTTTTGCATTTAAAATTCAAAAGCGTTAATTTAATTAGCAATTACAATGTTTACTTTTTGAACATTTAATTAAAAAGTTGTAACATAATTTGATAATAATTACTGGTTTAATTATCAAGAATTTATTATTGTAAAGTAGATAAGGTGGAATTAAATAATGTAGTGTACATATTTGACTTGCAGTTGCATTTTTTTAAATTCTTCCTTTGAAAGGATAAATTTAGATTGCAAATTTAAATGTTTATTCTGGAGAAACTCGTCGGGATTCAAGGAAGCATGTATTTAAACTATTTACTTTTGCCAAACACACTTGACTTTTTCTAGTCAAAAATAAACCCTACATTAGATTTAATTCAAAATTTTGATCGCTCCTTGAGAAATATTTCGTTATGGTGTTTTTTGAGTGATAAGTTTTGATTTGGACCACAATTCGAGTAAATTGATAAATCGTTCAAATGTCAGACACTTTTGTAACTTTAATCGTAAATAATGGAAAAAATATTTATCAACGCTTTAGAATTACATCAATTACTACTTATGTAATGTATTTGTGTTTGTCAATTATATTAATAGATATGTTTGTGAACTTACACGCTCAAACGTGCTCTAAAAATATGTTTCGTGTTGCATACGTCCGAATGTTTTATTTCTAGTTTCTATTATGTATCTGTTGTTAGCTCGAAATATTTCCATGTAAAACTCTGTGCGAATTTAAATAATTATAATCGAATCAATAAATATGTATGTTGTTTAATAATTTCAATTTACATACTCGTACTTTATAATTATTAAATTATCGATTATCACAAACGAAAGAAGTGTATTGACTCGAAATCTCTTATTATTTGTCATAAATTAACTACGTTATTTAAAACCCCTATACAGCAGTCGTCTTCCATTAATTAATATTTAATTTCGAAACACGGAATAAATTCAAATTCCATTTAAAACGATTTAAGTGATATAAAAGCATGTCTGAGGGATAATGGATAAATCTTTGCTATTTTGCTACAGAGAAAACTTGCGATTGAATTTGCATTTATTGACTACTGACGAGCGCACCATGGATATCTTTGTAACCAAATAGAATTACACGATTTAAATCGACTCGAAAGAAAACATTTAACTGCTAATCATCTCCACGTTGGCTTCTACAAAGGATCAAGGTGTGAGTTTTTAATCAGTTAAGTAATTTAAAAACTGCTCTGGTACATTAGTAAATTTATGAAGGAAGCGTAAAGTGAACTCATTAAGCAAATGTCCTCAAAATGCTTTTTTATTCCTGGAAAATTGTAGAAGGATGCCAAGTTTTTTAAAGTTGATCTAATTAATGTAATTGTGCTTCTGTGCTCTTTAACATTTTTTTGGAACTTTAGTGTAATTCAAAATGAAATTTGCCTATTTAAAATTATGATTTGACCTATCGTAACATATGGGTAGTAAAACGTTGGCATTAACCCAAAAACATGAATGTATGGTGTTGGCTTGCGCATGAAAATTAGGATTTGTGAAACCATGAATGAAAATGGTCCAAATGAAGAGTTGGATACAATAGAGAACATGCCGGGATATGACTAGCAAATTTGGAAAGATGGAAAAAAGGTAGAACTGTACATGAATATCTTCAGAAGCTGGGAGTTGTAAACTGGGGAGTAGCAGAGACAGATCGACAAGACTGGAAGTGGGAGCGCATCCTCAAATCAACGAAAACTCCTTAGGGGTATAGTGAAGATCGCAAATTTTGGATGTGAAATTTTAATAGCTTTAAAAGATACTAATGTTCATAGAATGCCAATAAAAGTCAGATCATGTTCATAAAAGTGTCTAAATTACAAGGCACAAGTCATCTGGAAACCATTTTCTTCCTGTTGGACCTGTTACAGACCCCAACACGTAGGCCAAAGCGACCCTTTGTGTTAGCCATAGTGTTGCTGTCAAGACGAGATCAATCCCAATCTCGTCTCGTCTCGAATTTCGAGATCGACATTGACCGTTTTAGATCTAGAAAATTCTCCATCTCGATCTCGAGAATTCTCCATCTCAATCTCGAAAATTTTCGAAGATCGATTGTCGATCTCGAAAATTCTCGAAAGGTAATTCTCGATGCTCGAAAGATATAAAGTTGAATCTGCCATGTCAATCTCGATCTCGAAAATTCGCGACGAGATCGAGATTTTTCGAGACGAGATTCTTGAGATCTCAAAACCTTTTTTTTAAATCCTTACATTTTGGCAGATTCAACTAAAAAAATCCTTCGAGCATCGAGAATTACCTTTCGAGAATTTTCGAGATCGAGATGGAGAATGGCTAAATCTCGTCTCGTCTCGCGGCAACACTAGAGCCAGAGCGGTTATGGATCCGACCTTAGTCCCGTTTCCTCAAAGAAGGTAACTAGCCTACGGAGGTGGATTCTTTGTAAGTGCCGCAAAAGCAGGGCACTGACATAAAATATGTTAGGCGACTCTACATCTAGTGTCATCAGGGCTACAGAAGGTGAAACTTTGTTACTCTCTCATATGACCATAGTAATTTGTCAGTTTATACAGAGTAGTCTTGAAGTACATAGTTGGTAAAAAAAATCTGGGATTGTATTGGGATCATTAAAAAATGAAAAATTTTTTCGACTCATTTAATTTTTATGATCTTAAGCCAGTCCCACATTGTATTTATTTTATAAATATTCCTTAAATATATTCATAAATATTTGTCTTTATTTGGGTATACCACACTGTCATAATTTGCTTAAAAAAATTACGGATTGTGGAATGTGTTGCATAAGCTGCAAAACTCCTGAAAGTCCAAGAAATACATTTAAATACAAAACATCTACTACCAGACAACAAAGCAAGGCACACGCTCGCATCAACAACCAATGGAACTCGTCTTTTCATAAAAAAATAGAATCTTTTTTTTATGGAAAGACGAGTTCCTAAGATTCCTAGCATATTTCTGTAATTTCGCAGCTGTTGATAATGCGATCTCGTAATTACTACATTATTGATTGGAATTACGTAAACAACGTTCTTTAGGTGTGTATTCGACAGTAAATGGAATGGACGGGTGGAAGAGTGTATTTTGATGTGGTAGACATTTCTTAAATTTCAGTCGTAACTCGAGAGAAATGCGATTTTTTTTTAAAATTTTTTTTTCTCTGGGACTCTTACTCTTACTTACCTAATCAAGGGAGGGGTATGCTTTTCCACCGAACGTTTACAAGAACTTCCCATTCTTATGGCGAGTCCAATCCAATGCCTGATTTTGATCTGAAATTTATTTCAGGTCCACCCTGTATACCTGTATACGAATGGGCGATTCTGGTGGTTAAATTTTATTTTATGAATTAGAGATTTATCTTGCAATGTAGGTTGACCTGACGAACGGCTTTAAGTGCATTTCGAAGTATGATCAACGATGTGAAGATAATAATTTTACTTGGATGCTCACTGCTCACCTATTGGAATGGGAGGCAAACGCTGTGCACTAAGCAGCTTAGGACATTAATCATTAAATTTTTTTAGTAGAAATGCTACAGACTAATGAGCAAAAGGGCTAAACGTCTCACAAACTGCACTGGCTTGATAGAGAGAACGATTAGAAGTTTAGCTCTCCAAAACGTCAACGTCTTCAACTGTAATTAAAATGATATAGTTAAGTGTTGGATTTTTATAAATGCACGTCTGGATAGTAGAAGTTAAAATAGTGTTCCAATACTAAGGAGTAGTCAAAGTTCATTAAATTAGCATTATAAACCATAATGATAGCATATCGACTTAGTTGATGAATAAATGAGGAATTTGAAATGTTGCAATATGTCGAGACGAATTGATCCAAGATTGCAAAATATTTATGACCATTGCTAGGTACTTTCGTGAACAATAAAAAATCCACACATACTGAGAACTATAGTTGAATTGTTGGTATATTATTGCTTTTCTCTAAATCCTGACGAGACACCATTAGAAGGAGTACAAAGGCATTACAAAATAAAAATAAATAAAAGTTGCGAATGTCTGAATGCACGACAGCATATGAATTTAAAGAATAACAGAATATGAATTTAAAAGATAAAATAAATAAAGGAATAAGACCTACACGACAGAGTTGAGAGAGCAAAACGATATAAATAAATTGCTGGAAACTCGAAAAAATACCAAACGTTTTCCAGAAAAATTGAGCATTGAACAAAAACTGTTAAATGAATGACTAAGACACCAACTTCTGAAAAACAAATTCCTTCTCTAAAGTACCCTTAAGCAACTACTACAATCTTCTCCAAAAGTTGTCGTAATCCTCCACTTTAAGTTTTGGGATTATCCGAAATTTGTTAGTGTGTGCAAAGGAAATTTTCTGAGTAATTAAAGAAAAACAAGCTGTTGAACTTGCACTAACATCAATAAAATACAAGTAATTAATTTTCTTCCTCTTATACACAAGTCTAGCATATTTTATGACTTTAACTAAAATACATAACGGCAATACTTAAACGACTCTCATTAATTCAAAAACTTGTTAAGAAATCAATAAAGTGTAGCAATTTGAATTTAGTTAAAGAGAAAAGTTTCAGAAATAAATGTATACAAAATCTAATTAATCAACTGGATGGGACGTATGCAAATATAATAAAAGTTGGAGATGTGAAAGACGTAAAGCTCAAAAAATTACAAAAGTCAACCTTTGAAATGTTAACATTAAATAAAATTACCCCATAAATTTTGAACGCAAGTAAAATTTATTAAAGGGATGTAGGTAATTCTTGACCTTTGTTACACACCATTTCAATAGCTTTAACGACTTACATAACATTGCGAACGATTTAATTGCCAAAAATTATGCAAAGACTGCAATTTTCTCGATAAAATAACTCATAAACTTTTAAAACAAGTTCATTGGAAGTGGTTAACTTCATTTTATTAAATGATTTAAAATAAATAGCTGCAACCTTGACCTTCGATGTCTAAATTACCAATAATTATGCATTTATGTAACGTTTAATGAAATATGTTGGGTGGAGAGTTACAGGCTTGGTTTTTTCAAATCGAGTGTATTTTGCAAAGATCACATAATTACATGCTCGAGCTGTTTCTTCTTAATTCACGTTCAGTTTATTAAACGACTTTATTTTTTTCAGTGCTTAAAGACGAACCTGATGATCTTACGCATCTTGCTCCAGTAGCAGGAGATGTTTGTGTACCATTAGAAGATAACCCATTTTTATCAGATATGTTGGACGATTTCCTTTTAAGGGACAACTTTAGTCCCTTACTAACAGACGAACCATCAGATCCATTTATTTCATATAGAGATTCTTGTAACGTATCTCCTCAAATGTTATCGCCAAATTTATCAAAGGTAAGTCGTTTTAACAATCTTTGATGGAGACTCTAATTGTTTTAATTTTTAGCATTCTGAATCGAGTTTGCCTTCGTTAAATAGTCCCGGAGGATCGTTGGGAGATGAAGACCACATGTCGACATTTATGACGTTACAGATGGAAGAAGAGGAACCTGAACTAAGTATGAAAGCCCCTTATATACCCATGAATCTGGGTGACGATTTACCTTTACTCATGTCAGATGAATACGTATGGAACACAGGCACTAACGAAAAAAATAATAATAGTAAAAGTCCCGATATAAATTCTAGTTTAGCTCAGTTATTATGTTCAAATAAACAAAATTATAAAACCAAGGATCATGGTGGGGGGTTAATTAATAATGATGTTTTAAACGATCTTTATCATGAGAAAAGTAAGTCTAGGAATTCTTTGTTTTACCTAAACTTTTATTTTAAAGTTTTAGAATGTACGAATTGGAATATGAAAACGACGCCCAAGAGTAGAATTGAAAGGACGCCATCGACGAAACGAAGTAGTACCACATTATACGAAACGCCTAGTAAAAGGAGTAAAAATGAACCTAAAGAAAAAATGTCTTCAGAGTTATTACAACAATTAATGTCAAATAACACACAAAAGGGTTATCCGAAAGGAAAAGGACACAATTGGTTGATAGATTCTGGTCAAAAAGCAACTTGCATAAGTCAACCGAGTGAAAGTGTACTTATGAATCTATTGGTAAGCGGGTTCGATATTAGGGCAGGCTACATTTGTCTCGCACCTACGAGAAATAAGAGTTAAATACAAACTAATAAGCAACAATAAATTGTGTGCTGTATTTTTAATTTTTAAGACTCGAAAAAGTGATTTTTTTTAAGTAGACCACATAAATCCCGTTCATTTAGATTTAAGGTTTGTTTATATTGTTCGATATTTTGTAATACACTTAGCAAGTAAGATTGAGCCGAAAAATGCGACCATTAAAGTAAGAAAATTTTTGAAGAATTAGATCTGGAAGATATCAAAAGTATGTACCTACCAAGAATCCAACATCGCTTACGTAAAACATAATTTATTAGAAAAAAAAGTTCCTTCCAAATGGTTAAAATAGTTAAGAAACTCAACAAGATAGTGATATTGAAGCGATATTAGTGAAAGAAGCTCGAGAGGAGTTTGAAATAATTTTTTTAATGTGAACAAAGTACGTACCTCAAACTTCCAATATTATTCTTATATTCTTCATGAAACAAAACAACGATATTTCTTTATCCCAACATTCAAGTACAAGAGTTCAGGGATGAAACAAAACTGCCAATTCAATAATAATTTAAGTAGTTTTTAGTTCTCGTGTAAATTTGTAAATTTATTGCAGCGCACTCGTAACTGTGATAGGTTATAACTAAACTCATGGACAAAAATATTGCATAATTTTTACTATACGGACCACGCTTCCTCAGAACACTTTTATATCGATTTAAGCATGCGGTATCAAAGTTAAGAGTTTAAAATACATGTGTAACAAGTTTTAAAGACTTTAAAAGGTAAAGTAACAAGTAATAAATAGCAATAAACAATAGCCTAAACAACGACTAAAGAATTGGCTGATGAGAATCGCGAAAAAAATGTCTCATGATGAAATTTAATTGTTTTTAAGGAAGACTAGTTAATAAAAATCCGAAATTACCTATTAATAGTTCCATGAATTAAAAATTAAAATTAAAAAGGTCGTTGAAAAGTAGTCCTTTTGTTCAGTTTTGTTCAAAATCAACGAATATCTGAAACTTTTCAACGACATTTTTAATTTTAATTTTTAATTCATGGAACTATTAATAGGTAACTTCGGATTTTTATTAACTAGTCTTACTTAAAAACAATTAAATTTCATCATGAGACATTTTTTTCGCGATTCTCATTGGCCAATCCTTCGGCCTTTTTTAGGCTATTGTTTATTGCTATTTATTACTTGTTACTTTACCGTTTAAAGCCTTTAAAACTTGTTAGACATGTATTTGTAACTCTTAACTTTGATACCACATGCTGAAATTAATATGAAAGTGTTCCGAGGAAGCGTGGTCTCTGTATAGTAAAAATTATGCAATATTTTTGTCCATGTCCATCTGTTTGAAAAGCTCTCTACTTATATTGTGTATCACAAAATTATAACATTCCATTTTTCTCGTTGGTTGTATAAATGTGAATTACACATTTTATATCGTTCGAAAAATGTGTGTTTCAGTGTGTTTCGATTTCTTTTGGATATTTTATAAACGAAAGTAGAAACAGTTTGCTCAAAGATGATATGTGAGGATGTTGTTGAAGAACGAAGTTATTTAATTGTCGTGAAGTCAAAATTAAATGTTGTTGATTGTATATAAAAGTTCTATGTACGTTGAATTATAAAAATGAAATTTATGATTGAATGAGATGCCTTTGATGTACAATAAGTACTAGATTTCTAAGTATGAAGTTAAAAATGTTTAAATTCATATTTGTAAATGTGGTGAAAAAAAATATAATGCAGGAAAAGTAAAATTTTGATCTAAAAAAATTCTAAGCAAATTAGAAAAACAATGGGTAGATAGTTTTTGATTAAGGAAATTGTAGTCAATTTATAAAAAAAAATATAATTGTGCAGTGACTGCAATTTGAACTAACGTATATGCACTCAAAAAATGAAGTGTTTCCACTACCAGTAAAGTAAATGTCTTCAAGCAGTTGATTTGTCATACTTTTGACTACAGGACTTAATAGTATCAATTACATTCCTAGGAAAATAATGATCATTCTTAGTGGAGAAAAAGTTTAATTTTTTGATATACTGCATTGTTGGTAGTGGAAAAAACGTAGTCACTGTTCGAAGAATTGTGTCAAATTTTACTAAACCTGTTAAATAATTTGTTGGCATATCATGTACCATTAGGAATCATTTTCAATGTCTTCTAAAAAAAGATTGTAGTATTGATGTCTAAAAAATTCCAAAAAGAAGATGAAAATTTTCTCCAGTGTTTTCTAAATGTGATTTCATGTTGAATATCCTGGTGTATAAAAAAAGAATAAAATTGCAAATAATTTAAGCTTTTTTGATTTTAGAAAATGCTTGTAAAATTTGTTAAAATTTTAAAAACACCAATAATTTTAGACTTATTTAGTTTTATTAGATTTGTTATTGTAAAAGGCAATAATTTTATCGGTGATAATGTTATAATCTGTTATACAGGTTAATAGTTTATGTTAGTTACATAGATCGCAGTATGTATTTATTTTAAGAGTATTGTAATAGAAGTTGTAAATAAAATTACAATGACGAAGAGCAATTTAATATTTTAACTATTATGTATTATTTATATCCTACACGGTTATTATTTGTTTATGATTACATAATTAAATCTCAATCCTAATAATAATAATTTTGGTTAATGCAATCATCAAAATTGGCATTTACACAACGTAATAATTTATTTTGCCAATTTTGTGTCGAAAGAAGTGCATATTAATAATTTTATCTCAATGATTTTGTAACTTTGCAACTTACAGACTGTTTTATGAGGCTTTACTACTAATTCTTGATAGCAAATAACTCATCAATACTGCAGATACGGTTTTAGTCAAACTTACCATTGTATTTCAAAAATCCCCTTTTATGGAACCTTAGTTGAATTTGGTGGGTGGCTTTATATTTAAATTTTTAGATACTGCTTGGGAGTTTTTCCATTGGTTAGGTACCGTTTAGGACCTTATCACTCCAATATAGCAAGTGGTAATTTTTTTAATCAAACACTGATTTAAGAGGGTGGTTTTTAACGAATGGGCGGTAAAGTTGATATTTAGACATTCCGCTCGTAACCGTTAGTGACTTTAATGTCCAGTTGATATCCCTAATATTCATAATTCCTGATAGGGTAAGGTTCAAAGATGGAAAAGACATAATTTGTATATAGGAAATAAGAGCCTAATTAGTGTTTTTACTCTAAAAACAGAGTTTTTACTCTGATGAATGAAAACTTGAAAATAGATATATGTATCAATCCCATAAATATCTATGATTTGACACTATTTTCGGTTAACAAAACGCTTCCGGTTCAACCGGAAATTACAAAAATATCCAAATTAATAGGAACATCCTGTATATTTTTTTATAATTTTGAAAGATCGTTAAATTAGCTTTACACAATACTAAACACTTTATATTTTGACTTCCGGTTTAACCGGAAATGGGATCAAATTTCTTAATTTAAATGGAACACCCTGTATATTTTTCAATATTTTCAAAGCTCGTTAAATTAGCTTTCTGAAGATATAAAACAATGTATATTTTGAACTTCAATTTATGCCAAAATTGTAAAAAAACGAAATTTTTGAAACAGGTTATACCTAAAAATTCGGCTTACACACAGAAGTCCCAGGTTCAATCCTTGACGGAAGCAATTTAAAAAAATATATTTTTTTTAATATCATGTAATTTACATTAACATAAAAATAAATTTAATACAAAATTACAAGATTTGACTGACGGAAAAAGTTCTTTGTATGGCCACATCTGTTGTTGTGTTTTTTTGAATTACACCAAGTTGAATTGAACTTTTCTCACTTATTAGACTCTTATTTCCTATATACAAATATGTCATTGCCTTCTTTGAACCTTACCCTATCAGGAATTATGAATGATAGTGATATATTAAAGTTGCTAACGGTTACGAGCGTAATTAAATATCAACTTTCCCGCCTATTCGTTAGAAACCGTTCTCTTAACACACGAAAATTGTTTTTCTATAATTTATACTCCTCTTCGGCCATATATTGCCGATAATGGTCTGGTGAACTGGTAAACAGTCCAATATAGACTATGAAGTCATAACAGAAAAATCGATGGGATATTATTTGGGCTCAACTCCTGAAGTGCCACCTACAGGAAAATCCTGTTATAGTTCAGTCGGCGATAGCTTTTGGGTGGGTATGGATTATGAAACGTTTGGTATACGATACTGACAATTTATTATATTTGAATTTTAGAGCCGACGTTTGCTAGAGCTTGCTTCTTCTTTTATATGCCACTATTAAAGTGAAATAAAAATATCTGACTACTTCAATTGTCCATTTACAATAAAATTCCAACTCAAAGGCTGTCACCGACTGAACTATAGCGACATCAGCCACTAGCTTTAGGGCTTAAGTAACTAAAATAAGACTAAGGGCTATTTGACATGGACTAAATATCATACTAATTGTTAGTAACTGAATCAACTCAAGGAGCAAAAGCACGGGAATCTAAGCTCTAACGTCGTGCGTAGAAATTTCGAAGCACGACGTTAAAGCTTAGATTCCCGTGCTTTTGCTCTTTGAGTTGATTCAGTTAACAGTTAGTATGATATTTAGTCCATGTCAAATAGCCTTGTTTTATTTTTGTCACAAAACCCACTGTAGAAGTTCCTAAGGGATTTTCATGGACACTTTTGATTAGACCAAATGTAACCTTACATGAAAAATAATTATACAATAGAAACTAATTAGTTTTTCTGATTTCTTGGTTGCTGCATATCCACTACAATTTATGTTTTAATAAATCTTAACTGGGGGTATCTTGTAAATTTACATTTTAATTTATTGCATAAACCAGGTCTGTAGGGAAGACTAAATTTTATTTTTTAATTGTATGACTAATTTATCACGAGGTTAAAAATTTTTTTTAACAGCTTGTTAAGGTCATTTTAATTAAAATAATGTTTTATAAACATCGATTGTCTTCTAACGATGGTTTAGTTCAGCTACACCAAATTTGACTGACACATATCCTGTAGGTTGTAGAGGTAATATACTTTCAAATTGAACCAAGCTTTAATGATATCAAATAGGTTAATAGCAGTTATAATTTATATTGTTGTTGAGTAGTTCAGATACATTGTTGCAGTGTTACCATTCCCTAGCCATTCAAATCAGCAGTTTAAAATCAAACTTTCACGAGGAATTGAGATTTTTATTTCCTTTGTAAAAGCTTGTTTATCTATTACACTACATTATAACCCTCTCCCTAGAGAAGGAGTGTGAGTGCGGGATGTTACAACGTACAGTCAGCGTCACAATTAATCGCCACCCTGGCTATACGTCTAGCACGAATTATGGATGCAATCGTCATAACATCCCCTACTTAAATTGAGGGGTAACTTTATTTTGCCAACAAGTAGTAAATCAACAGCCTCCCCTTCCAATAATTGTGAAATTGGCCAATAATTGTGAGGCTGACTGTACAGAAATATCTTCCACTTCAAGCCTCTTTCAGATTCAATGACTTTGTTCTAATTCAATCTATCAGAAATTAAGTTGTAAAAAATATTACAAGTATGAAAAAGTTCGTAATTTAATTCATCGTGTCTGTAGTTGCAAGAGAAGAGAAAACTATTATAAATAAGATTATCGACTCGATTTTTCTCGACTATGCATCAATTTAGTTTTATTGAATAGAAATCATTTAATTTAAACGAGATAAATCGATAAGTTGAAATCCCTACTGTAGTAAATTACTAAATTAGAATTTTTTTGGAGAAGATTTACCTTCAGTATAAGCAAAGTAATAACGTAACGGATATAACATTTGTAAAAGGTGTAACTAGTGTAATAGTAAATTACCATAAATTAATTTTAATTATTTCTCTTAACGATTAACTTTTATAATATACATAAAATAGATTTGTAAATTATGTAATAATAAATAACGTTAGTTATAGATTATTTAAGTATGTATTGTAAAAATGCAAATTGAAGTAAATACATTCAAGTACTTGATTTCAACGTGCATTTCAAAACTTTATAGCTTTATGTGGTCTACAAATAACAACTTTATGTATTTTTAAAACTAAGTAACAATACAAAAATGCACCATTTTTATTACCATATGCTAACTATTTTTTCTGCTTTTAGGATAATGCAAATAAATCGACAGAATCGACAACAATCGATAGGCTTTTCTCTCAATTCAGCACCAATTTCGATAAGACAAATTCCAGGCCACCCGATACAATACTAAAAAATAGCTATTTAAGAAAGCGATCATTTTCCTTAATAAGTTCCGACGGGACATGTCTGTCTTCTTTATTGGACCTAACACAACAAGATTTTGATGTAAACGCTCCTGTATGTGATTATTTATTACAGGGTAGTGATCTAATATCTGCTCTTGAAATAAATGATATGTAGCTATTAGTGTGTAAGATTGATACAGTAGAGTAAATCGAGAGTTTGAAATGCTACATTGTGGAAGCAAGAAGTAAAGATTAGAAATGGAAAAGATATATTTTTATTAAGAAAAAATTATGAGCTGTTACAATATGTGTGATTAAATAGAATTTTAATATTAAGGCTTTGTTGCAATCGGAAGTACCAGTAGTTACACTGAAAATCATTTATACCAAATTTAACTGTAAGGAGGTACTAGGATCTTATTGGTACATAAAAATTAAGTGTAAATATTCAAATAAAATAAATTCCCAACATGAGTAAAAATAAAACATTTTCATAACATGTAGGCCTTGGACAAATGCATTGTTTTTACAAAAACATTTTATCTTCTACTTAACAATGTATTAAATCGTAGCTGACCTATAATTACAATTGTGGTTTGCGTAGGTGCGTAAAAAAATCAAAAACTGTATAAACATGTACATAATTTATTATAAATCAAAGATTAACTTGCATTTAGTTCCAAATAAATCATTTTGTGTTTAATCATATTAGGTAATTGTTTAGATACTCAAGCATCTGTACCTAATTATTTTATAATCATTTCAAGCTCTCTTTATGCTAATTTATTTGTTTTAAGTTAATTAAGTGCATATATCCGATAATAGAAGTCAATATAGCGATAATTACATATGTAATAATGTTTTTGTTTTTGTCCGGAATCCTTTTACTGCCATATCTGTATAAAATTAAAATTTATATATCTTTGTCAAAGGCGTACAATGTGTAAAATTTGTATCTTTAATTGTTTTTGGTACGTAATTAACTTTAATTTTTACAAGTTTAAACTATTACAATAATGCGTATGTAATCATGCTGTTATGATACTTAGTCACAAATTTTATTTGTAAGATGGTGCTTATTATAAAACAATAGTAATTAAGCATTTTCTTGTTAATTATTGCAATATACAGTAAATATTGTGAATTGCAATTGTATTGATACGAAATTGCTTAATAATTAATTTATATTTTTGCAATAATAAATGTTTCTTCTACACACAATTTTATCATAGAATGTATATCTTAAGCATTTATGTAATTATATGAAACTGTTTTGTGAGATAACTTTGAGATTTGTGTTTACATTTAATTTTAAGAACTTTTTGTAAACTTCTAACCCATGTATTGAATAATTTGGCCGGGAAAATAAATATAATTTTTGGAAAGTATCCTTTCAATTTACTTTTTAATAAAAAATAAGGTGTCCTTATTAAACTACAATCTAATTTGTTCATATTAAGCTCTCGTAATAATGCAAATTGTGCCATTAAATTCAAATAATTTTATCTAAAAGATTTCTCGTAAAACCCCATTTGTCATTTAACCAATAGCGTATTTGAGTAATGAAAGTTTTTATTCAATGGTAGTGACAGTTGTACGATAATGACAAAACAATTTAGAGGTTATTTACAAACAAATTAATTAGATAAATAACTGTTAATGATAGTTAAATGGTTTTAAATTATTTTTTTAGTTGATTAAATACGTAATTGTTTTAAAACGTCAGTATAATCGGTGCTACATAACCTAAAATTACTAAAATGAACGGAAACATATCAAATACAACGAAACGAAGAAAAAATAAGCCAAAAACGAATCCTTCACCTTTTAAACAAAATGTAGTCGATTTTAACATTCCAAATTACCCAGTAAACTCATTTTCCAACACCAATATTCCTGAACATCCATCGTATTACTTCCCCGTCAACTACCAACAACCCATGAGTGCAGAACCCGTATCGTTACCAATTTACCCATTGATGTACCAAAACATTCCATATACGACAAACATGAACGGCCATATGAATACATCTTCGAAACTAAACATGTTTCCACACAACTCGACAATAAACAATAACGATTCAAACGAATATACAAGCTTACCTGTAGGACCGATGGATCCAAATTTAGACATGACTGATAAAAGAAGATATTCTGATCCTGGTGTGCCTTTTGATAGTGATTCAAGTTCAAATTCGATAGACGAACGTTTAATACAAAAATTAACTCACCAAGTCAACGCTTTAAAAGAAAATAATAAGAAGCTTAACAGAGATGTTATGGAATTGAGAATCGAATTGAATATGTTGAAGCAGCAACAAAATGGTAAACATTATGATCGAGAATATGAACCGGGGATGTTGGCGGAAGTAATTAGAGAAATACGAGATGCTGCTCGAGTACGGGAAGATGCACTATTGGCCAAAGTTAAGCATATGATCGAAGAAAAGCAATTCAATATGGTGAGTTTGGTTTATTCATGTTTATAGTTTGTAGGGTTTGTGGCAAGCAAAGGAGTTTTGAAGGCTAATGATTGTAAATACGTATTATTTTTATAAATGGCAAAGAAGAAAGAGCAGAATGTCGAGAGTATATTAGAATATCCAAGATAACATTTGAAAAGTAAAGTACATTTTCACAAAAATGCGAAAAGCAAGTGAGAAAGCGTAAAGTGTAGTTTTCCACCGTTAGATGGCGATACCTTGTAGATTATGAATTTAAAATTATTTTAAAATGCTTGCTTTGTACATAAACTGTACACTAAAGGCCTGTAGCTTATACAGTATTTTATTTTAAGTAATATAGGTATTTTACACGTTTCATAAAAATGCTTAAAAATTAAAGTAAATTTTCACTTAATTAAGAGTAAAGTGTAGTTTTTCACCGCTAGATGGCGAAACCGTGCATTTTTCGAATTTAAAATTTGTCGATTATACTTGCTTTGTACATAATATAAAGTGTACTGTTTATATTTGCACACCAATTGCTATATAGACATGGTACACATAACTTTGCAGCTTTTTTATAGGTAATAATATTAGAGAATAAATATTTACAGTATTCGTTTATAATGAGATTTTTATTAAGTCAAAAATTGTAATTATATTCGGTGTAAAGTTCTATAGAATACTGTTAACATTTTTAAATTATGAAGTAGGTATACAGAGTTTTTATTGCTTTGAAAATCATTTTGAAGACTTTAAAACTTTTTTGATTATACATATAAAACAGTGTTTTTAATTCGATTAAATGTAAACATTCATTGCCCTTTGTGTCGGTATTAAATGAGCGAAGAGAAGTGGATAGATTTATGGAGTAGAAAAAAGTAAAAATAATGTTTGTTTATCACATTACACAGAATTACAGCTTGTGTGAATGAAAATGTTCTTTATCTGAGTACTTATTAGGGCCTGTTATTTACCTGATCATTGATTTGGAGTTCTAAGGAACTGTAGGAGTTCATGTAGGGTATTTGCTCTGGGGACTAGTCTACCTAACCCAACATCAGAAGATCATTTTACAAATGTTTTAAAAAATTGGTTGCAACTGGGGCTTTAGGTCTGGAATCTTGATAATGGCTCTTGGGGTGCCTGGGCTCTGCCCCGTACCTTCTTCATCGGTCGGATCTGAAAAAGAAAAAGTATGATTAAATGTATTTTGAAATGTGACCGAAGTCACTGACGATAAACGTTAGTCTGTTATGGTGACAGTAACGAGGTTCTTAGGCTCAGTCAAGAACCAACTTGGGTCTCTTCCGAAGCCTAGACTCGTTGATGTTGTATTCCCATAGTTCTCGGATGGTTGGGTTGTCGTGGTCCAGTGTTGTTTCGTAGAACTTGGAGGCTGCTTCTCGAATGAAATCCTGGATGTTGATCATTTGTAGGTCTCGTTGAAGGATCCTGTTACGGATGAACCATGGTGCGTGGACGATGGTCCTCAGGATCTTGTTCTGTATGGTCTGCATCTTCTTGATGTTGGACGGTGCGGCGTAGCTCCAGACTGGTGCGGCGTACGTCATGATGGGTCGAATGACGGTCTTGTACAGAAGCACCTTGTTCCTGAGGTTCAGCGTTGTACATGAAAAAAGCGGATATAGTAACGAAAATGCAGCTCGTGCTCGGACGATAGCTTCCTCGATGTGTGGTTTCCAGGTCAGTCCGTTGTCGGTGGTTAGTCCTAGGTATCGGGCTTCCTCCTACAAGCGACTTGGTCGCTTGGAGAAGTAAATGGACGAACTCTTCTGTGCGTTGACGGAGATTCGCCATTTCTTGAAGCAGAGCTCCAGGCTGTCGGCTGCTCTTTGAAGTCGGTATCGTACCAGGCGTGGGTCCCTATTGCTGGCTTTGAAACAGGTGTCATCTGCTAAAATACAAAGATTAGTAGCTTCGGTTAATGGCATATCGCTTGTGAAGATAGTGAAGAGGTGCGGAGATAGAGTGGCACCTTGACGCACACCGGCTAGGACAGGTCTGGAGGTGGATAGGACCTCATCGCTCTTGACCCTGAATGATCGACGGGAAAGAAAGGAGGCGATGAGCTTCGTTATCGATAGTGGATATCGAGCGGTGATCATCTTGTGGAGTAGGCCTTGGTGCCAGACCTTCTCGAAGGTCCTCGGCGCAGTCCTGGTGGTCGAATGCATCGACGACGAACTCGACTCCGCGGAATCCATATTGTTTGTCCTGGATGACGTGACCGTCTTCTGTGTGTTCTCTCAGGCGGGATAGGATGAGCCTTTCAGCGATCTTACTCATGGTAGGCAGGAGACTGATCGGGCGGTAAGGGCGTTAGGTACCCACCCTTCAGAGCATAAGTGCGGAGAAATTACGAAAATATATTCTAATTTTTCAAATCCGAGGGAATATATTCAAATGATCTGCTCTGTCGGTACGCTCTACGCCAACTCAAGCTCCAAAATATTGAAAAATGTATTTACTTGTTACTTCTCGAGTTACGTCTTTTAGCTTCACCCACAAAGACTTTTAACTTTTTTGCAAATTATTAAACACCGTCAATTAAGTGCTCAAAACGTTTCTATAAGCTGGGTTAAAATTAAAGTATAATAAATGCCGCATCACGCACTATTTTACAATGCATTTTTTTGAATGAAACGTTGAAATAAAAGCTCGAATTATGTGTGTAAGCATAACTTTTTGTGCATCCCTCAGGTAAACTTATCTTATCCTTAAGACTTAAAGGTTTGTCTAACTTTTTATTAAAAGTCACATCCTCGCTTTATTGTTATGACATAAAAGTCGGCGGAAGTAACACATAAGACCTCACTTAGCGATGCGGTTTCGCACTTTTATAAACGTTACCTGTGACCACCCACTAAACTATTATTACCTGAAACTGTCACAACTTTAGAAAAGTTTGAGTCTTCTGTATTATTTTAGGATTTTGTAAAGTTTGTTTTGTTTCAAAACTCATTTACGCATTTTGGGTACAATAAATTTTTTTATAGGTAATAAAAAAAAGATAAAGAATTAAAAAGTAAATTTTTTAATGTACTTTTAGAGAGTTTGCACAAATACAAACTTACAGCTGCTGACTGCTTGTCGAAACTTAATACTAGAATATTCCGAAGTGGTCTTAACTGTGCAAACAAGAAGATTGCCTTAATGGACATTTGAATTGGCTATGGGGCAACCATAGACTCCCGGATTAAAAACCCTATTAAGGCAATTAAGAAGATAGTGGTTTAGTACATACGCTTTGAAATTCAAAATAATACACAGGGAATATTATTTTAGTCTGTTTTCATGTAGTAGGGTTGAAAAGTTTCCACTTATGTAAGCCCCTAAGGTTACAAACTTTTAATAAAATTGTATGTAAACACGAGAGAAAAAACTATTCTTGTTAATTTAAAAAAAATGAAATTTAAACTGCACATTTAACTGCGAAAAAATAACCTTCACTGCATCGAGTTGGAAGAGAAATTCTATCTATGTACTATCCCGATGAGAACATCCACTTCCTAATGTAAATATTGACAGAACGCTGTCCACGTACTTTGTCAGGAAAATCTTAATAAATCAATACAGATCGGCCATGATTGCGTTGAAAAATAATCTCAAATATAAAAGAAAAAATAGTAGATTGTTTTATTAGGAGTAAAAATGTCACTTTTTTTAGGCTAGTCAGTAGGATTTGTCAGACGAAACTACTGACGAGCCACAAAAAGTATTTTTACTCCTTATGAAACATTTAATTTTTTCTTCAAACTTAAAACTTAGAAAAACCAAAAATAAAAATTTTTGAAGGGTCGCCATCTCTTAAAAATTATTTGTAGTTCAATTGTAAAATATTTTTAAAAATTAATTTTAACTTGTAAAAAGAAGCTAATTATTAAACGCAACAAATAAATTATAACAGAAAATTTATAAAAACATTACTTTTTTACATTACAAATGCTTAGAAATATCATTTTACGTTACAATTTGTAGTAAATATTTAGGGTTAGAATTTACTTTTACCTTCTAGGTTGTAGAAGTACAACTTTAACCTTACTTGTTCAGTAACAAAATGTCAACTTTTTTTGACGTTTGAAGAAAAACGAATTTACCTACACATTATATTTTATTTTGTTTTTATTTCAGAGCCAACTTAATCTAGTTCCTGAGAAGTCTAGAAATATTGATCGTCTTTCTAAATTAGAAGAACAATTAAGAAATATAACTCTTAATATTCCACAAAGGTGAGAGCAAAGTTTAAATTACAACCCTGTATTTTTACAAGTTTCCTCGTTAACAATCTATTGTACTTTAATTTTTCACAACAGTTCACATTCACAAGGTTCATTTTAATTAACTCAATAATTTACAAACATAAAAACGAAACTATAAAACTATATACGTACATTGTAACGACGCACGGCCACTAAATTTGTAATGGATAATTACAAGAAGGCTTACTAATTTACAGCCCAGGCGTGGCGAGTGCGGGTATAGTGAAATGACAGCATTTCCTGAGCACATAATTCACAGGCAGTGTAATTTTCTCCCGGACGCCTTCTCATGTTTACTTTAACAGGAAAATATAGCTCGTGATAAGGCAGGTTCTACGCTATCAGCACACTGCGAACTCGGGCATCCATACGTATTATTACACTCCAGCTCTTGCTGGCCATACCACTAAAACAACCCCCATTTCTTATAAATTTCTTTTTTCTTTCCATTGCAATAGAAATAATTTTAGATTTAAAATAAATTTGTTTGCTTTTATTGATTAAAATTACTCGTTGTTTAATACAGAATGGATTGTGTATCGTTGCAAACTTCATCGTCGATCGAAGACAATTCAAGTTCAGCCAAACAAGTGATCGAATTGGAACGAGAAGCTTTACTTTTGCGAAGGGAATTACAGGAGGCAAGAGCTAGAAAAGAAGAGTCTGATCAAAAAGTGATACAGTAAGTAAATATTTTATCTGCATGTGAGTGGGGATTGCATGCATTTTTTAGTTCTTAGTAAATTGGACTTTTACTAGACTTTCGTTTACAACCAACTCCAACTATATGTTATGTTTTATAAGAACGCACTTAAATCGTATGCTTGATTTTGAAAAATGCACCTCTCGGCATGTATTTTGCTAAAATCAAACTATAATTGATACTTTACTAAAACTGTTTGCTTTTCATCAACTATGCAGTTCATTCGTATCAAATCGCAAGAGCATCGCTTATTTAAAATTAAAATCACTTCATTTTATTAACTCGTGCATTTTCTTACATTTCAGACGGTTTTTAAGTTTACCCATTTGTATACTGAAATATCTCATTCTCATGAAATGTTATTGAGCGAATTTCTTGACTTTTTAGTACGCAGCACTTGAAAGTGTAAGCAGCATAATAGTGTGCCTCTTGAACTATTTTTCGCGTTTCTCATAAAAACAAACCTAATGTTTTTTTAAATGTTTTCAATTGTGCAACTATTGGCTTTTTACCAGTCTTGGACAGATTTAGAACTTCCCCCTTATAAGCTGAATTTAAATTAAACTAGTGCAAAATATTGTGAGAAACCAAACAAGTAACAATTATGTAGTTTGTTTTGTAAACACATTAACTGCTTTAAGAATCAACTAATACCAGGCTTGTAGAACCGCACAGCACCAACACCATTAAATAAATTATACTTGTAATTTATTAGGGTCACCTTAAATTATTTAATAGTTTGTAAATATAAATTAGTAGATTGCAAGCTTTTTTAGTAGTTTTGCTTAACACTTTTATCACCTGCAAGTGCTTTTGATTTTTTTTAATCACAAAAAGTTCACAAGAAATATCTATTTGTACGTAGGTTGGACAAGAAATTGGCAAATCTAAAAAGAAATAGAGAAAATATACCGTCTGACTTATCAGAAGATGGAAAAGTTATTACTCCTACCGACAGCGTGTCGGTTGCCACGTCTTCCGCCATTTTGCCTCACTGTCATGTAAATCCGAGAATGACTCTTACAGGTCCTGTAACAGATTTGTAAATTTGTATAAACGAAATAAGTTTGAAGTTGGGTGAAAATCAAAAAACAGGGTTGCCATATTATCTTAATGTGATTACATTCCATCCATATACATATTTATCCTATTTATGCGTTTCGTAAAAAAATATTTAGTCAGGGAGTAGACTTTTAAATGGCTACTCGAATAAATGATTTTGAAATCGTGGGCGTGGAATGATTTTTGGTGCATTTTTCGCAAATATTGGCTCACCTAATCACTAATGCTAAAAGTAGTTACAACAAAGTTGTAGAGCTCTTCATCAAAACTTGCTATGGTTGGTAAAACGATTCTGGAGTTTTAATTTTTTTTTGTAGAGGAAATTAGCACATGAATAAGTTTTACTGTGGGTTTAATATGTTTTCATTGGAGATAGACACATGTAAATGTAAAAAACGTACAGCATGCTTTAGTGAAGCACAATCTAAAGGCAAATTCTGCAGGAAAACATTCCAACGGGTGGATCACGTTAGCTATGACTTTGACAATTGTCCAAAAATTTACACGCTTCAGCTGAGGTTTTCATGTTGTATCTTGTGCTGGTTACAAAAAGAGTAACCAGTTGTGACTCTAAGATTAAATACTATAATAGATACAAAAAGTCAGTTTTATGTCAAATATTCATGACTTTGACAGTTGACCGAAAATCTACACAACACTTCAGATGAGGTTTTCAGTTTGTTTCTTTTACTTGTTACAAAAAGAGTAACCAGTTGTGACTCCAAGTTTAAATACTATAATAGATACAAAAATTCAGTTTTATGTCAGTAAGCCATGACTTTAACAATTGTCCAAAAATTGAAACAACACTTTAGCTGAGATTTTCATGTAGTTTCTTCTTTTTGTTACAATAAGACTAACTAGTTGTCATTCCAAGATCAAATACTATAAGGGCCGAATTACATGAACTAACTATTTAGTAACTGTTAGTTACTAACTTGGTTACTAAATGAACTCAAGGAGCAAAAACACGGGAATCTAAGCTTTAACGTCAACGTCAAAATTTATCCGCCCATTTTGACGTTGACGTTAAAGCTTAGATTCCCGTGTTTTTGCTCCTTGAGTTCATTTAGTAACCAAGTTAGTAACTAACAGTTACTAAATAGTTAGTTCATGTAATACAGTCCTAATAGAAGAAAAAAGACAGTGTTATGTCAAACAGCCATGACCTTGACAGTTGTCAAAAAATCTAAACAACACTTCAGCTGAGGTTTTCATGTTGTTTCTTCTACTTGTTACAAAAAGAGTAACTAGTTGTCATTCCAAGATCAAATACTATAATAGAACGAAAAGGCCAGTTTTATGTCAAACAGCCATGACTTTGAGACAGTTGTCAAAAAATTTAAACAAAACTTCAGCTGAGGTTTTCATGTTGTTTCTTCTACGTGTTACAAAAAGAGTAACCAGTTGTGACTCCAACATTAAATACTATGATAGATACAAAAAGTCAGTTTTATGTCAGTTAGCCATAACTTTGACAATTGTCCAAAAATTGAAACAACACTTTAGCTGAGATTTTCATGTAGTTTCTTATTTTTGTTACAATAAGCCTAACTAGTTGTCATTCCAAGATCAAATACTATAATAGAAGAAAAAAGACACTGTTATGTCAAACAGTCATGACCTTGACAGTTGTCAAAAAATCTAAACAACACTTCAGCTGAGATTTTCATGTTATTTCTTCTACTTGTTGCAAAAAGAGTAACTAGTTGTCATTCCAAGATTAAATACTATAATAGAACGAAAAGGTCAGTTTTATGTCAAACAGCCATGACTTTGACAGTTGTCAAAAAATCTAAACATAACTTCAGCTGAGGTTTTAATATTGTTTCTTCTACGTGTTGCAAAAAGAGTAACCAGTTGTGACTTCAACATTAAATACTATGATAGATACAAAAAGTCAGTTTTATGTCAGTTAGCCATAACTTTGACAATTGTTCAAAAATTGAAACAGCACTTTAACTGAGTTTTTCATGGTGTTTCTTCTTTTTGTTACAATAAGAGTAACTAGTTATCATTCCAAGATCAAATACTATAATAGAAGAAAAAAGACAGTGTTATGTCAAACAGTCATGACCTTGACAGTTGTCAAAAAATCTAAACAACACTTCAGCTGAGGTTTTCATGTTGTTTCTTCTACTTGTTGCAAAAAGAGTAACTAGTTGTCATTCCAAGATTAAATACTATAATAGAACGAAAAGGTTAGTTTTATGTCAAACAGCCATGACTTTGACAGTTGTCAAAAAATCTAAACATAACTTCAGCTGAGGTTTTTATATTGTTTCTTCTACGTGTTGCAAAAAGAGTAACCAGTTGTGACTCCAACATTAAATACTATGATAGATACAAAAAGTCAGTTTTATGTCAGTTAGCCATAACTTTGACAATTGTTCAAAAATTGAAACAGCACTTTAGCTGAGATTTTCATGGTGTTTCTTCTTTTTGTTACAATAAGAGTAACTAGTTATCATTCCAAGATCAAATACTATAATAGAAGAAAAAAGACAGTGTTATGTCAAACAGTCATGACCTTGACAGTTGTCAAAAAATCTAAACAACACTTCAGCTGAGGTTTTCATGTTGTTTCTTCTACTTGTTACAAAAAGAGTAGCTAGTTGTCATTTCAAGATCAAATACTATAATAGAAGGAAAAGGTCTGTTTTATGTCAATCAGCCATGACCTTGACAGTTGTCAAAAAATCTAAAAAACACTTCAGCTGAGGTTTTCATGTTGTTTCTTCTACTTGTTACAAAAAGAGTAACCACTTGTGACTCCATGATTAAATACCATAATAGAATCAGAAGGTCAGTTTTATGCCAGTTAGCCATAACTTTGACAGATGTCCAAAAATTGAAACAACACTTTAGCTGAGATTTTCATGTTGTTTCTTCTTCTTGTTACAATAAAGGCGGATTTCCTCTCGTACGCAGAATGTCGATGTCGTAGAAAGTCGTAGTCGCAGAAAGTTGAACACTGTGTAATCTAATGTAGTCGTTTCAAGTCACACGCGCAAATTCATGACGCAGGCTGAGCTACGTGTGCGTGGTTGGACGTAGCGTAGAAGTTCGTACAAATTCAACTTTGGTCGTAGTGGTCGTAGTTAGTGAGTCGATATGCGCAAATACGTTTTTGTTACATGACTTTGATGGAGTGAAACTCGTGCAACTACGTACGAGTAGGAACGGTTACTTTTGCCCTATCTTTTTAGCGCCGTTTTACGTAGTTTTACGTTACGTCGACTTAACTACTTCTACCACATCGACATTCTGCGTACGAGAGGAAATCCGCCTTAAGAGTAACTAGTTGTCATTCCAAGATCAAATACTATAATAGAAGGAAAAAGTCTGTTTTATATCAAATAGCCATGACTTTGACAGTTGTCAATAAAACTAAACAACACTTCAGCTGAGGTTTTCATGTTGTTTCTTCTACTGGTTACAAAAGAGTAACCAGTTGTGACTACAAGATTAAATACTATAATACATACAAAAAGTCAGTTTTTTTAATGGCTCAAGAAAGTTACAACTGTCAAAGTCATGGCTAACATTATTTAACCTTGTAGACGTTTTCCTGATGAAATTGCTGCATTTTGAGCTCTTTTAAAGAAGATTATACTTCTCTAAAGTATGGAAGCCGCTTTTGGAATTAACACTGTGTATTTATCTCCAGCAAAGGAAACATTATTAGGACCTAAGGGCTGTTTGACATACACTAAGTATCTTACTAACTGATAGTAACTGAATCAACTCAAGGAGCAAAAGCACGGGAATCTAAGCTTTAACGTCGTCCACGGTCATGCGTCAAAATTTCTAATGACGACGTTAAAGCTTAGATTCCCGTGCTTTTGCTCCTTGAGTTGATTCTGTTACTAACAGTTGAAGACCACACTGCAAAAACGATGAATGTCACTTTTCGAGCAAAATGAGTTAGTGGTATCAAAAGATAGATAATTTTAAAAGGAATCAGATAGTATAGGTGCCATGCTAATATCGCTGAGGGTCTGGAAGTTATAAGCAAAATAAAATATCGTGTACACAACAAGAACGCTGAATGTCGATTCGAAACACAGCAAAAACGATGTATTTGAGTATTTTTGCAGCAAAACTACATACAACTAGGAAAATAGTTTGCAATTGTTATTTTAACCAAGAAAACTAAGAAAAAACTCTAAGACGTTTATAAATTGAGATATTTAATGAAAATTATCAATAATTTGGAGTTTTGAAATTTTTACGTTTTATACTTTAAATTGCATTTTCTGGCAAATGCATTATTTTGACATTCAGCGTTATTGCAGTGTGGTCTTCAGTTAGTAAGATACTTAGTTCATGTCAAATAGCCCTAAGTTGAAATTAGAGTTTGCTTCTTGTAGATGCAAATTTTTTATAACTGCAAAACCGATGTAGCTAGGCGTGTAAGCACGGTATGTTGTAAGGAACTTCTTGATTGGCCTGCAACTGTGCTGCATCACGTGATCATCAGAGTCCAATATTAGAAAAATCTGTTTTTTCATATACCAAAAACCATTTTACACCTGATACATATACAATTATACAGGGTAATCAAAAGAGGCATGCCATTCATTCAATTAGTAAATAACTAAAGAGGAGTTTTAGTCTCACGATTATTTTGGAGACACTTGTTCTTTCGTCTGTTTGTACTTACATCGTGAATATACTCATCGTGAGAATAAATTGCAATAAAATTCATATTTATCAGAATACGTTTCTGTGATATAACTAATGAGCTGCTTAACGAATATAATTGAGAAACGCTATCAAAATTTAAAAATTTTGCTCCAAAACTTCCTGGCTAAATTCACTATCACTTTATCGCCTATATGTGTAGCTAGTGTTCCTCACAAGACTGTTTTTATCTCTTTAATAGATGTAGGGAATACGTATAAGACTAGTTTGTAATTTTTACAATTTTCATTTGCTCATACGACTTAAATATTCAAATTTTTTTTTATGGAGAAATTGGTTGAGGACATCAACTCTTGCCAATTTCAATAAGATTGTAGTTTTGATCGCTTAATAACACTATTATACTCGACTTGATTTAAGCTGTTTACTTATTTTTTTTACGACTGAATTTCATTACAGTGCTGTTGTGCGTCCATCAGCATTAAAAATTGCGTACTTAAAATGCACCCAGCACTTTACAATTAATTCATCATACCATACCTAAATTCTACATTATTCATGCATAATAATAACAATAAATTTAATCACATTTCAATTAATTGCAGAATGTTTTGAATGTTGTTGCATTTTGATCCGTCAACAATTATGTGTGAAACGTTTGTTTAGTGTAATTAATTTGAATATTTTATTAACAAAATTTTCTCACCTTTACTGTAGTGTATTAATGTAGACTTGTGGTTTGAGAATTACATGCATTCTCTTGTGGTTTTGCTGAAGATTGATAATGCTCTCGAGCTCGTACTCTCTTGCTTATCAAAATAAGAAAAGTTGTACAAACACTCATGACCAACGTACAAAAATCTTTCTAAATTTTTCCTTTTTATAACTTGACTGTTAATAAATTTTGTAGACGTAGAAATTTATGTTCAAGTTTAGTAAGTTGCATGGTTTGAATTTTTGTAAATAGCAAAAAATTTCTGCATAAAAGATTTTCTTTTCAACGTCAAGAGCACACCAAGACTAAGAGGGAGTGCTCGTTACAAAATTGAAATAATTGTATTGAGGTGTATTTTTTAGTATAAAATTTTTAATGCAATTTGTATTGTTTCAGCTACTTTTAAATAGATCTACATCAAAACATTATTACACAATAAACATAGAATTCGATTATTTTGACACATTTTTTAGAAATAAGCAACTACAATACGCACAGCACTGTAATTAAAGTACAATTTTTAGCTGTAATTTAATTAAAATCTCGACATTTCAATAATTGCATAATCAATTAATTTATAAATAAGCAATATGCTGAAGTATTTAAAAGTGGTAGTTTTATAAGTGTTAAACTAAATAATCTAATATTATACAAAAATATATTTTTATAACATTTTCCTCATTTGTTTTCTTTCCGTTGCCCTAAAACTAACAATAAATTTTCCTGTGAGAAATCGCACTTGTAATAACAATAGATGCATTCCAAGTACCACACAAACTTGAAAATTGTTTTATGTACCTACTTCACGTCCTTACGCCAACTCCCGACGATAATTCCGTTGAAATTTTCCTTGCGAGATAATCTATAAGGTGAGTAAACCGTAAACTTATAAAAAAAGGGTTACTTTTATATCCTCTAGCTCTAGTAGTCCATTAACATTTTTATAAATTTTATTGAATATTCAATAAAACTTTTCTCACATTTCTTCTTCGTATAATAAACCCAACCCTTTGACGTAATTTACCTGAGCCACCCCTAACCTGGGAAACAATAATGCAATTACGAAAATTATTTGAGGAAGATCGTATAACCTATTTCGCTTCCTGTCATTCAGGAAGTGGGTAGTTGTGGTCGTGTGGCCCACACGTGAAACTGGACACGCTCTTTTTTATAAAGAATAATAAATGGGAACATTTATTATTTAATAATATTTTAATTAGCTCAAATTGAAATATAAGGGGGGTCATGTATTCAATTTAGTTTGCTCTTGAAGAATTGTAATAAATGAAACTTACGAGTTCGTATAGTTTCTGATCGATTGTGTAAATAATATTGAAGTTATTGGTGAATTACTTCTAGACATCGTAAACTTCTAAGTACTTAAGGTTATTAAGTACCAAACTATCATTAGTCATTTTAAAGAATATTCGTGCGGTTTGGAATAATTCAATAAGTATTAGAAAGGGCTCTATTTTAATTTTATTTCAATATTTACTAATAAAAATGTTATTTAGCGTTATGTTCAAACATACAAACCACTTCCACAACTATCAGTTATTGTAACAACGTCCAAGTCGTCGCTGGTTCTCAGAGCTTTTGACGGGGAGCGGCTCGATTCGTTAATAAATTGCAATAAGGCTTTCACAGAACAATGCGGCCTAGGTCGTGATCGCCATAAGATAATACTACAGTCTTATATTTGCGTGTTCAGACAAGAACAATCTGGCGTTTATTATCGCGGTGTATAGCTAGACTAGATCGCGGCCGTGGCAGCGTGATTATAATAGCGGCCGCGGTCGCGATAAGTTAATACTACAGTGTTAGAGTAGTCCCAACATAAGATGAGTTTGTATCACATCACACCACGTGACCAAACGTGCACGAGGCGTGGCTTCAGAGCCCAGTCGTGGAGGAGCTAGTTATCAGAGATGACAGATATTATATTAGCGTTAAGTCTACGCGCCTTCTAATACAACGGCACTGTCTGTGTTCGTTTCTAAGCAACAACAGCACTAAACTGCTGCGCAACTTTAACGGTCATCACGTGGTGTACTCATCTTACATTGGGACCACTCTTTATTTGCGTGGACAAACAAGAACGATTTGGCGTGATCGATTTTAGAGCTTTAAAAGGCTCTCGCAGACAAATCCGGCCTAGGCCGTGATCGCAATAGCGGCCGCAGCCGCGATAAGATAATACTACAGCCTACAGCCTTATATTATGTTTGCGTATTCAGACAAGAACGATCTGGCGTTTATTATCGCGACCGTGGTCGAGGCCACGTGATCGCATTAGTCTGTGAGAGCCTTTATATTCGTAAAAACTAGATAGGGCAATGAGTTGTGAATTCTTAACACGTTGGCCTACCACCGTACTAGAATAAAATCTGGTTTCATATGCCACAGAAAATTTTTTGTTAGTGTTTCTGAGTCCAGGGCGGTCTTTCGGTGCGTTTGCGACCATTTTTTACGTGAGACCACGTTGATCTCAGACGGCAGTTTACGTGTTAACTACTATTCTAAAGAATACTATAAGGGATCTTAAAGTAGGCCATCTATGACACTGATAGCCGATCTAAAATGAACCGCAAGTCTATTTGTAGAACAAATGAACACTTGTTCTACAAACCGGAGGGTCTGTAGATCATTCAGGCCTGACGTTTTAAAAGCCTGCACGTATGGAAGTAAAGTGGTAATTTCGGCTTTCCAGCGCAGGTTTGGTTTGCACGGCACAACTATAAAGCCTGTCTGCACAGGCAAATCGGAGACTGTGTGTTCAAGCGACCTCCCGAGTATTATAACCTACACAGAACTGCAGTATAAATAGTAGAAGTCTGTAGACTTCGAGTCTATAGAGAAGAACTCACCTGCCTACGTCATTGCGCACAGAAAATGGCGGGACGATCAATGAGGAGCAAGTCAAATATACTTACTTAAGGGGTCAGGCGTGTATCAGCATGCTCATGCATCTAGCGACCGTACCTGGAATAGCAATTTGGACCCGCCAGACCAATTTAAGTCTTTCGCGCAATTACGCGGTGGGTTCTTCTCTATTTGAAACCAGTCTACGTGTGGAGGCAAAGTTTTCCCTGCCGTAAAGCTTGATCACACCGGAGCGTGTAAAGATCATTCGGGCTGCCTGCTTAGTTTTGGCCTACACAAGCCTGAGCTTTTGAGTGGGCCCTAGCTTTAAGTTTAAGAACGTCGACATGAATTAATTTTTATAATACAAAATTAGTTTGACCCGCTGGATGAACAACCGAAGGTAATGGAATACTTTTATAATACCGACCCTTATACACTTTTTATATGTAATTGGTAATTACAACCTTATGTGCTTTTAATTTGGGTCAGGTTCGTAGCTTAGGGATAATTTTAAGCCGGTTCTTGCTAGAGCTTGCTAAGGATTTCGCAGTAATAATAAAAGTCCTAATTGGTGCCGAAGAAGGAAACATTGATTTAGAGAAAGTCAAATTTTTGCAAACTTTGGGCAAAAAACTTCCATCCTCAGAAGAGATTACAGTGGTCAACAGGTTTATACAATCCCAGAAGAGAGAAGGCCTGATTTTAGCTTTCAGCCTGCTCTGATAACACAGTCTGGCTACGGCCCTGATTTGGGTTAATTTTTCACTGACGTGAACATCTTGGTGAAACGTTTTCAAATAAAAGTAACAAATTTAAATGAAACACTTGATTTTTTGTTTCACAGTAATGCTTGAGCCTAATTTAGACATGACATCCAAGATCCAAGTAACAAAGAAATTATTGTATCTTGCATCTCGTGCGTTGAATTTGTAATTAACAGTTCTTCAGCATCGCCACTCGTGTATCTACTTGAAGTATGAGACTCTCACAATCAGACTAGCATTAAAGGTAGGTAAGAACATCGTTTTTTTCAAACAAATCATGAAAGCCATGAAAATACAAATTTCTTTTTGCATAGATCGAGCTAGAACTTAAGAAGGGTCCTAAGGCCCATAGATGAAATTATCTCTTTTAAAGTTACATTTACAAATTATTTTTTCCTTTTTGTAAGCAAACTTTCTTTGTTTTTTGTGCCATCTTAATCGTTTTCATTTTATGTCATTTAAAAAATAATTATACCCCGTCCCGTGGTGATTTTAAAAGGGATTTAACATGAAAAAATTGTTTTCTTATATGATTGCTGATCCCCATTTTACAAACACCATGATTGATTCACTTAAAATTTTAAAACGAAATTATGCGACCACATGGAATTTATGTTTGAGGTTTTCTATTGTTTTCCAAGGCAAGGCGCAGAGTGCCAGATCATTTCAAAATCGTGCTTCTTTAATTTTGTTTTAAAATTTTAATTGAAAAAAGTCATTAGATAGGTACATCGTGACTTATTGCTTTCCGATACCTTAAGCTTAAGGTATTATAGGAAAGTATTGTAATCGGGTCAAAAAAAATTTTGAGATAACACCGGATATATCTGTTTTGAGGTCCCCCGAGACGTTCTAGACCAATTTTAGAAAAAAGTATATACCTAGTTAAAAGTTATAGTAGTATTATAGTATTCTTTTGTTTTCTATTTTGGTTTTAGAATAATCAGCTCAATCGGACAGTCTTTTGTGTTGACACAACAGATTTTTTTTTATTGTCATAAGCCTAAAAATATGATCTTTTAGTGGGAGCAGGAATCATGAAAAAATAATTTTCCCATGTTAAATCCGTACGTTCAATTTTAAAATCACCACACGGTATAAAATAAAAGTATGCAACATTAATTTTAAATAATTTTAATTTTTATTGAATTTTACTATCAAATTAATTTAGAGCGATAAAAATTCGTATTTGTTTAGAAATTGCCTTGAAGTAAACATTTGATCGGATCGCCGAATTAAAAGCGATAAAATAATAGAAATATTAAAATTTCATTTTATAAGTAAACGTAAACGCACGCGTTGTGAGTTGTGACCAATTGTGACACGTTTTAATATTTTTTCTAAAATATTAACAAAACTGCATAATTAATTTCGCTTTAAATTAATCGCTGTTTGTTATTAATGTTTAATGAGACAATCAAATAGACAATTGCAGTTTTACTGTGCTTCCAGGAAAAATAACTTCTAATAATAAGCAAGGTAGGATTTTATAATTTTTCTATTCTTGTGCAATCTTCAGATCAAATCATACTTTTATGGTCTCGTCAGTCATCACATGTGTGTGATTTAAAATGTGTGAATTATACTTTTCGACATGATCTTTTTGGTTTTGATGATTGATTTAACTTTTATAGGGGGCCGTAAAATGTGTAAATTTTTAATTGTACAGGTCAAACATTAATAGCCACCGAAACTTACCTATAAATTTTAAATTAGCATCGTACCCTGATTTAAAAAAAATTATAGCTTACAGTAGCAGTCGGGTCTTACAAAGGGGTTTTATGAGAATGTCAATTTTTTTTATAATTTATACAACAACAAAGTAATATTGTATCTTTCTCAAAGGTGCAGAAACCCAAAAGTTTAGCTTACGAAGTTCATATGAATTAAAATTAAATTGTATACTGGTAGTTGATCAACTATCAAATTTTTCGTTTCTTTTGCTTCTGGTTTTTGATCTGGTTTGTTTAGCAAGAAAATTTAAATCTTGCATTGGGGATAGCGCTGAACATGCTGGAAGACATTGCTGCAAGCATCAATAAGCTTCGGTGTTTACACTTGTGCATTTTTTTAAAATAAAATAAACATCTCAAGTTTATGTGAGTTTAGAATAATTAGTTGGTGATTACTTTTTACGTTCATAGAGGACTTTACTTATTGTAGAACGACACTTGATATTTGAAAATATCTCGTCACCAGTACATAACGATAGTTACCTACCTATCTTAAGAACCACAGGAGACATTTACGATAGTTGGAGTGGTTTAAAGATCCCGGTGGATCTGGTAAAAGTCGGTAACCTGCTGATTACCTGAAATGAATGCGATTCGATTAATATTTATCTCGATTATTGAACGCGGTATGTCCATATGTCCATTTTGTAAATTTTAATAAAAGTTGCAACACCATGAGAAACACTAATTAATTCCTAGAAATACGTATTTCATAAAATTTATCTATTAGTGAACAGTAGGACTCTTTTCCTGTTCTATAACACTGAATAAAATAAATCTTTTGCTGTAGTGTCAAAATGTGCTTCAAATTCAAGTCTATACATGAGCTTGTTGCACTAAACAGGGAAAAAACTAGCCTACCCTAAAGGTGCGATTTGACCCTTAAAAATGGGACAAATGAGTGAAAATCACTGTTCTTTCCTGCTTTTTCTCAAAAACTCACTATTTTAGGGGTAATCTCCTACTTGAATATTATTGCTGACACTAAAACGATGAAAACGAATCGATTGACACCGGTTTGATAACATTTCGTTATAATACAACCCCTCCAAGGCATAAAAATGCTTAATTACGGTTTAAATCAGTTCGGTTGGACCTCGATTCTTCTTAAAGCTTCAGAGAACAAGAATCTATCATAATTACCAAATATTGATAGCCCAGAGCAGGCGCGTGCTGACTACTTTTTTAGGGGCCTAGATTTTTCTAGGGGTCTGCATTGTAAAATTAGTATAATCTTACGCTCCTGACATTTTTGAAACGTCCCGCTCTGTGTAAATCTAGAAATGCCGGAATTTTTTAATTATTAATTTTGAGAGAAAACTCGGATTTGTCATAATATAACTTCAATGATAAAAAAAATTAATTTTTCAACGTTTGCCTTTAACGTATTTTTTTAATTTTGACAAGAGAGGGTGGTTTTAAAGATTGTAGATTGTAGGGAATAAAAAATACAGTACTGAGAATGTTTTTTTCGCTGTTTCTCATCAATAAATTGCTAAAATCTTGATTTCTATTGATTTGAAATATTAAGATCAAATTAGTTGATTTTAAGCTAAGTACAACAATAATATTTTATTCTCTGGAGCTGTGGACATGTGCAGATAGAGTTAAAATAATTAAAAAATTTAAATGCGTTGACTACTGTGTTGGAAGGGATAAATACCAATTTAGGTATCTGCGCATGTCCACAGAGATGTGTGTGAGATGGATCCACGCAATAGACGTAAATTTTTATTTCTAAAAATATAAAAATGCAATGCAGTGATAGGGCGGATTTTTGCGTAGCGATGCCGGCTGTAATGTGCACTAACCATAATAGCTATTTTACCATTAATATGGCCCGTTGTGCTGCTTATGATGGTAAAAATAAAAGCGATGTTTCTCATTTACATAACATTTCTCATTAAAAATTGAATATAGAATGTAATTTGTTCAGATTGTGCCACACTTATTTCAAATAGTAAGATATTTCTAAGGGCCCGCAATGTAAAATTTTGAATTACTAGTATTACGGCCCTGACATTTTTGAAAAGGTCCGCCATGTATAAATCTGGAAATGCTGGAATTTTTTAATTATTAATTTCGAGAAAAAACTCGGGTTTGCCATAACTTCAGGGGACCAGGGGCGTTGTACCGCTCAGCGTCTCTTACCAGTCCGCGCCTGGCACAGACAAATAGCTGTGGGGTCTATTTCGACCCCTGTAGGTGGGGATTTTATTAACTCGGTATTACTTTACTTTACTTACTTAAATCCTAAACTTTTCTACCTTTGTAGGGTTTTAATTTCTCTTCTTTAAAATTTTATAAAATGATTAAATAAGGAGATGTTTGGATGTTGATTATACAGTAGTACTAAAGTAATTTTAATTTCAATAAATTGCCAAACCACTATAATTTTTATTATATCTCTTAACATAAACTGTGATTCTAAAGTTTTTGCAAGATTTTCTTTACGTATTTCCATTTTCCATTATTTTATGCAGGTAGTTTACTAAGTAACGTTCTTCTGTGACTGTGGGGTTGTATATAGTCTTTCTGAATACATTGGAAATATCAAGATATGTTTCTAGGACTAACAAAAAATAAGCATAAACAATACAGAGGAATCTAAAATTAAATTTTTCAGTTATTATCATAAGTTGTTAATTCAATTTCAGCATAACTTTTTCAATTGTAAATCTTCATAAGGGCTCTAAATTTAAATCACTCTGTATATTATGTCTTCAATTTTCATTCATAAATCTTATCTTACCAACCAATCCTTAAATTCCATTCTTATCACACCAAGCCTAAATTTGCATTCTTAATTATCATGTTATGTAAGCTGCGGAAATAGGAAATTGTGTGCTGTTTAACGTTTTCTATAATTCTCAAGGAATGCAATTATTACTAATTACAACGTCCAATTGTCATAAACGTAAACAATAAATCACTTTTTTTATTATTTCGTATCCTTTTGTATACTAAATTTAGAATTTTGAAAGAATAATCTTTTATAACTTAACCAAATTAAATCATTTGTTAATTTTTAATTGAAAATTAATTACGTTTAATACTAAAATCTCATTTTTTATATTAATAAGCATCATTTCATTTTAAAAAAATTGATTTTCCCGTTCATAAAAACAAGTGTAAATATTTAAAGTCGATAGTCAAAGATCTTACTTCTCTCTATATTTTGATCGCCAATCTCTGTGTCTATAGACATTTGCTTCAGTGTTTGCTTTAATATTTTTCATAAAATTGAGATTATAAGTATTCTGTACATACTTCCTCTGTCAATATTTTTAAATTGATACGTTTAAATCATGACATAATTTTTAAATTGATTTTGTAAATTGTCTGTAGATAATATTGAAAAAATTTAATATTGTTCTTATTTTCTTTCTTTTGTGTAAATTTAATTTCGTGTTTATAAAAATTTTCTTTTTATTATTTTTTTTTGAGAATTGAAACTTCATCTTCAATCCATTAATCTGTACAGGGTGCTAACCAAATTCGAAAACATTTTTTTTCCTGCTGCCCATTTTAACACGGTGGGGTTATAATGGTAGCAATCCAAAGATATTTTTTACGCTTATTATTTTATTTATCAACCTCATTATGATGTTGAAATGCAGAGCAGGAATATTTAAAAAATGTGTTTTCAAGAGTATAAATCAATGTTCGCTGATTTGGGTTGACACCCTGCATATCAAGAAAATTCACTGCATTTCCTCTGCTTATTTTGAATATTTTTATTGCCTCTTTTCCATATTTATTCGTACGTAAATTTTAAAAAATCATAAGTGCTTTAATTCTGCTTTTAATCTATTTATTTAGAAAGGAATTAGTATCCAAATCACCACAGAAGTCAATCAACTGGTTACAAATTAAATATAATTTAAAACGTATTATGTACAATAAATATTGTTACAAGTGAAAGATATTTATAAAAACAAGCAAGAATCTAATTCTTGGTGTGTGGTCTACCACAAAGATCTTGTGAAGACTCTTCAAAAAATACAATCGTCTTCGGTGAACGTTTAAGTGCTACTTACATTGGAATAAAGCACAACATTGATGGTATTTCTTTTTGTTTCAAACAAAAGCGTTATTATTAATAATTATCAAAAATATGTTACAAATTTACATTCGTTGGAGCAAATTTATGCTCAAAAATTGGGAAAAATGGTCCTAGAAGGGTAAAATAAAAGTCAAACTCTCAAATTTAAATTTGAAGGAGCTATAATTTTATTCCATTGAAGATCACTTTTCATTCATAAGAATTTAAAGAGCATCACTTCTGTCAACAAACAAAGAGCTACTGTTTTGCGCACGGTAATAAACTACCAGTCATCATGCACTTAACGAATATAAAAAACTAATAAAAATGACCATCTAAAAGTGATGTAGGTGTTAAAATTAAAATATTTACGATAGATCCATAGAATGATTTTGATACTCATTTCTTAACATATCCATCTTCATTGGGCTTGGTTTTAGATAAAATTTAAAAATTGCGACACGAGAGGAAGGTAGGGAAAAGCTGTGACGTTAGTTTTTGGAAGGTTTCACCACTCGTCCAAGTCCAAGAGAAAATGAAATAAAAGCTGATGTATAAATTTTTAGTCTATCCATTTAATTGATCTACTCGTAATTACTTATCCAATCCTGCAGAAGACAGTTAAGGACATGTTTTATAATAAAAATTCTCTCCACGTTGCATAAGAACTGGTCTGGAGTTTTTGGCTTGGGGATCCTGTATCTTAAGGCTTCTTTACACACAGGCTTGCCTTCCGGTTTGCCTGTGCAGGCGGCCTGAACAGGCCACCTAAATGCTGTCCATACGTTCCAGTTTGGCCTGTGCAGGCCTCCTGAACGCTATGTCTACATGCTCGGGTTTGGCCTGAACTGTGTCCACACGCTCCGGTTTGATCTGTGCCGGCCGCCTTCCCAGGCAAACCGGAAGGCAAGCCTGTGCGTGAAGACGAGCCTTTACAGGATCTTTAGAAAATTTCTTTTATTTATCGTGATGTTTGGAGCTAGAGCATGTATGAAAAATTTCCTCAAAATCTGTCTGGATGGGTCTCAATTCGGCATATTATTGAATCATTTAGAACTTATCGTGCAGTCTGTGGTGGATGCGAATTTCTCCCAAAATGACGTAGAGACAAAGACATGCGATCTAATAATAATATTCTTCTTCTTCGACCATTTAGAAAACTTTAAAATTATTTTTGACCTCATATTCGACGTAGCCACGTACCGTTTTAAGTTTTGAAAGCTCCCCTACCCCAATATCGTTTTCTAAACACTCTAATGAGTAGTTTCTTAACATTAAATACAAACGAAAGACTCCATTAAATTTAATTTTTACATTTTCTCAATAAAAATCAAGTTATATGAATTTATTATCGATTTAACACAACGTAAAAGAAAAACAAAAAAGAAAGTAATACAAACGTGCTAATGCACAAAGTAATATTTTTTTCCTCATATTCACACCATCCTATAAAAGTTGTATATAGTTAACACCTCGTCGTGGGTGGTCTTGAAAATTTAGAGGGTGAACAAATATTTAAACAATTTAATTTACCTTGCGGGATGCGTTTAAAAAGGTAAGACAATGTTCAACAAGGTAAAGGTTATTTGTTCTGTTGGGGAAGGTCTTTAAGTTTGTTGAACGACAATGATGACAAAATTGTAAATAAATAATAAATCAAATTGTACTTTAAAATTATTTAAAAGAGATTTAAGATGTTTTATTTTTGCTAAATAGTCCCAAAAGTTACAAAATTAATAATCGCGAATCAGCTCACCTTTTCTACTTCGCTAGATTCTGTTTCCCAACTCCAGTTCTATCAGCAAGACTTTCTTGATACTGATAGTCTGTAGTAGATTCTTGATTTTGAATCTCATAAACTAATCATAGACATGTGTTATCTATATTCTTATTATAGGTAATACGAATATAAGTATGTTAGGTCCAGACTCTATAGATTTCTCCAATTGATCACTGCCGACACGCTATATTTACCAGTAAACAGTCCGACATTTTACACCCTGTTTGCCCCATGAGCTCATGTTCGTTCTATGTCCAAGATGCCAAAAGATATAGGATCTCAAGAACTTCAGATTTCACCCTCACATACACGAGAGAGATATCTAGATTGGCAAAGGTCCAGTTTTTGGGGTTTTCGCTTATATACCAAAAACGACCGTCCTAGGGAAAAATTTATTCTTAGCAAAATAAAAGCTTATCGAATATTCTACCAGATTGTTTTAATTAATTTTTTTTTCTGTTCCTTAAGGCTCGTCTTCACACACAGGCTTGCCTTCTGGTTTGCCTGTGCAGGCGGCCTGCACAGACCAAATCGGCGGCCTGCACAGGCCAAACCGGAGCATTGTAGACATAGCGTTCAGGCGGCCTGCACAGTCCAAACCGGAGCATTCAGCTGGCCTGTGGAGGCTAACTGCACAGGCAAACCGGAAGGCAAGCTTGTGTGTGAAGAGGAGCCTTTATAGTTGTCGAGATATCCGCCCACAAAAATCGTTAATGTAAGAAAAAAAGTTTTTCCTCACGTTTTTCGTCAAACTTTTGCCTCTAGCACCTCAGTCCTTTGATTTTCAGTAAAAGTCATCGTTATCGTGAGGCAAAAATTCTTTTTCATACATTAACGATTTTTGCGGGCGGATATCTCGAAAACTATAAAGAATAGAGAAAATAAATAGAAAAAATTCTGTAGGAAATTCGATAAGCTTTCATTTTCTAACTCCTTCCTTACCCACATTATAGCTATTCTTAGAACCCACAATTGTAGATAGTGACTCATTCCTAATATAGGTTCATAAGCTTTAGCTATAACTATAGCGCGGCTTCTATTGAGAAAGATGCAGAAAACACGTAGCGCCTGTATATTTTGACATATTTCAATAGTCCTCGTTCTTCTGCATTCAACAATAATGATAATTATGGGTAACAGCCGAAACCGAAAAGATAAACCACTACTACATTGGTTTTCAGGTTAAGTTTACTACTTTAATTTACAAAAGCACATTTTTTGTTTGATTTAAAAATTTTAAAGAACGTAATAATTAATAAATTAAGTAACTTATTACAAAACAAGTTAAAATAAATGCATTTTTGTAAATTAAAATAGTGAACTTACCCGAAAACCAATGCATTAGTGGTTCATCTTTTCGGTTGTTGCCCATAACTGTCACTATGGATGAATGCAGCTGAACGAGGGCTATTGAAATATGTAAAAATATACAGAGTGTTACATTTAAAATAAGAAAATTGGTGCCGTTTCCGGTTAAACCGGATGTTCAATAAAAACAAAAATATGGTTATCGTATGCGTCATGTATTTTTACCCTTATGCCCAAAATTTCGTTACAATCACCAATTCCACTTCAGAGATATTTCCATAGATCCATACTTTCTCCTAACCCTGTATATGGCGGCTATTATACAACATGTATCATCTTACATTACATTTCCTTCTACTGTAATAATATTTTAAATAGACGAACGGTGACAATACGCAGATACCTAAATTGGTATTTATCCCCACCAACGCAGTAGTCAACGTATTTAAATTATTAAAGGGGCGTGGCCAAACCTGCGCTAACTTACCTCAAGTTAAATTATTTTTACTATATCTTCCCAATCATTTTCTTTTAAGTGGTATTTCAAGTAGGCCTAATCCACATGATGCACTTATTCAATTTAGCGCATCTTTTTACGCTTTGCTGTCCCTGATGGATCAGGTTCAGCAGGTTCCTCGACGCAGGTGGTAATTTTTGTTTATACGAAGATGGCATTCGATGTATTTTGACTCAACGAATGCGACGTAATTATTACAAATGGACGAACAGGATTCTCCGTGATTCCTGAAATGTCTTGAATTGCAGATTTAACGCACTTGCGCATAATGCCTTGTTCGCTAAAAACCAAAAATGGAAAAAAGGCTAGTCTCTCAAAAAGTTAACACGTGTTAAATTCACGGCGCTTGTACAGTCAGCCTCAAAATTATTGGCCACCCTGGCTGTACGCCAGGGTGGTTATTAGCCAACAACGACAAAAGAACAGAAAGGGAGGTTGTTGATTTACTACTTGTTAATAAAATAAAGTTACCCCTCAATTTAAATAGGGAGTGTTATGATGGTTGCACCCACAATTCGTGCTAGAATTATAACAGGGTGGCCAATAATTGTGAGGCTGACTGTACGTCGAAACTACTCGTCTGACAAAAAAATTCAATCAGACTTAAATTGTTGCAAATTTCCTGTAGAACAATTTTGTTCATCACTATTTTTGTCTAAAATTTAACCAGTAAGGACATATTTGCAAAAAAACAATTTTTTGTTGTGCTAAAAGAGTACTATTTCCTATGCCCGTACGAGGTGGCAAGGTGAAAATTCGGAAAGAGCACCTCAAAATCTATAAGACTACCAATTTTCAATACTTCCGCTAAAGTTTCCACTTCAAACTATTAAATGACTTTTTTAGGGGCTTTTATAGTATTTTCACCACCCATCGTCTCCAAACACATACCTGAAGAAACGAATTCCACCCTCTTCCATGTCCTCTAACACCCCTTTTTTGAGTGTTCGTTAACTGTACTAAAATACATAATCATTTCATACATTTTTAAACAAATTGAACGTTATTTTAATTAAATTTAATTATTTTATAAGTACGTCGTTTCAAATTACTATTATTATTGTTTCGACTTTTGTAATCATCACACCATGTTCCCCACACTAAAAGATATATTTATACAAGCTTAGTCACGGCTTCATATATGCGAGGGATCCTTACGTTTTCTAGGGTGTAGGGTAGAAAAGATTGCCCAATTACCGACTCATCGCATTGATCGACTCGACAGTTCGTACGATATCAAAATGATAAGGGACTGTCCGATTTTGTTAAGTCATTGACCAATTATTTTATTATTCATTACAATTTGACGTACGCACCTGGTTTGTCTTCTTTTTCGGTGATGTCTCTATGTGTGACGTATTGAATTTTGTTATCTACTGGTAAACGAATTTTTAGCTTTATTGAATATTAATTTTATTACATAAATGTGGGGAGTTTACTGTATTGAAAATTAAATTCGATAGTGGGATGATGCATTAAAAATAAGTTTAAACACAATTGATTTTATGACATAAGGTTTGTGAACGATGTACTTACATACAGGGATTGAGTCGATGACTGATAAATTAAACTGATTTTAGATTAATGATAAGTTCTTCTAACAAATCGAAGTACATTAGTTAAATAAACATACAGGGTGTCACGTAGGTACTGATGGTAACTTTCTGAATTAGATTTTGGAATAGTTTCTTTGAAATTGGTCTTTTAAATTACGATTATTTTTTTGTATATAAAAATAAATCTATTTTGTGATCTCAATCATCTCTTGATATTGTTGTTAAAATCTTGTTTACGTACGTGCCAAACCCTGCTGAACGCCACACCCTCTCATCCTATAATAATACTCCTTGAAAACCGTGACAAAAATAACTGCATCACCTTTAAACTTGATCATCACCCACAAACACAAACAGGTATTTCATATACTCTCCACTCAAGAATAATATAATTTAACGAGATATAAAAAATAACGGAATAAATATGTAAATTTTATTGATCAATTTGTTTCCAAAATGTATTAACTACAACACTCTACTACAATGTTATTTAGAGCAATCAATGGTTGAAGTTGTTTATTTCCAGTTATGTACATACAAATTAATTAAAAATTTATTGTGGAAATTGTAATTTTCTTAGTATCGGAGATGATTTTCTTTATATACGTGTGCTTTATAGCCTTTTGTACAAATTACCTATTTCGATGCGACGAAAACGACACGACACGATGCTGGAAAATGGCTCATTATTTTGCATTTTCCCTCTTTTTGCAATTACTCGATTAAATTGATTTAAATGATGTACTAAACTATGAAGACGTTATTATTCTTTTTGTTTCGTCATTCGGATTGCAGTGGCTTTTCTCATCTGTAATCAAAAAAATATTTTTTAATATATGCACTGTCTGTAATAATAAATGAAGTAGCACTTCATGAACTCGAAAAGTTTCCTTCACTGATGGTGAAGTGCCTATACATAATAAATTATTAAATTAAACGAACAGATCTTTTGTTTTTCAAATAATCGAAGAAGAAGATTTATTTAGCTTAAAATGCAAAACCTCTTATGGTTTTTCTAAAATGTAGGTAGCTAGAGCATTTTTTGATGATTGTGCCACTCCAACATAAATGATTAGCCGAGTGCAACCCTAAATTACCTTATTGTGGCAAATGGTCCTGAATGGTGCTAGAATGCATCAAAGTTCTGAATCAGATATCTACAAATAATGACCTAAAACTCTGCTGGGTTAGAGGTCATCAAGGAAACGAGAATAATGAAAGAGCTGATGAGTTGGCGAGAGAGGGCTCGGCGACTTTGCCTATTGGCTCCGAGTTCTTCATTACTCCCTCAGTCAGCACCCTCGATACCCTGCTGAAAAGTAACACGCTGATAGCTCATATGAAACGTTGGGCTAACTGTACCAGCTGCAAGTTTGCCAAAACAGCTACAAAAGCGCCATCTAAAAAGTACGCTAATTATTACCTACGGCTGTCCCGTGAGAACTTACGTGCTGGTACTCTCACTGGACACTGTCGACTGAACAAGCATCTATACAGAATGGGTATTGCTGACAGCCCCAATTGTAGAGGATACAACGAAGCGGATGAAACAATGGAACACGTGCTTTATCACTGCCCTGCCCCTGCGTTAACGCTAATTCGAGGATCCATGTTAGGGGAATACTGACCTAACATGGCCAGTATCAGCGACACTTCACCTGCCAGTATCCTTGAGTTCATCCAAAGGTTGGGATGCATCAAGGACTGAAGAGCCAGAACGAGTTGCTAAAGGAAGGCAGCACACCCGATCCAAGTGGCCGAAGTGCGCGTAAACCTCAATTTACCCTCCACGCTAACAATCATAATCCTAATCCTGGTCCTGAAAGGCTGTATGACTTCTAAAAACGGTTCAGTCTACCGATATTAGAGCGTTTCAGGGCACGGTGTTCTAAGGGTCAAAAAACTCAAAAAACTATAGGATTGAACTCAAAAACGGTGGGTCCTAGGGAAAAAATTACTTTTAGCAAAATGACAGCTTATCAAATTTCCTACAAGAATGTTCCTATTTCGAGAATGTTCCCTATGTTTTCGAGATATCTGCCCGTAAAAATCGTTAATATAAGAAAAAAAATTGCCAAGCATAAAATAGTAAAGGAAATTTAATGCTCTACAATTTCTTTTCTGAAGACTTTTAATGTAAAAGAAAGGGCTGAGGTGCTAGAGGCAAAAGTTTTAGAAAAAACGTGAGGTCAAAATTTGTTTTCATACGTTAACAGTTTTTGCAGGCGAATATCTCAAAAACTAAAGGAATAGAGAAAAAATTAATTCAAACAATCTTGTAATCTTGGAAATTTTATAAGCTGCCATTTTGATAAAAATAATTTTTTCCCTAGGATCCACCGTTTTTGAGATATAAGCAAAAATTCCTAAAACAGAACCTTTTTACCCCTTCTTTTTCTTAGCCATGTAGCTAGGACCGAGGACTTTTAGTATTTTAATTTTGTACCTCTTGACTAATCCAAACATATTCCTGAAAGAAATTTTCCAAAACTCTCTTCCATGTTCTCTAGGTATAACACCTTCGTCGAAAATAATTAAATTATTTAGAGCCCTGGGTGGGATAACGAAAATGGAGCAAGCGTATTTTCTCATATTTAACGTAATTTTGTCAAAAATCGCTCGGACCGGTCGATTTTATTTCTTATAGGGGAGCAATTTTATTTGCTACTTATACTACTTATACGGTATACTATTATACCGAATACCGCTACTTCAACCCCTTAGCTATGGTGCAATCAACCTTAGAAATTTTAATAGAGAAAGAGATCGACTCATATATCATTTTAAATCTATTTTAAATGATGTCTTATAATTTTAAAATTTGGACTAATCGTTTTTCAGAAATCTGGTTTCTAAGCTATGAGACAGTCATTTTATTTTTCGAAGAATAGCCTGCTTGATTTTGTTTTTTGGATTAAATAATTAATAACTCCAACAATAACGTTTAATATGATACTTGAATAAAAAGACATGAAAACAATATTTGACTGCCCCAAATTTTAGTGAAATACCTTTTCCAAATAATGAAAAACCTCTAAAAAGGTTTTTTTTTAATAACCCTGTAGGGTTATTTCTTTATGTATTTCTTTAAGGGTGGATTTTGAGAAAAACATTTATTAGAAATTTCGCCTTATTTTTTAACACAAAATCTCCAATTTTCGTGTCTATTATTTGACCTAAATGTTTTCGTTAGGACCCCCTGTATAACACTAATAATAACTACTAACAGAGCACTTGTCATTTTTTATAATTGATAACTTTAAGTTAATTTTTGAAATCCATTAATAAGTTTTTTTTTAAATTTCATTAGCACACATAATTAATAAACAAGCTTAGAATTATTTGTTTGTTTTGTGGCATTAATTAAAACTTGAATATACTTGCTTGCTTTTAGTAAACACCTTGAAACGTTTAAGCAAAACGATAACAATAGAATTTGTCTATAAATTGGGCGTAACTAAGCAAGGGTAAACAATAATTATCTAAATGAAGAAGGTTTACATTTAGGTAGCGTTTTGTTTGCAGTAACGATATATTTAAATGGCTGCTTAATCCACAGTCAATGTGGATGATGTTCGCATAAAAAGTAAATATTATTATTTGTCAAACACTTGGTGATTATGTGCGGGCTTAATAAATAATTGTATTATAACTGCGGTTATTTTTTGATCGATTAAAGAAATAGTTTATTTTTTAATTGCTTTCCTATACGTACATTGCTTATTTGTGGAAGAACGCGTGAGTGTGAGTAACGGTTGATTGGGGAAACAAAGGTGGATCTGGCTAAAACCAAAATAGTATCTATCAAGTACCTAGAAATAACTTACTATTCTAATTGAAGTTTTTTTATTTCTACCCTTAAGTATAAATAAAGACGCTTGTCCCCAGCCCCACCACAGGGTGTCCCACAACTATGCGTACTCGGAAAATTGTGGCTTTTTAGGTACTGGGTATAGAATTTGAGTAAAAAAGTTTAAAAAAATCAATAAATAAATAAGAAGTGCAGCTCTAATAATGCCCGATTGCATAAAAGAGAATTATATTTTAATCCGAGAATTATTTATAATTCTTTGTTACAGCAATGTCATAATACGTCATACTATCAATAGTTTGTAGACGTTTGTAAATAAATATTAAAATCTGACGCTAAGTTATTTTTGTGTTGAATTGTGAGAACAAAAATAAACGATTAAACTGGACATAAGAGAACTATAAATAGCCATGTATAAGTAGTCAAATTTTTAAAAGACTACCGACACGTGACTTTTAAAATATTCAATAAATAATTAATTTAATTATAAATGTTCTAAATAAATATTTAATAATAATTAACAGTAAATGTATTAACTAAATTAAATAATTTAACTCACGAAATAAGTCGTTTTCATCTTTATTTATACATATAAAGGTGGTCACGTGTCGGTAGTCTTTAAAAAATTGGAGTATATTTAATTTATTCTGTTGAATTCTATAGCAAAGGCACAATTTCCCGAATACGCAGCGTTGAGGGGATAGCCTCTATGTTATATTTGACGTGATTACTGATTACCTATCTGGTATATGTGTGTTTCTGTTTTTATTTGAACAAGACCGGTTTAAGGTACAATCTTTACAACCATACAAGCAATTGCTTGGAGTGCCGTGAACATTACGGGGTTCAGCAGATATAAGCCAGCAAAACCTTTTTTCCTATAACTGATAGTTCATGGAATATCTCCTCCTTCCCGTGGACGCCCTTCTAGTAACCTATAGTAAGATTATACCTCGCGCCGGTCCTGTCTTTAAAGGAAAACGATAATTAAAATGACGTAAGAAATCGCGCCTGAGGGTAAATAACAAGTTATTTACTTACTATCTTGCAACAAAGCATTTTGTTAAGTGTATCTATAGTTTCTCTCAACGGGGAGGGGGGGGGGAGCTTCGACATCAAAGAATATTCATTGCAAATTATATTAAGCACATCATTGAACAGTGTGAGCCGTATCTCACTGTCGGTCTTGGAGGTTTAAAGAAAATTCAGACTTTTTTAGGATATTTAGGGTGCACCCTAAAGGGTGTTACATGTGATTTAACCTGGTACAAAATATAAATGTCCTATACTATTTACATCTGGCACTATAAAGGTCTCTATTAACTAATGTTGGCATTAAATTGAAAATGGAACTTATGATTTGTTGTTTGAGAAAAAATCAATTCTAATTAAGCAAGAATACAACTATGGGTAGATAGGCAGGTCGCATTATGCTGTACCAGCTGAAAAGTTCTGTTTAGACTATGATTTTTGCTATGATTTTTCATATCACAAAATTTTTTCTACAATCTTATGCAAATAGGAACCGCTCTATACTGAAATTCGTCTATTATTTTGCTATTATAGGCTACTTATGACCTGTTTTTGACGCTTATGACCAGATTCATAAGAAAAATCTTATAGTGTAATTAAAAAAATTATGTCTATGCCTAAATCACATGAAAAATCGTATAGATTTAAGTATTTAATTAATTTAATTTACAACAATCCACTTTGAGTGTGTAATAGAAGAAATGTTTAAAAAAAATGTTTTTTTAATTATTAAATAGGAATCTACGCTTTGAATTCGTGCATAGATAATTTGCGTCGATTCAGTACTAAATGTTGTACTAAATTTAGAGTGCTGGAATCGGCGCCAGGACTGCCAGGAGCATCAAAAGCACGGTAATGCAAGCTTTAAAGTCGAATGTCAACATTTTTTCCCACTACGTTAAAGCTTAGATTCCCGTGCTTTTACTCCTTGCGCCGATTCACTACTCTAAATTTAGGACGACATTTGTTCGTGTAAAACGGCCCTTAGAGACAGCATTGCATAGTAGATACTTTGCAGCTGCTGTTTTCTATAGCTTAGACACTTAGACAGGGTTTTAGAATTTTTTAGAAAGCTCTTGATGATCCTAATATTATACTGAAGCTGTGTGGCTAGCTATAGTAAAGATCACTAAGCAACGGAGCAATAAAAGTTCTTGATCAGGGTAAAGATAGATGCTTTACTATTGGCTGACGACTGTTTCAACCGCGTGGTAAAAAGGTTGGTTTACTACCACAGATTTTGAATTTTTTTTATCATTCTCTCCATACCGTCGTGTGTTTTGTTTCGTCATCATTTTTGTATTTTTTTTACATTTATAATGGACTTCTTGCTTTCACCAACCAAGAAACGGCAAAAAAAGCATCACTTCACTGTTTTAAAATTTTCCAACTGGAATCTCCCTCGTAAAATACATTTTCGATATGTTGGATGTGGTATGGTGTTAACCAGACTGATGTTCACGTGAACACTACATGATGAAAACGTGCCAGGTCCGTTGCTTGGTGATTTCTAGTATAGCTTTTTACTTTTATGATAGCGATTTTTAATCGGTTTTTTATGCCTTTTTGTTTACTTTTCTGTGTGAATTTTCAAATAATTTCCTTTTGCTGTGAATCCAACAAAACACTTGAATTGAAAGGAGATATTGAATCTTCATAAAGAAAATTGTATGGCGATGCTCCGCCAATGACTGATCTTATAATTAAACCTTGTAAATAAATTCATTTTCTCAACTGTCAAAAAAATCTGTATGGGCACACTGAACTAGTACATACCTATACTTTAAAATCACAAATGTAGATAGTTTTGTCAATTATCAAATGAAGAATAGATTACATCGAGATTTTTCGGTACAGCTATACACAATCGTCGTACTCGGATCCACTTCTACTACCAAGATTTGAACAAATTATAGTAAAGTACGTTATGCTATTAAAGCGGCACGGGTTTTCTGCATCTATCTCAATAAAAGCCGCGCTATAGATAGTTAAAGCTTATGAACCTATATTAGGAATGAGTCACTTTCTACAATTGTGTAATTGGAGTTTACTATCTTCTAACCAGTGGCGTAACAAGCACTCGGAGGGCTTTATTATTTTAAAGCTTGTAATAAATTATTAACATACCATATTAATAATTCAAACAGCATCCAAACAATTCTCAAGGTTTGGTAAAATATTTGAATAGAAGAGTGTATCATTGACATTTCACTACAGTTTGCTAAAGATACTGCATTGAAGATTTTCTAAACGATTCTCAAACTTTTGTTTACAAATATTGAATAGGGTTAAAGCTTTTTTCGGTTAAAAACTTTAAAATTTATGGGAAGTGGCAGTGGGATTGGGGACTCAAATGAGCTGGGACACCACAAAACGAAATTATGATGTCTGCTCCAAAAGAAGTTGCTAGGTTCAAGAGTGGAAAGTTTGGAGATGTGCTTACTCAGGCTAATAAGTTGTATATGATCGGTATTTAATAGGCTCGTTTAGACGAGAGAACAGTTGAGCTTTTTCTCTCTCATTTTATGGCGTTAGAAGGAGCCAGAATGATGCCTCTTGATTACTTAACTGTTCTCTCGTATGAACGGGCTAAATAGACTAGACCAATAACTAGAGCATTTCGTGAACATACCTTAGGTATATGTTTGTTGCGAGTATAGAGGTGTCAGAATTTCTTGGAACCTTGTATTCAAATTATATATGCACATTGTGACATTATAAATAATTTGCTCATTCGGAAACAACAGACTTAAATGGATAATTCTGTAAAAAGTATAACGTGACATTAGACATTAGACCTATTCAGCGCAAATAGAAAAATAAATGACGAGGATTCAACAACTAAACTCAACAGCGGTAAAATTTCTGAAATTTGGGACTGATCTAGTTAAAAAAAGTCAAACATTGACTGATCCTTTTGATTAATTTGTAAAATTAATTTTTTTTCATTACTCTTTATGTCGCTCTTTACTCATTTACATTTTTTAATAAATGAAATTTTTAATAATATTCACCCACAACATAAATACACACAACCACACACATCGGTTAGATAGAAATCAATCATTAATAATTAATGCCTTTTTGTTATCACTTCAAGTGCAACATACGTTATGCAATATACGTTGAAGTAAAAATAATTTGTTGATTATGATTAAATGTAAGTTGGTGCATATAAATAAATAAATTGATATCGTATCAGATCGTATAGTATTTTGAATAAGAGGTTTAATGCTTATAGGGGGTTGAAACAGTTTTGTACTTGTTTGGGTTGCTGAATCGTTTAGAGGGTCTGATGAGAATCGTGCGTGATTTTTAGCAAGGCTTGCAGATTGGCCGACGGTCTGTTCTATAGAGATACCAGAGTTAACTCAAATTTAATAGCAGTACATTGTATATTATTTTGCCTGTATAACGCATACAAAATATAAGTATTTGACAACAAATAAGAATTTTTCATTCAAGAGATTTAAAATTTTCATTATTTAGAAAAATAGTTTCTCTTCGGTGCTCAAACTTCTTTTATTTAGATTTTGAATTGAAATAAGCGACAATTTTAGAGAATTAAAGTAGTTTTTCATATATTTAATCGATGGTCTGTGGCATCTCACTCCAATTTTTTGGTTGAACCTATCTTCCCCAGGTAACTGATTTGATTTGCTTGTTGCTTTATGCATAACGACCCTTTATGAAAATTTAAGATTAAGACACCAAAAAGTTCATATTTTGCATTCTTGAGAAGACTTTATAACGAAAGCCTCGATCAGGACAATTACTTGCAAATTTTTGCCTATAAAGGGGGTTATTATTAATTATTATAGACATTTCAAGTGGAAATTTAGTAACAAAAGAAAAATATTTTTTCAAGAAAAGAATTAACGTTGCTTTCATTATAAATATTTGCAAGATGAATATTAATTAATTATTATACAATCACTTAGCTCGTTAATGTGTTTTCCATTTGGGTAGTTGGGCATTTTGCTTTTAATAACGAGGTCAACTAGTACTCAAAGTTTAAGTGTTATGTGTATAACACTAGAAGAAATACATATTGAATATTATTTTTACGTTCTGAATTTTATAATTTTTGGGTAACAAGTGGCTTCTTATGCTGGAACCATCACTTAGTAGTTTCGTTTCGTGACAAACCTTGCAATTTCTAACTGCTAAAAGCTTTCATTAATGTTCTAGATGAGTTGGACGAAAAGAATTCCCTTTCGTTTTGACAATAAGTAGATATTTGTAATTGGAAGAGTAAGAGTGCATTGGTCTTGAAGCAACAACTAGACCATTGAATCTAAATTTAGAGCTAATTAACGTTGAAAAGCAGTTAAAAACGAAAAAGTAATAAAAACAAATATTTTTAAGAGTATCAGTTCTGTAATTTTGTGATGTTATTGCAAGATGAGAGCTATGGCATCTTAATCTAAAACCATTTTGCTTTGCATACTTCAATCTTTTCCCCTCAATCAGTATCTTAAAACTCATAACCCATAAATCGATAGCGTGATGGGTTAATACTTATTCATCAACACTTTTTGTACTCCCCCATTTTCCCTTTTTGTAAGTGGTGATAGTATAGCTGCTTTCTCCACGATTTTGCTTCAACCATCTTAAAGTTTTTTATTATCTGGAAAGTTTAACACTATTGGTTGACGTCATTTTATTGATTTTCTTAACTAAAATTAAGTATCCTATTATTAATTTAGTAACCTGTTCTGGTCATTTTATATTATTTAAATTATAGAGCTGCCTTTTTTCAAAAAGTTTTTCAATTAAGAGAAAAATGAAGAAATAAAAATAATAAGGGTCGTTTTCACTAACGCTAGCAACGATTTAGGATTTAGGAATGTTGCTCCCATTTGATTTATTTTAATAAATAATTTAGGCGTTAGTGCAAACGACCATAACCCAATCAAATTTCTAATTTCAGATCTGTCGTGTCGTTGGACGAGACAAAATTAGACAAACTTGCAAAATATGTCAAGATTTCAACAGTAGAGGTATGGGTGAGTCTTCCACGGCTATCGCTGTTTCTCACTTCTCGCATAGATTCCACAATAGAATTTTGACAAAAACTGAAATTTTTGCTTCATTTGCCAACGTCTTTCTTCTTCTCCTTCTATACCCTATTCCAACACTCACTTCGGCCATGGTTATCTCATTTAATCCCTTTAATACCATACCATAATAAATAAAACAGAAAGGCGTAAAATTAAAATTAAATCAAATTTCTATTTTCAGGTCATTTCCGATGGACGAGAAAACAATAGAAGAACTGTGCATTTTTGTTTAATGCTGAATTTATTAATTTCAGAGCCTCGCTATAATTTAACGGTTTTTTCGGAATCGAATTTAAACTCCCGCGTACGCGTTATTAAAATCGAGTCCGATGTTGGAAGCATGATGGAAGCTTTAATAATTCGTTGTTCGGTTTTTGCTCTAAAATAAGTGCATGGTTCGTAAGTGTGTCTCATAGTGTTCAATAATAATTATTTGTTCGATTCGTTTTAAATTATCAGTGAATGGGTGACGGGGCGAGGAATAGATTTTGGCATGGAGAAAAACGTTTTCGGCAAAAGGACAGCAGAAATAAGGTAAATTATTTGATTTTTATGTTAAAATGGGTGTATATAGGACCAGGCTCAACCATGAATATGCCTTTTATTTAAATTTAGCCCTTCTTGAGCTGGTTTTTTGGAAAGCATGAAATGTCACTTACTCGTTGTGCCTAATACAGAATTTATTCCACTTCCACTGATTAAGTTGTTTACAACTCGATTGTCTTATTCCCATAATGGCATTTATTTACGAATACGAATTTTTATTTATTTTAAGTACACCTGGGTATTACCTATGAATTCTATCCTAAAAGTTATTGATCGCTCGAGATGTTCGGGGGCTAAATTGCCGCTGTCGCCGACGTCAACAGTCAATCTGACCCGGCAGTTTCCCTCCTTTTTCTTTGTTGGATTTTACTAACCTAATTTGGTTAGGTTAGGGCTAACCTAGGCTGATGAGAAGCTTATAAAAGTTTAAAACATAAGCAGCTTTCCCTCAGTTTTTTGTTGTTGGGTTGCCCTAACCTAACCTGGTTAGGACTAACCTAGGCTGATGAGAAGCCCTATAAAAGTTATAAGCAGTTAAAAGTTAAAAGTTATATAACACATAAGCAGCTTTCCCTCATTTTTTCGTTGTTGGGTTGCTCTAACCTAACCTAGTTAGGTTAGTATTAACCTAAGCTGATGAGAAGCTTATAAAAGTTTAAGATATAAGCAGCTTCCCTCATTTTTTCTTTGATGGGCTGCCCTAACCTAACTTGGTTGGATTAGGACTAACCTATACTTATGAGAAGCTTATAAAAGTTTATTACATAAGCTCAATCTAATGTGTAAAGTGCATGACAGATCACATAAAGAGGCAGATAGGTAGATTTCGTGTTAAAAGAAGGCAAAATAATATTTTTGGGAACCTCGCCGGCATATAAAGACGGATACCTTTATTGGTTATTGGCTCAAATCTTTTAGCTCAATTTTAGGTACTACCTAGAATATTTTTCTTACGGGAACGCACGTAATGAATGTTTTCAAGGATAAATCTGGAATTTTCGACGTTTGAATTATTAAGTACCCGGGAAAGTCGTACAAACAGTCAAAAAAATGGTCTGTTGCTCTATAGATTCATGTTACCTATTCATCTATATTTTGTTAGAGCTATTATGACTAATAAAAATTTATTAGGTATACCTATGTGATTATCCAAAGAAAACTATTATTTTCTAGTCTGTTAATCTATTGTATATTTCCTTGGAATTTTTTAGCTCAAAATTATACTAAATTCAACCCAAAGTTAAACTTTATCTTCTGTTTATTTACATATTTTATAATAATAAGCGTCTATAATAATGACTTATTGATGAGTAAACGCAGATAAGGCTTTATCAGAGTTAAATTTCCCATAAAATGAAGGCAAAACCTTAAAATTTAATAATTTTTAAATATTTAGTTAGCTAACTATTAACAGTTTATTTTTCCCAAGTTTTTCCTATTTATCTAAAACGTTCTAAATGATTATAAATAACTACATCGGCTAGAAATATTTATTTCAATAGACTAAAAATCAATTTTTAATTATTTACTAATTATGGTTGAGAGTTATCTTAAATAACTTTTAAATGTTTGGGGTTGAGCCCTTATTCAATACAGGTAAAACTATAAACTATCAGTATATTGTCTAAGCCTAAAAAATGCTGCTAAATTAGGGTTGCAGAAAATGCAAATTTTTAAGGCTTGAGACACATCAAAATTTTATAAAAAACATTTCTCCGCGAAAAATCCGCAATTTATACCAAATTCATTTGCCTACAATAAATAGAGATTTTTCTCTATACTTTTTTACACACATTACCCGTTTTTATGACAATAACATTTGAATAAATGCAATTTTCGTGACTGCATTAAATTTTTCTTCTTCGTTTCCGCAATTTTCTTAGATCCGTTTGCACCACTTTTCCTTAAATTTAACTAGTACTTATAACCTAAGTTTGGTGTTTTGTGACAATTTTTCCGTTCATTTATGGATAGGATGCACACATAAATTAACTTCAAGTTAAATTTGAAAGAAGTGGTGCAAACCAGCCTTAATGAATTAATAAAAAAAAGTAAAATGTCTACACGGTAAATGATATTGTGATCAATCGGTAATACGTGTATCTTAAATACCAAATTTTTTGTGTACTTATTGCTTCTAAATAGTCTAAATCATCCAATCAGTGTAATTAAAAATCATATTTATTTTTTTACTAATATATTTACCTATTTAAAAAAAAATAGAGCTTCGACTGTAAAGATGTTTAAGTTAGCATAGTTTATAATTTAATCGTGGCACTATTCAAACCGTAAATCTTGAGCAATTTTCACATAATTAAATAAATTTTCTCGTCTTTAATTAAACACTATTTAATATGATTTTTTTGCAAGTTGACATACCGACGAACTTACAATGTTGCGACAGTTATACCGTTTTGTGATCAAGCGACGGTTCAGGCGTCGTAAAATGAACCAAGTTCCTAATTTTACCGTCGATGCGCTTTAATCGAGGGGCGTTACAAGATCGACATGATATCCTGAAACCTGATTTTAACCAATAGGATACGTGTATAAACCATCGGTTGCTATGGCGCTTGTCATCGTTCTAATTTTATTGGTCGTACGGTTTCCATGACGATACCCTCCCCTGACAAAGTTGTATTTGACTACCTAAAGCTTGGGGTACTCGAGACCCAGCTTGTAGTATCTAAGTAAACAGGCAGCGAGGAGTATTTGTTTTTCCAATCAGTGCTGGTTTGGAATACCTAAAGTGTTAACTTGTTTGTGGACCGGTCGTGATGTAAACAATGATACAAAACCCCCTGATGACGAGTTAAGATCATATCGATTGATACGTTTGTTTATTCCAATCGATTTGAATATCGCGCATTACGTAACACTTTCATTTTTCGAATTAAACCTAGTGCATATTCAAACAACCGAGTGTACGAGAGTTAAGTGAACGGTGTTGTAACAATTGAAGTGCAATATTTTGGTGCAATGTTTATTAATTGAAAAGAAATTGTAAATTATTAAAATGTTAAGTCAAAAGCTTTACGCGACCGAGTCTTCTACAATGGCGACTCCTAATGCCATGTCTCCGATGACGTCGACTTATTCGATGAATGCAATGTCGTGCGTCTCGATGCCTTCTATGAATTCGTGTTCGCCACAGACGCCCGCTTTCGGTAGTAGTATGCTCAATTCTGGAATGCCAATGACAACTATGTCTATGAATGGCAATTGCATGTCGTCTTCCGGAATGGGATATAGTGCAATCGGATCGCCGATGGCAAATATGAACGCAGCTTGCATGGGTAGCACGATGCCGCCTATGAATGGGTACGGTACTGTGGGTGCACTACCAGGAAGGGGTGATCTTAGCGGTGGTGATACGTCGCCAAATTCGGCTTTACAACGAGTGAGAACTGATAAAACTTACAGAAGAAGTTACACACATGCCAAACCACCGTATTCCTACATATCTTTAATAACGCTAGCAATTCAAAATAGTCCTAGTAACATGCTCACCCTTTCAGAAATTTATCAATTTATTATGGACTTATTTCCATTTTACCGTCAAAATCAACAGCGTTGGCAAAACTCCATTAGACACTCATTATCGTTCAACGACTGTTTTGTAAAAGTACCGAGAACGCCTGACAAACCAGGCAAAGGTTCATTTTGGAGTCTTCATCCCGATTCCGGTAATATGTTCGAAAACGGTTGTTATTTAAGGAGGCAAAAAAGATTTAAAGACGAAAAGAAGGAAGTAGTCCGGCAACAACACAAAACGCACCCGTCGAGCTTAGATAAAGGCGGTAGCGGCAAAACGACCCCATCGCATCACGGCGATGATTCTCATAAAAACCACCACTTGGACAAAACAGTAGAATCGAATTTATCGACAATGTTAAGTTTACATCCGCCTAAATTGGACGTATCGCAAATGAATCTTTTACACCACAGCGACTTAGGGATGCATCAGCAGCACCATCAACAAAATATGTCTCACGAAGAAATCTCACCTATGGTAAATCGAGTTCATCCTCTTTCTTTAAGTAGCGAAGCTATGCTCCACCATAATGCCGCGATGAACCATTTAAAACAAGAACCCACGGGATACACGCCGTCGAATCATCCCTTTTCGATAACGAGGCTGCTTCCTATGGAAAGTAAAGCCGAAGTTAAAATGTACGGCGATTCGCAATATCCTTATAGCGGTTTAAGTCCCTTACCAAATGCAATGCACCCACATTCGGCTATAGGAAACGATTATTACAACAATTCCCTATATCACACTTCGACCGGATCAACGAGTTTGTGACAATACCCCCTTGCCTAATGGGGTATGTAAAAATAAACAATAATATATGTAAGCGTTTATATATTTTCTTGTGTAAATACGTTCGAATTTTGGTTAAAACTTAGACAATTTTGTCGATAATCTTACATGTAGTTAAATTGATGTGCGAATATGGTGATTTTTAATTTAAATGTGTAGGTAATTATTATTTTTAAATTTTAATCCAGATTAAACAATTTCATATCCGAAACAAACAATTTGATTATGAACAAACAACATTTTATTGAATGTAAACTTAGTTAATAATGGGTTTTGCATTCATTAACTTGCTTTTATTTTTCAATATGAAGTGAAAGAATTAAGTGATTTTTGAAACAAAGCTTTGTTAAACATTTTAAAAAAATATTATTTTACATTTATCTCCTTTTTATTTGTTTAAACTCATAAAATCAAATTTACATTTAAAAATCATTAGAAATCATTTTCTTCATAGTCTCTCGCCTATTGGAAATTTTAACAAGTTATAAACGGTAGATAAAAACTAACTGTACAAAAAGGTACGGTATTTAATAAACTATTTAAAAGTTGATATTTTCCAAATTTGTATTTAATAATTTCTTAGTATTTTGGGGTTTTCAATACCTTCCAAATTACGCTTGTGCTACACGCATTTTAAGAATCTCAATATTCACATCAATAAGACAACATTTAATAGAAAATATGTAAAAAAATGTAAATTTTTAAATTCTCAATTTTATAATTATTGTAACTATAACATTAATTAAAATTTTTAAAAAAATTTTTATGAAATTGGTCGTAAGAGTTAAAAAATTTCAAGACACTTTTCAATGCAATCTCAAATTTAATTTCGAAAAATTTTCTCGATCTGTTCCTGAGGTAATAAAATAGTATTTTTTACAACATGAGATGAAACATACGTTTTTTTCGTGAGATAGAATTTAATTCACAAGCCCCGTAGGGGCGAGTGAATTAATCTTTCGAACGAAAAAAACGGATTTCATCTCGAGTCGTAAATGCTATTTTTTCTACGACGATAATTAGTACATTTTAAAAAAATAATTCTTTTTACTAAAATGTGAACCGACCACAAAAAAACTGGTTTCACCTCATGTTGTAAATAACATCTGCTTGTAATAACACTTTTTCTCACTAGAGACGAAAATGCTATTTTCGTAACGAGTAAGTGATGACGAAATGCTTAGTTTCACATATGGGAGTAGAAAAAAAACTTTTTCGAATAAACAGTTCTCAAATAACAAATTAATGTTAAAAATTTTAATCTAACTTAGCGTGTAAAAAATAATGTACAAAAGTTTTTCTCAAACTGTCTTCTTGATAAATTTTATTTAATTGTTGTTGATAATTTTTTAAATTTATATATTGTATATAAAATGTAAAATAAATCTATATAAACATAAAATATATGTAATATTTTTATTCACAAAAAACTATTGGGATATTTTGAAAACGTTCTCTGAAAAAGAAAAATGATGTACTAAAGAACTATTTGGATAATTTGAGAACGTTTTCAAATAAATTGTGCAACCATAACGTAAAAGTTTGTATATATTAGTATAGAAAAATACTGTATGTTATTGTACATTTACTTTTTGTCACAATAAATGTTTAAGATTTCATGATTTTTGTCTTTTATTACACGATGATCAAAAATAAGCTATCCATGTAAGTAAAATATTCGAATGGCGTCACTCCTTTGTTCAGTCGTTTCATGGTACTAGATTGAATTAATTAATAGTAATTTTTAATTAACATGTCACTCTTAAAAACTTTACTTGACGTTCAATAAAATGGAGTACTTTAAATTTTTATACATAGAGAATTTGTATATTCCTTGCTGTAAACTTTATGGGTCGATAAATTTGGTTTTGTGGAGAACCAGTCGAAACATAAAAATTGAAGTGATTGACTCCAGAGTGACTTGGTGATATTTAGTCATGATGAAGAGGACTTATTCTTTTAAAAAAGTTGTAAAAAAATAATAAAAACATAACTTGGTAAAATATCAGAATATTCATCTTGATTACACTACCAGTTTCGCTTGATAAGCATCATCAGGTGTAGAAGACACCTGAATGATGAATATTGTGATATTTTGCTAAGTTATATTTTTATTATTTTTTTAAAAGAATAAGTCCTCTTCATAAAAATAGAGACATGATTGTATCATTTGATTAAAGTTAAAGAACTAAATAATTTTGATAATATGGAGGAAAAACCTTCAGGAGAGTTACTTTACATTACACCATAGAGGTAAACCTATAATACTACTGGAGAAACTATCCTATTGCAAGAAAAACCGTCCGACTTGACTGAACAGTACAGTACAACGTGTTTTCCCCACTCTTTAAAGAATATAACGTTGTGTATTATACACATTCTCAGTATTCATGCTCATTCTTCATCAATACGATCTGCACACAGTCCTTTAAGAAGTGGGGGTAGTCGGACGGTTTTATGGTGCCGAGTGAGACCTCCAGTAGTATAAGGTTTTAACTCTATGCTTTACACTAATCTCAAAATGTTATACCTGATGATGGTTTTCTTCTAGCAACTGATATACAGTAGTGGCAGGCTTCATAACCCGCCTTAACTCGTCCTTACTACGTGGAATTCAGATAAAGTGGTTCATTAAATTTTTTTTCTATATCTCAACAAAAAATTTAGCGAATTCTGTCCTCTTCTAAAGGCCTGTCTACACACACAGGCGTTGTCCGCCGATTTGGCCTGTGCAGGCGATCTGAAAGCTGTCCAGATGCTCCGGTTTGACCTGTGCAGGCCGCTGGAACGATGTCTAAAGGCTTCGGTTTCGTCTATGCAAGCCGCCTGCACAGGCCAAACTGGAAGGCAAACCTGTGTGTGTGTGTGAGTGTGTGGCGCAGCCGTAAGTGTCTCTACGCAGCATTCACGTACAGTCTGTCGGCCGGCCATGGTCAATTTTTAAAAACTCGACGTCTGTAGTGGCCTCCCGACCGATAACGGCTTGCGAAACGCTACAAACGTTTAGTTTTTGGTAATTGATAAAAGACGATAGGCTGTGGGCTCTCGTAATCGTAAAACTGTTCATGTGTAGTGATTGTGATAAATGACTCGCCATGGCTAGCCAGCGGACTATACGTGAACTAGCGAGCTTAAGAAAGCTCACTATGAATCTGTTTTAGCGTAGACTATTGGGGTCTTGAATTTTAAGTGGTACCTGTGGGATCTTAAAAAGGGTGAGAGTTACGAAATTAGCTAAATTATCAAAAACTTGCATATTGTGATGAGCTTTAAGAATCCGTTTAGAAAATTTCAAAATTCAAAATAAGGCAAAGAAACTGAAAATTGGCAATTTAGTTTTTCGACTATAGTTTCTAAATAGTTTACTTTAGAAAAAAAGTTTTCAAGGAAATTTTTAGGAGGTCAAAAGAGCTATAAAACGATACTAAACTCGACATTATATCACATCGACGCTAGGCGTCGCGACGTTTCATTTTCTTATGAGAGTCCTTGGTTTTTATTGCAGAAAATTACTCAGCTGACTTGTTTAAATTCGGACACCAGAACCAGAACTATTTATCGTATACTTTTCTAAATTTACACAATTTTTCTAGTGTATGTTATGTTACGTTATGGTAATATGTTATTTTTTACCAAGAACAATAACGGTTAAAACATTTATTTAATAAATAATAATTTGGATTTAATTTTATATTCTATGCGTTTTAAAAACTTACTTAAAAAGTAAGTAAAGTAAATTTTAGTCGTAATTTTTTAGGGTAGAAAGTAACATAAAGTAACATAGCGTAACATAACATAACCTAGAAGAGTTGTGTAAATTAACAAAAGTACAAGATACAGAGTTCTCCTTGGGTATCCAAATTTACACAGACTGAACTGAGTAATTTTCTACAATAAAAACAATGGATCCCCATAAGAAAATAAAAAGTTGAACGTCGCGACGCCTAGCGTCGATGTGAAGAAATGTCGAGTTTAGTATCGTTTGAAAGCTCTTTTGACCTCATGAACATTTTTTCAAAAATTTTTTTTTCTATATTTTACCATTTTCATATACTGATATCCCCAAAGTTCCCAAAGTTCTTGTATGTAAAAACGTTTAAAAACGTCAATTTTCCAGTTCTTTTAGTACTGATTTCAGGACTAGAATTAATATGTAACATACAGTTCTAAATATTTGCTGTTTGTATTGCCTGTTTATTAAAAAAATGTTTTCTATTTACCCATTTTGTTATACTAACCAGTAATTAATGAAACCTATGCGTGTAACTAGGTTTGTAGGTCTTTCTAGCACGTCTAAGAAATTAAGTATTTTTTAAAGATTTTACCATGACTGCTAACTTTATAAAAAAATATATATATAATAAGTTTAAAATTATAAATATCTACACCATCAAAGTGTATGTTTATTAAATTTGCTAAGTGCTTATTGATGTATTGAAGATTGGAACTTGATCGAGTTTCACATTTTAAAGTAAGCTGAAAATCGATGTACCTACCTACACTATATAATTTTCTCTAGTTATTAGTGAATCTATACGTTGGAAAAATAATTAATAATGTTGAAAAATTCTAAATTTGGCCCTGATAAATTTTTGACTTATCATGTCATGTAACTAATCATAGTTCTGTATTATTCATTGATTACACTGTATATTGGAAAGTAATTAAGCTGACGAGAGTGTAGGAATATTTCAGAACAAGTTTACTGTGCTCTTTTTTTGATGTAGGTAGTTGTATGATGTGTTATTATCTATAAGCTAAAATAAAATATTTTAGACATTCCGGGGCTATTTTTTAGACAAATTAAGTGGCACAAGCAAAAATTAAAATTGTTTTTGAGTTACATCTCAAAAATGAAATTTCGATTGTTTTTCTCCTACAACGCAAACTTATTAAATTCTAAATAGAAAATGGAAGTTGTTACTTGATGCCAGCGTTCTCATAAAGCTGTAACTCTGTAATAGAAATACAGAAAAAATTCAGACAGACAGTGTAACAAATTAGTTATTGATTTTACTTTTATGGAAAAAAACCTTTACTACATTTTTTCTAAATTGAATCGGACTTAAAATTAGGTACCTATTATTGACAACACCTTTAATATCTTATCGTTTGGCCACGGCCACGGTCTTCGGTCTTGTTAGAAACCACACTAAAAAATTTACTTGTTTTTAAAAAAAAATTGATATAATTAAGGGAGCTAATGAATAAAATTATAAGGGTAGGAGGTAGATTTTGTATTTATTCCACTTATATTAAAACTGGATTGAACTGAATCGTATTTTGTTTTGCCTGGCATGGTACGAATGATTCCAATGGAAATTGGAATCTTATAAAATTAAATGGAAAATTAAAAAAATAAGCAATTAGTCGTCATATTAGATCCGCCATTTTAAATTCTTTCAGGAAATAAATAACTAAATGTGTCGATAAAGATAATTCTGAACGTCTTTAGGCTCTTTCCTTTTATCCAATTCTTGCAAGGAATCTTTTAGAATCTGTCCACTTTTACTTCACTTTTATTGTTGAGCTATATTAGGAACTACCGACTTCATTTGTTTATTAGCTTCGCTCTTGATGGGTAATCGAAGTTCTTCCGAACCAAGTTTCTCTTAATCTAATTTCATTCAATTTAAATGTGATAAACGCGTCCATTTTGCTATTTTGGACATTTTCTTTTACAGAGTATGACGCATCGAAAATTTAATTATTTTTCTTCCGTTTGAGGGCCATGCTCTATGTCGAGTATTAACGGCGACCATTTTTACAATTTTTGTGTATCTATCCCTTCGCTATCTTGTGCAGAAAAAATTATTTTCCATCAATAATAAACTTGTCTATATTGCATCAAACTTCGAAGCCAGAGCAATATTTTCCTTTTTATCCACTTCTTTAGTTCCTCTTTGGAATTTGGCGAAGTTCTCAGCTTCTTTCGGTTTTTAACAGTGCTTAATAGTTGTTTATCTTCTTCTATAACTTGCCTAAAGCCTGCGCCACACACACAGGCCAAACTGGAGCGTCTGGACATCGTTCAGGCTCCTGTTTGTCCTTAGGTACATCTGTAATTACACCCACAGGCTTACCCTTCAGTTTGGTCTGTGAAGGCGGCCTGCACAGGTCAAACCGGAAGACACCGTTTAGGCGGTCTGCACAGGCTAAATCGGAGCGTCTGGACAGCGTTCAGGTAACCTGTGCAGTCCACCTACACAGGCAAACCTGAAGGCATGCGTGTGTGTGTGGACGGGCCTTAAGTGTGGCGCGGCCTTAAGACTTACTGGTTTGTAACTAACTCTCTCAATTCATGGATTTTTGTGGACTTGGAGCTGCATTACACCCACAATCCCACATCTTCAGAATTCAGAACTTCATCTATGTGCTACATTGTGTTGTCTTTTTAATAAAGACCTCAAGAATTTCATAATTAAGTTCATATCCAAGGTGATTGTTAGTCAGAAGTATTTTTTTTATTTCACGAATGCACTCTTCTAGCGAGTTTGCGATATTCTGTTACATTTGATATATTATTTATTTGTCTACTTATCAAGATCGGCTCTTTAGTCTTGACACACTTCATCGTTGGCTTCTAATTAAAATTAAACTGTAATGGTCCCAAACACTCTATCCTACACAAGTACTATCCTACCAAGTAAAGTACTATCCTTACAAGTAAACGCACATGATTGGAAATAATATTTCCAATAAATTGATAAATGATAAATTGGAAGTTCATAGCTTACCCAGGAAGTCCACCTTTAGAGGGCTGTCTTGTCTACTTTTGGAGGGTCGTCTTGTCTCTTAGTTGAGACGCACATACATTTGAGTAAATTCAAATAGATTTTAAGTCTCACAGTCTTAGGAATCTGTGGTTGAGTGTTGTTTGTTCATTTCATCGACGTGCCCTGTAGCTAGATGTATAAGGCGTTGATTAAAATTAAAAGCATTGATTTTATTGGTAGTAATTTAAACTTGTGCTTAAAACAAATCAGTTCAAATAGTGCAAGCTCGTGATTAATTCTAAAGCCACGAATGTTGCTGGTATTATTGTGACTTGTGACATTTTGTTATTGTTCTATAATTTGAGCAAATCATTAAACTATTCCCCCCATCTCAAAGTCAAATTAATTCTAAATATGTATACGATAATTGATAAACCATCTGTTTATTTGGCTTTATTAAAAACTGGAACACGAAACTCAACAACAACAACAAATTAAAGGCTATGGTATCCTTTTATAACTCAAAACGTGCCAAAATTTAATAAGCACTAAATTAATTGAAATTATAGTATAACCATCGATTTGTATTCGATTTTTGTCTTTGAATCGACCTACCAGTTGAAGTACCTACGGTCTACTTCACACCTAATTATGCTTTTATTTATTAAATTTATTTTTATATACCTAATACCTATCATTAATATATTTGTAAAAATATAGGGGCAATTTTAATTTGGTATTTTTGAAAAATCCTCTCCTCATTAAATTTATCAAATACATAATTCAATTATTGCGTCAGATATTAATTTTTATAACAGTTCATTAGGTCCTTAAAAAACAATTAAAACCTCGTGCGTTTGGTGCATTCTTTGTTTAATAATTAAAAAATAATAATCACATCCACTTTTGTACTTCTTTATATTTTGAAGAAGTACTGCAAATAAAAATATAGACCAACAAACAAACTAAACACAAGTCCATTTCCTTTATTGGGGTTTTGTTATAGTATTTAAAAGGGGGTTATATGGACAGTAGTCGGCTATCCACAAGAAGCTTTGTAGGTTTTAAAGCATAGGCAAGCGAACCGAATCGCTATGAAAATCCTTTTATTTTGCCTTTATATACTCCGTTAGCTTATAATTTTGTATTCCTTTTGAGCTTATAAAGTGTGTTATATAAGTAAACATTTTATGACTATTACTTTTATCCTTGTTAGTATTGCTTTGGGGGTTTTGTGCTTGATTTTTATGATTTCAAATATTACTAAGGATTTAACACTAATTATGGAATAATTTTTTTATAATCAACATTGAGAAGAATCCCCACAATTGTCACTACATAAATAATCTTTTCTTTTCAAATATCTGCATTGCGGAGTGCATAGCTTCCGACGGTTTTTAAATATGCAACGAATTTATTTATTTTCTCATTAAAATATTTAAAGGATTACCGACTCAAAAAAATTTTATTTGCTTTTTTTACTGACCCCATGCAAAAATTAAAGGTTTGAGCGGAAAAACGTATTTGTTGAAAATTAATTATAATTTCGAAATTTTCCAAAATAAATAAATGGTGAAGTGCTGATTAAAGCAATGTTTTATATAAAACTGTTTTTTGTCTTTCATTTTGTGAAACCAAAACAAAACCACCGTCGGTCGAAGAGCCCTAGATAGGACGAGATATCGGATAATCGTAGCATAGACTTTCTAGGTACACGGATTGGTGCTGGTATTGACGCCTGCAGTCCTGACATGCGCCTTATTTTCTAAGTTAGCAGGACTTGGGTAAAATATTCTCTTTCTACACTACATAAAACTCGCTTTTTGATACGTTCTAGTTTTAAAATATTGAAGAATTTTAAGAAAATTACTTTCTTCAAAGTTTAAAATGGAAAAAGAACGCAAAAAAAAGTTTAATTTGATCGATTTTGCACAGGGGAGAAAATTTATATTTTGCCATAATTTATTTTGTTAAAACATCCATCCAATTCTTAAACAAAATTAGAATTATACGAGAGGCTATTTACTAACAAACAAAGTTTTTACGGTTACATTGATTAAAATTGTCTGAAGTGTAAGCTTCGCACGGGCGTCCAATTTAATAGGGGCGACTCAATATTCTATTATAATATTGATTTAAAAAAATTTCTCTATGAGACTGTTCTTTCTGTTGAAGTATTGTTGAGACGAAATTTGGCTTGATGAATGGAAACATTCTGTTTTTATTATGTGGATCATCCTGACGAGATTAAAGATTTAAAATTGTTTACTCATCGACGTCTAATAGACTTGTATGTGAATCACTAGTGATCTGATAACAAAATTTTTATTAATTTCATCTGTACACAACGCATCACCACGAGAAATAAACTGTTTTGCCTTTTCTTGCTTGGAGCTATTTTGAATAGTTTTTGTATCACATTTTGAGCTTTTTCAAAATTATAAGCTAATTTTTATATGTTATTCCAATAAAGAAACATGGTCGAAACCCGAAAATAATTTTCTAATCTCACTCCTATGCGTTGTTACTTTTATCATCACCTTGTGACAAGCAAACAACTTTATCGGAATTATATTATTATTGAGGAAATGTTTTTTAAGTAAAAAAATTTAAAACAGTAAATTGAACAAATATATATACCTACCTACTCATCCTTTGTGTAATATCGATATTGTGTAATGTGATTGAGGGGATGATGCTGACCGGAGCGGATCGTGTCCCGGGCAAACTGGGCAGGATTAGCTGACCAGGGTCCATGTCATATTCAACCGTGATTCATGAGCTTTCAATAATGAAATACCGTTATGATGTATCGATATCTTCGTGACATTTTCAGATAAGAAAAGGTCGTTGTGCTTTGAGCGACGTACAAAAATGAAAAACAAATTTTAACTCAAAATGTAATATATTATTAAAGTACGGTATAAAAGGGATGAATTTTCCAAAGGATAAAAAGTTTAATGTAAATTAATTTTTTTAAACTTTTAAATTTTTAAGTCTTTATGGACTATTTTTTAACATTGTTAATAATAATGTCGTTGATTTTATACGTTTAGAATTTGTACCGCGCATTACCAAATTAATAAAACGTGGAAATTTGCTGATGAAGAGAAAAACTTTTATGTATGAGCGAGACTAATTATCAAAGCTTTTAAAATTATTTCCAATATAATTTTACCAGCAATAATCAATATCCATTATTAATGGAATATACACATATACACTATAAAAACGTCGAAAAGAAGAACATGCACTGTTTTCAGTTTTCTTCTCCAACTTTCCCAATGGTCATGATCCATCACCGACTAAATTTTTTTAAATACGGACCTGGAATTTTCTTTACTTGTTTGAGAAGCTTTATATTTGATTTATTCTAATTTCAATTTTGATTTGAACTAGGTATATAATTTTGATCACCATTCGAAACTTTTTTAGATTGCAGCTCTTTGTTTTGAAAACAAATAAAATTTAATTTTAATTTCACTATTTGTTAAAGGAAAATGAGCCAACAAAATAATTTAAATCATATAATATTAAATAGTAATTCCCTAAACTAAGGAAGTTTAATATTTATTGACTCTCGAGATTTCAACAATTTTTGGAATTTGAAGTTGGGTAGTATTGTATCTGACCGACTTTTCCAAAGGACACGTATTTTGATTGCTGTAAAATTGAAGCAAAATTTTTTAAGCCGTGAAACACCTAATCATATAAAATTGATGTGCAAGAATTTAAGTCGCAACTTCGGCTATTCACTGATCATGTCCAAAGACATATAGATAGCTGACTTATAACACTATACAAAATGGAATGGAGAGATGTCCTCATGACTGACCTATATGGACTATGGAAATAGAGTATAATTGAGCTAAGACTCTGATGCCGATGAAGAAGAACTGGAAGGAAGTCGTTAAGTTAACCAAAACCCACTCCATTTCATGTTCAATGACAGCAAGATAACTGACTTATATTGGTGGCAAAACCAGAGTGGAAAAGGGCGGTAGAGGATGTCCATGAATGGAATAGAGAGGTAACATCATAGAAAAAGTAGAACTAGAAGGATGTCATTAAGTTAGCTAATACTCACCCTCTACTAATAGAAGAAAGGGGAAATCACGAATCTTCGTTTGAAAACTTCTTAAATACGAATTGGAGGTAGCACTGATCTTGGAATCTGTGAAGACACTCTTCGTAAACAATGATTTGATTCTGTTATCTCCAGTTGTTGTCTAAAGATCCTCAAGAAACTGACTTACCAGGAAAAAGATATGTTTGAATACCTAGATCCACCAATTCTTCTTCTTCTACGAGAGATACTTAGAAAGTTACGCCCGGAGCAATCGCCGGAACGATGTTTGGATTATTTTGTTCAGGTTCACTTTTAAAGGTAACCCTAATACTGTTGGCTGTATTTTGAACCATCTGTACTCATGCATGTTCAATTATAGCTTATTCGATTGGGATCGCACCGACACGGCGCCAGTGCGGTTTTCCACTGGTGGAGTGCAATCACGTGATTGATTTACACAGTTAGGTGGGTGCCCTGTTGCCGTGCAACACCAATAAATAACGTAAAACTGGGATAGTGCAGTTTCAATCAAAAGTTAACAAAAGTTAAGACTAATGGGGTATCTGATTTGTTGCACCAGCGCTGTGCAACTTTTGTTAACTTTTGATTGCTGATTATTGATTACCTGATCGTTCAGACGCTAAAGTAATCAAAGTCCCTGTTCCTGAACTAAAAATATGCTTACTGTAAGACATACTAAAGACTCTTACAAAATCTAGATTTGTGTCATTGAGAATTTTATTAATTATTTTAATGGGACAAACACGTGTATAGTTCTGCATTGTAGTTGACATCGGTTTTTTTTAATAAACTCAAAGAGCAGTTTGATAATCAGAAAATAAGGTCACTATATATTACTTTGTCTGCTGAAGGTTGAGATCGACATTTTGTATCGATGCAAAATTCTATCCGGATGCTGCATTCAAATACTGGTACAGTATTACAGCATCCTGGAAATTTTGTTTCGTTTACACTAGCTTCTTGTCATTTTTTCTCTAGTTTTTCCCTAGCGCTTCCCGTGAGATCAAAATGTAGCTAATTTTTATATTCTCGTGATTAGCTCTTCAAGCACTTTTATTTGAGTCCAATCTCATTAAGATGGGACCAAAATTACTTAATTTTAATTTTCTCATTTTCACTATCAGCGTTATCAGTGATAACAGCTGATTTGCCTATAACTCGGCAACTATAATAGCTAGCGCTTCCGTTGAATTTTGCTTTAACTCTTAGATTACCTTTAACCGTATAAAAATTATTTAACTTTTTTCACTTAAGCATTTCGTTATCTATCTAATGGTTTTTAATTATAGGATTGAAAAGTTTTAAATTCATTTAGAACCACGTGAAGTAGTAGAATTTGTTGTTGGGGTTTATTAGTGTTTTTTTACCTCATTAATTAATTAACACCCCTAAATATTTTCCAGCCCTTAATTAATTTTTATTAATTATTTTAAGGTTGAAATTTTAATTTAAAATTATAAATTTTGTACCGACGCGACGTGTTTGATAGTTTTGTACGGTTCCAATGAGCTAAATGTTACCATCGCACGCCCTTTAATCAAAAACTTATTAATTTAATTAGTAAAATTTATAATGCATTAAGTAATAATCTTTCTTGAGTACAATTCAAGTTACAGTGTTCCAATTGATTGTCGAGTGCATCCGAGTTGGTCGTCGTATCTTTAATAAAAGCTTATTCTCCATTTTGATAAGGAGACTCCTCGTTACACCATTGTCATGCGTCATTGCACTTGTTTAATTATTGCCCTGATTAATTTATATTAAGTAATTAAGTTTAATTTTAATCCTGTCTCATGTTATTCAGTTTTTTCCGTGTTGCCTTCTGCAAATCCGTGAATTTTCCTCGTTTCATTAGAACTTTGTGATCTCTCTTTGTGAGAGAACTCAGGGACTGCTGAACGAAACCCTCTTGTTTCATCAGGACCCTGTGGCCTCTCTTCGTGAGAGGACTCGGGATCTGGTGACCGTCATCCTCTCGTGCTTTCAGCAGGACCCTGTGACCTTTCTTCGTGAGAGGACTTGGGACCTGGTGATTGTCATTTTATTTTGCATCAACCATCAGGACCTTGCGACCTCTCTTAGTGAGAGAATTTGGGATCTGGTAAACGAAGTTATTGTTCCTCCATCAGGACCCTGTGATGTCTCTTCGTGAGAGGACTCGGGATCTGGTGTGTGAAGAAGAGAGCCGAGTTATCTCGTACAGAGTTGTAGTGTGTGTTGACTTTATTTTTTTACTTAAGTTTTTTTTTATGAACGGGTACGATTGAATAAACATTTTGATGTATACATCAGATATACTGAGAGTATTCATCAACAACCTCATTATATCTGTAGTTATATGAGATCTTGTTTGACCAAGCCAGGAAATTCAGGAAAAATTAATTTAAAGTCTTTCAAAAATGTGGAAACCCTGATGATGCTATGAGCGTTTAGTGGCACATACAACAAAACTTAGTAGCTCTTCGTTTAATAAAATTAAAAAATAATTTTGGAAATCTCCCCATCAGTTAAAAGTGACCATTACTTTTGTACATGTAAAAAAAATAAGAAATACAAAATATGTATTTCTTATTTTGTTTTTCTCATGGATTGATTAAAATCAACCTTTATAATAAATACGGGATAGTGTCGCATTGCTGCTTTTGATTTATTTATTATTTTTTTGCAGATTTTCCTATTCCATACTTCAACGTCAACAATCTCAGTATATGAATCGATTCAGCTTTTATTTAAACTGAGATTGAAAATGTATATCTTCAAATATTTCAAATTTCCCATGCACAACATTAACAATTTCTAAATCAATACTAATAGTGAGAATAAACAACTTTATCTGAATAAGAATTTCTATAACATTTCTTAAACACCATAAGTCTTATCTTTTCAAAGTTACCCAATTTATTAGTTAAAATTTCTAAATTTTTTAGTTCGTTTTAGTTAAAATCTATATTTTATTCTCCATTTTCTACCCTATATTTTACTTCTTCTTACGTCTTACTACCACATATTATAATCTTGGTGCATATCTATTTTTACGTTTAATAAATATTTCTTCTTTTAATGCAAACAACTCGAAGTCAATTTTGTAGAAATATCCTGAAAACTCGAGTGAATTGTAAAAGGATGTTATTTGAAATTTTAAACGAACTAAACCATAAAGTATATTAAATTTTAATGCTTGATAAAATAGAATGAAAATAGATTTTATTTGTTTTATAATACACTCAAGATTCGCCCTAGTGTGTTAATCTAATAATGTTTTGAATTTTGGTTAATTTGTTGAATTTATCGACGGAACAAGAATTTTAGAAATTATAATTTTATTTAAAAAGTTTCAAGGAAGTTGCTCAAAATGTAGGTAAAGCATAAAATACTGGGCGATTTATTTATTAAGTTTTATAAATACACATCAGAAGACATTTTATGCCGTTGTCTCATGTCTCGTAGGGCTTTCTTTTCTTTTGAGAAAAAGAAAATAATAAAATAAACAGTTAACACTCTACACATATATTGTAACGCCCGGTTGTATAAAAGAGAATTATATTTAAATCCGAGAATTTGATTTATAATTCTTTGGTATAGCAACGTTACACAATGTAATGTCTGACGTTTGTAAATAAATATTAAAATCTTAGATTAAGTTCTTTTTGTGTTTAATTGTGAAAAATATGTCAAACTTTGACATTTTTGTTTATTTATTTATGTATTGTGTAATGTCGCCATATAAAAGGATTCTAAATCTAAATCTCGGATTAACATATAATTCTCTTTTATGAGAATAATATTGTAATATCTATTACAATAACGTTTTCCCAGGTGTAAGGAATTTGCTAAAATATTCTCCTCTAATAATTCCTCCTCGCTTCTTTGAAAACCGCAGAAGCTGCTCTCAGAAGGAACATTCCTTTTGCAGAGCTGATGAGAAAGAAATTTACATATACTTGTACCAAAAAGGGTTTTACTTCAAATTTCTAGCAGGAATATACATCCCAATGTCGTCAAGTATAGTTCTAGACAGTCATGTAATAAGTAATAAGTCGCGGAATAGATAGGTAACCCAGACATATGCTACTCCTGCTGAAGGACATAGTATGTATAGTCTACATGCTGCACTAAATATAATATCATTTGCCTATTCAGATTTTATTTAATGGTTCACTGAATATCCCGTTAGTAATGCTATGTTATTTTATTATTAATCTTAATGGAAAGATAAGGCCAAAGATTGCCAAACCTCGATTTAAAAATTCTGTGGAATGTTGCAGTACATTATCTAATCAACTATTCTTGTTGCAGACGGGGAACAAATTCTACACTATCGCATCCTGAGGCGAGGTTTCATCATAGCAGAACTATTTAGGTAAGTCACAGATATCTTCTTTAAAACCAAAGACCATACACAGTGGAGTAACTACTGGAGTGCAGTGGATGCGAAGAAAGTGGGCCCCCGGTCGTCCTGATATTAAAACTAACTTGATGAAATATTACGTTAGCTGTGGGGTATTAGTGGGGTGAACAAGGGTTAATAACAGTTATGTATCGATAATTAATTAAGCACTTCTAAGCTTCTCATGAACTTCAAATTTGGTATTACTGTATATCATGTCCTAAAGATTTATAGAAAAGTCTTCAAGACCGGAAAACCCTCCAACAACCAATTGAGGGGGAGAGGGACGCCCCCTCCTCGTATTATTTTAGCGGAATTCAAACCTTTCTGAATTAGCACCTCATTTCAATATTTTTGAACTAAGTTGCTTAAGGGGCTGGCACTATCAACATTTGTTCCATAGATAAGCATAATCAGTCTCTAGCAAAAAATAAAAGTTATTAACAGGCTCACCTAGGCGCACTGACGTACAGGTATTTGCAATTTTTGCAAATATTTGCAATTTTTTGTCAGTTTTTAACCTGAAATACAAAGCAAAATTTATCCTGATTTTGTGAAAAATTTTCTTACAGCATTTTTTTTTTATTTGGCCGAAACCATCCCTGTGAGTTTGTGTATAAAATGTCTCAACCCAAGTTTGACGGGAAGGCACTTATCCTTTGACTTCAGTGTAATATTTTGACCGTTTCAGGTTTCCGTTTCACTATTTTTTGAATAACTTTGCTTGTCATGGTCGGATCGGGACCAAAAAATTTTGTTTTGTTTGTAATGAACGTCTTTTTGAAATCGCTCCGATTAAAATAACGTGGTTTTAATTACTGTTATGGCACGAAACTGGGGGAAGTTATAGCTGATATAGTAAAAACTCCATGTTGCAAGTTTTGTCCAAAAATATTAAGAGCAATGGCCAAACTTTGGATTTCAGTTTAAATTTTCTTTTGGATATTTGCTTATGTGAGCAATAGGTCGTGTGGCAATTTTTTTTCTCTTAAAATGTAAGAAATTTAATGCTTTAACCGTTATGTGGCTGCATAAATAATCCTACGTACATGGCTGGCAGTGCTACCCGGGTACCACCTTGTTTTAATGCTGTTTTTTGACTGTTTGCAATTTTTTTTTTCATAAGCTTAGTAACTGTAGTAACTAATAACAATTCCAAATCCACGTTTGTTTTGTTTATATTAAATAAATAAATAAATAAAAAAGTATTTATTTTATTGTACGAAAATTTATATAAATTAAAAAAAAATTTGTATTTTGCAAGTTTTTGTTCTTCAGTATGTATGCCAAAGATCTACAGTCGACCTCACATTTAATTGCCACCCTGGCTATACGTTTAACACTAATTGTGGCTGCAACCATCATAACACCCCCTACTTAAATTGAGGGGTAACTTTATTTTGTCAACAAGTAGTAAATCAACAACCTCCCCTTTTTGTCGTTGTTGGCTAATAACCACCCTGGTGTATAGCCAGGGTGGCCAATAATTGTGAGGTTGACTGTACGGCGTCTTGCAGTTATTTTGGCTTACTTTCAGCCCTGTGGATCACCTCCTGAGGTGATACTTAAGTAAGGTGTTGATAGCTAAGTAACCTAAGTAAACAGACAGCTTTTTCATGATCAACAAACCTCTTAAATTTTCTAATTTTGTGAACAGAACATCGTGGACTTTTCTCTTAGCAAAATACAAAACATATCAAACGAAATAGTACGTTAGTTTTTTAAGACATTTTTTAGAAGGTAAAACAGAGGTGAGGAGCTGCAAACTACGTTCAAAATTTCTGCAAAATCAATTACCTACCTTAAAAAATATGCAAGATCTATTTGGGTTTTCTCTGTGATACATTGGTAAATTTTATCTGTTTTTTTTTATTTAAAGGTATTACGAATACCTACTCATGTAACTTTATGTAAAAATTTACTAAATCTTAAATCGTGGATATTCTATTTAAAAAAATTATTTAAACATGCAACTTGCGTCATTAAGAACTTAATGAAAATATTTTTGACGCAATATTATAATGAATTATGAGCTAAAATTTTCTAACAACCTGCGGAACAAACATATAGTAATGGATCCGACATGGGTTTGGTCATCCTACATCCTATATGTATAAGCATATGATGTTTACATTTACATACCACACGCCTTATTTAGAAATTTATATTTCAAAGAAAAAAAGTAGGTACATCGTACATTTTGAGAAAAAAAGTTAATCGATTAGCCATCTAAGTTTAAATACTCGTTTCTTTAGTACTTTTCGAAATATTGTTGTTTTAAGTCGGTAAGTACAAAAGGAGTAAGTTTGTTCAGGATATGCGAGAGAGCCACTTTAAAATCATCTTATGTTACAAATAAGTTTTGAGAGGTACCTTTTTAAATATTAAGACCACCATTGCTTTTTAAAATATTGCTTTTTGATTTTACCTTTTTTTCTTTCTTACAAAGTTTATTTTGGGCTAAACGAAGTTTGAGAGTAATAACATTTTAGGAGGTTTGGGTATCCAACCATCTTGAATATGAATAGTTTATACCAGACGTTAATTATCTAGTACACAAACTTTGAAAGTGGAACACAAACAAGAAACTTACCTTATTTTTAAAACTATTTAAGACAAAAACTAAGACGAGAGGTTTTGATTAAAATTGCGCATGTTCTTGTGCTGGGGTGGAACTTTTGTTTTATAAAAGTTGGGTAATTGTAAATGGTATCTTGGACAGCGTCAACATATAGACAAACAATACTAATCTACAGACAAAACAATCAGTTATTACCATCAAAATATTCTAATCGTGTTTGCAGTGATAGCTAAATTAGAAGACTAATATTTGATAGCACAAACAGCTATGTTTGTTTACAACAACTAACTCAATCACTCTGTATACAGACAACTAGATGCTTACTAGTAACTAACTAGACCTACTAATATACACATGGCACATTATTTATTGTTTAGTATAGTTTGTTGATTTTGAACTTGTTTAATGTTTATATTTGACAAAGCTACGAGTGTTTTAAGTATTTATCTATATAATAATAATTATTTATTAATGATATTGATAAAGTAATTATTACTTGTGTATAATTACTTGTTTATTTATAAAATGCAATTCGTTTAGTTTATTATCTACTAGGTATTTTAGGTAGATACTACAAAATCAAGATAACATTTTACTATTTTAATAATTAACATAAATATTAATTATTAAACCTAAAATTCAATAGTATAAATTAGCTAATTACATTACTGTATATTTTCACATTGCCCATCACCATACCGAGTGCATTATTCATTCGTCAATTAAAACTTCTATCGACGCGATGGAACGAGATGGTAATGGAACTGCACAGAAAGTTATTATTATATCATTCGTTGTGCATAAAGCAAATTTAAACGCAACTGCATTAATATGAAAATAATTATCACATTCTTTACTTACATAACTTCTCATTTAACAATATAAATTTGAATTTCCCTGATGAAATGTTTAAATTAAGTGTAATGTTGCACTTTTAAATTAAATTAATATTTAAAATTAGTGTTAATTTAAAATTTTAAATATGAGGATAGTACGTCACAGCTTGCTTAATAAAATCGTTATCTTAATAAAATCATCATGAAAAATGTAAAAGAACAATAATTTGGATGTGTGTACCAATATTTTATTAAAAAAATGTTTTTCTTAATTCTTCAAAAAATTTTTCAGTAAGTCATAGATAGTAATTTCTTTAAAATGTCGTTTCAGTTAGTAGCAATTGTGTTATTTGCTGGTGGTACAATTTATAAACCAACAAGATCAGTCGTAAAAATGCATAAACTTGATATAAACCACTACACGACACGTGATGTGTTCGCTATTATTATAAAAAATATAAACAATTGAAATAATATCAGATTCTCAATCATGCCTAAAAGCTGTTAATGAAAATGCGTTACAACGTTCTAGGATATGTAGGGGGGGGGGGGTATATAATCTTTTTTAAGGAGAGTTTTATAAATTTTATTATTAAATTCACGAATGGTGACTGTGCAAGCACTACAAGCCGTGCAACGAACCTGCACGACTAATCCATTGTCCTACAAAAATTTAAGGATTCTTACACTATTCCTGTATCCTGTTCCTCAACATGAAATTTATTTTTTGACTGAATTTCACGTTGATTTTATTTCAATTCCATTTTTTTATTGATACAATTTTTATGTAATTCGTTAGTTTATTTGACCTGTAACACGGTAACACCATCAAAGAGGGTCAATTCCCACCATGGGTTTTGGTGTTCTATCTGATAAATCGATTAAAATTATTTTGGTACACTGTATATTTTTGCATTTTGTATCTACAGTTTACGAGGAATCCAAATATTTAAATATATGTTTAGGGTGTTCCATTTAAAAAATCGTGAAAAAGTACATTTGCCCTAAAGTAAACACTGTATACCATTACGCTTTTTCGAAAAGTTTAAAACGTATTTTGTAAATCGACAAACAGACTAGAAAAATCTTAATTACGACCCTGGCATCATGGCTCCAAAGTTGACTCGATTTCGCCTAATTTTGGTACGAAAGCGTCAATATCTCCACAGAACGGTTAGTGATAGGTACATAATACCTTACACTTTTTTGATTCTAAATATTACGAGAAACACGAATTTTCAAAAATATACAGAGTAGGTATATATTATATTTAAATTACCAAAGTTAGATTAAGTACCTCTTAAACGAAACACTCTGTATATACCTAAATATTTTTACATTTTAGAGCATGTCGGTAATAGAAACTTATGTCGAAACAGTTTTCTTCTAAAATTAACATATCTTCATTTAGATTTAATAGGCCCATCATCGCTCAGACTCGCGCCCTGTAAACTGTGTAATGCTAAAAAAGTCATTAGTTAAGAACTATTTGTTATCAATAGACGCAGAAAGTAATTCTCTTTTAATAGATACCCTCTACCGCTCTTATAGATTTATGTGACGAGCAGAAAACTTTTTTCCCATGTTCCGTTTTGAAAATTGGCACTCAGTATCAGTATATAAAAAAATTAACCATCCATTATTAGATTTGTTGAAAAAAGGTTAGTTTAAGTTCTTTAATTCTATAATAAAAAACACCATGTTATAGGCAGTAAGGTCCGAAAGAGACCGAAAGATAGACGTGGGAGTAGGGTAGAGAGAGTTGTTGGGGGGGTATAGAGGGGGGTCATCTGTCATGCCATAATGTCATTTCATCTATCACTTAATATGTCAGGAGAGGATCATCTGTCGACCTATCTCTATAATCTTATACTACTTCATCTCATATATCTCACCTCAGCGATGCTCAACCTGAGAGACGCACCTCTCTAGGGGGCTCCTAATATCGGAAAGGGGGGGGGGGCGAGAAAAATGGAAATAGAAGAAAAAAGTATTTGTTGAAGAAGAAAAAACCTGATTTTACAGAGATATGTTCAGTCACTAAAACCAATTTCAGAGCAGAAAATTAATCAACACCAACCCAACATTCAAAAAACGATTTAAATGCAAATGGTCTTATTCAGTAGCCATTATGTCAGGACACACTCTCGTATAAAACCAGTGGCGGCACCAGAGGAGGGCCTTGGTGGGCGCATGCCCACTCGAGTGCCTACCTAAAAATTTTAGAGAGCACCTTGTGAAAAAAATTGAAAACGGGTACGATATAAAAAACACTTGTAAGTTTGTATGAGTTTTTCCAAAAAAAATAATAATTTCCAAGAACAAATTTTCAAACCGCACATCGTTGTGATGGACCGTTCAGAAGATATAGCCTATAAGGGTGGCATTTACGTCACTAGAAATAAAAGGGGTTTAGACACATTTTTATTCCGCAAATTCTTTTAAATTAGGGACTCTATTGGAAAATTTCAAAAAATATGTTAAAGGTAAAGGTTCAAGTTAGAAAATGGGCATCTCGAAATTTCAATTTTTGGGGCATTATGCTTCGAAACGAGACTTGGAAAATAGGAAAAAATTGATAATAAAAGTAATAAAATCAGCACGTAACACAAAAAATTTAAAATTTCAAAATGCCCATTTTCTAAGTCTATTCTTTCATTTGACACCTCATTTGTAGAAAAATATTGAGTATTTTGAAAGATCTTGCGGAATAAAATTTGTAAATTATTTTTTTTGCAAAATTTTTTACTTGCCGTCATATAGTAATCTAGTAACACAAATTAATCACAAACGTCATAAATTAGTGCACTAATGTTGTTGTAGATGGCTGACTTTTCAATGCGACTTGACTATGTGTAAATGTGTATGTATTTTAATGGAATTGACCAATTGACATGCATACTCGCTGACAAAGTGGCTGTCACAATTTCTGTCATAGCGTGGATTTTTACCACTTTTAGTAGTAAGAGAAAAGTATAGATGTAGTATGCGTTCACTTTTTGGAATTAAATTTAAATTTAATTTTTGTTGTCATGGTAGCATTTTTTATCACTTTCTATCCAGAAAGTGAATTTCTTTTCTAATAAACGCCAATCTTGTAAAAATTCGTAATGTCATACAGACAACGGTCGCAATCGGTCCAATAGTAGTTTTTAAATTAATAGAACCTAAAATCGCTAAGCAACGACGGCAAATCATTAAGCTCTTGTCTGTGTGACGTCACAGTTTTCGAAACCAAGGGCTTATGTATGTCTATTATCTCAGTTAATATTTGTGCTAAAAATGTGCGGTTTTACCGTTGTTTTTAGATATTCTTTTAGCATTTTTTAGTGAAAAAAAGTTTTCTTGCTTTACACCCCCTTTTTAAAAAAGCAAGGGTTAATAAATTTTTGTTTATGAGTAGTTTGTTAAAACTCTTTGACCTTGACGCGACCTGATTTAGGGTGCTCTTATTTTTTATTTTGCAAGGGCGGCGCCAAAAATTGAATATTAAAAGTTGTGTCGCTCAAGAAAAAAGGTTGAGAAACACTGTTCCATCTGATGACACTCTTAAATTCTCAAAACAAATTTGTTTTAATGAGATCATGGTACTACTGACATATACATACATACTGTAAAAATAATTTAACTTGAGGTAAAATCACAGTATAATCATATGCTACGCATACAGTAGTGCCGACGTGCAAAAATTGTGTCGCTAATATTGTTTTGCGCATGCGTGAATTTGTACTATCCGTTAAATGGCGGGTTATTGTTGAATACAGTGCACATTCAATATAGTCACCTATGATAAAAGAAACCAGAGTCGTTTTCTAGCGATGCACCGTTTTCAACTGTAACATGCAACGTATTTAAAACTAATGACGTCATTTTGAACCGTTTTAAATGATGACGTCAACAATATATCAAGTTTAAAACGTCACCAATTTGTGCGCGTGGCTTAATTTGAAATTTTAGCGCCGTAATGAAATTGTCAACACGAACATAACCTATACAAATAAAAACTTACTTCAACTCAACGTAGACATAAAACAAAAATTGTACTAATGTTATACAGAGAGATATTGAAGACAACAGCAAAGAAATGTGAAATATTATGTTTATAAAATATAAGTAATAACAATGTTGTAGTTGTGGATATTTTTGTTTAGCAATATAATCCTTTCGAAGTTGCATTTCTTGCCTATATCGTCAAAGAAAAGAATCTCAGAATTTCTTTGATTAAACGAATTTTGGAAAAATGACCTTCAATTAGGTACTATCATAAAAAAAACTAAAAAAAATACAAGAAGCTATGCCGATTCAGAATATGCCACACTAATCTACACAACTATAATGTACAGTGAAACATTTCCTAAGGGAATATAAAAAATATGATCAACAAAGAGTCCAACACAAAATCCCGCTGAACATTACCTACTTCCTGATATAGTAAAAAATTCAAAGAGCCTTTGTGTAACGATGCGTTTTTCTACACGTGTCAGAGTGTTACGAATCCTTAAGATTCTGCCTCTGATACGGGAAAAATTAACATATTTTTCATGTCCGACTTTTTTTATTAAAAATAGCTCGTACATAATCCACCGGCAACTACCAAATCCTTCTTTTTACCACATCGCTCCCCCCCCCCCGGCTCCGTTTTCGGCTAGAGTCAAGCCGACGTAGCGGAAAAGACACATTTTAGTGCGACTAACATTATTCTGTGGATAAAAGTTTAAAAAAGGTTGAGAGGGATCGTCTATTTTCTAGTGGGGTAGCCAGCATGATTTTCGGGACCCCCCCCCAGTTACGCGCGTTGTTTTCCACTAAAAAATAATCTCTAATTCAAAAATACATAAATAATATATTATGTAAAACGAGAACGACTTGACTTAGTTTTGATACTGTCGAAGATCTTTAAATTAATTTAAAAAAAAATAAAAAGTTTAACATCTGCGATAAGTGACAATCGTGACAATCATACAAGCATTCAGTTTTGTACGCGTTGTCTTTTAAAAATTTACTAACACGGACTAATGACATAAAGATAACCAACAAACCCCAACAAATTTGACGGATTATGCATTAAATGTGTTTTAATGGTTCAAATACATGGGACCCCTATAGTTTAAATACATTGCAAGTATTTGAACCGGTATCTTTAGTGACGTCACCGTTAGAACGCGAGAATTCGATATATTTGAACCGTTTTCAACCCCTTACACCGTTTTGATCGCCAGAAAACGGCTCAGGCAACTATTTTTTATAAATTTTATGTCGGCATGAACGAGCATGAATGACAAATCGAATGTGCACGTTATTATTATATTTTTTATAAATTAAATATTTTTTATTTGCATCAAAAACCGAAACGGAAGGTACCTTGTACTAATGAAACATGATTTCAATACATTCAGATACTTATTTATGCTACCCTTTACAAATAGATATAAAAATAACAGTGACAGCTGACAGAACCTATAAAAATAATTTTGAATTTACGCGCGCTTATATACTTCATACTATCCGATTAATGGCGGACGGTGTTCAAGGTCACTGATTTTGGCGACATGAAATACAATGGTAACCATGGCGTTGTCACTACTGTATGCGAAGTAAATAAGTATACTGTAATCGCGCAGGTTTGGCCACGCCCCTTTAATAATTTAAATATGTTGACTACTGCGTTGGTGGGGATAAATACCAATTTAAGTATCTGCGCATTGTCATCGCTCGTCTATTTAAAATATTATTACTGTACATATTATAATACAATTAATAGTTAGGTTAGGTTAGATAGGTTAGGTACTTGCTTATATCTCTCATCCTAGGCTTAAAACAAACATCCAAATTCACTTGAAGGATGCAATACACTCATAATTCTAAAGCATATTAAATGGGTACCTTAGGTGTAGGTATCCTCCCACCGAAAGTGGCACTTCATTTTCTCAATTAGGTGGAAAACTGTGCGACTATTTGATAAACTTTTTATATTTTTTGTACTATACATAGGAATCATACTCGTAGACTATAGTAGTCTACGATAAATTTGATAAATTTGACAGATGGGCTTCACTTTTGTCTTTGTCGTTTTTTTTTGATTTTTTCGAAAACGGTTGTAACTGATCAATTGATATTAAACTTTGGATATTTGATTTCTCTGTGTAACCGGAGACATTAAAATTTATTTTTACCAATATTTATTATTTTTATGCGTATTTAAGATGGATATTACTTTATTCAGTTATAATATCATAAGACCTCATTTTTCAATCGATAAAAAATTGACATTTGCATGAAAGTGTCAAAATGCATGTACATTTATTGAGACCTTTTTGAGCATTATTAATCTGAAAAAAGCTCGAGCGCGCAGCGCGAGAGCTTTTTTCTTGCATTACTAATGCTCAAAAAGGTCGAAATAAATTACCTTAGGCATTTTGGCACTTGAGTGCAAATGTCAATTTTTTGTAGATTGAAAAATGAAGTCGAATTATATTCGATAAGACAATTTTTTTTTAAAAAGGTAACGTGATTATGTACAAAAAAAAATTGTCACTATAATTAATAGTGATTATAACAGCAATTTATATTTAATAAATTCATATTATTACATTAACTAGGTACTCTATGCTGGAACATAATATGAAACTATGGTTTTAGTTGATTAAATTAAAAAAAAATACTAAAAGCAAGTTCTATAAAGCTCTCGATTAACCAATGCCAGTAATAAATTAATATAACATGAAACTTTTGACGTATCCTCTGATAAAATGTCAAATTAATAATCAGTTCAAAGTACCATTCATAAATAATTAAGAAGTTGGTGTTAATCTATTGATTAAACAAGCTTATAAAGATTTTAGACCTCATGGTAGACTCTTTATCCAAACCGGATACAAACTTATACTGTATATCCCAATAAAATATAAATTTCATTTTTTTCAAGTCAATATAATGGTCTTTTGAATGTAAAAGCCAAGTGATGTGAATGTAAACTCAAAAGTTAATATTTGTTTTATTTCCATTGGCATGTACCCCTAATTGAGAATACTATTCTTTATTGAAAATATTATAAGTTCTCTCATGTATCGATTTAATGCGCTTTGATTACATCAATGTCTCAATTGGTCATTGATTTGCGAATAAAACTGATGCTAAAATTTTAGTTTATTTTTCAACAAAATGTTTCTTTACATAGTGTATAATTTGTGGGTACTATAATTAATAATTTTTAAACATAAAATTAAAATATTGATTTAAAAGTTAGTTTAAATATTACTACAATTGTTATTTCAAACATAACATTATTTGTTTAAAATATTTGACAATTCAATAAATTTGAAAAACCTAAAATAATAGTCAGGCAAAAATTAAAAAATTTATAATAGCTAATTGTATAAAATTTTCACTTTTAGAAAAAACGAATAAAAAATTTTCTTGGTTATATAGAAACAATTAAAATTCGGTTCGTTAGACATCAAGACCAAATCAACGACTTTTTACATTTCATTAACAAGTCTAACAAAGTTAGTTTAAAATTCGTGTGATAATCGATAAAACAATCAAACTTTTAAATTGACCTTTATAATTAGTTACTTTTAATTTATTTCTTAATCGTAATTCTTTTGTTACGGATTTTTTTAATTCTTTCATTCATTTAAGTAAACGATTTTTTCCACAACATTTTGCACAATTAAAAATGAAATAATTACTTTAAACGGAATTAATTATTATTTTTATTAGCCAATTTTTGCACGATGAAAAGAAGGTGGAAATTTATCAATTATTAGTAAATTGACTTATTAATAGGAAATTCTGCTATGAATTTTATCACAGTTAGGAAACTTTTACAACCTTTATTTTTAGAAATTTTGTATTTTTTTATTTACAAAGCAACGATCTCTATATCTTTCAACAGAAAAGATAAGGGAAATATTTCCCCTTTATCTGACATTATCAGTAGGTACGATGTGTTATCACCTCGCACCTATGCTGATATCAAAATGTAAAATACAACTTGAACTAAAACCAGCCACTTTATAACTTTAAAAATAAATTTATTATTACACTTTTGAAAGTACATATTAAATTAAAAATCTGATGGCTAAAGTTTTATCTTTCAACCGTATATTTTATAATTCCATTCAATTAAACCATTCCTTACTAATTATTACTATTAGCGAGTAGTATTGATTGTGTTCGTTACTAAAGATAACTGACACATTAAGCAATTTGTTTTGGTTTTTAATTTTGCAATAGCTGCGATACTTATCGAAAATCTTTTTAATGTCGTATTAAAATGTTGTTGTTTAATCCTACGCCCAACAAATTGACATGCTAATAATGTAACAATAGGTCTAATAATCGTTGTAACACAGTAATTTTATAGGGCGCCAATCCACCCCATACATAAGATAAAGACACAATCGAGCAAATCTGTTTTAGTTCATGCGTGAATTTAACATATGGTAACATAAATGGTATAAACGCAAACTTTTATTACATTTATTACTGTGCGGATTCGATTATTTAAGTCTAAACGAGGGGTTGGTTTAGATAGAGCAAGTGCATTTAATTTTGAGTCTTTTAGCGTAATTTTTAATACTATGGATTAAATTTTGCACGACATACGGTCAACCTAAATCTAGATGCTATTTTAGCACCTACAGATACCACAAAACATGTGTTTTAGGATGTGGTGTATGCTTCCTATGAAACGCTATCCGAACACGAGCTATGTAGATATTTGTCATTCAATGGAATGAAGTATCAATCGTTCCTTTCTAGTCCTTTGTGATAGTATATTACCAGAAGAAGTATTATAAGAGAAAGAGACGAGAGACATATCATACAAAAAACTGAAATTACCGTGAGAACGCTTTCTAAGAAGCTCGAGTTGAGAGTAAGTTCCAAAATCTGGCTCAATTCATCATTTTAGATTTTCTATTAATTTTCTTAGATAAATTATGGTCAATTTTACAAATAATTTTATTGCTTCAGATAGATAATTTTCTGCTCTATAATTTCTGTTTAGCGTAAAATTGTCCTCAGACTACTACTTAGGGTCGGTTTTTCATTCATCGCTTAAACTACGTTCCATCTGAACGAAGATCAATCTCATGCGCTGTACTTTTACCGTAACGTAAACGAGTTACGGCGCATGAGCTTGAACTTCGCTCAGATGGAACGTAGTTTAAACTCCCAATGAAAAACTGAGCCTTAAAGAGCTACAATCGGAAGAGACAAAGTGTGTGTGTAAAATCTGGCTTAATTCATAATTTATTACTTTTTATTTATTTTGATAGATGAATGGTTACCGCTAAGGCAAATACTTTGATTGCTTCGAGTGGAAAATTTGATGCTCAATATTTTCTATTTGAGGTAAAATTATCTTCAGATCATTTCTTAAAGAGCTTAGAGTCGAGAGAGACATAGTATGTTGTAAAACCTGGCTTAATTCATATTTATTATTTTTTATTTATTTTGATAGATAAATAATGGCCGCTAAGGCAGACACTTTTATTGCTTTGGTTAGAAAATTGTATCCATTATAATTTTTATTTAAAATTATCTTCAGATTACTCGTTAAGGAGCTTAGAGTCGAGAAATACATAATATGTTGTAAAATCTGGCTCAATTCATAATTTTAGATTTTTTATTAATTTTCTGAGTTTAATTATGGTCAATTTTACAAATAATTTTATTGCTTCAGATAGATAATTTTCTGCTCTATAATTTCTGATTAGGGTAAAATTGTCTTAGACTACTCCTTAAAGAGCTACAATTGGAAGAGACATAGTGTGTGTGTAAAATCTGGCTTAATTCATAATTTACTAATTTTTATTTATTTTGATAGATGAATGGTTACCGCTAAGGCAAATACTTTGACTGCTTCGAGTGGAAAATTTGATGCTCAATATTTTCTATTTGAGGTAAAATTATCTTCAGATCATTTCTTAAAGAGCTTAGAGTCGAGAGAGACATAGTATGTTGTAAAACCTGGCTTAATTCATATTTATTATTTTTTATTTATTTTGATAGATAAATAATAGCCGCTAAGGCAGACACTTTTATTGCTTTGGTTAGAAAATTGTATCCATTATAATTTTTATTTAAAATTATCTTCAGATTACTCGTTAAGGAGCTTAGAGTCGAGAAATACATAATATGTTGTAAAATCTGGCTCAATTCATAATTTTAGATTTTTTATTAATTTTCTGAGTTTAATTATGGTCAATTTTACAAATAATTTTATTGCTTCAGATAGATAATTTTCTGCTCTATAATTTCTGATTAGGGTAAAATTGTCGTCAGACTACTTCTTAAAGAGCTACAATCGGAAGAGACATAGTGTGTGTGTAAAATCTGGCTTAATTCATTATTTTATTACTTTTTATTTATTTTGATTGATCAATGGTTGCCGCTAAGGCAGATACTTTTATTGGTTTGGCTCGAAAATTGTATCCTTTATAATTTTTATTTAAAATTATCTTCAGATTACTCGTTAAGGAGCTTAGAGTCGAGAAATACATAATAAGCTGTAAAATCTGGCTCAATTGTTAATTTTAGATTTTTTATTAATTTTCTTAGATAAGTTAAGGTCAATTTTACAAATAATTTTATTGCTTCAGATAGATAATTTTCTGCTCTATAATTTCTAATTAGGGTAAAATTGTCTTAGACTACTCCTTAAAGAGCTACAATTGGAAGAGACATAGTGTGTGTGTAAAATCTGGCTTAATTCATAATTTATTACTTTTTATTTATTTTGATAGATGAATGGTTGCCGCTACGGCAAATACTTTGATTGCTTCGAGTAGAAAATTTGATGCTCTATATTTTCTATTTGAGGTAAAATTATCTTCAGATCACTCCTTAAAGAGCTTAGAGTCGAGAGAGACATAGTATGTTGTAAAACCTGGCTTAATTCATATTTATTATTTTTTATTTAGTTTGATAGATAAATAATGGCCGCTAAGGCAGACACTTTTATTGCTTTGGTTAGAAAATTGTATCCATTACAATTTTTATTTAAAATTATCTTCAGATTACTCGTTAAGGAGCTTAGAGTCGAGAAATACATAATATGTTGTAAAATCTGGCTCAATTCATAATTTTAGATCTTTTATTAATTTTCTGAGTTTAATTATGGTCAATTTTACAAATAATTTTATTGCTTCAGATAGATAATTTTCTACTCTATAATTTCTGATTAGGGTAAAATTGTCGTCAGACTACTTCTTAAAGAGCTACAATCGGAAGAGACATAGTGTGTGTGTAAAATCTGGCTTAATTCATTATTTTATTACTTTTTATTTATTTTGATTGATCAATGGTTGCCGCTAAGGCAGATGCTTTTATTGGTTTGGCTCGAAAATTGTATCCTTTATAATTTTTATTTAAAATTATCTTCAGATTACTCGTTAAGGAGCTTAGAGTCGAGAAATACATAATAAGCTGTAAAATCTGGCTCAATTGTTAATTTTAGATTTTTTATTAATTTTCTTAGATAAGTTAAGGTCAATTTTACAAATAATTTTATTGCTTCAGATAGATAATTTTCTGCTCTATAATTTCTGATTAGGGTAAAATTGTCGTCAGACTACTTCTTAAAGAGCTACAATCGGAAGAGACATAGTGTGTGTGTAAAATCTGGCTTAATTCATTATTTTATTACTTTTTATTTATTTTGATTGATCAATGGTTGCCGCTAAGGCAGATACTTTTATTGGTTTGGCTCGAAAATTGTATCCTTTATAATTTTTATTTAAAATTATCTTCAGATTACTCGTTAAGGAGCTTAGAGTCGAGAAATACATAATAAGCTGTAAAATCTGGCTCAATTGTTAATTTTAGATTTTTTATTAATTTTCTTAGATAAGTTAAGGTCAATTTTACAAATAATTTTATTGCTTCAGATAGATAATTTTCTGCTCTATAATTTCTGATTAGGGTAAAATTGTCTTAGACTACTCCTTAAAGAGCTACAATCGGAAGAGACATAGTGTGTGTGTAAAATCTGGCTTAATTCATTATTTTATTACTTTTTATTTATTTTGATAGATGAGTGGTTGCCGCTAAGGCAAATACTTTGATTGCTTCGAGTAGAAAATTTGATGCTCTATATTTTCTATTTGAGGTAAAATTATCTTCAAATCACTCCTTAAAGAGCTTAGAGTCGAGAGAGACATAGTATGTTGTAAAATCTGGCTTAATTCATATTTTATTATTTTTTATTTATTTTGATAGATAAATAATGGCCGCTAAGGCAGATACTTTTATTGCTTTTGTTTGAAAATTGTATCCTTTATGATTTTTATTTGAAGTAAAATTATCTTCAGGTTACTCCTTAAGGAGCTTATAGAGTCGAGAGAGACACAATATGTTGTAAAATCTGGCTTAATTTATTATTTTATTATTTTTATTTATTTTGATTCTTTTATTGTATCTGGTAGACAATTTGATGCTCTATAATTTCTATTAGAAGTAAAATTGTCGTCTGGTTACTGCGGAGTTAACGTCGGGAGCGAGAGTATGTTATAAAATTTGTCTTATTTCCTTTCTTTTTATAGATTCAGTAAAGTCGTTAAGGCATATACTTTTATTGCTTCATGCAGACAATTTTATGCTGTATAATTTCTACTGTAGAGGTAAATTTATCTTTAGGCCATATTTTAAAGAGCTGTAGTCGGGTTATTCATGGTATAGGTATTTTACTAGGACAAATATAGGCAACAGAGAACTGTAGCTCTACAGACAGTAAGGTAACGAGATAGGTCCACAGCTGATTTTCTTTTTAGTAAAAATAAAATAGAATAGGAAAAAGACATTTAAAAAAATTTGTTCTTACGTTTATCTTCCATTACAACCAGGGTTCTCTACAGATATAAAATTCCATGAAAGCGTACTTGAGTTAATTTATAAAGTTTCCAATTACGCAAACTTAAAAAGCAAATAACTAAATTAAATATTTATTGTAATTTTTTAAAATAACTTTTTAGGTTTTTTTATGTAATACTTTTTTTAAACTCTTATAACAGTAAGACATTACCATATCGTATGGCAGCTACTTATTGGTAAAGAAAAAAGGTATACGTCTATCCATTAACACAAGAGAGTTAAAATAAATTAAAATATTAAATTACACACAGTAACTTTTAAGTTCATAAAAGGATTTTACTTAATTAAGTACTTACGTATAATAAGAATTTTTAAAAAAAAGAAAGGCAATAAAAGTTAATAAATTGTAAGTCGATAAAAATTAAGTGCATTACCATTTGAATACTTAATTGGTTGTTTTATAATTTGGTAAATTAAATGAGCACCTTTTAAATACGTTATTTGATTAACTGAATAGACGAATGACGAACTGAATAATTATCTATACCTACTTAATGAAATTATATAATTAGTCGAGTATTTAAAACTTTTTTTTATTAGAAGTAGGTAATATTTTTATTAGAAACTGAAGGATGTGATTTTTATTAATTGACAATAATTTTATCAAATTAATCTTATTAATTAGGTAAAGTTAATTTATTATAGACTCGTAATTATAAAATAGTTATTTACGAACCATGTGCGGGAACACGATTTTCCCGCGTGAACGCTGTTTGAAAACACGAGCGACGTAGGAGCGAGTGCTTTTTTCATTGCGTGAACGCGGGAAAATTATTCACGCATGAGGATCGTACAATATTTTTTGTAACGAACAAAACCGTTATCATAATTCTTAAATAAAAGTTTTATTTGATTAGTTTTGTCAATTTAGGTATACAAAGCAACCTATGACTTCATAGTCAAACTTCATTCTCACGTCAAACAAATTCTTACTTTGACAGTTAATTGTTCTTAAAGTTGTTAAAAATTGTTATTAGATGTAACGTAATAGTTTAGTTTGCGAATTTAAATGTTCTAAAATATGTTCCCTTACATTAATAAATACACATTACTTTATTTTATTACCATTTATTAGTGTTGTTTTGACAGTTTGCTTCCCGGTGTAGTAGACCGGGAAACACTGTTTCCCAGTCGACCACAGAGTGCGTCAAACGTCACTTTCGAAGCAGTGAGTACAAAATAGATATTTATGTATCATAGGTGGGATCAATTTCAAAATAATTATAGTTTCGGTTATTGGTTGACTCACAAAAGAAATATAAAATGGCTACTGATGGATTAGCAGTAACAAATTAAACTAAGCAAACTATGTGTTACATAGTCCAACTTCTGAATGCTTTCTGCAAGATAGATAGTAAAGAGTCTGAGTCATGCTCATCTCTCTCTGCTTCCCGTGTGACTCGCTCTTTCTTCGCCTTTCTAGCTTTCTCTAAAACAACACTTTAACATTCCTGCAGTCCTACACATTTAGGACCCACATGGAATACGTCTTCTTATTGGGATTTATTTGGATCCTCGTTGTTTGGTTTTAATACAAACTATGGCTAATATAGTTAGACTAATAATGTCCAAGGCTCCAATGGCTTTACCATGTTGAATACGATCAAAAATTGTCTAGAAATTAATAAATCGGGAGATATAACTTACTAAGTCTTCAAATGTTGTTAAAAGAGGACTTGTATGCAGAACTACGCTTCTTTAGTCTCAAAAGGTCTTTCCTGAAGTCACATTTCTAAATAAAACTATTCTCACCATCAAAATTCGCAAAGTTGCAATGAACAAGGGTTCTACGTGGCAAATGGCAAATTACTTTATTTTTCGGACTATACGTACTCACAACTATTGGCCACCCTTGGTTTTACGCCAGGGTGCTTATTAGCCAACAACTACAAAAGGGCAGAAGGGAAGGTTGTTGATTTACTACTTGTTGGTAAAATAAAGTTACCCCTCAATTTAAGTATTTGGTGTTATGATGGTTGCATCCGCAATTCGTGCTAAACGGGCTAAACAGTGTGGCCATTAATTCTGAGGCTGACTGTACAGTGCCTTCAGAAAGTGGTTGCTAGGCAGTCACCAATCAGATTGGTGGTTACCTAGCAAATTGGTCACGTGTGTTGAGGATATTTCTAAAGGCTTTCAAGGCACTGTACTATTAAACGCACTTCTTTACGTCGAAAAATCGACGTAATTAAGTTAGATTAGGTTAGGATATTTATGCCTAAAATTTCTTTCATGAACAGTGCCTGCTGATGCAATCATGCAATGTGCAAGCGGTCCTAGGTACTGATCCATAGTCCCTCAAGCAGGATTTTTGAGTAAGTAAACATCTCATTCACTCACCAGTGAGGAATACTGCTTTGGATTTAGCGTCTTCGTCAAGAAGTTTTTCTCCTGCTTCTGTAAACAAAAAGGTTAGCTAAGGGTAGGTGAGGTTAGGTTAGGTCGCGCTAACACCATCGCCGCTGGATAGAAACAGCGCCAATGGACCCGATCCCTCATACCTACCTCCAACAATGGGTAGAGAGGAAACATGGTGAACTGTCATACTACCTCACACAAATTTTAACAGGCAATGCATGTCTGAACGCTTACAAGCATAGGATCGGAAAGTTGGCCGCTCCCAAGTGCGAACACTGCAACGAAAACGATACAGCAGAACATACCCTGTTCTACTGTTGTGTGACTATTGTGTGACTGTTGTTCTGCAATGTAAACACACAACATCTCTGTGGCAACAAATATATCCAAAATCGGCACGCTTAATTTTCAAATTTTAAATACAGATTTTTTCAGATAGAGTTTTTAGTTGCAATTATAATAAAAAATAGCGTATAATACACGTGTATAAGTAGACTTTATCGCACTAGCAAGCTCGTGCTTATAATTTTCGTCGCTAATGCGATAAAGTCTTTCTTATACTCATGTATTATAATATACTATTTAAAGTTTTTATTTCCAAAATTATGAAGTACATTAATATTATTGTTTACTCAGTTATTTTTGTAATAAACACAAATAAAGAAATCAAATTAGTCGTAATCGAAGCATGAATTTATGTTTTGTTATACCTGCTTTTGTTTTAATTCTAGAGCAGCTTGATTGCTCGATCCTCAATTTTTATTAACATGGTTCCAGAAAACCGAAACGTTTTACATCAAATGTGTTTTCGGAATCGGGTGTAGAATACAAAATGGCTGTAGAGAAGTTCGGTCAGATTTTCAAAACTTTTTATAATACCTAAGGAAAATAAAGTCAAAAAACGAAAAGTCAATTTTTTTGTTTTTTGTCAATAGTTCAAAAACAAAAAGTGCAGCTGAGGCACTTTTCTATTTAGATTATTAGTCGGCATAAAATTCCGCAACTTTGTTCCAATTTTACCATTTCTCTATCTCTTTAAATAAGCGAGATCCCCATGCTGCCGGTCGAATTTGAATAACCCTGTATATTGAACTCTATGTACTTACTACATACTTTGAAATAATAAAATTATACATACATCAAATTAATCTCCAAACTGCATTTAAAAGAATTCAATTATACATTAAGTCAATGTACTACAAACATTCAATTAATAAAACTGTACATTATTTCAATGAACGTTTACATCAATATAATTTTCTCAACGTTGATGTTTTTGTACATCATTTTAATGTATGTAAGTTCTTTGGCTTAACGTACTTGTTCATCGGACGAAAAATAATGTATTTTTACATTGACTAGATGTTTTTTTTTCATTGAAATAGCGTACATTTTTTTTCCAGTGTACTAATAGGTAATCTTTTTTGTTTTAGGTTTTTGACGCGAGAACTTTCAACAGCACATCAGTCTATGGGTAAGTGATTTTAATTACTTTCATTGTTGGTATGCTAGGTAATTGGTAAACTTTCAAGTTTTAGAAATAAAAATGGAAAAAAGTAGGTTAAAAACAACTTTTAGGTTATTTATACATTACTAATAAGTATTAAGTGAAAATTGCTCTTAGATAAATAAAACCAAATGACCGATAAAGTAAATATTATCTTCAATATTGTTCATTATTTTTAGTTATAAAATTATCCATTTGTAATAACTTCCTGATTATAGTTGGGTTGAAACTTTTATTTTTACACAATTAAATACAGATAATTATTTATTGTTGTTTATAAAAGATGTTTACATTAAGATAAGGGTCGGTTTGGAACTTTATTAGACCAAAAAGGTACGATAAAGGCGTAGCGATTATACTTAGGTATAGAGGTGCCTCTAGTTTTTGAAACATATTTTTTTATAAACAACTTTCAAGGACAATCATCTTCATATAAGAGAAAAAAATAAAAACAATGACCGATAAGCGTTTTATTAAACGAACGATAAAAGTTCAATAAAAGCTCATATTTTTTACAACAATAGACTTGAAGAGCGCTCTCGACTCACCCCCAATATATTCTCTTTTTAATTCGAGTCACTGGATTATATAGGTTTTATGATTAGCAGATGATCAAGTATTAAATTTTTAATTTTAAAATTTCAATATTTAAATTTAGGAAAATTTTCATAATTTTATTTACTTACTTTAGTTAAGAATTTAATGATAAGATGAGAGACCATTTGATCGACCTTTGATCTTTTTGGTTTACATTGTTGACTTACAAGTTAGTAGAAAATGGTCACTCGTAAATGCAAATAACCCTTCGTTCATTCTGAGTTTTCGTGTTTTATACGATATAATGATGGTTTACAAATAAGCCTGTAAACACTCAAATATGTTGTATAAAATACAATTTTTTGCATTTTGATGATTACGTCGATGATCGATGATGATGATGATGAAAGTCGTCTTATATTAACGAAATAGTACTTATATTGTTTTATTAGGAGTAAAAGTGTGACTTTTTTCTTCAAAAGTAAAAAAAAGTTGACATCTTGTTACTGTGGACACCGTATCCCCAAATAGTCACTAAAAAAGAGTCTTTTTTTTTTTAATCGCAGCGTCCTCTGTATGGATGTGGTAGAAATTATTTCATGGTAGGTCATAGAGGAATGTGCGATGTAACTTTTAATTCCGGCCCAAAAGCCTTCGATGCCATAGGAAAGGTGCCAGGCGTCTCCCCACGAGGGTCATTTCTTGTGCCTCCCTTCCTGGGGCGGGTGTGGGAGATATCGAGAAACCGATACCGAACCGACGATCTAGACCCTCCAGAGATGTCCGATCCGAAATTTGAATTCAATGGAAAAAAAAGTTTTTAGCCTACGCCGAAATTCCGGGGATTCCTTACACTCGGAATCCGCCGAAGGGATCGGTCTGAATTTTGGCCTAACGACGGTCGACGGTCTTAGGGTGGTCCAATGTCCCTTGGAATTTTGAATTTTTATTTACTTTTTGCTGTGCGATTTTTCAAAGTTTGGAGGACGATTTTTGGGAATTTTGTGACGGCTGCTGCGCGGCCATCTATCGTGCATTTTCAAAACTAAAATTGGGGCATTTATGAGGCTAGCCTAGCGTACCAAATTTTAGCATCGATTGACAAATTTTGATTTTTTGGCCAATAGAGACCTATAAAAAAATCTCCATCACTTCGATTGGTTTGAAATTTGAGAAGGGTATACCTCAAAGCTTGCCTTTAATAACTGTATATTTTGAGCTCTTGCATTTCAAGGGTAACATAGATTTAAATTTTTTCCCTAAAAAGTGTCGATTTTCACCCACTTAAAACCCCCCCACGCCTCCCCCTCGCATGTAATCAAATATGTAACCTCTAAAAATCAAAACGCACATATAGACGATTCCAAAAATAAAATCTTCGTGAAATCTTAGTAAACTTCGTTACTCTATTATAAGGTTAGCGTTCACATTTCACCAAAAAATATTTGACAATTGAACTACAAGTAATTGACAAGAGATCAAAATTTTCTATTTTTAGTTTTAGTTATTTTTGCATTTAAAGAAAAAATAAAATGTTTCCTATTATGTGGAAAAAAAGTACTTTTTTGGTTCGTAAGTAGAATCTGCCCTACTGACTCGCCGAAAAAAAGCAACACTATTACTCTTAATAAAACAATATACTATTTATTTATTATATGGGGGGAGGGTGTCGGTGTACAAAACTGTGGTACTGCAATCCATTAGATCTAGAAATGTACTCTCCAATCTTCTTTATTCCTTTATAGGGGCTTTAACTCTCTGACGTCATTTAGCACCACACTGAATCTGTTACACTTGATAGCCTCTTTATCATCTTAACATTTTCTACACATTGGATGATTAATTTATTACTTTTTTTGCACCCTGATTTACCTCATAGACATCGATTTTGTTTTCTAGAAGAGAAAAATCTTTGAAGAAAGAGGCAGTGATTATTCGCACTCGGATCTCTAAATTCCAGTACTACCTATTGTATTGTACTCATGGGTCGATTGTCTTCTAAGCCTTACAGAACTGCGACCAGTGTTGATCTTTTGTTCATAACCCTACTTGTCGTTATGTTCTCAGGAATTCCATTTTACCAGCGAAGCATAGCATGTCTCTGAGAAGTTTACTTTTCACTTGTCGTTATGTTCTCAGGAATTCCATTTTACCAGCGAAGCATAGCATGTCTCTGAGAAGTTTACTTTTCACTTCTTTAAGCGTCAGTTGAGCCCACCTTAAGTGTTTCAACCTAAGCCGAGCCAATGCATCGCAATAGCGGAGAATGTGTTCGACGGATTTAATCTCCTTTTCACAGAGCCTGCATACGTCACTATCCTTCAGTTCCAGTTTTTTGAAGTTGAATCCTACTGGGCAGTTCACTGGTTCAGTGAACCAGTGGCAGTGATGAGTCTGATTTCGTTCTTCGATAATAGAAAAAGCTTTTTAGTATTCCTGATCGAGTACTCAATGAATTTATTTGACTGCCTTTGCCCTGATGCGTTGTTCCAGTGAGAATTTTTGTTCCCAGTTTCCCATTTTTGGATCTCCACCTTCTATGGGTTCTAGATAGTTCACAGAATGAATTGGGTCTAATCGGGAGGGCTTTTGAGCCTGTTCTAGCTAATTCATCAGCTATTTAGTTTCCTTCACTTCCCTCGTGACTCGGCACCCACTGAAGGGCAACTTTGTTGTCCCTTACAAAAGTTTTGAAGGATTGTTTGCATTCCCAAGTGTATAATGACTCAAAGTTATTGGTTTTTAGTGCCTTTATCGCAGCTTGGCTGTCAGACATTATATACAGACTTTTTTGCCCTAATTTCCTCGCAGGCATTCTCGGGCACATAGATCTATTGCAAGAGTTTCAGCTTGCATAATTGTGGGGTAGGTTCCTAAGGCTATTGATGCCTTATATTTTGGGCCATATATGCCTAATACCTATTCCCTGTTCAGTTTTAGATCCATCTAAATACCAGATGGAGGAGTTGGTTTTAGTTATATTGATTGAGTACTAGCCGTGTTGCGGTCCTGAATGACCACCTCGAACGGTGTCTGGAAGTCAAATACTCTTAGAAGGACATCCAAGGGTTTTTTAAACAACTCTGGCTGTATAATCTACAGGATCTTTAGGTGAGCTGTTCTGTCGCCCAGTTTAAATTTCTTCCTTTGTGCAATTTTTATGGCGGTTTGAAGACCGTCATCCGAAGGTAAAGGGGTAGTAGGTGTAAAAGTGCCTTCACAGCTGTAGTTACGGTTGTGCTCATAGACCCTGTTGTATATACCCAAACACGCTAGCAGTTACAATTTCTGCAACTTGCCTTGTGTTGTGATTTCATTCGTTTTGGTTCACCACACGAACGAAGCGTATGTGGCGATGGGTCTTATTACTGATGTATATGACCTATAGGTCATCTTTGGCTTTAGCCCACATGTCTTTCCGAAGAGTCCAAAAGGCTGTCGTTGCTTTCGAAATAGCTTTTCTATATGAGGTTTCCAGGTGAGTTTAACATCTAGAGTTACCTCTATATTACATTAATATCTTAAACGGCTTAAACGGACTTGTGCTTGTGATGTAATATTGTAATAAAATAATATCAAGAGATAATTCCCTGGGTGTACAGAATAAATACCTTTGGTATTTTTAGATGTCAAATTTTTAACTACAGCTAAATTATATTAATTCGGCTCTTTTATTCTGATAATAAATATTTGCAATAGATTATATTATTGTAGGTGTCTATGTATTCTATACGTGGATAAGCCATTGTACAGAGGGAATATATTATTAGCTTTGTTTAATTAACATGTTACATGTTACAATATCTGCTTCTCGCGGCACGACTGTTAAATAATCCTACATAATTCCAAAAGCTCCGCTTATTTTACATTTACTTGTTTTTTATTAACATTTCAAAGCTTAAAGTGAAAATTTATATTTGAATATTATTTTATAATCTAAAGTTTTTCATGCACATAAACTCACGAGCTTTACCTACTTATTACAAATAAAAAAAAAGAAAACTTATATATAGCTTTGAATGATGATGCTTTTTTGGTGTGTCTGGTAATTGCAAAAGTATTATTACTTTTTGCTTTTATCACAAAGAAAAGGTAGATCGGCTATGCTCATGTAGAAGTTGTTGAGCTCAAAATCCTCTTCTAAAAGTTGAAGAGAGTTGGTGCGGTGATGCATAGAAAGGGGACGAAATCTGTAGAGATTGAAATATTCTAATATCGGGTGGCTGTTTGCTGAGAGCGCGCAGTGAAATATTAAAACTTGCAAGTCTGGCCTGGCCGCCTGGGGCCCAAAGATCGACTCCGGGCTCCGGGTACGACTTTGCTTTTATAGTACTCACTTTAAACTTAATATTACTTTTTCGTTTTTTTTAACTCTACTATTGCCTACTTTCCAGTATATTCATTTCTAGATCTTTTTTTTATTTAGTCAATCACGAATCAAATTTATTATTGAACAGATTAATATCAGTTTTCAAACAAAAATTTTATTATTTCAACATATGTTATCGTGCAACTCGCTTGAAAAGTTGAAATGTTTTCAGCCTACCTACATAAAACTGTCTTTGGATATTTATTTGTAAAAAAACTATTACGTTGAAATTACAATTTTACCCCATTTTTAGGTTCAAGTATACTATACTTCATGAAATTATATAATTAATTATTAACAGGTTGTTGCATATTATACGTGGGTTAACTGCCCTTAACGGCTACAAACACGCAAACTTACCCTAGTTTAACGTTTAAACTAGCGTAACCTGTTAGAACTCTTGTATGTAATAAATTGCGTAATTATTAGCATCATAGTTTATGCAATATGTCATTAAAAGTTTACCTTTAACGCAACTAAAAAATTCTTAATTATAGTCGAACATTAATCCTTATTCATCAGCTCAGAAAAATTTATTAATTATAAAACTTGCTATATTCATTATCTAAACGTAGTTCAAAGAAAAGTATGTGGAAAATTGTTATTTTAAAAGCAAATTGTATTATTTTTTGTGTTAATTTTTCTCTTGGTCGTATCCCTACTGATTCGGTGGGGCAATCAATCCTTGAAGAAACCGACTATACACTAGTATAAATACAGGTGCATAATGTGTGGTAATATGGTACGTCCACATACAAAAAGCGAATCCTAGCGCCGCGAGGCGATGATTTATGAATTTAATGTACCTAGTTGCAACTTGCAAGAGAACTAGACAGTGTCGTAAATACCTGGGACCCGGAAAGAAAGAGCCCCAGATATCGTTTAGTATGAAATATTGTTATAATTTATTAACGGGAATAGGTAGGGACCCCACTCTAGATTTTGCGAGAAGGTCCCCAAACTCTTAGTTACGCCGTTGGTACTAGAGCTTAGTTATCAAAGCAAAACATTTATTAGAGTCTGATGTGTGAGAAATCATAACCTCGCAACGCTCGATTTCACTTTGGATGTGCAGGTACCCTAATAACGGTTGGAAGCATAGCGTTGGCCACATTATCTTCATTATTATAATGCTGAGTTCACGTTTAGCTACTAATTAACTGTTAACTAATTAAGGGAGTTTCAGAAACTATAGAAGTACTCTCTTGTAATTGAAACAATGCTTCTTTTAGCATGGGTGAAATCATTCTTGTCAAACGGAGTTGCGATTATGTTGAAATTTTAAAAAATGTTTCTCGAAGTTTCAATCTATTGTCCGATTACAGAATGAAAAGCTTTCTCAGGAATCTAAGTTCTGTCTAATATAATTAAATAGTGGCACTCATAATTTGCATTATATTCCTTGATTTTGCATATCTACAATACATACTAATTGTGCCGCTTCATTAACCTTTCAGTACTAACAGTCGGTCTCACAGACCGACGAGTTTTATTTTTATTAATATCTTTGAAATACGAACTGCTAGGGTTGGGAGGTTATCAGTACCTTTAAACTAAATGCTCTCACACATTTTTTTGAAGTTTGCAAGCATAAGTTTGTAATGGTTCAATTATAATAATTGAATTCGGTCTGAGAGACCGACGTTAGTAAAACAGTAACTAAAAATTTTAAATATTTTTTCAAAATTTTTAAAATTTTTTAGTTAAAAATTATTTTTTTCCACTTGTCTTGAATAGAAATAGGATAACAAAAAGAACAGAAGAGATTTTTGCATTTACTTCAATTAATAAGTAGCTCTTTTTGGTGCATGCGGTCACGTGCTCTACATGTTCTAACATGTAAAATGCGACAAATGTTCTATCCAAAATATTTCAGCTATTGTTGAAGATGAAAAAAATATTTTTACCTTTTTAGAAGTGTTGTTCCTAGGTTTGTTTATAATATTACTAGTTATTAAAAAATTTTGTTTAATTCGTTTGAAATCGCTTATTTAATTTATGCATCTTTTTATTTTTGTTTATTTTTATAAAAGTGAATTTTGGTTATTAAATTGAATTTTTTTTTGAAAAAATTATAATTAGTATCCAGAAAAATTACTAAATATTTGAAATAATTTCTATTTGCAATAACAAAGTTGTAAAAAATACGTTAAAAAAAATTAAAACTAAGCGCGGTCTGTGAGACCGGCGTTAGTATGGATGTTATATGTTGGCATGTTAGTACTGGAAGGTTAATAGTAGACTAGGCGCAAAAGTTAAAGTATTTTATGCAAGCGGCATTTCATATAACATTTTGGTAACCGATATTTTCCCAATATTTCAACCCTACTGAATACGAAAATTGCGGTTACCAAAGCAAAATCTTAATCGGTATGGTGATATTCAAGATGACGCCCAAGATGTCTGCTTTGTTATTTTTGATAAAATAATTATGAACAATTAGGACAAATATTGTCATTGGTTGGGATAGATAATTATATACCCTACAATTTTTATTAGAAGTAAAATTATCTTCAGATCACTCCTAAAAGAGCTAGAGTCGATAAAAGCACCAGTGTTGTATAAACCGTCTTAATACATAAAGCAGTATATGGAAGCATCTTGGTGAGTTCAGCGAGGTAGCTTATTTCCCACTATCCAGCTAGGATGTATCTGTTAAAACATGATCAGAGCAAATCAAGTCCATAAAAGTCGATCATAAAGAGGATATTGCGTCTTCTGTTTTGACAACACACCGGTGCTTCTCCCGACTCTCTAGACCCTTAAAGAGTGATCTTACTGTAATTTTTTGTAGACCATAAAATTATCTATCCGACCTAACAAAAATATTTGTCTTGATTGCCATAATAATTAATCCATCAAAATAAATAAAAAGAGCAAACATGTATATTACGACGATTTTTACGCACACGATGTCTTTAGCTGGCTTTCGCTCCTTAATAAGCAATCTTACGGTACTTTTACATTTAATAATAATTGTAGAGAACCTTGAATATCTAATTCAATCAAAACAGTTGTCCAAGTTTCAATAATAATTCTTCCATCCAAATACATCTTAATTAATAAAGCAGACAACCTAGTCGCCATCTTGAATATCGCGCTTCCGGTTTAAATTTCACTGTGGGTAATCCCAATTTTTGGATTCAGGGGGGTCGAAATATTGGGAAAACATCGGTTACCAAAATGTTATATGAAATTCCTCTAGCATTTCGATACTGGGATTTTGTTCCAATTTCACGGTGCTTCTTCCGACTGTAGCTCCTTAAGGAGTGATCTGAAGATAGTTATACCTCTAATAAAAATTGTAGAGTATAAAATTATCTATCCGAACCAATAAAAATATTTGTCTTAATTGTCCATAATGATTCCATCAAAAATAACAAAGCTGACATCTTGGGTGTCATCTTGAATATCACGCTTCCGGTTAAGATTTCGCTGTGGTAACCGCACTTTTCGTATTCAGCATGGTCGAAATATTAGAAAAACGTCGGTTACCAAAATGTTATATGAAATGCCGCTTGTATGGTTAAGGATACGTTTTTTCAGATAACAGTCCTAGTCTATAGATACAGTTGCACAAATAAATTATAAAGATAACGTCGCTACGTTAAAATGCACGATTAGGCGTTGCTAAGAATTTAATTTCATAACAATAATTACTAAGATAGCAGTAAAAATAAAAGTGACGTCGTCTATGGTTTCCATAGAGATAAATCCCACCACCTTTTCCCCTAAGCTTTTCTTTCCGTACTCGAACAATACTTGAGTTGGAAAAAACTGGTGCCAATGATTCAAAAGCAACTTTACTCGAAAATACGTTGCGCAACTACGAGTACTCGGCGCACGTTACAACATAAAAGGGCATGAAAGTGTAACTTGTTAGTAAGATCTTCGAAGTACAGTCAGCCTCACAATTAATGGCCTCCTAGCTATACGTTTAGTACGAATTTTGAATGAAACCATCATAACACCCCCTACTTAAATTGAGGGGTAGCTTTATTTTGCCAACAAGTAATAAATCACAACCTCCCCTTTTGCCCTTTTGTCGTTTTTGGCTAATAACGATCCTGGAGTATAGCCAGGGTGGCCAATAATTTTGAGGCTGACTGTACAAGTTTGTTGATGTTGTCCCATAACTGTGGAAAGCGTCTAAATGACGATAATTTCCTCACGTCGATACTTAAAGATGTTGCTCTTTTAATTAAATGAAATGTAGGCGTCTGAATGTTCACATATCTTCATTCAATCGCTTTGAAGAATAGTAATAGAAAATTTGGATTTGAATCTGAATCTGCATGATTATTACTGCGGACTTTAAAGATTCACAATGAAACTGGAACCTTTCTGGTCCTCTAAGACCCGTATTATGCACCATTCTTTATCTAAGTATAAGACTAGGGTCAATTTATTATCTAATCGGCGCCCAAAAACTTCGAATTCGCGAGATATAAATAAGAGTTGAACAGGGGACTAGCCTAACCCCAAAACAGAAAATTTTATGGTTACTTAGATGATCACTAGCGCCAGTGTTACGTGCCCTTTCAAGTGTAGATATTAGGAATAGGTACTTTTGCATTATCTAAAGAGAATTCGTATCCCGGTTTTCTATGTGGTGACCCCATGTGGTAAGCAACGCTACTCCGCATCGCGACAATAAAATTATAACCTTTCGGGATCTGGTTAGGCGCATGTTATCATTTTTTTCTTACTATAAAACTAGGGCCTGTTTATTACCTGATTGTTGCTCACAAACTATGACTTCTCAATGTGCAGGGAACTAATCTAATCCTAAACCATCAAATCATTTCTACAGTTGCTTCGAGTCTAAGCAGTGTTTTAACTATTATCCAAACCCAGAATTGTAGATAGTGACTCATTGTTAATATAGGTTCACAAACTTTAGCTAACTATAGCGCGACTTCTATTGAGATAGATGCAGAAAATACATGCCGCTTTAATAGCATAACGTACTTTACTATAATTTGAACAAATCTTGGTAGTAAAAGTGGATCCGAGTACGAACGATTGTTCATAATGCTGTACCGAAAAATCTCGATGTAATCTACGCTTCATTTGATACTGACACAACTTTCTACATTTGTGGATTTAAGATAGAGAAGTATAACGGATAGGGTTTTAAAAACAAACAAAGAACGGATATTTGGCCTTATGAAATTACCGAATAGTAGATAATTTGGCAGTATAGTCATGGCCCAAAAAACGGGCTCCAAAAATGAAAATTAAAAAGAAATAATAAATTTTTTCATGAAAATGTAACCGAGAGCGGTTATTAAGCTACTGAGGGGCGCTAATAATAAATAGGTATGACTTAATTGGCTCAATTTGAAGAAATCGTTTATATCAGCGCTGTTAACTATACGTGAGAGCCAGGCCCAATAGTTAAATTTTTATGTGAATACCTACTATTTTGGGATAACCATAACCAAACTCTTCCAGTTTTTAAAAAAATATCGCGTTTCTATGAGACCTCTCTATATTTTTGAATATTTTGAAAGGTGGTAAAATAAGCTTGTATTTATATGATATCAATGTTTATAAGTTGACTATCAGTTTAGGCGGAAATGACAATTTTCTTAATTTAAATGAAACGCCTATTACAGGCGTCTCAATGCTACGTCCTCGGAAAATTTTCACTGGAGCTATTTATACGTGTGATTGAAAAAACGTGATAATGCAGATTTCTTGGTTATTATTAAAGATAGAAAAAAGACTTATTGAGGTAACTTAAAGTACTCAAGAAGCTTGTTATTGTGGTCAATTCAAAAGTACCAGTGGAATTAAAACAAAAGAGTAACGTTAGTTATACTAAATTCAAGGAGACGAGATAGTGTTGCATGCGATGTTCACGTGCACGTGCAAGTTCTCAAGAGCGCGGTTTTACGTAAACTTAAATTAAATACGGTGTAAATTTTTCAAAAATTATTAATAACAGCCGGTTTCATAATAATTCCCTAAAAGCTCCTTTAGTTAAAGTTGTCTCAATCATTTATTTATTTATAATCGATTACATTTTTCCTGTAATCGTTCCAGCTCTAATTGCCACTATAATATGAGTTATCCGCATCAACGCAGTTAGGTAACCATGCAACAAGCTTAAAATAAGTTTATACGTTAGAGCCAATCACAGCGCTAAATAGAAGTGTTCACGTGCACAACACGCGGGTTGTTTGTTTACATTCACTATCTCGTCTCCTTGAATAAAGTATAGGTTCATTTTTTTAAATGGAACGTGTAGATTTTTTCTAGATATTCTTCAAGAGTATCAAATTCTCTTTACAGTGATACTAAATAACAATACAATATTTGAAAAAATAAAGTCGTAATAAGGTTTTAAAAAATGAATCTAGTAACCCTTATAAATATAGCACAACAATCGATAACAATCAAAAATACAGCAACATCTACTATCAAGTTGCATAAGTATTAAAACAAATAAATAACGACTGTTTCGATTGTTATCGATTGTTGTGCTATGGTTATAACGTCATAAGGGTTACTAGATTCATTTTTTAAAACCTTATTACGACTTTATTTTTTCAAATATTGTATTGTTATATAGTATCACTGTAAAGAGAATTTGATACTCTTGAAGAATATCTAGAAAAAATCTACACGTTCCATTTAAAAAAATGAACCTAACTAACGTTACTCTTTTGTTTTAATTCCACTGGTACTTTTGAATTGACCACAATAACAAGCTTCTTGAGTACTATAAGTTACCTAAATAAGTTTTTTTTCTATGTTTAATAATAACCAAGAAATCTGCATTATCACGTTTTTTCAATCACACTGTATAATTTAGAAAAAAAAATTAAAGTCACGGCCACACAGTTCTCTTAGAGCTGCACCTCTTACAATTTTTTTACATTATTTAAATGATGTAGATCAAACTTGTATTTTTTTAAATGTAACACCCTGTATATTTTTGCATATTTCGATTCTTCTTTCGAGAACTATTAATTATAGTAATAGGTTTAGGTCCAGATACTGCGCATTTAATAGAAAAAAACAAGTGAACTTTGCTTGTCATTTTTGACCATGGTATAGGTACTTTAATAGTACATTGCAATACATGGTCGGTAAGTGCATAGTTAACAAATCCAGAAAATGTTAGCAAAACGAGACCCGTAGGGTCCAGTTTTTCTAATTTTCGAGATTTGTTAAGAAAAGCACTTAACGATCCGAGTATTGCATACTATTTTTTGCACAATCGTGAAAAATAACTAATAATAAATTCATTTTTTAAACTGACACTAGTTGACAGTTATAAATAATTTTTATAATTTTAAAGTTTATTCAAAATAGTAACCGCTGGAGAACAATGTTGTCCCAGTAACAAGAATAAAAGTAACAAATAGCTCAAACATCTGTTTCACTTACCACCCTTGTGCTTTTGGTTAAATATTTCGAAATCATTATTTTATTGTTTCTATGGACACATACAATGGTTTGGTAAAATCAACTTTCTATTAGTATAAACATTGTTGGTAAGTACAGAATAGAACACGATTGTGCAAAAAAAAATTTTCACAACATCGTATTTTTCTTAATTATTTTCCAAAGCTACGTACAACGTCAAAATGATACCGTGTGAGTTTCCAACGAAAAATGACAGTTTTTTTCAATTTTTGAAGACTCATTCTGCATATTTATGTCTGTTTTAACTACTTTGAAAAACAATTGAGAATGAAAACGATATTTGTAAGAATATACAGAGCGTCCTTAAGTGAAATTTGTATTTTTTAAATAGACTACCCAGTATACGATTACTATCTAAAAATATTTTTAGGAGGTGCAACCTCTCAGTGAACTATAACCATGCATTAAGTTTGTTTTGTTAAATTTTATAGTAAAGGCACAGTTTTTCGAGCATGCATCTTTGAAATACCCTGTATTTTTACATTTTTGAGATCTGGAAAAGTTTCTGAGAGTATTAATTTTTGATTTCGAAAATTGGGAAAATGGTAAGGATTTTTTATAAACCCTATGTGTATATTTTAATATTTCGCAACCTCTTAAAATTAGCTTTAGAACGTAGATAAAAGTCCTGTTATGGCCACATCAAAGCAATTTGATGTAAATTTCAAACGTCAACTTGCTTGTTTTAAGTATCATTACTCGTTAGTTCAGTAACTACATATTTACATTGTAGATGTTTTATCGATACGATTGGTTGTACGAAGCGATTTTTAAATCATAATTACAAATAGGTGTAAATGTTGATTTAAAAAAAACAATTCAAAAAATTTTCTGAAAATAACAGCGTATACGTAATAAACTGGAAAAGCATACAACACTTTGTAAAAACGACATTAAATCAATCATTTGACAAGCACATGTGAAAACCATGTATGTTTGAACAGGATTGGACGTACGTCAAACATAACCTGCACATATCAGTTATCATGAATCACGCCGCCATCTTGAGATCACGTGACTAGCTAGAACTTTGAGTTTGATATAAAATCAATCTTGGACGTTGAATTTTTAATGCCCCTCGTGACAGATATTACGATTCGGGTCATGCAAAACCATCTAGCACATAAGTAGAATTTAAAAACGCGATTTTATAAAATTAAGAACACCTTTTTAAACCTAAAACGCGCTTTTTTTTGTTTTAATTAATTTTAACTCATCACAGTCATCACTGCTATATTTCCACCCTTAAGCGTTCAACAATAAATAGTGACAGTAGCTTTAAACGCGCTATAATAAAATAACAATTCGTACAATAAATGCTGCCGAAAACTGAATTAATTCCACCCACCCTTCATTTTTCACCCTAGTAGGTACTGACAAAGAACACCAACAACTCCAAACAGAATCAAAATATCCTTGCATTATCGCGGGAAACCCAAGTTTACATTTTGTACATTTTAGAGCTACTGCAGAAAATTATTTCAATTAATTTTATACGTTGAATTATTCAAGGGTTTGTACTCTTATTTTGTACAATTCACTTGATCGAGTTCACGCACTTTTCAAAAGCCTTAAACCCATACTAACCGAGCGTTTAATATTCTATAAGTCCTGTCGCCCCTAGGCAAAGTCCGCTAGAAGCAAAAGGGTGCATCGTAGATTTTATAGGGGGTGCAATCAGACTTAAGCCGACAATTGTGTGTTCATTACACTTGCCCTAGGCGCAAATCTGGCCAATACAAATTACATCCATGCAATGAGATGAGGATATGGTGTTTAGCGGCGCTTATTATTGGGGTAAATCTCCTGCTGATACATGACATTTGGTACACTGGTTTTGAATAATTCTTGTTTTCGTTTTACATGTAGGTCATTTTATTGGATTTATATTACAATAAAACAATTTTGTATTGTGTTATTATATTATCTAAATATAACCTCTATTTTTACGACACGACTCAACTAAAACATTAATATTTTAAAGGATTATCAATTTATTTAATAATTAAATATTTCTTTCTAATTATAAGTATTTATTTGAGACTTGAAGATTTAGAGAAAATTTGTTACTTCCAAAAAGTTGTTCTTTGTTTTTTTATTCATCAATTTATAGTTTTTAGCCAACTTCGGGCTTCTACGGGCACCTGAATCTGTCAGCCTCAAACTATTGCACACAACTGCAATAGAGTAGTAATAACATCGTCAAATGCTAGAGGTTAGATCAGTCTCCAATTTATTTAATTTTAGAACATTTTTAAAGGCCCGTCCACACACACAGGCTTGCCTTCCGGTTGCCTGCGCTGTAGCGTGCAGGTTTTTTATCAGAAGTCTGACAGAATAAGAATTACGTTTGCTCAACGCATCTACATATTTGGACACTTCTCAAGGTAATTTAGGACCCTAAACGGTCCTATCACTTGCAATTAGTAATTAACCCTTAACTACTACCGACGGGTCTGCCTGACCCAACGACAATTTCATTTTAACGAAAAGTAGGTTTATACGTAAGTAAGAGTAGGTATAGAGCACCTCAGTATTCTTTAATTAGTTGCTACATGTGCTAAGGGTACAATCAGATAAAAAAAAATTTTTATAATACCCCAAAAAAATTTGGTTAATTAAAAATTTTTGGGCAAAGTTTGCCCAAATTGTGTTTTTAATGTGTAATATAGAAATGTATTTTTTACTTTATATTTTTTCAAAAAATTGACCATTTTATTTTAGTTATTAGTATTTTTCATTAAAAGTGGGTCTAGCTGACCCGTCTGTAGTACTTATGTTACTACTTTTTGTCTGTAGTAGTCAAGGGTTAAACTGTCAAATTTTACGTTAGAGTAGTCCAAGATTTGTTTAACTTTTTAAAATTCGTAGGAGTGTGGATTTTTTTGTGTCAAAAATCTAACATAATTAGAATTACGTTTGCTCAACGCATCTACATATTTTGACATTTCTCAAGGTAATTTAGGAGCTCAAACGAGTCTATCACTTGCAATTAGTAATTAAACTGTCAAATTTTACGTTAGAGTAGTCCTAGATTTGTTTAACTTTTTAGAATTCCTGAGGGGATGGATTTTTTTGTGTCAAAAATCTAACAGAATAAGAATTACGTTTGCTCAACGCATCTACATATTTGGACACTTCTCAAGGTAATTTTGGAGCCCAAAGGAGTCTATCACTTACAATTAGTAAGTAAACTGTCAAATTTTACGTTAGAGTAGTCCAAGATATGTTTAACTTTTTAAAATTCGTAAGAGTGTGGATTTTTTTGTGTCAAAAATCTAACAGAATTAGAATTGCGTTTGCTCAACGCATCTACATATTTGGACACTTCTCAAGGTAATTTTGGAGCCCAAACGAGTCTATCGCTTACAATAATTAGTAAGTAAACTGTCAAATTTAACATTAGAGTAGTCCAGGATTTATTTAATTTTTTAGAATTCCTAAGAGTGTGGATTTTTTTTGCACAAAAGTCTGACATAATAAGAATTATGTTTGCTCAACGCATCTACATATTTTGACATTTCTCAAGGTAATTTAGGAGCTCAAACGAGTCTATCACTTGCAATTAGTAATTAAACTGTCAAATGTTACGTTATAGTAGTACAGGATTTATTTAATTTTAGAGAATTCCTAAGATTGTGAATTCTTTATCAAAAGTCTGACAGAATATGGATTACGTTTGCTCAACGCATCTACAGATTTTCACACTTCTTATGATCGTTTTGGATCGTTTATGAACGAGCTCAAACGGTCCCATCAATTGCAATAGAGCGTGTGACTTGTCACGAAGTTCAATCTTATTCCACGAGGTTCGCACAATTGAAGGTCCCAAACGTCAAATTACAGTATTACCAAATTACTTTTATTGTATACAGGGTGATTCATGAGGAAGTGCAAATATTTTGGGAGGTTGTAGTATGGATTATTCTGAGTAAAAAATGTCATATGAACATGTGTCCTACTGTCAATAGATACAGAGATACGGTCATTTTAAGATGTATTAAAGTATAAAACAAATAAGTTATTGTTGATTTTCAATACTAACAATTAAAATTAAATAAATTTACAAGACGGTTCAAGAAAAGGTAAACATCAGAGACGAATTATTGCTCAATCGAATTGTGAATTGTGCGGCCCTCATAAAGGACCGCTAAGATGATATTAGAAAAGTAACAGTAGTATTACAAAGTGCATTGAGGTTGGCTGTGGGATTTTTGAACTATTACTGTAAATTTGTTTATTTTAATGGTTAGTATTAAAAATCAACAAAAAGTCATTTGTTTTATACTTTAATACACCTTAAAATGGCCGTATCTCTGTATCTATTAACAATCGGACACATGCTCATATGACATTTTTGACTCAGAGTAATCCATACTACAACCTCCCAAAATATTTGCACTTCCTCATGAATCACCCTGTATAATTATAGGAATTTTTTCAAAATTGTTTGAATTAAGTAATTTGGTAATACTGTAATTTGACGTTTGGGACCGTCGATTGTGCGAACCTCGTGGAATAAAATTGAACTTCATGACAAGTGACACGCTCTATTAGTAATAACGGTGTCAAATATCACGTTAGAGAAGGCCCAATTCATTTAATTGACGAGAATTCCTTTAGAGTGTCGTATTTATCAGAAGTCTGACAGAAGAAGAATTACGTTTTCTCAACAACGTTTTTTTATTCTGCACATGCTCTTATGTATCTCAGAGCAAGAGTCGTGTGTTGTCTTAAAAGTCTCCCTCTTTTTCTCTAAGTAGAAATTTCATATTAATTTAGAATTAAATTCGGAATGAAAGAGTTGATTTACTAATACTTAACAATATGATGAAGCAATAAAGTTTCATAAAACGCCCTAAACATTTGGGTGGCGATGCCTAGGGCTTTACACAAGACCAGCACGCGTATACTCGAGGACCACAACCCCCTACACTTTGCAATTCTCTACACATTAATAAACCACATTTTAATTTAGTAAATTAAATCGTAGCGGAACTTCCTCTACTACGTATATCTATTCATTTTATAAAAAATATTAATTTAACATTTCGTGCACTTTCACAAACTAATATTAAAAGCTCCTCATCAAATATTTAATTATTAAAATAATCGTTTATAATTTTACATATCACGATTTGTAGATTTTTAATTTTGACTTGTTTGAATGAAAATTGCAAAAAATTTTTAAAAATACTGTTGCAACAGATATTCAAATTGTATAAACTCGAAAGTTTTAAGCTGTGTGTGAGCATAACAATACGATTTCAATTACGGACATTACTCGGGGATTTCGTTTAACAACATGAAAATCACGTCTTTACAAAGGGATCTGTAGGATGACACGTGGGCAGGGAAAACAAGGCCGCGTGTTTTAGTAGGATAAAGAAACGAATCTGAAAAAGATCCCACGATTTAAACATTTTTTCTTTGCGTTTAAAATGAAATATAAATAACAGATTCTGAAATTTCTATATGGAAAGTAAAACCATATAAAAAAATTTCTTCTGAAACCATTGCATTTTTTAATCCTTTAAACCTACTTTAGTGTTCCCAAAAAAACGTCAGTTATAAACGGATGTTCTTTTTTTGCTTCGTCAAGCATTGGAAAGCTTCATACGATTTATCCCATTTTTAACCTTTTTTTTTCTAAAAATCTAACTATCATCACGCCTATAAATTGCCCTCGAAAGGGGGTAGTTTTAAGTTCAAGTTTTCTGTCTCTGCCTCACCAGATTGTATTCTTCTGATGCTAGCGAAGTCTGAGGTCTACCGATCTGCGTTTGTAGCCATGGCACTCTTCTTCGAAAGAAAAGACCACTTACTTCTACAACTAGTCAGAAATTTCCGAGAAAAACCTCAATCATCTTAAATGACAGTCATCCACTTCAACAGTACCACCCGAGTCCGTCCCAGAATTGGAAAAGAATTTTTGCGTCAAGAGTCTTAGACAGCGACTACGGCCCCTATCACAGTCCAAGGTTCTATCGATTGTGTTCTATATCCTTAGCTATGTTTATAGGAGGTCGGTAGCTGCTAGCAACTCTGGAGCTCATCATGTGAGCTGTCGTTTAAGGCTTGCATTACGGTCGTTTAGATGTCTTCATTTGTTTCAGAATGGTGTTCTTTTACCACGGCTTTGACTTTTGTGATTTGTGAATAAAGCAAGTGGGATGTAACGAGCAGATCAGGTGAATAAGGAGGTAGTGCAGAATAACTCGAAGCATTATCGTGACAGAGAATCTAGTTGCTATAGATAATGTTTGGACGCACACGCACACCGGTGAAGTCATTTTCGACATCTTTCGAAAATTAATTTGTAGTTCGACTTCGTAAACATGATGGTAGCTATCAGGTCGTCTTTAGGTATGTGCTCTTTTCTTGGTGTCTAATAATAATTGACATTAGTGGTGTCTCCAAATATGCTCTAATTTCGGTTAGTATTTCACCAGCTCTATTTTGCTACTTCTCGACTGCTATTGGAGTCTGGATATCGTTTTTATTGCCCTTTCTGAGTTTCTCTTTTCGATTTTATTCCTGTCGGAGACTTCCAAAAAAGCGAAACCTTCACCCTCATATAGAAGTTTATGGAGATGTTGTGAGCCGTTACATACAAACCAATACAAGATTGAAGCAAAGTACTCCTTTAAGAGTGTCAACTTCCTTTCATCTTTTTTCTTTATCTCCTCCACATCAACACTTTCTATTTCTGTGCTGCTGTGGGGCTAATTTAATTTGCAAAACATAAATCCGTCGACACAGCTTATCAAAATTTTTGAAATTGTGACGTATAGTATATATTCAGTGATTGCGACCACACATTGTGACGTTTTATCAAAATATGTTTCAATGCGCACGCGCTTACGTAAACGCTCACGCCGACCCACAAAATTTCCCACAAAATTTTACGGGCGAAATGAGCGTCTTGTGGTGGTTATCAATGACGTCATCTATGACGTAAAGTGGAACGAGTTTGGGGGCGTTGCAATCGTTGCGGTCGCTTAGTGGAACGCACTCGTATGGCCAGTCTCTGGTACATTTTTGCTTAGTTATGGATCCATAACATTCCAAAACTTAACCATTTCTATTGTTTGAAACCGGTTTTTGAACACTTAGGGAATAGAGATATCTATTCGTCAGTAGATAACTATCTTTTGAGAGACTCGCAGTTTTAGTCACTTTATTTGGAAAATAAAATTCGCATTTATAGGAATTTAAGCCGACACCTAAAAACAGGATTGTGACGTTATAGTTTAGGTAGTTTGGTCTTGCGCAGTTAGTATAGATATCTTAATTTGCGTTCTTTGTTACATTGTCATATTAATAATAAAAAAAATAAGGTAATAATCTGCCTAAGCGTCGGGTTCTTGATTTTTGTGTATTTATATTTATAGTAATTTATTTAGGCAGAAGTAAACAACTTTGGAGGGAATTAAGGTATTTACTTTTAATAATATTGTGGTTTTAAGCTTTCTAAAATAAATTTTAGAATGTTATACGATGTAAATAAAGTACAAATGGTTGCGTTTGACACTTTCGATTACCTTCGACTTTACGATTGCTCACGATCGTGACGTAATTGTTTGGTATAAGCGAACATGACACTTAAAGCGTTTTTTTCTGCGGGAGTTTTATTAATTTAAAACTGCAGAATCGAAAATATCTGGAAGGACTATAATTTAAAAAATAAAGATCAAACTATTGTTGTTAGTTAGATTGTGTTTATTAAAATAATGCAGTAAAAATTTTGTGCATGTACCCTATTTGCGCCCTAGGCAGGGACCAGAGACCCCATTATCCCTGCCTTGGTGTGGGCCTATCTCTCTATATCTCGGATCTCATCTCTACGAGGATTAGCTTATTCTATTATTGGTAGAGAATCCCGCGTCTAAATCGACGATCCCCAACATGTCCATCTTAAATCTCCGAGATAAAGGGCAATTTTCTGTCTTGGGGTTCGCTTAAATTCTGTAGACGTACCCGCTTGTTAGACAAAGTTAAGATTCTGTAAAACTTCTCCAGACAGCACAACTCTATCATGTAGTATAAAGACCTTGACTTAGTGCCTGTACAGGCAAGCCAAAGCGCGTACATCGCTCAGTGGGCCTGTAGGCAAACCTGCATGTGTATTATGTATGCCTGTGCAGTGTGTAATGTGTAAGCCAAAACTATGCGCATGTAAGCCATGGTGTGTGTGTGTATCTCCACCTTTAGACTGAAGGCTCATTAGCTCGCACATCTGGTACATGACTAAATAAAAAAGTTCTGTTCTTCTCCATTGATATGGTGGCCGACGGTTTTGCCTAAAGAGGCTTTAGGCAGTTGAGCCTCTAAGTAACATCCTAACGTGGCACCTTGAAAAACTCGTATAGCCAACGCATTTGTATTACCTATAGAAATTTTTAAAAAAACATCAATTAAAATGGACGCGCAAAATCCAAGTTATAAACATTTCTGCGTGCCATGGAGAGTACCATGTTTGGCTATTTTTGGAATATAGGTAGTAAACAAACTTAATAATGAAAAATGTAAACAAACATTTTGTCGAAAATAATTTTTTGTTCACTTTTTATCTATTTAAATCAAAATCCAGCAATAAATCAGAATTAAATTTTTGTTGTAATTCGTTATATTTAAATTTTAAACCCCTAACAATAATTAATAAAGTTCTATTTTACGCATGATATCCTGCTTATGTTTCGAGATTATTGTGCTATTGTGCTGGTGAATTGGCGAGCTCAACTAAATGGACGGGGAAACAGATTGGGAACGTGATCTGTCGTTTATTGCCTTGTATCAAATTTGTAGCGGGTGTGAAATTTGCTATTGTTCGGTATTGATCATTTTGTATAGAATGTGCTGAACCTTGTTTTAGTTTCACAATACATATAATTTTCTCCAAAGGTGTCGAATGTTGTATAAGAATTAATTTTTTTAACCAAACCTAGACTAAATTAAAACGTTCCCATCGCAGCATTAATCGCAATAATAAACAAAACTTTCAATTAATAGTAACCCTCTTTTATGGTGGGCATTTTGAGGTAACTCTCCCATAAAAATCAAAACATTGGCACATTGTCCGTACAATTGGCAAGGGAATGATGTCCTTAGGGATGCAATATTCAACAACTCTTGAGTTTAGTTGTAGTAGACGCAGGTTCATTATTGTACGCATATTATTTGTAAATTTTGATTTTGAAAATGTAAATTTTATCAAATCCATTTGTCAACATTAATTAATTTTTGCGTTATCTATTAGGTTTCGGTTAATGGGTATCATTATTTCGTTTAAATAGCCAGATTGCCCAGATTATCACACTATCAAATAACACAAATCAAATTTTTGCCCAAAAATTAGTAATCCACATGAAGAGTTTTGATTAATATTAAAACAACATATGTTCAATTGGTTATATAAAAACAACAAATAATTATTTAAAAAATTAATTTACGCTAAAAGCAAACAGTCTGTAATCCTATTTAAAATCCTCCACGCCAGAGAGGAAAAAAATTCAAGTGAAATTATGTTATATGGCTTTTAACAAAGATATGAATTAATAAGTGAATAAACAAAGTGAAAACACCGGAAAATAAATATTTCCCAATAAAAATGAATATTCGTCGACTTCAATTAATTGAAAATCGCAATATATTTGTGTAAGAATAAAAAGAAATGTTTGTTTTGGAACGGTATAAGCACAGGTCATGTTTTTGCATCAAACAGAAAAAGTAAACAGAGCAAATCTGTATAAACTGACTAGTGCTTTAATGTTCAAATAAAAATTATCATTGAATCAATTTACTTCTTAATGCTGTGGTTTTTCACAAATCAGAACACAATATGTTGAATTAATTTGATTTTTTTTATTTTGATTCGATTTTGTACATTTTATGATTGAAAAGACAATACTCAAATACAAATGAATGTTATTGAATGTTTGGTACAATTTATAGCCTTTTGTGTTTGTAACATAAATTATTGTTCATTATTTCTAAAAAAAAACTACAGGGTGTTTATTTTATTTCTCTGGAAGATTGACTCAGTCGTTTATTTTAACCATTACATTTTTATTCTATGTCCAGAGCCATGTACAAATGAGCATTATATTTGCTTTAATGGTCTATGAACTGTTTGTTAATTAAAGTAGCCGACTAGATGACCGTTCATAATGAAAATAATGGAATTTTTATTTAAAGGTAATGGAAGCACTCGTAGTAGTGGCTGTAAACCGCTGTGGTTGAACTTATTTGTCAATTTAGCTATTATGTATAGGTATACTTTGTCCGATTTTTTAACGTGAAGTTGCCTTCTTGATGCTTATTATCTCATTAGCACCCTACTGTGCTGGGTAGCAATAAAAGATGAGTAAAAGCTTCCAGAGAAAGGTAAAAATGAACTTTGTATAGTTGCAGGTATAAACCCTTTTTAATGTACAAAATATCTCAAAATATTTAAATTTCTTTTACAGGAAGCATTAAAAGGGTTTCTCGGTTTATATACCTGCTTTTGCCATAGAAGTTCATTTTTACCTTTTTCTCGAAGATTTTACTCATATTTTATTGGTACCCAACACAGTAGGGTGCTAATGAGAACATAAGAATCAAGAAGCCAACTTCACGCTTGTAAATCGGATAAACTATACTTTAATACTGGAGGTGACCGGTGAATCGCTCTACGGGTAGGTAGATAAAGGAATTTAATACAACCATGTGTGAAATTTAGCGTTTTCTTTTGAAATTTAAATTTTTATAACCAATGCTTTGTTTGGCTGCTAGAATGTGAAATTTATTCTTTACTATTTTTAATATTTTCACTGTTTATGTCGCATGTTGGAAATTCTTCTATAACTTCTAACTTCCCAAAAAAGACTCACGCGGGCCAGGTAGAGGGGGATTTTAGTATACTACCCGGGTTTCTTTTCTCGAAAGACATTTCTCGGGATCTTTAGGGTATGATCTACCCTGCTACCAAATTAAATGTGTCTGTAGTTATATCATGTAGGTGGTAATTTATGAAAAGTTCTGGGTTTTGTATTGCTAGCGGCCATTTACAAAATTTTAAATAAAAATCTTCTGATATACGTTAGACAGCGTGCTCATGCTCCAACAGATAAACCCATCAATTCATCGGTTCTGATTGCTAGCGACTATTTATGAAATTTTAAATAAAGGTCTTCTGGTGTTAGGTCAGACTACTTACTCATTGTCCAACAGGTAAAGTCTTCGGTGCCGATTCGAGCAACCATCTATGAAATTTTAAGTAAAAGCCTTTTGACGTTACCTTAGACTACGTGCTCATGTTTCAACAGGTAAAATCATCCATCTTGATTGCTAGCGACCATTCTGTTGCTAGGTTAGACTACGTGCTCATAGTCCACTCGATAAAGCCATCGGTTCTGATTGCTAGCGACTATTTACGAAATTTTAAATAAAGGTCTTCTCGTGTTAGGGCAGACTACTTACTCATGGTCCAACAGGTAAAGTCTTCAGTGCTGATTCTAGCAACCATCTATGAAATTTTAAGTAAAAATCTTTTGACATTACCTTAGACTACGTGCTCATATTTCCACAGGTAACAGCATCCATTTTGATTGATTGCGACCACTCTGTTGCTAGGTTAAACTACATGCTCATACTACGTACTTATAGTTCAACAGGTAAAGTCATCGGTGCTGATTCTAGCAACCATCTATGAAATTTTAAATAAAATCTTTTGCACTTATGTTAGACTACGTGCTCATGGTTCAACAAGTAAAGCCATTGATCCTGATTGCTAGCGATTACTTGCGAAATATTAATCTTCTGATGTGAGGTTAGACTATGTGCCATCGACAGGTAAAACCATCGGTCCTGGACTAGGATCCTGTAACTACAAGCGTAGCGTAGCGATACGTCAAGCATCTTATAGGAGATAAGTAGAGAGAAAGTAAGTTACAGGTTCCCTGTCCTGGATTACTACCGACCATTGACAAAATTTTAAATAAAAATCTTCTAATGCTAGATTAAACTACGTGCTCATGGCCCAACAGCTAAAGTCATCGGTTTTGGGCTGAGATCCTTCAACTATTAGCTTTACCATTCTCTTACCAACTTCTAAAAGATTGTGGTGGTAGAGAGAAAGTAAGGCAGCGTATCCTACTATAGGCTAATAGTTAGTGGATCCCAGCCCTGAATTGCTACCAGCCATTGACGTAATTGTAAATAAAAATCTTCTGATGTTAGGTTAGACTACGTGCTCATGACCCAACAGATAAAGCCATCAGTTCTGGTTGCTAGCGACCATTTATGAAATTTAAAAATATAAATCTTTGGAAGTTATGTTAGACTACGCGTTCATGGTCTAACAGATAAAGCCATCGATCCATCGATGTTGAATTACACCAGATTAGACTACGTGCTCATGGTTCAATAGGTCCTGATTGCCACTTAAAACCCAATTTAAAAAAAAATCTTTTTGTGTTAGGTGCTCATGCTCTAAGAAGTACACATCGATCAAGAAAGAAATAGATCTTTCGCCCATTGTCGTCTTGGAACATACCATTCTTCATCATAGTTCCATTGGCTCATCGTCCCCATTAAAATTTGTATTTCTAATAAGATAAATGATTCTCCTCATCAGCCTTAAATAATTCCAATAACGCTGGATAAGCTATGATTATCTGATTTTTATTTTAAGAAATGATGAAAATCCAAAGACGAGGACACGAATTTTATGAACCTACTGGTACTCTGTACTTTAAAGGTTTAAACGTTCACTAAATTTCTATCTCTCATGATCAACTGTAGAACTTTCTGTATAGTTAAATGTAATAGAAAAACGAATATTTTGACGGAAATGTGTAGTTTTTACAATTTTCTTTTAAATTCTTTTTCTCAAGAAAAGCAATACAAAATCTCATTATTTATAAGAAAAAAGTAAACTGAAAACTTTGAAAGAATCATACAAAAAATAATTTAAAACTTAAAAGTACAAAATCTATCTTCCCGTACGCATCAGATAATCGAGAAGCGAATTCAATTTCCAAACCCCTAAATTCACAAAGCGTGCAGGTACAGAAGAGTAACTTCGTATATATCTATGAGAAAAGCGAGCCAAGGGAGTATCGTCATTGGTTGACGGTAATTAATTCAGTCTAGTCACAAGGGATTCCCCGCAAACAACGTCTGTTCGCTTCACTATCATTTGAACTTTGGATTATCTCAATATATACGCCTGTGATTTTACTTTATTGTCTATAAGTATATACCTAAGCTAAGTTGTAAAGCTTTATACGTTCTGTCTTCTGTTATTCGAATGTAACTTGGAGAGAACATGTCAGCGCCAGATAAAATATTCAATAGAATCTCAAAAATTGTAGCAGCGTCAAATCCACGCGCATTTTTCCTTTTTTTTGAATAACTGACAAATTTTTGTTTGTTACATTGTATTTGAGTGGGCCGTGGTTGTGACAAAGTGTACTAGATTAAGGGTTTGTATTGTTGTGGCTGTCAGGGTGGCCACTCCATCAAAGTAAGCCTCGAAACGGATAGACACGTACTTTTATATTATATAAAGTTGTTATTCAATTTTAATTTCTTAAACTATCGTATCGATATTATAGTCGAAATAACGCCTTGAAGATTAAATTTTTAATTGCATCTTTGATGATATAAAATTGAAAATAAATAAACTTCAGGTCTTATAGTACCTAATGTAATGACAAATCGCTACTCAAGTATGTTTTTGTGATTAAGTTTATATATTATTTAAACAATTGTCTCTTAAACACACATTTTAAGTTGATTGTACTGCAATTTATTAAGTGCCTATCTCTATGGTTTGTCTGCATGCTTATATAGTTGACTAACCTTTTTTTATTGTGTTTGCTTATCAAAAATTGTTATTATTATTATTATCGTTATAGTATCGATAAGCAATTTTCTATAAAAATCCAAATATTGTATTTACAAACAATGCGTTTTTGTACTAAATTAATATTTAACGTTTCGCTTTTTTGGACGTAATGAAAAAGATAAATAAAATGATTACCAAAATTTCGGTTTGGTTTGGTCAAACAACATATTTTTCTTTCCATTATGAAGATTATAAACAAACAACATTTTATTCTTGTAACTTAAAATTCTTTTTGACATCTCCATATACCACCAAAATTTCGAGTAAGAAGAGGAATTCGAGCATTTATAATCTTAGAAAGTTTGAACCGTGTATAGTTTAATAAGTAGTGAAGTCCAGGAGGTGGAAGACGTGAACTTTGGGGTAGTTGGGGTGCAACCCCTGTTTATTTAAGAGATTCGAGTTAGTCGCTCTGTACTTGTCGGTACCTACTTTGCCAGTTGGTGCCGCACACTTAAATTGTTCAATGCCTCATGATTCATGAATTTTGTTGAATCTTCCACGCTTGATTGTTTAATTTATGTGCAATTTTTATGTTTTTGAGAATTAATTTTTATGAAAAATTCTCATTTAATTTTGTTACTAAAATGTAGCTTTTTAAGAAACTGTTTTAAAATACGAATGGAGGAATGCTTTAATTTCTAAAGGAAGTCCTAGTTCCGAATTTCAAACTGCCGTTTTAATAGAGTCTTCAAATTTCTTTAGAGCGTGGAACCAGTTACTCCACCATACTCTACCATATTCAAAATGTACTGATTAGTTAACAAAGAACATCTTATAATTTCGAGACTAGATACCGAATATTAACCCAAAATCCCGGGATTTTTTAGTTACTAATTCCAAGATTTTTTAGCTTTGTCAGATTTGAATAGTTTCTGATAATAAAAAAGATTCAGACAAAAATACGAAAGCAGGTAGGGACAAAAATATGTATTGAAGGTTTTGAAGGTGGACCCTTCTGTCCGGTAAGGAACAGTTAAGAAGCTGGTTAAGTGCTATGCTCCTTGGAGGTTTATGAATTGAAAATTCCACCCCGTAATGGAATCCAAACCCACAGCTCATAAACGTAGAATTGCAGAGGAGTAGCGTTCTACTCTCTCGATACATTTAACGATGCAATTACTTTACTGTCGTGTCTGTACCATTAATAAAAGATCTGCAGCAGTTAAAATCCTGATGATCTCGACTCCAAACACTGTTTGACGATTTACGTAAAACAATTACATAAATTAGGTAAATTATGTAAATTATTTACCTCGACTTTCCGAAGGTCTCTATGCCAAAGTTGCAATGACAAGACTGTGATCCATAAACAATAATAATTTAGCACTAGTGGAAAGCATTTCTTATGTGTCAATGGGTGCATTCACTGGACGTAACAGTTGTGGAGCAGCTACCAAAATCTTTCAGTGATTTACCCCTGCTGTGGAAACGTATGCGGAGCAGTCGTCATTTTATCGAGCGCATTTCATTTGCGTTATGTTAAACTATCTCGATACCTGTCTACAGTGGCGTAATTAAGAGTTTTGGGGCACTCCTGCAAAATTCAGAGTGGGATCTCTACCCATTTCCTTTAATAATCATTTTATTTAATCACAAATCGATTTTATAACGAAATTTCATACTAAACGATATTTCTGGAACCTTTTCTATCTTGGAGCTCTCCAGCAACGCGGGCTCTGCGGGTCCGTTATTTACGCCACTGCCTGCTCAAGTGTCCACTTAACACAATTACTTAACGATAGTGGCACTAGTGATGTAGCAGTTTTTAACTGTTCCGCAACTGTTACGTCCGGTGAATGCGCCCAATTTCTATTTACCCAAATGATTTTTTTTAGTAAGGGTGGGACTTTTAACCTCGGTTAAAAATTAAGCAGGTTTCTAATTTATCGACTCCACTTGTAACCCCTACTGGTAACAGCGTTTAACTTGAACTAAGTATCAGATTTGCATAACCGAGACTAAAAGTACCAGCTCTAGAAGTTTATTACCTTTACGAATTGGCGCCGCGCCGCACCAGGTGCAATTTTCGGTTCTCTTCCATTTATAGTGTATTTGACATCAAAATGTATGCTAACCCATCAGTGCAGTGGTTTTTAACCGCCGGTCCGTAGACCGGTAGCTGTGCTCAAACGATTTTCAAAATTTCAAAATCTCTAGTACCTACTACAAGTAATATTAATTCTGTTTGTCCTTTAACCTATAGGGTCGTGAAAAAATTAAAAACGAAATTTAAACTTTTCCAAGAGACTACAATCTGAAAGACCCTTTGAAGTAAAATACTGCTACTCTATCGCAGGACGTAGGATTACAGCTAATAATATATTAGCTTAGCAATTGCTATTAACCCATAAAAATGCCAGGAGGGCACTCTGATTACTAGGGGACCTAGTGAAAAGGAGTCCCTATGACAGTAGAAAGAAATGAGTAGAGTGCCGCATGAAAGGAGTTGCGGGCTCGGTGGCTGACCGGCGTTACAAAACTGGCCGTTATACTCACTGCGGTGATAAACTATGACTAGCTTATGTGACTCTGCCGAATCTCGTATTGGGATCCAAGGAAGGGGCGGCACAGAGGCGCTTAAAATTGGGAGAGATCTTCGGCTCGGCGTCTTGTACTCCGTAGGAAGGTTAAGGAGGGGTCAAAAGGAAGCAATCTTTTCAGCCTAACCTAGCTCTGGCCTAACCTAACCTCTAAATATACCAGGGCGTTTGTTCGACATAAGGCAAAAGCCTGTGGGTTATGTTGAGTCCCCGTACCCAGGTTTCTGGGATGCTGTGGTTCGTCACACCAATCGCCGTTTTACGGTGTGTAGGAGTTAGGGGCGGTTTCTAGAGAGCGGCCAGTCCAACAGTGGTTGTGGGGATTCTCACCCATCCCTAACTCATCCGTAACCTAACCCCTTCCTAACGGCAGAATGCATAAGAGCACAAGGGTGTGTTTCTTAGCTTTTGCTGGCTATCTCTTCCTGGCGTGTTAGGGACACTGGTTCTAGACCGGGGGACGGAAGGACGTGCGTTCTTGGTATGTTTATCGGTTGACCGTACTCTATCTCGAACCTAATCTAGCCTAACCTATCGGTTCCCGATCGTTACCGATCTAGGTTGCTTTCGGAAGTTAGCAAAACATTTCGGTTCTGCGGGAGGGGTGTAGCCTCAGGCGGGGCATCAATTGCTAGCGCCTGCCACCCCTATTGGTGCTAGTCACGTAGTGGCTAAAGGCTTCTCGCTTAGTAAGTGGGACACCGTTATCCATGAAGTGGTACATGCGCCCTTCTCGAGGGTTAAGTCCCTACCGTCTAGGGTAACCTGTGACATCTGCGTACAATTACAGCTCCCCAAGATCCGGGCCCAGCTGGGGGCGGAACATCTTCCCTATAATTTCTTCTGACATCAAGACCCTTGACACGCGGTCTCTAGTAGTCCCAATTTTCGACTGCTGAGCTATACCATGTTTACGAGAGTTGCTTCTGCAGCATATGCCAACGCGCCCTCTGTAATCACTAAGTGACGGTGCTCAGCAGAAGTAATCATGGTGGGGCGACCGATTTCGCCACCGGTATCACAGAGCCGCAATACTTTTAATAATAAAATTGTTATTAGATAATAGCAATTTCCAGTCATTTTCTCCAATGGAAGTGGTTGATTATATTCTCACTTATAGTGAAGGGACATTTCCACCAACGCGATTGAAGTTCAAAATGTTGTTTCTGAAGCAAAAGGCAACGGTTACGATCCCTCCTTTTCTCGAGGTTTTATTTTCTAAGGAAAGACGCTTTTAATTTGACAAAGATCTTGTGTTGGTTAAAATTGAATCTTATCCCAAACAGATCATTCAATAATTAGTGCCAAACCCTGAAATGTCATTATGAACAGTTTTCACAACAACTGCACAAGAAGCATCCTTCTACAGCGTGCGATAACGGAACACCTCGTTAGGTGAGATGGGAAGTTTTGTCTCACCTGTCATATTCTCCAAATACTGTTTCATCGCGGACTACCGCCTCTTCAGATCAACGGTACATTTTCTTCGTGAGAAAAACTTATAGCTATTTAAAAAAACTTAAAATCGCATTTGAAGAATATTTTACCACTAAATTACCCTCATTTTACTAGAAAAGAATTTAAAGTCTGCCAGAGAGATTTCTTCAAATATTCTCGCGGGTGTAAGAAGGTTGATAACCACTGCACTACAACTGCTCTATCAAAACCTACCAATAGTCAGTGGTGTAATCGTGTAATATCCCTAGATTATCATTATAAATGTTAATAAGTGCCAAGTGCGTTAAGTTGCACCTGGAGGCCTGCAGCTAGAGTAGAAAGAATTCTTGTCTTTGATACATTTTGTCGGATAGCAAACTTGAGCAAATATCATCTGAACTCCTAATTGATATTCCTATAAATATGAACCATTTCTCTTTCTTTTAAACCCTATATTACAATATAAATTTCTCTGTTTTCAATAATCCTGCAACCGTCTTTCTGAAATTATAAATTTTATTATTATTTTGTTTTTGTTGTGAAAATTAAAGACACAATTATCTAGCTAGCATTGAAGAAACTACCTACCGCTTTAGATAGATTTTCTTAGAATATTGCACTCTAATTTTATTGATAAATAAGAAAGAGACTAAAAATTGATTTATTTAAGCAATACATCAATAATTCGATAGCGCCATCAATTTTTTTCTTATAGTTATATCAAATCCCATTGCCGAAGCGACCAGTATTTTCCACTAATGCATATTCTTTTAAATTTTAATAACTTTTATACACAATGTAATGCTCTATCTGTATTTTACTCGTACAATTTTATATCAGTTGAAGAAATAGAAGATTAGTAGAGATCAAAAATGATGAGAAACGAGCTCAACTAAAACTTGTTTACTTTTGTGTCCTATGTACACACCCTTTGTCCTGGGCACACCGATATCATATTTACTACACATCTGCCTCTAATATCAGGGCTTTGATGCAGCATTATTTTATTTTACTATACATACACGAGAATCTACAAAACTCCCTTTTAATATATAAAAATTTATAACATAAAAAAAGGAAAACTATTAGATTATATCAAAAACTAAGTTCCTAGACGAAATCAAAAAATAATTTATTTCTTTAATGTCGTCGTCGGTTGCAAATATACTTTTGTTGACTCTTGTCTTTTTCAACTTAGTAGTAAATTAATTTGATTGTCAACAGTCTTTTGTAAAGTTTAATAAAAGTGAATCTAATAAATTTTCATTAAAAGAGACAAGTTTCTAGACGTTATAATGTTATTAACTTTAAGAGGTCGTTTACATGAACTGTAAGAAAAAGAAAACTCTATTGTGCAATGAAATAATGAAAATAAATTATACTGGATGACACAGGGTTTCGAATCTACGATATTTATTAACTTATAAAAATTATATTTTTATATTATCTCTGGGGTAATAGTTGTATAAATGTCGTCTTTGAATTTTCTCAAAAAGGAATTAATTTTCTTTGAATTTTCTCTCTTTTTTTATATAATCAACAATTTTGATCCAGTCACAGCACTCAAAATCAACAAACGTTTTTTATATTCTATTACTCTAAAAATGTAGATTTCCGAATATCGAAAATGTACAAAGTGTTTCATGAAAAACTAAAGGATGACAGCAATAATTTTCCATGAAAAAATTATACCTACTGCTATAAATATTCGCTCCCTTATTTATTTTACAGCAAAACAATAAATATTAATAATCTGTTTAGAATTAAAAAAGGCATTGATTACGCTATGTTAATTTTCTCTCGGTCTCAAAATAATCTGGAAAATGTTTTCTTCTAATAAACAATATCAAGATACCGAGGACCAGGAGTTTGACACAGTTGAAGCATTTGACTTTAAATTATTTTCTTATTTGTCAAACTCTCAACTTTCTTGGTGGAAAATTAAAATAACATAATCGATGTTTTTTCAATTATGATTACGGGGGATGGCAATATTTGCCAATATAATATAGTTTTACATGGGAAACCCCTCTCCCTCTGTCTGCATTTTGAGTTTACACACTGTAAATCTAGTGAAACTGAAAGTAAAAGCACAGTATAATAATATGCTACGCATACAGTAGTGCCGACGTGCAAAAATTGTGTCGCTAATATTGTTTTGCGCATGCGTGAATTTGAACTATCCGATTAATGGCGGGTTATTGTTGAATGCAGTGCACATTCAATATAGTCACCTATGATAAAAGAAATCAGGCAACTATTTTTTATAAATTTTATGTCAGCATGGACGAGCATGAATGACAAATCGAATGTGCACGTTATTATTACATTTTTTATAAATTAAATATTTTTTATTTCTATCAAAAACCGAAACGGAAGGTACCTTGTACTAATGAAACATGATTTCAATACATTCAGATACTTATTTATGCTGCCCTTTACAAATAGATATAAAAATAACAGTGACAGCTGACAGAACCTATAAAAATAATTTTGAATTTACGCGCGCTTATATACTTCATACTATCCGATTATTGGCGGACGGTGTTCAAGGTCACTGATTTTGGCGACAAGAAATACAATGGTAACCATGGGGTTGTTACTACTGTATGCGTAGCAAAGAAGTATACTGTGGTAAAAGGTCAAAAAGTAGTACAAAAAATAATAGTTATTTACCTAACCAGTTATGAAAAGACAAATTTTATTTTGACGAACGTAATATTTGCTAAAACGAGCGAACGAAGTGAGCGAGTTTTGTAAATCACGTGAGTTAAATAAAATTAGTCTCTTCATAACATGTTAGGTACAACATTTTATCTGACTTTGCTATGGAATGAATAATAATTATTATTGCGGAGGTCCGAATAATATATCAAAGCTTGCTGCAAACAAACAAATACATTAGAATTCTACTCTCAGTTATGTAATATTTCATAGCATCACTAGTTATGTAAAATTGGACGTTTCAAAACGTCAAAAATGAATTTAAAATTTGACATTTCATAGCGGGGTTAGATAAAAATTTATATTATAATGTCGGTTCATAACCAATTTATACATATTTTTAATTCAACTTTTTCATTGGTATTTTGGTTATTGAAAAAACTAGTTAAACATCAATTAACTTTAATTTATCATTTTTTGATAGTTTATTTACGACGTTTCGATTTCTTTAAATCATTCTCAAGTATAAAATTTTTTCTTTTTTGATGAATTTGTTATAAAAGCACAAAAATAACACTGTAAAATAGTTCTCATTCAATATCAACATTTGTAAACCTGGTTGGGTTATCTCTACATAATAAATTAGAAGCCATTAAAAAATTTCAGTCAAATACATAAATTTTTGTCAAAAATATTTTCTTTGTTCATAACCAATTTATACATATTTTTAATTCAACTTTTTCATTGGTATTTTGGTTATTGAAAAAACTAGTTAAACATCAATTAACTTTAATTTATCATTTTTTGATAGTTTATTTACGACGTTTCGATTTCTTTAAATCATTCTCAAGTATAAAATTTTTTCTTTTTTGATGAATTTGTTATAAAAGCACAAAAATAACACTGTAAAATAGTTCTCATTCAATATCAACATTTGTAAACCTGGTTGGGTTATCTCTACATAATAAATTAGAAGCCATTAAAAAATTTCAGTCAAATACATAAATTTTTGTCAAAAATATTTTCTTTGTTCATAACCAATTTATACATATTTTTAATTCAACTTTTTCATTGGTATTTTGGTTATTGAAAAAACTAGTTAAACATCAATTAACTTTAATTTATCATTTTTTGATAGTTTATTTACGACGTTTCGATTTCTTTAAATCATTCTCAAGTATAAAATTTTTTCTTTTTTGATGAATTTGTTATAAAAGCACAAAAATAACACTGTAAAATAGTTCTCATTCAATATCAACATTTGTAAACCTGGTTGGGTTATCTCTACATAATAAATTAGAAGCCATTAAAAAATTTCAGTCAAATACATAAATTTTTGTCAAAAATATTTTTGACATACATAAATTTTTGTCAAAAATATTTTTGACAAAAATTTATGTATTTGACTGAAATTTTTTAATGGCTTCTAATTTATTATGTAGAGATAACCCAACCAGGTTTACAAATGTTGATATTGAATGAGAACTATTTTACAGTGTTATTTTTGTGCTTTTATAACAAATTCATCAAAAAAGAAAAAATTTTATACTTGAGAATGATTTAAAGAAATCGAAACGTCGTAAATAAACTATCAAAAAATGATAAATTAAAGTTAATTGATGTTTAACTAGTTTTTTCAATAACCAAAATACCAATGAAAAAGTTGAATTAAAAATAAAAATTTATACTTATACAGAGTGGTGACTTGCGAGACTTAGCATAGGGATTTTAAAGATAATCCCTTAGTGTTAAATTATGTGCTCCCCAAATTAATTTTCCAGGTATAAAGTGTACTTAGGTTTTTGGAAGAGGAAAAAATACTGCATCGGAAGACATTATTGGTTACAATTTTTCATTTTCCAGAATTAATTATTTAATTTAAATTAAATTGGAGAAAATCCAGCAAAACATCAAAAATTCATATGTGGGTAAATATTTTTAAAACAAAATTTTTTTTTGCAAAATCCTGAAATATCGGTTGAGGTAGAGAGAATAGCTTCGGTTTAGAAATACGCTTACAACAGACTACAATCTTTATCAATGAATAATTTGGAAATTTTATAGTATAATTATGTTTCTTTCAAAATGATAATTTAAATTTTGATGATCAATTTTGGATTTTTAGTGCATTTTAAGAGCTCTTTTTGACTTTTTAAAAGCTTTTTTTAGACTTTTTTTAAGCGCTTATTTTGAAATAGTAAATGTTTATAAACCAGGGCTCTAATTATTACCGTTTGCTCTAACGCTAACCAACGACTTAGGAATCGCCTAAATATGTTGCTCTAATTTGATTTATTAACAAATCAACAATAATTTAGGCAACTCCTAAGTCGTTGCTTAGAGTTACTGCAAACAGTCATTAGAGTAATTTATTGTGCATTTCTATTTTTATTTCTTTAAACTGGTGCGCTTAATTCTTACAAAAGTCCATTAAATAAGTTTTAGTTTCATTTACGGCCCTACTAAATTTGCACCTGGGTCAGGAGCCCCTTCGGCACAGGCCTGGTAGAGGGACTTGTATTCTGAAGCGTCTCTCATTAGGTACTTTTTTGTCATATAGGGTAAAACCGGTAGAGATGGGTGTCGTGGGTGAGACGGCGTAGTGGCATATTTTATCGATATTGGCTATTTAGATAATTAAAAATACAGTCGAAGTGTTAGTGATGTTGCCTAGTTGTTATTTAGTAGTGCCCCGTTGATTGTGCTATCCTTTAAGACACTTAAAAAATTAATATTATATTTTATATACCTATCTCCAAATTTTTTCACTGGTTTACAAATTGTAACTTTTACACATTTAAATTAAAGAATATTAGAAGTTTTTTTGCTATCTATGTGTAAAGAAATGTTTAAAGAATTGTTTTAACCTATAATTTTATTTAAAAATGCCAGTCCGAGGGGAGGAAATCCGTGCGCCATCTCAACCAACGTCATTGGGTTAGTTGGCGCAAGCCATTTCACCCGGCTTTGTTAAGTAAATAACGTATCTAATTTAATGATTTTTTGATTTAATGATTACAAACGAAAAAGAAGCTGCTCTAGACCATCTACTACATCTACTCAAGTAGCAAAAGTACGGGAATTTAAGCTATAACGTCCTGCACGGTTGTCATTCAAAATTTCTACGTACAACGTTAACCCTCCATTCAACGGGTGAGGCCTGTGAGTCCAAGCAAAAGTGAAAATTGTCTGTAACTTAAAAAAAGAAATACTTTTTACTGTAATATTCTATCTACCTTCTTAACTTGTAATAACTCATATCATCAGCATTTGCTTTTCAAATTTTTTCAAAAAATGAATCCTCTAGGACACAGTTTGTTCTGACAGGCCTCACCCGTCGGTTCGTGTAACTTTGTGATAACCGATTATTTTTGTTATAAAGCATTATTTAAGCGCAAAATTTATCTGCAGACCATAAAAAATAATTGGTTTTAAGTTTCAATGCTTGTTTGTAAATTTTTTGTTTAGGTGACAAGTACAACATAAGCAAAAATTCTTATTATTTTTCCAGTTTTCTAAGGCTTGGTTATGTATTTAGTACATTGAAGCCTGCTATTTCAGTGAAGTTTAGGCTCTTGCAGTTTGTGTTGAGAATTTTATAATTTAATTCTTTTGTAATTTTCTGCTTATTTGATCAATATACTAAATATGTATTATGATAATCAACTTTATTTTCTTTCAATGTCCATAAAAAACAGTTTTCAATAAAAAATGTCAAAAAAGGATAAAAAATTTAAAATTAAAAAATAATAACTAACAAAAGGACCTACGCTTTAATTCTTCTGTAAAATAATGAAGAATAAGGTAGATTTTCAATTAAAAAAATGTCAGTGCAATTCTTGCACCCTTACTATTTTTTAGCTATAGATATAAAGTGAGCCTAACAGGCCTCACCTGTTGGCTCGTGTGATTCTAGACCCACCCGTTGGATTGAGGGTTAAAGCTTAGATTCCCGTGCTTTTGCTTCTTGAGTTGATTTAATACTGACAAGCTAGTACGATATTTAGTCCATGTAAAACGGCCCTTCAGTTATTTTTGTCAAAAGTTAGATGTAGTAGGTACGATTCGAAAATAGGTTCGTACATTATAACTCATCTTATGCAAAATTAGAATACCACCTCACCTACCTATTAAAACAAATTTGGGTACTTCACCATATCACCATGTTATAAAACTTTATATTATTTAGATCTTGCATAAATCAAATTTAGTATAAGCAAACTTCGCACTTTGGTCATTGATAAGCCGATTAGATGCAATATATCTAGGTATTCTAAGACAATGGCTGCTCCCGACAACTTCTCCTTTTAGTTTCCAAACTGTGTTTAACTTTGTGATTACTTCTCGTAGAAGATTTAAACTGCAATTATATAATCGTAAAATAGGAAGCGAAATGAAAAAAGAAGAGACGTAAAAAAATTTAATTGCAGTTTTAATTTGAGGATGGTATTTTTTAATGCCAATTAAAAAATACACAAAAAATGTTTTAATTAACAGTTCATCTGTTGTTAAACAAATATTGCAAAGACTATTATTGATTAGCTCAAACACAATATTTAAAACATTCATGCCTAAGGTTATTTAATTACGTGTATATTGTATTCAAGCTTGTAATAAAGCTTTTCAACAAGCTGAGGGAGTTTATATTTGTTTTAATTAGGTATTCGTATTATTGAAATCGTTTTACATTTAACACAATGAACAAATATAAAATTTTCGTGAGATAAATTTGTGAAGTTTATTTAATATTTTAATAAATTTTCTCAGAATATTTCGTAATAATAAGGTGATAATGGAAGTAAGGGATATACGGACGGCTATAAACTAGTCCGCAAGTTTGTTTAAGATGGCGGCGTCGTCTTATCTCGGTGATAAGACTGGGTATACTCTATGAATTACTGCGTTTTCTTCCATCTCCTGTTTGCTAAGCACACAAAGCGGAACCTGTTCTCGTTTAAACACGGCCAAGGTTTGTTTAAGTCTCATATGGTCGAGAAATTTTTACTAAGCATTATGAGGTTATGCCAAAGAATAATATTTAACGAGATATTTAATTAACAACATTGTTACACGTACCTTAAAAACAATAAAATATTTTATGTTAAGTAAATGATTGGAAAATATCAGTTTTACAAGCACATATGTTAAAAATAAAAGAAAACCGTATAGGCTTAAGGACTTGTTGGTTTTTTTATTTCATTGGTGCATTTGAAAGTCTGAACGAATTGGTACTGAAAGTTGGCCCAGTTAGGCCCATTAGTTGGTTGAGAATAGGTTTGAGGGATCGTCGTCCAAATAGGTATGATGCTCTGTCGCATACGAAGGCAGCAAATTTCTTGGGTCTTAAGGCCCGTCTACCCACACAGGCCTTGCCTTTCGGGTTGGCCTGTGCGCTGGCGGTCTGAACGCTATCCAGACGCTCTGGTTTGGCCTGTGCAGGCCGCCTGCACAGGCTAAACTGGAAGGCAAGCCTGTGCGTGTGGATGGGCCTTTACGGCTGGATTATAAAAAGTGCAAAACTACTCTGGCTCCAGCTCTAAGGTTTAGACTTATCTAGATACATCGACATCGCTCAGACTCACCCTGTATAGCGTATCTATATAGGCACTTCTAAAGGTTGGTATAATATATACCAACCTATATAAAAACCTATATAAAGGTGGTTATTTCGTTGGTTCCAACAAAATAAAATACCGCCACGTAATTAACGTTGAAGTTTCGAAGTAGTTTTGTACTGAGCCACTGCGCTCTGAAGCCACGCCTCGCGCAAATTTGGTCACGTGGTGGTCTTTTCTTTCGTTGGGACTACTAACCGTCGCGTCCGTCAGCAATGAATATCCGGGAGTCCGGATGAAAGACTGCGGGATGTTCATCGATGCGTTACAATTCTGAACAGCAAGTATACGGAAATGTGTAAAGAATACCTACCTCTACCTGATTATCGAAATTTTGAATGAATAAAATAATAAGTTAATAAAACTACCTGTAGCTTCTCTGCAGCTATAGATATAATATTATTAGACGGGATCATTTGTAACTGTTATAACTTTAAATATTTTCCTGAAAAATTGTCTGTAGGAAGTACAATATTAATTGAAAAGAAAAATTGTAAAAATTAAAAATAATATAAATTCGAAGAGTATAGTTAGAATTAGTAAATTTAGAGCTAATTCATAGGGATTTCCCCCTCTCGAAGAATATTATAGTTACAGCATCCGTATCATTTGACCTAAACTGTTGCCCCTCCTCTTTAAGTAAACAACCAATCAGAGACCAGTTTAATAAAATCATGGAACCATAAAGCCATGAATGCATTCATAATGCTTGTTAGGTAGATATACGTGTGTGTGATATTTACATAACGTACGTAGTTGAGGACAAATTTTTTTTGTCGCACTATATGCGCGTTAATTATTTTGTATGTTGTTGTAGCATGATGTTTAAGAAATTACAAACGAAAACTAATTAAAAGTGTTTAGATTATCAATTTTGAGTTTGACCTAGTAATAGTCTAATAATAGTTGACATTTAGGGGAGGATGGAAATATTTCAAATTATCCTTTGTATAATATTTACTTAATTGCACTATGTTGTCGGTAAGGGAAAACTAACAGCAGCAGTAGTTGGTGGGAGTCGTGGTCTCTTCAAGCTCGGAAGACTTAGTTACGATATCTTTATAAATTTAAACGAAAACAACTAACTAACCTAGACTTGTAGAATTAGTATAAAAATAAAAAAAAATAATAAGTAAGTTTATTTCGAAAGTCCAAAATTTAGAGAGAGGAAAAGTGCAACAAAACTTACTTCTTTTTAAAAACGGAAGTTTGAAAACTTCAGGAAAAATTTCTGCAAAGAAAATTTTCTGAGAAACCCACGCGAATACCGGACACAACATCGAATACAAGGTTTCAGGTCTTAAGTTTCTGAAATGACATGATAATAGGTATATCTACAACATTCTACAGGTTTAACTGAAATCTGAGCAACTCAGCTATACCTAATTATGACTATTATGAGAATAGATGGAGTCAAAAAATATAAATTGTAGAAATAAGAATGTAAAATTTTTTTCAGGTCCATTATTTAGATTAAAACGGTTCTTATGGAAAGCATAATGCTATATAGAAATGGGATTTAATAAAATCAACCACAGAGAATTTTAAACGTTCGTATATGTTTAACGAATGACTGAGCAACAATAAAAAATGTTCAACCAAAAACGTTTACTATTTAAATAATAGATAACAATGCAAACAGACACGCTTCGTTTTTCTTTATGTTTAAAATTTTTTTAAATATAAGTGATTTGATTACTTTAATAATAATAATATATAGGATAATTTTAATATAAGGGTTCAAACCTGTGAAACTATAAACGCATTTCCGTTCTTCTTTTTCCATTAGGACACGTGCCTACGTGGCAGTTTATAGGGTTAAGGTCACGTGTCAAAAGGCCAATCATGCACCTCTTAATGTCAGTTGCGTGTTTTTTGAACGCTAATGATCATTGTTTCCACATTAAATAATTTGTAGGTTTGTTCATACGAGGTATGGGCTTTATTACAAATGAAATAAGTTATACATGACATCAAAATTATTTTACTGTGACTAAAAATAATGTCCTTATACATATTTATATTAATTTTTTTTTATTGATTAATGATTATGTATTTAATGATTTCGTTTAGAATTGCGTAGCTACTACCAAAGTACCTACATTTTATTGTTTGTTTCATGTTTCTTTATTTTTTTTAATTTCACTTCACGATTACCTTTTTATTAAATTTTTAACCAATAAACAATCATTAGGTAAGAGGTCGATTTATTTTTTTAAATTTCAAATCAGTATCATGGATAAATAGATATATCCTAAGAAATACATTTTCATATTAGATATCGATGTAATTTAATAACTCTTTAGACAGTAACGTCAGTGATATTTGGTCTAGAGATTTTCTTCGCTATAGCTGCTCAAGTTGAATGTCACCAGTATTCCGATCTCGATTCCGATACATATCGTGGTGGTGACTGGACTTCTGCATCCGTGGGGTAATTTGACACACATTTGAGGTACATGACACATACCTATTTAAAATAGTTATTTGTGTAAGTCTAAACAAGGCACTAATGTTACATTTTTTAAATGTAGTATGTACAGTCAGTCTCACAATTATTGGCCACCCTGGCTATCGCCAGGACCGTTATTAGCCAACAACGAAAAAAGACAGAATGGGAAGTTGTTGATTTACTACTTGTGGCAAAATAAAGTTACCTCTTAATTTAAGTATGGGGTGTTATGATGGTTACATCCACAATTCGTGGTAAACGTATAACCCGAGTGGCCATTAATTGTGAGGCTGACTGTACGTGTTATTTGATGTAACCCCATGTAGTCTTTTGCGTCTTGTAATGCATTGTTGTGCCTTTGACTGACATGCTTATGCTTAATGCATCGTTTTTAGAAGGTGTGCTTCCTTCAGGTCTGAAAACAGCCAATGATAAATTGTATCGACTCGAGATGCTCTATTGAAGCTTAATAATGATATTTTGACAGAGCTTGAAGAAAGGCACATGGTTGTGGGATTGTTTTTCGATCAGTCGAGAGCATTTGATATAGTGAACATACGAGTACCTCACTAGGTGCACAAGCTTGACTGCTGCGAGATTAGGGGTGATTGGCTCAAGTCCTTTCTTACACTGCGGAACCAGCGAGTGGTTCTCAGAAATGAAACTGGAACTTTTCAGTAGGATTTTAAAAATCTCGAGCATGGTGTCCCTCAAGGTAGCACATTGGGCCCTATATTATTTATCGTTTATATTAATGATATTTTTAGTATTAGGTGTCCTCAGGGTACATTAGTCGCCTTTGCAGACGATTTGTTTTGCAGGGGTTTATTGTTGATTCGTTGAGTAAGTCTGCAAACGATTTTATAAAAATTATTGAAGTGTATTGTAGGAGTAATGCTCTTGTGCTGAATGCAGTCAAGACTGACTTAATGTGCTTTCGGGCCTCCCAATCCAATTTGGCCTTCTCATATTGATCACGTTCTTTCAAAGACGTCTTTGTTGTAGTGGCTGAGGAGCTCAGTGGATTTAAAAGTCCTTAAACTATTGTTATACTGATTCTACCTCCCTGGCTAGTTTAGTGGAGACAGGGAGGTTCGTAGCGATCAATAAAACACAGATGTAATGTAGATAACAAAATCATATATTTATTTACAATATGGATGTGTACTAGAGTGGTACTAAAAAAAACTTAATTTAAAGAAAAAAAATAACAATAAGGTTCTAAACAATACCCTACGACAGCATAACCCGGTATGGGCAACTCGGCTCTCCTCTTCGCTCACCCAGAACCCGAGTCCTCTCACGAAGAGAGATCACAAGGTCCTGATGATTGAAGAAAAAAGGACGTCGTCCTACAGATCCCGAGAGATCACGAAGAGAGATCACAGGGTCCTGATGGAGGAACGGGGACTTCGACCACCAGATCCCGAGTCTTCTTACGAAGAGGGGCCACAGGGATCTGAACAAGATTTATAATTACAAATTATTAAATTGTGCTGGGGCAACTCCAATAGATTGGGTGATGTTTAGGTATTGCAGAAAAAGATAGTTCGCACTATGCTAAAAATAGAAGAGCTTCTTGTAGAACACTATTTCCACAGCTTTTTGTCTTACATATTGTGTGTCTCGATTTGTTAAGGTGTAGTACGTTAAGAAGACCTTATGTTAAACTTTAAGTCTAACATAGATAATTTTAAGACTATTGCAGACCTGTGCAGTGTGTATAATTTTAGAGACCGGAATGAATTGTTTGTTCCACCGCATAGGCTGCAGTCTAATTCAAATGGTCCTCAAGTAATATATGTAAAAATATTTAATCACCTACCATTGGAGTATCGTAATGTACAGAGTCCTAATCAGTTTAAAATTAAAGAGAGAGATTTGTTAATGAGGAAATCTTTTTACTCTGTGAAGGAATTTTTTGATTATGCTTTTTAATGTTGAGTATTGTCCATGTAATTTTTTGACATGTTTCACATAATGTATTGTTTCTGTCATGAAATAAAATTTATTTATTTATTAACCCAAGGATGAAATATTAACAATAAAATTTTTATATTTTTTGTAATCAGCAGCATTGTCTGTTTCTGGAAATGTATGTGTAATCTTACCAATAAATGACCTGCTAGGAAATTTCGATCAGGATATAAAGTATTAAAGAAATTTTTATCTGCTTCGTGGGATCTTTCTTTATCTCGGTACCTACGTATCATCAATATTTAAATAATGATATTATTAAAACCATTTTTACAAGTTCTTTGTTGCTAAGCCCCTTACTTTTAGTTCATGTGAACATGTTTGCAAGCAGATGAAAATGCTCATTCAAAAAATATCTGAAATACACCCTTATAGCTAATAAAAGAGGAGATCCCGATGTCATTACTCAGAAACAAGAGAACAAAATTTTAAAAATATTTCATCATGTTGTATTATATTGATTTCCATCAAGTATCGGCCTCTTCGATCAATCAAAAATATTTCAATTTCATTCCAATTGGTCAATTAGTTTTGAAATGGTCCAATGAAGGCTTCTTGTACCTATAATAAATTTCATATTTCTAGCTCTTGGCCATGCTCTTAGCTCTATAGATTTTTGGATTTTTTTTTGGTTCTAACGTTGAATTAATATTTTTAAATAATTCATGAAAGCTTCTGTATCTATTCTGTTATGCTATCAAGTTTTGTGGTATTGTATGGAACTTGACCAGTTTTACAAAAATTATACATGGTTGATTATTGTGCTGTTGTTTTGTGCACTTATTTACTTCCAATTTGTTTATAAATCTGTGTTTAGCAAAAAAAGTTAATTTTGTTTGTAATTTATTATTTTGACATAAGGTACGTTTTAGGATTTATTTACATTGAAGCTAAACACATAGTAGTGATACACCCAATGTATTAAATTATTACATTAATCATAATACATAAAGTAAATTTAGGAATTAAGTTAATTTAGTATACACAAAACATAATTGTTTAGTACATACTTCAGAAGCATATCTAATTATTGAAACTTTTACTAATATTTAATATAATAATGTAACATTTTGTAAAAGGTGTTGTATTATTAAATAAAAATATCAAGCTTCAAATATTTATAGTGTAAATGTATGTCTACAAATCTACAATCGTTTGTAAGAAAAACAAAACTGCCTACTAAATATTTGACTTTTTGATCTAAAAACTGACATTATATTAACGGTTTACAATGCAAATTTACAGAACGATTAGAATTAAGTAAAACTATGAATGAATTTTTTATTCTTGTATGAATAGAATGTACTCGCACACACGTTTTTGTTTAGTTGTTAAATGTGTACAAATAGTTAAATCGGTCAACAATCAACACATATATAAATGAAACCTTAAATTGATTCTATTATTGTCTTTTATTGATTCTATATCATTACTTCTATAGTTTACACATTTAATAATACTTAGATTCTTTGTTTACTTCAACCGTTCCGGAATGTTTGCTTAATATTTAGAATAAATAATATTCCGTACAAATTAAAATATTAACTTCAAATAGGTGTAACTACCTATTATATCAAATCTATTTACCTATTATCTGTAATTTCCACTTTCTACACAAATTTATTTGTACGAACATGAAGGTACCTACTGATTTATTTCTTTTTTACAGAGGAAATGCAACATGGAACATGGTGAGATCACTCTAGATGGATCAAGTAGACAAGTTGGAAAGAATTTCACGTAAGTTTGAAAATAGTATATTATACCTTCAGAGCTATAATTTAGATTTAGATACAGGACAGGTTATCATTTAAAATTTTGGCGTTTTCGGCAAAAAATTATATTACTGTGGATACTTTTAATCGTTTAAAATTTCATGATTGAAATTATTTTAATAATTGAGGAAATTTTTGAAATGTTTTCTGTCATAATCACAATCATAACAGCAAGAAAGTGAAAGATTCGACATTATTTTCCTAGTACAGAATAACGTCGAAATATCTTCTATACCTTAAAGTTTATACTTTTTTTTGCAGACCTTTTTTTTGCTTGACTCTAAAAAAAAATCTTAAAAAATCCAAAGAAAGCCCCCGGAGAGACGATGCTATTGTTAATTTTCATGAGTTTTTATCTAATTATGGTATTTTACTAGTTAGGTCTTTCAAATTCCATTTAACGTCATACAAATTATTATAATTCAGGAAATAGCCTCTTCCCGATTATAGAATTATTTGAAATGTTTATAAACTTCAGTTCGCGAATGTTTTCTGTCACGTGATTTTTAGAATACACTCAATAAATAATTAATTTAATAAGAAATTTTCTATAATAAATATTTAATAACAATTAAAAGTAAATTAGTAGTAATTAGTTATAAAAACTTAATAAATAAATCGTTTTCATCTAAATTCATAGATATTAAGTTGGTCAGGTGTCAGAAAACATCTATGAACTGATAAGACCAATCATTTTCAAAATGTTCTATTCCTGAATTTCTAAATTTACTGCTCGCAACCTTATACCCATAGATTGTGGTTTATGTGCCTGTTTGTCCTGAAGTATGTTATAGATTTTTACAATAGTGATTACTGATTACTTGCCTATCACTTTTAACTATAATATAGTACTTATGGAAACGTAATCGGTTGTTTTAAGTGGGACATTCTGTATATTTTTGAGATATGAAAAGAGAAATCTTCTGACTGAAGCAATAATTATAAGGTTCATTATAATATTATAAAGTGATTTGGAATATTTTTAGAAATACTTATGAGCTATTTTATGTAAGATGGGGTATGTCTACAGAGTGGTGACTGGATCTTTTAATCATAGGGAGGTATTTAATATGTAAAATCATACTTTCGTAATTTCCTGCTTACCAATTTATTTTAGAAAAAGAAATCTGTATTTTACATTCAATTATTGAATTTATTTAATATTAAATAGGAGTAATACCTATACCTATTTAGAAAAACCCCATCAACAATTAGTAATTTTTTATTGAAGTATTTTTCATGGATGGCAGGATGTATAATTTTAAAAATTTTTAAATTAAATTTCTGTCTTTATAAAGCATCCAAATTTCTGTTGTTAATTGATTCAGATGCAGAATTTTATGCTCTGCAACTATTATCGAAGTTATTTTTTCTAAACTTAATTGGAAAGTAGTAAAATACCAAAGTATGATTTAACGTATTAAATGAAATTACTAAGAAGTTCGATCACCACCCGCTTATAGTAGAAACCACGGTAATAGATATAAAAGATATGCCAACGGACCTTGTAAGTTGGAGCAAAACTTGAACACTGGCGGCGAAAGAGGAAGAATATTAAGAGGATTAATACATAGGTTACCCCGGCTAACTAACGCATTTTTGTAATATCTTATCAGCTTTTAATGAAATAAATCGTTATTAATTATTTTGATAATAATATTCCTTATTGTGCTTTCTCTGTCTTATATTGACGCGACAATATCTCTTAATGTGCTTTCTCTGTCTTATAAAGTCGTTCACAAGTAGCCTCAGTTCGCTACGAGTGGTAATATAGCCCGTCGGTATACCTTCACAAAGACGAGGAATGCGAGGACCCGTACTACAGTGTTAGCAGTGTTGCAGGGTGTCGTTTGATTTTGAGAAAGGTTCCTTCACAAGGGCAGTTTTAAAGAAAAAGTCGGGGGGGGGGCTATAAAAATGTTAGTAAAAAATAAAAATAATTCCGGGAGGAGAGTGATACACTTTGGGAGTATGTAATATTATAGTTCTACCAAAAATGTTTGAAATTTCTAGCATGGGCTAAATTAAAATGGAACAAATATTTGTTTTTTTTTTACTTTTAGGATGGATCTGCTCACAAAAAAAGAATTTCAAAAGTAATTTTTGGCAATTTTATTGTAACTACCACTACCGCCATCAGATGTACTTTTCCTATAGACTATACTAGAGCTATTATATAAAATACCATATTAATATATAAAATATTATATTAAATACAAAATAAATACTTTCAGCTATGAAAGAACGAAGAAGATACAATAGGTCATAAATGAACGGTATCTTTTTTCATCAAGAATGGATACATATTGCTTATTTGAGTCAGTTTTCAAAAGGTTTTACGACTTTATTCACCGTTCAGAATAATAAATAGGATAAAAAAAATTAGTGAGGTAAGTAAACCTCCCCCCCCCCCCGTAAAATCGCCCTTATTCCGTCAGGTAACTCTGGCATTTGTAAGAAGAAAGTCTGTTCCAGTGGGGTCTCGTAATAGGAGATTCTCTTTTATGAGCATTCCAATAGTTAGTAGAGGTCCTACGACTCTCCGTAGTCTCTTTTTGAACTCAGTGCTCAATGGTATTGCCTGAGGCGTGAGGCCAGTAAATGTAATCGGCGTATAAACTAGACAATCTTCAGGGTCATCCTTATCCAGCGTTATGATGACAGAAGTCCGAGATTAGGTATGGGTAATATGGGTAAACCTGCCTCTCCACGGGTAGGATTGTTTAAGTCGTTATGCATTTCGGATAAGGATCACGTCGGTTTGGTCAAATAAATATTCCCTGTTCGGACGCCTCAAAGACCTTAAACTCTGGTTGTTTGTCTTTATCATATTAGCTGGATGCGTATTACGATCTGTGAAAATTAGTTACTGAAAAAGAAAAGTTTGATGACAGTGTCACGTTATAATTATCGATCATGTGATAGGTTGCACAATCCACAAGAGTTAGGTATCTTTAAAAGTGGCATCAATGGAAAATCTACAGATGTGTGTTGGAGTCATACATGTTTAGTACACTTTCTATAACTAATCATGTTTTACAAGCAAATCCATATGTTGTACGCGAAAGTAAATGAATAATAAAAATATTTAACCTTCTAATATAAAATATTTCACAACGATGTCGTCGTTGAATTAATGAAGTAATTAACATAATATCGCACCTATGAAAAACGGTTCCTTAATATTTTTCTTTACAGACACGTGATTACGGATTAAAATCTCGTATATCTTAAAAGTTGAGTATACGTATATGGCTTGAGCAAACATTTACAATTATTATTTAGAGTAATTATTACTAAGCGAAGCTTCAATTAGATAGGCAATGTAAACGAACCAACTTCTATTTAACGATGTAATACTAATGTGTAGTTTACCAGTGGAAATGTATAATTTTTTTAACTGTTCCCATTTTTTATAAAAGAACAAAATATTTCGATTTTTGTACCCATCTTTAAAATTTACTCCGTTATAGAATAAGGGAGTTTAATGTAAAGGTGAAAAGGATAGCCTCGAGATTCGATGCTTTACCCGACCTATAGTTACTTATGTAATCTGAAACATTTAATACATAGACCAACAATATATCCTTAAAATCCGTAGTACCTGTAATCCTTAATATCCTGTACACATTGAAGCAGATAAATAAATTACTAGGATAGCCATAGGGGTTTATCGGTGTTCTTTGGTCACAGCAAACTGGATTATAAGGGATGATTCTTAAACATACGTTGACTAGATTTATAAAAATATATTTGGCAAATTTAAAAATACATAAAACCTTTGAAATACAATTTGAAAAACTTTTTTCTTTCTTTACAATTTTTTTTTTATTTTATACGTTTGGGGTATATTATAAGCTGTGTGTATAATTTTAGTGGTTGACCTGTCTTTTCTTTTACCATTAAGGTGGTAAGCTCCGCTACTAATTTTAATGGGTTCGGCCACCGTAAATTCCGCCGTAATTTGTCACTGTTTTCAAATTTTTTTTTTTGCAAACTAAAGTGCAAGGTGTATTGTAGTGCGCGCCATGGCGTTTTTTAAAAATTATTAATATTTAGGTTTTCAAATATAGTGATGAAAATTGCTTACAAGTGCCATGCTTTTGAAGCGCTTCATCAAGTACAAGAATGAAAATACCTATGTAACGCACTACAACCATGTCTATATTTTACATTTTTATAAAAAAATCGTGAAAAAGTTTTCATACTTTCTTCGAATTACATGTTAGCTAGCCCGTATTTAAGCATATTTCTGCATACAATTGCCTATCATTCAGGGGGAACTAATTTATTAGCGACCACGGCAGTCGCATGGAGATTTACACTGTAAAAACTTTTCAGATTACTGTTTTCGTACGTTTCGTTTGTGCAAAAAAGGAATTTTAATTTAGTTTAATTTACGTGATAATTTCGCGTGATATAAATTATAAAAAATAAAAAGTATTTTACCAAAATTTGGATTTAGACTAATTTGGTGATTCTGAACAAATTTTTCCAATAATTTCTTTCAAGAAAATTATGCCTATTTATAACTTTTCAATTTTTGGCAATTATTTTTGATAACAGTAGATTTCTGGTTGGCAGTAAGATTATTCTAAAATTAAAAAAGTTCCTGTTTTAACGGGTTAGTGTTGTAGTCAACGAACCAAAATTTATCCTGATTTTTGGACTTTTTTTGTAACAGCGAGTTTTTTTCCTTAATCGGTCGAAACCATTCCTGTGAGTTTGTGTATAAAATGTCTCAACTCAATTTTGACCGGAAGGCCCTTATTCTTCGACTTTAGTGTAAAAGTTTGACTTTTTCAAGTTTCCGTTTCACTATTTTTTGAATAACTTCGCTTGTATTGGTCGGACCGAGACTAAAAAATTTTCCTTTTGTTTATAATGAATCTCTCTTTAAAACTGCCTGGGTTAAAATAATCTATATTAATTTCCAAACCCAAAAAAAAATTCAAAACTGTCGTCATTGGTCGGTTGTAGTTTTTTCTAGAGAACTTGAGTTTTAATTAATGTTATGGTATGAAACTTTAGGAAGTTGCAGCTGATATAGTAACAAATCCATATTGCAAATTGGGTCCAAAAATATTAAGAACAACGGCTAAAATTTGCATTTTGGTTCAAATTTTCTTTTTCATATTTGTTGTGAGCAATTGGTGGTATCCCAATAATTCTTCTTTTGAAATGTACGAAATTTAATGCTCTTTCAGATGAAAACAAAAACAATCACATCAGACTTGGTCTTGGAATTGGTTTCATTGTCTTTGGTTTCATCTGAAAGAGCATTAAATTTCCAACATTTCAAGAGAAGTATTATTACGATACCACCAATTGCTCACAACAAATATGAATTAGAAAATTTGAACCAAAATGCAAATTTTAGTCTTTGTTCTCAATATTTTTGGACCCAATTTGCTATATGGATTTGTTACTATATCAGCTACAACTTCCTAAAGTTTCATACCGTAATATTAATTATTACTCGAGTTCTCTATAAAAAAACTACGACTCACTAAATGACGGCAGTTGTGAATTTTTTTTGGGTTAGGAAATTATATAGATTATTTTAACCCAGGCAGTTTTAAAGAGAGATTCATTACAAACAAAAGGAAAATTTTTTAGTCTCGGTCCGACCTATACAAGCGAAGTTATTCAAAAAATAGTGAAACGGAAACTTGAAAAAGTCAAAATTTTACACTAAAGTCGAAAAATAAAGGCTTTCCGGTCTAAATTGGGTTGAGACATTTTATACAAAAACTCACAGGAATGGTTTCGACCGATTAAGATAAAAAAACTCGCTGTTACAAAAATAGTCCGAAAATCAGGAGAAATTTTGGTTCGTTGACTACACTTAGGTAGTATAATTTTACCAAAATTGAAAAGTGTATTTTGATAGTGGTAGTTTTTTATTGTAATTTTATAGTATAAATAGTACTTTTCTTATTTAGCTTTGCATAGCATATGTATTTAAATAAATTTAAAAATGCCTCTTGCGTTTTTTGTTACAATGAGCCATTTTGACTAGAAATCAAACAAACCAAACTGGATTATTTACACCTAAGTTTGATTTTTTTATTAATAACCAAAATGGCTTATTGCAATAAAAAAGCTACCCAGGCATTTTTTGTACAGTTTTAAACTGGAATTTGAAGTTTTGTTGGATTTGTATTCACCCAACACTTTATACTTTACTTAAGGTTTAACCGGAAATGGGAATATACGCAGCAAAAGTTCCCGGTATGGCCGCATCAGTTGAATTTCAAAACTACAGCTACGAGTATGTAACATAATTCCGATTTTGTATCACCAAAAAATATTGTTTTTAAGGTTTTTTTAATTACTAATAATAATAATAATTAAATTCTTCCTTTTATAAGTAGGTTAAAAATAAGTAATTTGTGAGAAAAGTTTTAATTGTATAATACTCAAAGAAGTAAAAAAAACTAATCAGTGTTGTTCGATAATAACAAAATATAGGTAGTTGGTATAAACATATTCCTTCAACTTATATTAGATTCTCGCAGACATTTCTGTGTAATTATTTATCTAAAGACGAATTAACAAACAAAATATAAGTGATTTTATATTTCATATACAATGGGTGAAGATAATTATATTGTAAAATAAACAAATCCTGATAACAGCATAAACCGCTGCCATCAAGTTACATACTATCTGTGTCTATCCCATAGTTATTTTACGTTGCTCAAATCGACGAAACGACTGACTACCGTCGCGTTTATAACAGCGTAACTTTCACATTTAATTTACCATAAATGAACGTATTGCATCTTACTACGAACTTTACGCGCTCTCTCTTCATGTTCTGGTTGCATGCGGGACTTTCCGCCTTAATGTTAAAGTTGTAAGTTAAATTTTCGTAATGATAAATAAATCTCAAACAAATCTAGTATGCTTTGAAATTATATACAGGATGTAGGCACCTATACAACACAGTAACACAGAGTTTCTCAAGGAGAAAGGATTTTTTTATTGAAAGCCCATCTTGCCTTGACTCGAAAAATGTATGCGACCAAACTGATTTTAAATCAATCAAAATGTGGGTCGCGATCCAAAAGTTAAAATACTAAAAGTCCCAGGTCCTAGCTATATGTGTGTTCCGGGGTCTTCCTAATAACACAGACAAACGCTTACAGTGGTTTTCTGGGACTAAAATAGGACTGTTCCTTCTCTTGCAATTATATGAAAAAACTCACCCTTACAAAGTTATAGGCTCTCAAAGTTGGGGTTAAAATTTCAAAAATCGCTTTACCAAAAAGTACTGTGAATATTTTAATGATTATTATACCTACTCGTATCTTATAAAAGACATCTTATGGTAGAACTTTCATGAAAATCGCACTACTACAACTACCCCTACAACTAGCTCACACATGGCTATTCTGAGAGTTAACGCCACTTTTCTGGTGAAAAACTCTCGTTAGTGAATTTTGAAAGTTTCTTCTCCACAGTGGTGAAGAAATCAACGACCAAACTGAGCAAAATCATTTGGGCTCAGTAGCTGCTCTGTTGAAAATGGTACGAGTGATGCTGCTGGTCGTGAAGAACCACATCACACACTTACACGATTTATACCCATAGCACAAGAGAATCACAAATTTGCAAGAACTTCACGATCTCTGTTTTAAACTTTTAGGGAGGGGGGCATTTTCCTTTAGCCTCCAGCTAACCTTGGATTGGGTTGAATTGGATTACTAGTGGGAGGGCTTGCTTTTAAGCCAGCTTACACTTAGGGCATTTGGTCAGGTCCATTCTGCGGTGGTTAATAGAAACGCCCTAACCAACAATTTAAAATTTTTAGAGCATTTTCTAATAACTCTATTTATTCTACAACTATATCGTTACCGAAAAAGTCGTGTCTTAAGATACGGATACACAACAGCATTGTGCAACACATCCCCGGAGGCGCCTCCTTCTTCGTCACTTCTGGAGCCATCCTAACTTTAAGATGAACTGAAGTAGCTTGACAGGTGGGGTATCTCTGATTCGGACCATATCCAATCAGTAGTCACCTGGTATGGATCCTCTAGTTGATGATACCGCAGGACACGAGCAAAGCACGTGATCTGCAGTTTCACTTTCTTGATTACAGCCTCTGCATCTAGGGCTGTCGCTGTGTTTCTTTAGCTTACATTGTCTTGTAACGATGCCCGTAAGTGTTCGCAAAAGTAATCGAGACAGTTTGAGGTAGTATCTTCATTTCTTCATGTCGTGTCGAAGGGGCAATTGCTGCTTTGCCTTTTGTCTATAGCTCATTTCTTTCGACCACATGTATCTATGCTGTCTTAACGTTTTTTTTGTTTTACTAGGCTGTTGAGAGTGCTGACCACCAGAGTCAGGTTGGGTTCCGGCCCGTTCGGGCAGGAGCCCGAGCCCTGTCCATGTTTTAGGTTTTTCTGTTTTACAAGGCTTTTGAGAGTGATAACCACTTAGAGTCAGGTTAGGTTCCGGCTCGTTCCGTTCGGGCTGTTTTAACGTTTATTTGTTTTACGAGGCTGTTGAAAGTGCTAATCACCAGAGTCAAGTTAGGTTTAAGCATGTTCGGGCAGGAGTCCGAGCCGTTGCCTCTGTCTTAACGTTTTTTTTTGTTTTACGAGGCTGTTGAGAGTGCTGACCGTGAGAGTCAGGTTAGGTTCCGGTCCGTTCGGGCAGGAGCCCCAGCCCTGCCTCTTTCTTAACGTTTTTTTGAATTATGAGGCTGTTGAGAGTGTTGACCACCAACACTCTAATCAAAGTATCAAAGTATAGGTTCCGGCCCGTTCAGGCCACCTCATCAGCTCTTACATTGCCTTCGTTACTTTGGTGCCTTTTGATCTTGCAGATATCCAGAGGCTATGCAATCCGAGACCAGATCCGAACTTATTCTATGGCTGTTCAGGGCCGCGATGACAGCCCTACTGTTGCCGTTCAGGTGAATAGATTCCTGTCCCTGAACCAGATTTAGTTTTTGACTTATCGGCGCAGATATGGATATCAGCAGTACCGAGGTCTCATATTGTTAACGAACTTATAAACCTTTTGTTAAATATGTATTTGGGCAATACGGTCAGATCCAAGTTCTAGTAGAGGCAACTTTATCAGTGCTTCAAGGTTCATTCGACCATTATTTTAATAGTTTTTGATACGTACAGATGTGCAGCTCTGTCAGTTATATTTCCAAGAACTGTTTTTTGTTTTAATTGTAACTAAAATCTCGTCTTCACACACAGGCTTACCTTCCGGTTTGCCTGTGCAGACGGCCTGCACAGACCAAACTGGAGCGTGTGGACGCAGTTCCGGTGGCCTGCACAGGTCAAACCGGAGCATGTAGACATAGCGTTCAGGCGGCTTGCACAGGCCAAATCGGAGCGTGTGGACAGCATTCAGGTGGCGTGTGTAGGCCGCCTGCACAGGTAAACCGGAAAGCAAGCGTATGTGTGTAGACGGGCCTTTATATGCTAAGAAAACTCTAGTCATTGAAGTTGTATTTGGAAACTTTGTTTTAGATTAACTTTTACTTTTGAATAATTCCCAAAAATCTATTGTTTCTCTGAGAGAACGACGACGTTTTATGGGGATGAAATTTAAACTTTTAATAATTTCTTATTTGTTAATTTTACACATTTAATATAAGAACTGTAAAGAAGACGTTATAATTTAGCATCGATTTAACATGTATTGTGTTATTTTGGCAACAATTACACAATTGACACACTTCTGTCTGTATTTAACTTTCCAAAGTACCTACATCATTAACTTGTATTTAAGCACCTTCATATACCTACAGGTTATAATTTTATTTTACAAATACAAATAGATGTTGTGAAAATAACAATATTTGTATGCAGTGTTGACAGTATCTAACAAATTTAATCTTAACTTTAAATTTGAACAGATCAAACGAACTACGCGGCGGACCAATATTTAGATATTTGCCCAAACACACAACTTGTTGACTTCGTAAATACAGGGATGTATTGTTCTCTTTTTGCAAATTTTTTTAAAAAATCTCACTTACAAAATCCAAGTTAATTGTTTGGTCTCGCTAATTTGTAGAGAAAAGTTTAGTTAAAAGCAAACAAAGGTAAAGAACTGTTAAATTATTAACAAATTTTAATTTTGTAAAATAAGTAAGGAATCGGCGTTAATTTACAAAAGTAAAAAGTGAAATGTAAATTTTTAACGAATGTTTGGGCTTTAATATAATTTTAGTCTTGTCTAAAACAACGAAATATTTTTAAAATCTTCAAATTATAAAGTGGAAAATAGTATGGTTCTTTAATACAAATATGTACCCGGTAAACAGAATCTTTGGTCGCGGTTCGTGCGGAGCGAAATTTTGTGCAAGCCTTATTTGTACAGCATACAAAACGAAAGTATCCCAGCGTTTGGCGAGGCAATATTTACCGACAGTTATACATTTTCCTGCTAAATAAATTATTTTAGTAAATGTCGGTATTATACAGTGTGGAGTATAAGTCAATGTTTAGCTTGAAATGATAAAAGGAGTGTTTAAATGTTTGTACTTTAATATTGCCAAGATGAGAATAATAATTGAGGTTACTTTTTGAATTATTATTATTGTTTCTTTATCAAGTTTGCAATTTCATTTTCTTCTTATTGTTTCCTCATTATTCAAAAGTACAATGCTTTTCCTATTGACACGCTTAATGGTATTTCATATGTTTTGTATAATGTACTACATATACTATAGGTAGAACAGGAAGCGAGAGAATAACTTGAACTGTTCGCAAAAATCGCATTCGTTTCGCCTCATACAAAAGATACCCGGGTTCTCTATAAGCTGTATAACTAATCGTTAAGACGGTAGCACAAATTGATGAAATATGTGCGAAATGCTTGATGGTGATCAACTTTTTTATTGATTCTGAATTCAAGTAAGAATTTCTACAAAAATTATTTTTTTAAATAAAGCACATTAGTAATCTTATACCTAGGATATTATTCCAGTCAACAAACGCTCAAAAAAGGGGTGTAGAGGACATGGAGGAGGGTGGATTTTATTTCTTCAGGAGTTTCTAAATATATCAAAGTTAGTATATGGCTATAAGAGGGAGGGGGTGAAAAGGTCCCGTTTTTAGGGTTTTTGCTTATATCTCGAAAACTGTGGATCCTAGGGAAAAAATTATTCATACAAAATTGAAAGCTTATCAAATTTCTTACAAGATCGTTCCTATTTATTTTTTCTCTATTCTTTATAGTTTTTGAGATATTCGCCCGCCAAACTTGTTAATGTAAGAAAACTCCGTACCAGTTGAAGATAAAATAGTAAAAGAAATTTAATGCTGTACAACAGTGTTTCTCAACGTGGAGTCTACACCCCACAGGTGGACAATTTGATTATTAAGGGGGGCAATTCGAAAATTCACTCGTCCAGAGTTTAAGTTAAGATTAACCTATCATTTAAGTTTCTTCAGTGAACAATTCAACTTTTGAGTATTAAAATTATGCAATATGCATGTGTTACATAGGGGGCATAACTATTTTAGAAAGGCTTAGGTGGGGCATGGCACAAAAAAGATTCGGAAACACTGCTCTACAACTTTCTTTCTGAATATGTTTACTGTAAAACGAAGGGCTGCGGTGCTAGAGGCAAAAGCTGGACGAAAAACGTGAGGCATTTTTTTTTCATACATTAACCATTTTTGCTAGCGGATATCTCGAAAACTAAGAAAAAAAATGAATAAGAACAAACTTCGTTTTCGAAATATAAGCAAAAATCCTAAAAACTGCAGAACACTAATTTAGGGCCGGCTATATTCACAGCCACAAACTACAATTGGCTTTGACGCCCTATTTCCTGCAGAAGATAATGAGGAGGGGGTGTCGAATGACTCGGTAACAGTATTTAGTTGTTCGAGGTGGCCTCCGCTGCAGTTTGATAAAAACTGTCCAACTCTGACTATTTTTGTTCGATGTTAAAATTCTTCAACAAAAGACGAAGAATCTTCGACAGGTTTTTGTTTTGAAAATATTTCGCTTTACTTACCGAGTAAAAAATGTTCAGAAATTACAAGGTGTGTGCAAAACCACCAGCGTACGCGATAACGCGATGAAATTTTCCCTACGATGAACTTTTTTTGGGGTAACATTTCCGGCGATGAAATATCTTGCAATGAATTTTCCATGCGAAAAATTTTCCACATACATGTTCAATGGTATCATCCATTGTATAGTATCATCAATAGAGACTAAAAAGTGTAAAAGTTATTTTCTTATAGAGGACGGTGGACAGGGCCAAACGTTTTTGAGGGCTAAAGTAAGTTCAAACGTAGCATTTAGTATAAACCTAACCTACTCTAACCAAACCTGCCCTAACCTAACTTTTTTTTTGTTACGAGATAAGAGAAAACCTTCTAAAGGCCCGTAACAGCACCGTACTGTCAGAGACTGCCAAATTCTCATGCGAAGGTGCAGGGGTACTGCCCGCGTACGTATACCGGCTAATACTCTTCTTCTCTCTCTTACCCATTGGCTGGAGCGACTTGGAATTTTGGTTGGGTATAGCTTGTTATGATATTTATCTTCCTACGTTGCCCATAAGGGTGTCCCCTGGTGTTTAGACTCAGTAAGATTCTGTTGCTGAGTCTTCTTCTTCCATCCCATTGCCGTGGTGGTATGATTTCTTTAAATTCTGAAAAATATTGATATTCCTGGGTTGTCGGGAGGGTGCAGGGGCCAAATTATAGCTGCAGCCAAAGAGACCAAATGAAGCCATTCCGATTCTATTTACACCACAACACGTTTATCACATTATATCTTCCATCTTTCGGCTCTGCCAGTCGTTTTTTTTCAGGCTTCTATTAATATTTAATTGAGTGACCTGTAAAGAACGCTTAGGTAAGGTAAGTTCATATCTTCCCATTTTTGTCTTATTTTAGAGTTTCCAGTGCCATATCTTATTTGGCCATCATTCCTTTTTATTTTCATGTTGACGTACCTGTTTAATCTTTTGTTTTCTATTATATCAAAAACTATTGTGTCTTTAAATAGAATCTACACGTCGATCATTTCTCTAACTGTGCTATTTCGCACTTTATCTATGGATAAAGCTGCATCTTTGTAAGAGCCATTTTACTTGGGCTAAATGTCGTACCAACTAGTTAGTACTGAATCAACTCAAGAAGCAAAAGCACGGGAATCTAAGCTTTAACGTCGTGCATGGTCGTCGTGCGTTAAACCTTAGATTTCCGTACTTTTGCTGCTTGAGTTGAGTTGAGTGGATTCAGTATTAACAAGTTAGTACGATATTTAGTCCATGTAAAATGGCCCTAAGTCTACAAGATGGTCGTCAGAAATTTATTTCCGTAGTTTGAGCTACGGTTCGACTACGGTCTTGTAGATTTTTCTTTTTGTCGTACTTTTGGTTCATATTATCGAATACAGTTGCCTAGCCTAATAGCAGTCCTTCATTTACGTACCTATACACAGCTCATAATTTCTTTTTCGCTGAATAAGAATAATATTTGTTTGTTATAAATAAGACTTGCTAAATAATTTTTAATTTTTTCCCTAAAGTCCCAATTTTTGCAGTCTTCTTCTAATTTTCCTAACATAAACATAGGGGTTTTTTATCACGTCATTGAGGAATTTGGAGAAAAAAGTCCAAAGAGCCAATTACTTTCACAATAAAAGACTTTGGTCTCTTTCTCCAATCTCCGACATCTTAAGTTAAAATTAATTAGTAGATCATGTGAAAAACATATTTTTTTGGACTTTACACCGTAATAATAATTGTTGGCATTACCTTATCTAAATTGTTTATTACTTATATTTTTAGGCAACTTTATAACTTTATGTTGCTCGTATAATACTATTAAAAATTTCGATTCCTTTCGAAATTTTATTACCTTATTAAGATAACAAACGTGCACTATAAAGATTTAACACAAGACAAATTTTACATCTGTAAATTACTAGATAATTTTTATTATAATTTAAATGTAGAACAAACATTACGTGATTCATTGTAGTTTTGTTATGATTTATTTGAGTTTTACGCAAGTTGCGAGTACCTCTACATGCATGCGTATTAGTTTTAAAATATCCACCTTGATTTGAAAAGTATATAAAAGTCTTTTAAATGTAATAAATATTGCAGTTTAGTAAATTAGGGTATGTATTACAAAAGTTTCATCTAGTTGAATAGGTCGCTCGACATACGAATAGAAAGCACAATACATGACAATAATCTATGACAAATTGTAGGGCTTATAGTGATTTGTTGAAACTTCCTGTTAGTAGGGTAGGAGATTTTTACACTATTATTTCAAGTTATTTCGCAAATGTTAAGGCAATTTAAAATGAGAATTTCTCCATACAAAATAAATTAATCAATTAATCAAAATTGGTGGGTTTGTGCGTTTCAAATATACAGTCACTTGAATGGCATTGTAAGCACTTTTTTCACGTAGAACGGAAAGTACAACTTTTCCTCACTAATCTGTAGTGTGTCACAGAGTGTGTCTCAGACTACAATGTGTCTCAGACACACTACACGCAACTACTCGTATATGGGAAGGAAAATGCAATTTCCTTCAGAGCTGAATTTTTTTCTACGAACCTGTTTAAAGTTGATTTGAAAATATTTTTCTGCTGCCGTCGGTAGAGGGTATATACCTAGGTAAATTCCTAAAATGACTACAGGGAAGATAACTTTTGACATTCTGCAATTTCTTGTATTCGTGCTCTCTTGTAAAATCCCCAGGTTGCAAGAAAACAAGTATTTTGCAAGAAAAGGCAAGAAAGAGAAAGCCTAGACGCTTTTTCATCGAAAATATGCAAGACTTAACAAGACAAGATTTTTGTTTGCAAGAATGAAGCAAGACATCAAGACATATTTTAATTTCTTGTCTTGCTATACAAGACAAGACAAGAAATCATAAATTTTGTCTTTTGAAACACTAGATCGGACCCATGTAGATAGCAAATGCCTCCGCTTAAAATATATGTGTGATCATTTATTTTGATCTGATGGGTAGAAAATTTATGGGTAGAGTCATAAAAGGTAGGCAGGATCTACAGTTTTCTAACATTTTTGATCCGTCTGGATACATTCAAACTACTTGGGCCACGCAGCCATCACACGCGTCTATATTTCTAATTATAATTATAGTTAAATGAAAAACCGTGCAAATTGAAGAGGAGCCGCGGTTGATTATGTATACCGATCAATCAAATCACCATTCATGAAACGCTTCGTTTCTTTTTTATTGTCAACTTCGTTATTTGTTATGGATTCTCTATACATTACAAATACAGAGAGTTTGAAAACCACCGATATAGGTACATGTAAACGTTAATAGTAAAGTTTCTATATGGGCACCAAAATAGGACATCATTATCCAAAAATTTGTTCCTGAAAAGCTATAGACTCCTAAAGTTGTGATTAAAATGTTAGGAAATCGCTTTATCTCCAAAAACACATACTGTCATCAAAAGTAGGTAGTATACCTATACTGTGGTAGAAGTTGTAAGAAAATTTCAGAACTACCCCTTATTTTTGTCTCTTAAGTTTTTCTTTTAAAGCCATTTTGGTTCAAGAGAAAAATTGTGAACTTGTCTGTATAGTTTTTAGGCACACTCATTCCCAATCAATTTCCTAATTCCTTAATTTCAAAACGTATAGGTACTCGTAAGTGGCAGTTAATTTTTTTTCACATTTTCACTAACACATAAGTAAGCCCTAATAATTGTCTTGTCACACATTCGTGCGTGCCTACATTAAAATTTAAATCAAAAAGCAAAGTATGTATTTTCAAAGATTATTGAAAGACATTGATTGTAAAATTTTCCACTAATTTTCCCGGCCATTAGTCTTTAATGAAATTTTCAGGAAAAATCTTGAAGAGTGGAATAATTTCGAAAAATTATAAACAAGATTTTCCAATTTTTCTCAATCGATTGGAAAAGAAAGTGTAGAAAAAACAAAACTAAACTGACTAAAGCTCAAAGCGCCAAAATCTAAGGGGCGACAGAAATTTACAACGTTTAAACGTTGACCTTAAGATGACCAAAATTTTCGCCTGTGGAGCTTTGGGGGTAAACCCTCATAAAAAACAAAACTTTTCCACGAGAAAATTTTGATTTTTTTATTTCAATGTCGTAGAGAAAAGATGAAAATATATAGGTAATTTCGAAGGGTTACCATATCTGGGAAATGTTTCGAGGGCCCCAATCTGCCAGAAAACGTTATACGCATGGACGCACGCACAACGCGTGCATGGGTATTTTTCAGGAGCATAACTATCGGGATGCGGTGGGTGCAAGGCACACGGGCCCCCGTCAAAGAGGGGTCCCCGACCGTTGTCACATTCTTCCAAATTTAATTTTTTTTTAATTAGTTTTATTCGCCGTTTTACCCTATGGGCTAAACTGAGCAAAGCTCAAGGGGCCAAAATCTAAGAAGCGCCAGAAATTTACAATATTAAAACTCCAGGGGCGTAACTACCGGATGCGGTGGGTGCAAAACACACGGGCCCCTGTGCAAGAGGGGCCCACGACCGTTGTCAACTCCCAAAGGACCCCACACACTTTATATGGGAAAAAAGGTTTCGGTGAAATGTTCTGAAATTTTGGTATGTTATAGCTAAAAGTCTTGTGAACAAACTCTCCATAGGCCCAACCCCAAAAACATATATATTGATGGGTTTATAACCCCTTAAATGGGGAAAAGTGGAAATAATATTTGTACAGATGCAATCTTTTTCGCTATAAAAAACTTTAATATTTTTTACCTCTGCCTCTAAAATAATTATAAGATCCCATCAGATATGTTTTTTTGGGGTTGGCCTATGGAGACTTTTGTTCACAAGACTTTTAGCTATAAGTTATAGCTAAAAGTCTTTTTTTTTAATTAAAAAAAAAATTTTTTAAAAAGAAATTTAAAAAATCAACCCTTATATTTTTGAAAAGAGAAAAAAATTAGCTTTTTAAAAACATAAAATTGAGGTTAGGTTTGTATTTAAAGAAACATAAGTTTGCATCATATCTCCAAAACGGCGCACTAAAAAAAATATTTTATGAATTAATTATTTGCATTTTAGAAGTGCATATTATCTCTTTTTTGAAAATTGAAATTATCTCTATTAATAAAAAAGTTATAAGCATTTAAAGAAAATGCAATTTTTCAGTTTTTCCTCAATATCTAGTGAAAATAAACTTTTTCAAAAAACAAAAGCAGCATCGAAGTGGCCATAAAATCGTTCACAATTTTCTCTATTTAACCGACTTCGCATCTTCCGAGATCCCCATGCTGTGCATGTGTGCATGTTACACTGGGGCACACTGTTTATTTCTTATTAAAGCTATTTTTGCCGATAAAATAATTTTAAAATGGTTAAAATCAAATTTCATCAAAATCGCTTCAGTAGTTTTTGCTCTATGGAGGGGGGGGCATACATACATGGACATTTTTTTGTTGCATTTTTGGAATCAGGACTCAAAACGTCGAGAAATGCAAATAAAAATTTTTATTATTATATTTTTTTTCTCGATTATAACAACTTTTTCTTGGATTGGAAAAAGTTAAAACTGGAAAATGGATATCTAATGGGTCATTCTAATTTCTCACCATTATTTCCAATCCATTTATTCGTAGTCACAATAATTTAATAGTTGGCCTAATAGAATTTCTTTCAAAAGCTCGTCTCATCAGAATTTTCTTCATTATTTGGAGAAATTTTAATATTTTACTTTGTACCTACCACCTAAAAACTCGCTCACAATAAAGTTCATATTGTTATACTTATAGATTTTCATCGTTAATTAAAAATATCTTCAAGTAAAACTAATTAAGGAGTTCAATAGAAAATTATTGTTAGTTTTATGTTAAATTGGCGATTGGTTTGAATTTACGCGTTTTTTTGGAATCAGGGAAAACACATTGGTAATATTTGAAAAAATTAAAAAATTTTATACATCCAAAATTCAATCCAACCTTCGGGATAATAATATTGTAGTCGTTTAGTATAATTTATAGGGCGTATTGCGATTTTATAGGGGCTTTGTACTTTTGACACCTGGCCTACCCATGCTGTTAAACTCTGAATGTTTCTTGCTGAATGTTCTATTCATCTCTGTTGACTTTTAGAACATTTCCGACACCAATTTGTATGCAATCTCTATGGGTCAGTTTGCTACGTCTACTTTGTGTGCTTAGCTGATGTAAAACGACGGGGGTTGTATTATCTCGGTTTTGTATACTAATGTTATTTATGTCATATCTATTGATGACGCTTATTTATTTGTATTTTAAATCTTATTAGTACAAATTATTATTTTCTATTAAAAATACCATTTACTCTCCTAATTTAACTGCACTCAAAAGGAAATTTTCGCGTCGAAATTGTTTTTTAACATTTCTGAGTGTGCAAGATAAATATTAAATTTCTGTTGGTTATTATCTCATTAAATTTAACAAGAAAATGATTTTTTTTACATTTTAGTAGAAAACGATTTTGCGAGCTTTGTCAATTTTAGTTTCCGGTGCTAAGAAATGGCCGGATTCTTTTGAAGGCGTAGAAATTGTAAAGTCAACATTATATTTATTCACTAAATACTACACCTACACGCTTTTTAACAAAGAACACGAGGTACAAACATGTCACCTATCAACAATGCGGTTCAATAAACGTTAACATTTCCTATTTTATACAAACTTTAAATCGAAATTGTTTCCCAGATAGCGCAGGAAATCGACTTTTGTGTAAAGCGTTTCTATTTGAAAACGCCGTAACATACAAATTGTGATGTGACATTCGTTTTAAAATTTTGGCCATCAATAACTTATATTTCTAAATAGGAACTTTTATTATACAAAAAAACTATTATGAAAATTAAATTGCTCGAGTTCAAACAACATCCTTTCAGATTAAAAAAATCCTCCCAACGTAAAGCTCAATTAAAATTCATATATTTTTTTTTGGATTATTACACGTCTAATTATTTTAACCCTTCATAAAATTTATCAATATAACCTCCCTTATCTTTGAACTACCATCGGTGCATTTGTTGGGTATATCACTGCGGACAGACGTGCGCATGGCGCCCACCCCAATGCCCTGTGTAAACACTACACCAGCCGGCCTGCAATGCCCCAATGGAACTTATCCAAACAATGTACTCATCAATCAAATACCACCTCCACCCCCTGTAATAAACCACCACGCTTAGTTCACGAGCTTTTGAAACTTAAAAGAAATTAAGCTCTGTACGAACATAAAATTTATTTTAAAATGTTCGCATAGCCTCTCCTATAAGTTTTACATATTAATCAAAACTCCTACAAAACTTTTGTTTTTAGTGTTTTTAGTTATAATCCGTTTGACGTACCTTGTACTAACTAATTTACGGATTATGTTTTAAAAACCAATATAAAAATGAATAATAGAAGTGCCAGTGATATATTTCATGCTAAAGAAGTGGGATCGTCAAATTCACCTAATCAACCGCTATTTTCGACTAGTGGAAATCCTACAGGTAGAAGAAATAGACTGCGCGAAACGAGCAGTAATGTATTTCCAAGTGGATGTATGGGAACTATCAATAGTGTGCCCGAAATCGAAATCCCGCCTAATGTGAAATTGGAAACTTCGTTAGAACCAGAACTTGAAAGAGAATTGGAACCGGAAATGTCAAACGAAGATCTGCTGATGGCAGCCGATTTAAGTGAACTTGAAGATGAAGGAAGACACCATTCTTCTGTTAGAACTTTTGAGCAGAAAAAGAGAAATCCTCTAACTGGAGAGGGCATGGTTAGTTCAGATATGCCGAGACCTGGTGGAACTAACAGTAAACGACGGGAGTACCCTAAATTTAGATATTAACCAACTCAAAAATTTTTGAGATATGTAAATAAATTGTGCTGTAATTTTTAAAATATGTAACTCTATATTGTTAGAAATATATTTTACGTATTTGTACTGATAGCTTTGAAATAAATAACGTTTGGCCTTATTACACATGTAGTGTGTCCCCCGTGATAGAGTATAGTACACAAGAGAGTAAAATAATCAATTTAAATCGAGATCGAGAGTTGTTGAGAAGAAGAGACGTAAATTTTTTAGGAAATTTTTTTTTCCAAATGAGTTTTCAAATTACCAAATTTGAAATTTATAAATTATTATCATCCAAGTGAGGATGAGGAAGGACACACAAGCAGGTGGTGTTTAACCCCCGGATAAAGCGCAAGACTTTGCGCTCCAAAGTTTCCGTATGTGGCCGGTTATTAGATATGAATTGGCACAAAGCGCTGACTTATGTACAACCAAGTCATTTGTCATTAGGATCGAAGATGATGATGTATAGATATAGGATTCTCTAGTTCATTTGCGGTTTAGGATGTCTTAGGAAATAAATAAAAAAGGGGCATGCTGTAACTGTAACTCACTGTTGTCCAATGAACGTGCTGGGCTACCTATTGCACCTACTGGTGCATCTATTGCACCTGACTATGCCGATATTTCAAAAAATATTGAATTAAGACCAAATGAGAATTGGAATTTTTTGTGTAGTTTTTGATGATGAATGGCTTGACGTACATATTTGACCCTATTTCAAATACACCCTGTACATTAATTGGTAGTGCTCTAGGTACTTACCAAGACCATAAACGGCAATTAGTTTTGGTTCTTATTCTTTGTAATACCGACTTCAAAAACTTACATCCCATACCAAACTGGGTTCAAACGGACCCCAGCTTTTTCTGCTCTGGGATATTAATATTCAGTAATATGATAGTCGTTGCCTATTCTCTGGAACTTTAGGAAGAATCTAAGCCTAACCACCGTTTTTGTAGGTTAATTAGAACTGCCCCAATCAAATTTTAACTTAGCATAACCGAAATTGAGAATTTTTATCCTATTATAACGATATTTTATAAAAACGGTGTCAATAGATTCGTTTCGGTGTCAGCAGTAGTATTATACTATTCTACTACTATATAAGATAAAATTAAATCAAGTAGCCAATAAATAACAGTAAAACCTATTGAAACAAAAGATACCCCAAATTGTCAGTTTCAACTCGACCTATCTATTGTTTTTCATGGCTACTTGATTTAATAATAAATAATGTCAATTATCTCTCTCTACATCGGTGAAATTAGAATAAAAATGTATTTATGCCAAAATCCAATATGCGCCATATTGGATTTTGGCGTAAATAATGGCGCCCTATAAGCTAAAATGAACCTGATGATGGTTCGAGTATAATTGAAACATCGTGTAAAACTATTGGTAGTACTACTACTAGTCCTAGCTAATTTGTAAATTTCTTTATAATGAACTAGCTATGGTAGAAAAGCTAAAATGCCATCTTTTGCCTGTTTCGGCCATAACTCTAAAATCAACACGACTAAGGGATGTCAAATTTTGGAATGAAAGCACTGTATGTATGAATATATGTGTTATTTCTTGGTGTTCATTAGGATTATTAGGGAAATTTACGTTTACTCTTAGGGATGGTACTTTGAGTGTCTGTTAAAAACCTGTTTAGCTAACCTCGCTTACCAACCTTACTTGTGGCGTTACAAGTGACCGTGTGTTTAACTTTAACCACGTATTAAATTTTTCTTAACCTATACCTACTTATACTTAAAGTGGCCGCTTTGAGACAATCGCTCAGGTCGGAATTGACGTGTTCGGTTTAACGTCGTAATAGTACTACCCTTCTGACAAACCATTGCTAAATTATAGTTATCATTGTATTTAAAATTTAAACGCTAGATAAAATTGAGGGAAATCTGTCGACCCGGTCCTTAATTGGACACACTGTACTGTCGCCTTGTAAGTCTTCAAGTTCATTTAGACCAGCATTCATCACATCATCACAATCCTTTGGGTCAACTCAATAACGCCAAGGTATGAAGTGTCGCTGATATTGGCTATGTTATGCACGTATTTCCCTCACATGGATTTTTGATTTTCTCTAACTTAGGGCATCAGGTCAATTGTTTCGTCCGCTTTATTGCATTTTCTGTAACTGGGGCTGTCTATCAATAACACCCATTCTATATTCGACAGTGACTATAGTAAGAATCTAGGCATCGTGACAGCGTAGATTCTCATATTTCTTCAGCTCGCGTAGTTAGACCAGCCGTTTCTGTTGGCTAATATACTATTTCTTTGGTGGTTTCTTTACAGAGTATTGAGGCTGTGCCAATCGATGGAGTTAGAACATTGAAGAAAGAAGTACCTATCCTCTACTCTACCAGGAAAGAACCATTTAGCTAATAATTTGGATCGCAATGGTTTTCTAAATATAGCGATTTCCGGTCAATTTTTCCAATAGAAATGGTTGCTTATACTATACTCCCACTTATAAGAAGAGATCATGACAGCGAATGATAATGGCAGATCATGTAGTTTTCGAAAATTTCGTTTCCGCCGCATTTTCTCTTAGGGTGGGTTTCATAAAGGGTGCTAAGCACGTGCTCAGCACTTGCCCAACTTAAGTTCGAGATCATCCGTTTCGTAAAGCTTTCTCAAACTCCAACAATGGCGAGACGAACAGTCGCCGCTTTCGGCGGTTATCGGTTAGTACGTTTGTTGTCAACCGATAAACACCGAAAGCGGCGACTGTAGGTCTGGCCGTTGTTCGAGTTTGAGAGAGCTTTATGAAACGGACTTAAGTCCGCGATCTCGAACTTAAGTTCGGCAAGTGCTGATCATGTGCTTAGCACCCATTATGCAAGCCAACCTTATAGGCAACTGTGGCTAACCTTTTTTCCGGATCTAATTTTAATGCCCGCTTGCACCGCTTACAGATTAATTAACAGATAGTTTATCTGGCAGTTAAGTTATAAAAGTATAATTTATTTGCCACATAAACTAAAATCGGTGTAAAAGGTCATAAGTAGCAGGTACTTTTGTAGAAAATTAATCCGTCATTTATTGGATTTATGCTACAGCTAGATGGAGGTTTAAGGTTTTTGACAACTTATCTGCCACATAAACTATCTGTCAGTTTATCTGTAAGCGGTGCAAACGAACATAAGAGTTAGAATAGGCTCGGGGACAGTAAGCGCACAGTTGTCAATTTTACCTGCGCTCTCTCCAAATTATCAGCTCTTTCATTTCCCTCGTTTTCTTGATGACCATTGATCTAGTAGAGTTTTAGATCATTTTTTATATAGATAATGGAAATTCAGAGCCTTGATGTATTCCAGCACTAATACAGATAATTAAATAATAATTAGATACCTAGTGTTCTGCGCCTTGGAAAGGGTTGAAAAAAACTACTCTAACCTGATTTATTACGAATTGAAAATAATTTTTTTGTACCTAATAAACAAATAATTGTTTTTATTTGAGAAGGAAATTATTTCTTCCCCTCCTTATATGACTGACTCATCATAAAAATTCCTAATGTGTAAACCGTCTTGTCTTATCTGAAACTATAATCTTCATCATAGTAGTTTTTATTCCTCTGCATGTCAACGATCGATTCCAATACTTATTTTCAATAACTTTTAATATAAAATTTTTATTCGATGGATATTTTTAAACCGATTCAGAATATTGAAAGATATAAATCCGAAAACTTATTAGAAAATATGTTACAGGCAAATAGTGTAATTTTGAAATATATTATACCCCGGAGGTACATAATACTATATGATCGCAATATTGTCTATAAGGGTTGTTACTCACAGATAGGAAATTGCCTTACTGGACTGCAATATGTTGGACATAGTAAACAATTACGTCACATTCAACAAACAATGTCCTGCATTATTACGTGTGCCACATACACCCTTTGTATACAACCACTTTAACTAATCTTCTTCTTTTAAGTCATCGCCGAGTTTATTTAATTTCGCTTATTAATTTTGCGCTTAATTAATTGCACATTAATCAATGAAATGTTGGAGTAAATATTAAAATAAAGTTGTATATTATGCAAACAAAAATTTTCAATGCACTACAATTCAAACAAGCTGGTAACATTTAAAGTATACACGCTCTGATTGTGCTCTTTGGAAAAAGGGGCAAAAACTGGAAAATAAGTTTCAACACGCACATGTGTATTAAACATAAATATTTGTTGTTTGTAGTTGAATAGTGACAATAAAGGATGCAAGTCTTTATTTAATATTGTTTTGTATATAAAGCTCGTGTTTTCTTTTTCTCTTAAAACTTTAACTCAATCGATGTGCACGCGATTTTGCTCTTCAAAACGGGTAGTTTAACATAGCAGGTAATGGTGAACAGGTTCAAATATTTGCAAATCCGACTCGAATGTAAATATTTCTCGTCTAAATCGGGCAGATTTGTTATTAGTGTGTCAAACAATAATGTTAATTGAAGTTTGATTTAAACTGTTTTTTTCTATTTTGCGTTTACAATATACTCATTACAGCATCGAAAACCGTCCAAAACGATGCTGTAATGTTCTACTTTTAAGTACTGTTTCTAGTTTTTTTTAGTTCGAAATTGGTATTTAAATTAATTATTAAAATGTCAATAAACGTCAACTGTCAGTATAGTCAAATAAAAATTTAACTAATAAAATTCTCCAACACGACTTTAAAACCTAATCATGTAATCAAGTCAATTGTGTATGAAAAACTATAAAATGTAACCAAAACATCGTTTTTATTTGTTAATTTTACAATTATTATATACGTGTAAAGTAACATTACAATTATTTCCTGAAATAGACACTCCAGGAACCGTTTCTGTTGGCACAACATTATGAACTAGAGTTGAACTGGAGGATTTAGAAGTAGAAGCTTCATTGGTAGTTTGACCAAGAATATGCGATACAGAAGTAGAAGCTTCTTTGGTAGTTTTACCAAGAATATGTGACACCTTAATTTTTTATTAATTGCTTGGTCGACGTAACCTTCAGCAACAGCCGAAGACTTCCACCCACCATGTTTTTTCACTGTTAAGAAATCAGCACCATTATTTGCCAGGTGGGTGGCAGACGTACGTCTGAAGCAATGGCCAGTGTATAGTTCAGGACTATCTAACTTTAAAAATATGGCAATATGCTTAGGTATTTGCCCAATTTTGCACGCTCCAGAGTAGCCCATAATTAAGGCAATCTGAAAAATGTTACTTTTAAGACATATCTATTACGTAGGTACTTTAGTCTAGTCAACGAACGCTTAAAAACAGGGTGTAGCGAACATGGTAAAAGGTAGTCTATTTTTTTTCAGGAATGTGCTTAGAGTAGTTAGGAGGTAAGATTACTAAAAGTCCCCGCTTCTAGCTATACGGCTAAGGGTGGTAGGGGGGTGCAAAGGTTACATTTTTGGGTTTCTCGAAAACGGTGGGTTCTAGGGAAAAAATGTTCGTATGAAAATAGAAGCTTATCAAATTTCCTACAAGATTGTTTCTATTCATGTTTTCTTTATTCCTTCTAGTCTCGTCAACAAAGAGGTTATAGAGAACAAAGAAGAGGTTAAAATTTTTTTCTTCAGGAATGTGTTTGGAGTAGTTAGGAGGTAAACATACTAAAAGTCCCCGCTTCTACCTACATAGGTAAGACGGGAGGGGAGTTGAAAGGTGCCGTTTTTGGAATTTCTGCTTATAGCTCGAAAACGATAGGTCCTAGGGAAAAAATTGTCCTTAGCGAAATGAAAGACTATCAAATTTCCTGCAAGATTGTTTTTATTCATATTTTCTTTATTCCTTCTAGTTTAGTCAACAAAGAGGTTATAAAAAACATAAAAGAGGGTGCAATTTTTTTCTTTAAAATGTGTTTGGAGTAGTTAGGAGGCAAACATACCAAAAGTCCCTGGTCTTAGCTATATGACTAAGAGAGGGAGGGGGTGGAATGGTTCCGTTTTTACATATCTCGAAAACCCAGCCCTAGGGAAAAAACTATTCTTATAAAAAATAAAGTTTATCAAATTTCCTAGAAGATTGTTTCTATGCATTTTGTCTCTATTCCATCTAGTTTTTTAGATATTCACCCTTTAAAATCGTTAACTTATGAAAAAAAAATTACCAGTGCAGATAAAATATTTAAAGAAATTTAATGCTTTAAAACAAGAAGCTCTAGAGCATTAAATTTCTTTAAATATTTTAGAAAAGAATTTTGAAGACTTTTACTGTAAAATGAAGGGCTGAGGTGCAAGAGTCAAAAGGCGAAAAAGTGCGGGACAAAATTTTTTTTATTTACAGGATGATTTTGAAATACACGTATAATATGTATATTGATATCCACTGTACACTATGAAAAGTTGAAGACATCAGCAAATTTTTTTTTAGAGAAAATGTTCTCTAGGTCTTAGAAAAATAGTGTTAAAATTTGACCCGCACTGTTTGATTACTGCATGCTTCACACAGCAACCCGTAGCAAAACTTGTGCTTATTGGTTTATGCCAAACAAAGCAGTGCTATTCTATAATTTAAATAAAAGTAATATAGGTTAACTAAGTGTCAAAATGACAGTTCCTTGAAAAAACGTATCCATCAGCCAATGAGAAACAGCCTTAATGAACAAGTATTCCATGATTTTGTAAATTTTACGTGTAGTTTTCAAACGGCGCGGGTCAAAGTTTAATATCATTTTTCTAAGAACTGGTCAACATTTTCCGTACAAGTTCTTTTGCAGAAATCTTTGACTTTTCATAATCTACAGTGGATATCAATATCTACATGTATTTCAAAATCACCCTGTACTACCAATACATTATCGATTTTTGTGGGCGGATATCTCGAAAACTATAAAAAATAAAGAAAAAATAAATACCAACAATTTTGTATGAAATTTGATAAGCTTTCATTATGCTAAGAACAATTTTTTCCCTAGGACCCATCGTTTTCGAGCCATTAGTAAAAATTCCGAAAACGACACCTTTCCACCCCCTCCCTTTCTTAGCTATGTAGCTAGGAGCGGGGACTTTTAGTATGTTTACCTCATAACTATTCCAAACACATTCCTGAAAAAAAAATTTCAACCTCTTCTCTGTTCTCTATAACCTCTATGTTGACGAGACTAGAAGGAATAATGAAAACATTAATAGAAACAGTCTTGTAGGAAATTTGATAAGCTTCTATTTTCATACGAACATTTTTTTCCTAGAACCCACCGTTTTCTTGAAACCGAAAAATGTAACCTTTGCACCCCCCTACCACCCTTAGCCGTATAGCTAGGAGCGGGGACTTTTAGTAATCTTACCTCCTAACTACTCTAAACACATTCCTTAAAAAAAATGGACTACCTTTTACCATGTTCGCTATAAACCATTCGTTGACTAGACTACTTTATTTGTTTGATTTTACTGTATCTAAATTAGTAATCAAAGATTTTCTACACACCTTCATAGCAAGGTAGCGATCATCATCGGCTTTATTAATAAACTGATGAATATGGTCAATTTCCAATATTTTTGATTTCTTTGGCATGTAATTTTGGGATTTTCTTTTTAAAAAGGCCAGCAGTTTATGAAACTTAGATATGTCGATATTATTTTTAATGTTGAGACATGTTCGTATCATAGAGTAGCTGGACCACATTGTTGAAGATTTCTTAGACTTACTCATATTTTCATAATAAGCCAATACAACATTTTCAGTAATTAGGGAAACCGAATTTTGCTCGCACCAAGTTTTAAAATTCTGAAATTCTTTTTCATATCTTTCACGGGATTTAAATGGCATTAAATTTTCTGTTGCTTTTTTTGCCAAGCTTCTGATATGTGGTGGAGTGTCACCGATAGAGCGTGTCACTTGTCATGAAGTTCAATTTTATTTCACAAGGTTCGCACAATCGACGGTCCCAAACGTCAAATTACAGTACTACCAAATTACGTTTATTGTATAAAATTATTTGAATTTGTTCAAATTTGTTTGAATTAAGTAATTTGGTAATACTGTAATTTGACGTTTGGGACCGTCGATTGTGCGAACCTTCTGGAATGAAATTGAACGTCATGAGAAGTGACACGCTCTATTCACAATTAATACAAAAAACGTTCAATAATTACAGGTGTAATTATTACAAGCGAACTTTGCGAATAATTTATGCTCAGTTGTTTCTTTGCTTGGCACATACACACTTGACACTTACTTAAAATTGAAAATATTTTTTATAAAAAAGTCATGTTGATTTAAAAAAAATAAATACAAAGATGCTTGTTAAATTATAAATACAGAAGGAATAATGTAATTTCTGCATATTAATTATTAAAAATAAAAATATTTGAAATCAAATTTTTAAATTTGTGAAGACAAATATTTATAGCGCCATCTCATAAGGTAAAACTTATTTAAAACGTCAAGTCTGTCAGTATAGCCAACGTAAATGAAAGAAGTAATAAAATTCTCTAACAAAATTTATTAAGAATAATCTTTTAAAGCAAATCATTGCAAAATAGAAAAAATAGTATAAAGCACTTGTGTCACAAGGGCTTTTGCCGCACTCAGGCATTTGCAGACCTCCTTTCAGTCGGTCTGGCAAAATTTGCCTTCGTGCGTCAAAATGCTATCTTGTGACACATGTACTGTAATATACTATTTTAGTTGCTCTTTGGGTAAATTTTACATCTAGTTTTGGGGTCGTTTTACCTCTAATAATGTACAACAAAATAAAAATGTTTTGAGAAGGCTTAGAAACGTTTCGTTAAATTATTGATGCGTCACGTCATTACTGATACAAGCCTTCTCGATTATTTTTATTTTGATGGTCTAAAAAAGACCCATGATCCTGAAAAGACTATTGATTGATTTTTTATACCCAACCAATCGATTGACTCTTTTACAAGCCGTTTGAAGCAATACATAACTTGAGAACTACTTTTATTAACAAACCGTTTTATAATTAATATAATTAACGTTAATGAGTTTCTTGATTATGGTTAAACAATATATAAGTTTCGAGTATATGTATATACTGTTTAAAAGTTTTTAAATTTTACTTAAAATGGTGCCGCAATGGCAGGCAGAAATTAATTATTTCTTTCATTAGCAGAAGTTTATTAATTAAGGAAGCGCTGCAGATTCGTCTTGTTGTTTGCACTGCGTCATTTTCCTCTTCTACAACCCTTTTGAAGAGTTTGGTGATGAGATGAAGTTTAAAATTGAAACTTAAGAACAGCTCGCACATCAAAATTAATTATGTATTTATGAATGAAATATTAATTTTGTCCTGGGCTACTGAAATGAAATAAAAACAAATTTATGTTTTCCCTTAAGCTATTAGGAAAATTGAAACGAATTATTATTTGTATCAAATATTGTAACTTTTTAAATTTTCAGTTTTGTTTGTTTCAACGTCTATCTAATCTATCTTATAAGTTTAATTTTCATTTTAAACATTTTAAAACTTCTTAATTAATAAAATTGAAATATGAGAAAAAGTTAAGTACTTTTTAGTATAAAAATTTTAATTAACTATTATAATTATTACAATCTTTAGTTAAGTTAAATTTTAATTTATTTAATTGCAGAAAACTTTAATTTAATAAATTTAATGCTTTTTACTTTTCCTAACGTTTTGAAAAACTAAAAATATTCAAATAGACAACAATATCCCCGCGACGACTATTTAAATTTAAAAAGTTTATAAATGACTTTTAATAACTTAACACCCCGTATAATTTCAATTGTAGCGCCCGCTAGAAAAGAGTCGAGGCTTGAAACTCGATCAGAAATTATTATTTATCTATGCCGAATAGAATAAGCCTGATCAGGCTAAAATCTGTGACTAGGGACTTTTCATCATCTTACCCTGCTCTGCTATGGCTTTTGTTACCTCGGGCGTAAACATCTATAAACGCATCAACCCTCATAAGAACACATTCGACATTATTACTAGTCACACAGTTACACACCACATGATATACATCCGAATTATCAACAGCTCAGATTTTATGTAATTTTTTAGCGACGTTAAACTTGCCTATAGAAAAACGCTAAAATAAAACCAAAATAAGTAACAATAAGTTGATATTAGGCGTTTACATTTCTCATTATTAATTAATTTCCTTCAGTTATAGATTACCAAAGAGGCCTACAACCTGGAGCGACAGTAGAACGTGTCCTCCGAAGCATTATAGTCAACTGCATGATAGTAATGATGGTCGCCCATTCGATGAACCAAAACTGGACTATGAAAACGTTTTGAACATTTTCCGTAATCTTCCCGATGGTTATTTTCTTTGGTGACATTTAAATGAAAAAATTCGGACCGAACTTGTCGAAACTCGTTCTCTCAATTTGGTAATTTTTACAAGAGAACTAAGTCCTATGATTTCAAGAGAAGGTAAAGGCAGGTAAATTCACATTACATTTTATAATCAAAACTAAAATAGTAACAATTACAAATTTTTTTCTCATCTTTCTTTTCAGACACAGAATCCTTTCGAAGGGATTTATTTGTAATCGCTAATAAACCAGGAGATGTTATCTAATAAGTAAAGGGTTTGGTAGCAAGTGGAAAATGGTAACAAAGCTTTTGAACAACCATCTTTATCTTAAAGAAGTACCCTTTTCAACAAAAATGCAACAGAGAGAATATAAACTAATGAAAGAATCTATGTAAGTGAAAATGGTAGGTAATGATTTACAGATTTACTAAACACAATATTCAAACAAATTTTCAAAGGGAATTCTAATTTTATAAGAAGGTAGTGGTAGAAAAGTCTTGATGAGGGAATTTAAGAAATATTATTACTGACAAAGCTAAAATTCAAGATACTTATTGAATATGATGCTAGTGTGTGTGTATCTCAACTCTATTAACATAATAGATGTAGTAATTTTATGGAAAAAATAATTTGTTAGGATATCATGATAATTCCAATTCTTGTAAAATGGCTTGATATGACTTTTTATTATACGTTGCGTAATTAAATTGTTAAAAAATACCTACTCCTAATAATTAGCTATTATAATATATTATTTTTATTGGAACTTGACTGTTTTATAAAATTATTTTTAATTGTTGCAGATCAACAGACTTTCATTTCTACATTTAATAAATTCATCCACCATCTACAAATCTACGTAATATAAAGAGAGAAGATGGTAATTCCTAAATATATATTTCGTATGAAGACTTATTTTTGCTATAGAACTCAAATTGTGAAGAAGAACTTCTATTTATGAACTGAAAAAAAACTATTCATCGGAGCTACGTACCTTAATTTATGAGCAAACTAATAGTGAATTTTGCATTTAAACAATATCATTTACATTTTACATTATTTTGCATAATTTTTTGTTAATAATAATTCAAATACAGACTAAATATACGCCTACCATATAGGCAACTTCAATAACACAACTGCATAGATAGTGTTCCTTTGAAAAAGAAAAATGAGCAAAACCGAGAAGCTCTCGATCTGGGTGAAATGTAAATGGAGAATTGTTGGAAAACTGTGTCCATACCATGACCCAAGACCATACCATAAAACTCCACAAGGGCCATAGCATACGTAATATCTAGGAACTTGTTTATAAACAAGGTAGCAACTTACCAGTTACCACTACCATAATTATTTTAAATTTTTATAATATTTATTTTTTAGTTTATACATACAAATTAGAGAAACATTGAGAAAACGACGTTCTATAGTAGATTTCTAGTAGATCCTAGTAGATTTTTATCTCGTGATGAGCAGTTATTAAGGATAACAATAATTCTAAAGCACTGAAAACAAAAATACTTCCTGCTCTGGCATCTTCTGAATCAAGGCGATTATCAATAGAAGACGATTGGTCGATTGCATTGAAGTAACTAAAACAAGGGATGTGGCCATACGAGGAACTTGAATTTTTAGAAATTTAAGGGTTACTCTTGTGAAAAATCAACTTGAACTTTTTAATTTTTTTTGATTGGAAATTGTTCCTAGTATTATTCTGAGTGTTTCTACACAATTTTAAGTCGTAATCTTTATAATTAGGAGCAAAAAATTAAATTTGCTAATGAGCAAATTATCAAATTATTATTAACCTACTTATTTATAAGTTTATACAATGTAATATTTATTTTTAAGTTTCCTTTATATTTTTTATGGAAATAGTGACTATTAATTAATTATATCCTTGCTTTAAAACAAACTATAAATACTTATAACTTGTATAATTATAATAATTAACTGTAAACCAAAAATTATACCTATATTTTTATAAATTTAAATAAATGTGCATTGGATTATTTAAAGAGGGTGCTTTATTTACTGCTTTATGGCTTTATTATAACAGTTCTGCCTTCTTCTCAACACTTTCTCAAAAGCTTAAAAAGAAATAAGATTTCGATAACGATATTATCGTCGTCCATCACAAGTCTATTAACATCACCCTAATCAAGATTTCTCTCCGTGATACGTAAATAAACAAAAAGTATCAAATCTGCAAATCCTATTTTAGGATATACAGGTTTTTTTTTATCAATATTTAAGGAATGTTAATTATTTACTAAAAGTAAATATTGATTCTATATCGTCTATACCAATTAAATTAGTTAAAAATGCCCCAATAAAGCTAAAAATGGCAACAATAATTCTTATGGAATAACATGGAGAAGAAAAGAAAATACATGTGATATCCTATAACATTTCTGCTCTCCTAATCCATCAACTAGTTTATATACCGACTCTTAACCAATATTAACAAATTTGGACAATTTTTATGGCAAAAGAAGCTGATTTTTACATTATACTTTTTAATTAGCAGGGTTAGAAAGTTGATATAAAATATAGGGGTAGTCGAGATGTTATGAAAAGACGCATATCAATCAAAATTTGATTTTCTACCCTTTTAATCAAAATTATAACTAAATAAACCCAAATTAACAAATCTGCAAATTCTCTTTCGGGCTTTAGAGAGTTTATTTAGCAACATTTAAGGGATGCTAATTAATTATTAGAATTAATTAATGATTATCTGTCGTCTACACTAATTATATTAGTCAGAAGTGCTCTAATTAAGCTAAAAATTGTTAAAATAGCTCTTATGGGATATCAACATGGAGAAGAAAATGCTCGAAAATATCAATTTCTGCGACTTCGTGACAGGATCACATGAGTTAAAGAAGATGTTAAGATAAAATACAAATAAAATATTAAATTAATTTGAAAGAGCATTAAATGCACGGCCTTATCTTCACATAATAAGATAAGCTTTCGATAAAAGCTTTTACGTAAGGCTCTTTGCGAATTTAATTTAATAATTTATTTTTAGTGATATCCTATAACACTTCTGCTCTCCTAGTACATCAACTGGTTTATACACTGATTCTTAGCCAATTTTAACACATTTTGACACATTTGGACATATTTTATGTCAAAATAAGCTCATTTTTACACAAATATTTTATTGTGTCCTTCTTCTCTTCTATATATTAAAAATTTAGTGTAAAAATCAACTTATTTTGACTTAAAAAATGTCCAAATGTGTCTAAATTTGTTAAAATTTGCTAAGCATGAGTGTATAAACCAATTGATGTATTAGGAGAGCAGAAGTATTATAAGATATTACTAAAAATAAATATATTAAATTAAAAGAGCGTTAAATGCAAGGCCTTATCTTCACATAGCAAGATAAGCTTTCGATAAAAGCTTTTACTTAACGCTCTTTGCGAATTTAATTTAATATTTTTATTTTTAGTGATATCCTATGACACTTCTGCTCTCCTAATACATCAACTGGCTTATACACCGATTATTAACTACTTTTTACAAATTTGGACACATTTGGACATGTTTTGTGTCAAAGAAAGCTGATTTTTACACTAAACTTTTTAATTAGAAGGAATAGAGGGTCGATATAAAATAAAGGGATATTCGAGACGTTAAGGAAAGACACCTATCAATAAAAAGCCTATTATCACCCCCTTAATCAAAACTATAATAAAATAAACCCAAATTATCAAATCTGCAAATTCTATTTCGGACTGTAGAGGGTTTATTTAGCAACATTTAAGGGATGTTAAATAATTAATAGAATTAATTAATGATTATCTATCGTTTCCAGTAATTAAATTAATTAGAAGTGCTCTAATAAAGCTAAAAATTGCAAAAATAACTCTTATGGTATTTTAACACAGAGAAGAAAATGCTCGAAAATTTCAAATTTTGCGACTTGGTGACAGGATCACAGGAGTTAAATAAGATGTTAAAATAAAATAAAAACAAAATATTCAATTTATTATAAAGAGCATTAAATGTTCGGCCTTATCCTCACATAGCAAGATAAGCTTTCGATAAAAGCTTTTACGTAACGCTCTTTGCGAATTTAATTTAATATTTTTATTTTTAGTGATATCCTATAACACTTCTGCTCTCCTAATACATCAATTGGTTTATAGACTAATTCTTAGCAAATTTTAACAAATTTGGACACATTTGGACATATTTTATGTCAAAATAAGCTGATTTGTACACAAATATTTAATTTTGTCCTTCTTCTCTTCTATATTAAAACTTTAGTGCAAAAATCAACTTATTTTGACATAAAAAATGTCCAAATGTGTCCAAATTTGTTAAAATTTGCTAAGCATGAGTGTATAAACCAATTGATGTATTAAGAGAGCAGAAGTATTACAAGATATTACTAGAAATAAAAATACTAAATTAAAAGAGCATTAAATGCAAGGCCTTATTTTCACATAACAAGATAAGGTTTCGATAAAAGCTTTTGCGTAAAGCTCTTTGCGAATATAATTTAATAATTTATTTTTAGTGATATCCTATAACACTTCTGCTCTCCTAGTACATCAACTGGTTTATACACTGATTCTTAGCCAATTTTAACACATTTTGACACATTTGGACATATTTTATGTCAAAATAAACTGATTTTTACACAAATATTGTATTTTGTCCTTTCATCTCTTCTATATTAAAAGTTTAGTGTAAAAATTAACTTATTTTGACTTAAAAAATGTCCAAATGTGTCTAAATTTGTCAAAATTTGCTAAGCATGAGTGTATAAACCAATTGATGTATTAGGAGAGCAGAATTATAAGATATTACTAAAAATAAAAAGATTAAATTAAAAGAGCATTAAATGCAAGGCCGTATCTTCACATAGCAAGATAAGCTTTCGATAAAAGCTTTTACTTAACGCTCTTTGCGAATTTAATTTAATATTTTTATTTTTAGTGATATCTGATATCCTATGACACTTCTGCTCTCCTAATACATCAACTGGCTTATACACCGATTATTAACTACTTTTTACAAATTTGGACACATTTGGACATGTTTTGTGTCAGAGAAAACTGATTTTTACACTAAACTTTTTAATTAGAAGGAATAGAGGGTTGATATAAAATAAAGGGATAGTCGAGACGTTAAGGAAAGACACCTATCAATAAAAAATCTATTATCATCCCCCTAATCAAAACTATAATTAAATAAACCCAAATTATCAAATCTTCAAATTTTATTTCGGGCTGTAGTGTAGAGGGTTTATTTTGCAACATTTAAGGGATGTTAATTAATTATTAGAATTAATTAATGAATATCTATCGTCTTCAGTAATTAAATTAGTCAGAAGTGCTCTAATAAAGCTTAACAATTGCAAAAATAACTCTTATGGGATTTTAACATAGAGAAGAAAATGCTCGAAAATTTCAATTTTTACGACTTGGTGACAGGATCGCAGGAGTTAAATAAGATGTTAAAATAATATAAAAATAAAATATTAAATTTATTTAAAAGAGCATTAAATACACTGCCTTATCTTCACGTAACATAAGCTTTCATAAGCTTTGATAAGCTTTTTATAAAAACTTTTCGTTAAAGCTCTCTGCAAATTTTATGTTATATTTTTAGAGATGTCCTATAACACTTCTGCTATCCTAATACATTAACTGGTATACGTTTAAATAAATATAGGGGTATTTTTATAATATGAGATAAAAATAGTGGTAATTTAAAAAAAATTTTATTTTAATACTTTTAATTATTTACATTTCACTTGCATAAATTTAAACAATGTATTTTATTGTAAATCTTAATTGTAACTAATTAAATGAAGTCATTATTTAAACAATTACAATTTCTTAAACTAATGTACTATACGAAAATAATAATTAACGAGCATGTAGTAATTCCATTAATAAAATTAACATTTTCTTTCAATGGTTCAAAGTTTCAAAGAATTTTGAAACACTAAAACTTAGTAAAAAGTATTCAATAATAAATTCGATTTTTTGTGCTTAATTTTGAAGTTATTGATTTAAAACATTGTAGTAATCATATCAATTTTAGTGTTTTTTAGACCAACTGTTTTTTACAATTCATTAAAATTAAATTTTAAGTATATAATTTACAAATAATTATTAATTAGTAAATTGCATTTTCTACACTTATTTATGAAGTTTTTGATTAACAACTTGGTAGGAACACTTAGAATAATATTAGGAACAAGTTCCAATCAAAAAAAAATTCAAAAATCAAAGTTGATTTTCAACAAGAGTAACCCTTAAATTTCTAAAAACTGAAGATCTGTGTTACTGATAAAAAAGTCAACTTATGGCGAAACTCGGCCTTTTATTGACTTTTTGAACCACGTGACAACCCCACTCTACAGATTAGTGTACAATTTAACATTCATTTTATAGTGGGGCGTGCTAAGAAAGTTGTCTATCTATTTAGGCGTAATATTAAACAAAATTGTAGGTACACAAGTATTTAAATTAAACTTAAAATTAATAAGTAATTAATAAACAATTACGGCTGTTTAACGATATTTCAAGAAATTATTTACTATATAAAGTAATTTTTTTATTATTTTCTATTGAAATAGCAATCCCATAAGTTAAGTTTATATGGATGTGATTCTAATTTAAATTTCTTTAAATATTGTTAAAAAAAGAACTTTAAGTAAATTTTAAAATGTACATGTAATGTACAGTAATTATTATGATCTTTGTGATGCTAACAACAACTCTTCAATTACCAATTAATTCTGAACACGTTTAGTATTTTTTAAAATTAAATTAAAGTACATTTATGTAATTACCAAAAAAGTTCTTGTTTACAAGTTAATTGAACATACAATGTAATGTATTAAATAAAATATAAGCATTCATACACACTATCTAGTATTTTTTACTTAAGGTGCGCGTCCTGCCTATACGGAGTATATAGGGAAACATGCGGTCAGTAAAATGAGTTAATCTCCCGCATTTTTTAAACAATCAAGTTGAAAAAATTCTATCATAAATTAGATAAAATTATCTACCTATTGCATGTTTTTTCAAAGTCCTTAAGATTCTCTAAGTACCCAAAAACAAAATCACAAACTTCGACATTTTTTAGCATCTAAAATTCTGCAAAATAGTGATAGTTTTGGTATAATTAATAAGAAATATAGAGATATTTCAACTTATAAAATATATTGACTGGGTAACCTGTTATATTAGCTTTCATTTAAAACAAATTTTATCAAAATTGATGCTCGCATTCAAAAGATTAACTCATTTTTTGCAAATTGTCGTAGCAACGACAATAACTTGCTCAGCTCTCTGTAATATACAATTATTATTATCACAAAATGGTCCCATAAAATGTAGCTTCTTAAATGCAGATGGTTTACCAAAAAGCCTGGAAAGATCTAGATACTGGTATTTTACGTAAACGCCACCCTTAAAGTAATTATTACAATTCATGAAAATCGAATTATAAGTATAAAGTTAACAAATAATAATTCATTAGTAAATTGATATTTTTGTGCTTAATTTTAGAGATTTTAATTTAAAATTGCGTAGGATTACTTAGAATAGTATTAGGAACAACTTCCAATTAAAAAAAATTTCAAAAACAAAGTCGATTTTCAACAAGAGTAACCCTTGAATGTACAATGATTTTTGTCTTCATAATGCTAACAGGTCTCAAACTACAAATTCTGAACATAATGAAAATAAAAAAGTACATATATCTTTTCATAATGCTAATAACTACAAATCGTAAAAAAACATCAAACTACAAGTTCTACATTAATAACTTCACATAAACTTCAATCGCTTGTTCTTCATTTTGCTTATATATTAAATTAATTAAAATTTTCATTGCTATTACCATTGTTTTGCTTTTAAAGGATCCCTCACACGATTTAGCTTTCTGAAATGCAAGAACAAAATTCTATTAGAAATAAGCAAACAATTAATTAATAAGTAGAACACTTCTATAATCTATGATCATATTACTACATTGATGACATGGTCATTAATTTAATCTAATTAAATCAACTCATCTAATTATTGTGTAAAAAATTAAATATTAATTTAATAATAATAATTATTTATTAGTGAATTGAATTTTGTACACGTGAGTATGAAATTTTTGATTTAAAACTTAGGAATACTTAGAATAATATTAAGAACAAATTCCAATTAAAGGAATTTGAAAATTCCAAGCTCATTTTCACATACCAGTAACGAGTAAGTAAATTTGGTATATTATACTGATTGTACCCATAAAATTTTATGCTTACTGAATTCAGTATGTGTATTTTATACCTTTTCTTGCTCGATCCGATCTAAATGTTTGTTTATTGTGAAATCTGTTCTCAGTTTTGTCACTATCGTGTTCGTTTAACGTAAAATTGAGCATTCGAAGCATAATCTGAACGCTCGGAATTTATAGATAGAGTATACGGATTATAAGGCATAAGCAAGCAGCCAGCATTCATCAATAAATTTTTATCAAAATTTAAATACATACATCTGACAGAAATCTGCATCTGCTCGCTCTGCTCTGTAAGGAACCAAACCAAATGCAGTAATTGTACCTCAAAGTTTTATTAACAAAAAGGGTAAATAATTGTTATAATTTGTGATAAAAGTTTTAAATATATTTGAAATGATAAATTAAACTTTTCTTTTTTTGTATACTCACTTAAAATTTTTATATGCTTCTGTTATCGTAGGTTCGATAACATCTATTATAAGTTACAAAATTTTCGAGTAACAACTGCATTCTATATGAAGGAACTTCAATATTTTCTTTTGCATCATTTGAATTTTCTTAAAGTTCGTTATAATAGCGAGAAGTCACAGATTCTTAAATGTTAGCAGGTGGCATCGATACCTAAAAAAACACAAATTGAGCTACATGACATTTGACAAGAAGAGAGATATTCAAGAAAATGAGGTTAAAATTCTTTTGCAAACTTTTAAAAACTTATAAACTTCCATTCTTTACTTACTTTAAAATCCTTAGATGTAATATAATTTTACAATTATCAAGTTCTACCTTTACGTATGTCAATTGACAATGGATGAAAACGGCTTAACATTCCATCACAATTTTTACGTCCCAACACTAGCAATTCATCTCATCCCAAAGCTCCAACTCGTCTTCTTACCTAAGCAAAACGTTAGTAATTAGTAATTACTAATAATTTATAATCTTAACAATTTAGGTTAAAATGTTTACATAACAGGTGTAGATCTTTTGTTGCTTCTAATTTATTTTTCTACCAATTTGCACTTGCAAATAAACGAAAGTAGTAGGTTTTTCGCACTGTGCAAATGAACTATCGATACTTTTTAGTGACATCTATATATAGAGTAAAGAATTAATAATCGATGCCAATAAAGCAGTGCTCTGTAATAATGTTATTTTGTTTCTTTTTTTGATGGTAGATGGAGGTATTGAAGTGTCAAATTATTATAGAGCACTACATTATTGGCATCGATTATTAATTCCTTACTCTATAATATAGATGTCACTAAAAAGTGAAGATTCATTCATTCATTTGCATAGTGGGAAAAACCTACTACTTTAGTTAATTTTCAAGTGCAAATTGATAGAAAAATAAAATAATAGCAGCAAAAGAACTACGCCATTAATTTAAATTTATAAAATTTCGTAAAAATGAAATTAAACACTTTTGAAGGAATTATTAATACTTCTATAATAATTTTAATTGCTATTGAAGTTCAAGTTTCAAATCATTAGAAATATTTCTTTACTGTAGGTACTTAATGAATTAATTAAAACTGTAAGGCCTACCTCAGTTGCTTTTAAAGAAGTATTCATTTACTCCAAGAAGTGTTGATAATGCTGCTAAATTCTGTATTATCCAACTAAAGCTCCCAATGGTTTAGATTTCAAAATAGCTTTAACAAACAACAGCACAAGAGAATCTATACACTAAAATGAAGTATTTAAATAAATTGTCGACAATAATAAGTTCTTGCTTACAGTCAAAATCTCTTGCTTTTGAATGAAAGAAAGTAAAATTAATAAATGCCCCTCTTGCGATCCAGTAAGAAATAATCGTAGGGATGTATATAAAATTCCATTTACTAAAAGAAGTGTTGATAATGCTGCTAAAATCTGCATTATCCAACTAAAGCTTCCAATGGTTTAGATTTCAAAATAGCTTTAACAAACAACAGCACAAGAGAATCCATACACTAAAATGAAGTATTTAAATAAAATTGTCGACAATAATAAGTTCTTGCTTACAGTCAAAATCTCTTGCTTTTGAATGAAAGAAAGTAAAATTAATAAATGCCCCTCTTGCGATCCAGTAAGAAATAATCGTAGGGATGTATATAAAATTCCATTTACTAAAAGAAGTGTTGATAATGCTGCTAAAATCTGTATTATCCAACTAAAGCTTCCAATGGTTTAGATTTCAAAATAGCTTTAACAAACAACAGCACAAGAGAATCCATACACTAAAATGAAGTATTTAAATAAAATTGTCGACAATAATAAGTTCTTGCTTACAGTCAAAATCTCTTGCTTTTGAATGAAAGAAAGTAAAATTAATAAATGCCCCTCTTGCGATCCAGTAAGAAATAATCGTAGGGATGTATATAAAATTCCATTTACTAAAAGAAGTGTTGATAATGCTGCTAAAATCTGCATTATCCAACTAAAACTTCCAATGGTTTAGATTTCAAAATAGCTTTAACAAACAACAGCACAAGAGAATCCATACACTAAAATGAAGTATTTAAATAAAATTGTCGACAATAATAAGTTCTTACTTACAGTCAAAATCTCTTGCTTTTGAATGAAAGAAAGTAAAATTAATAAATGCCCCTCTTGCGATCCAGTAAGAAATAATCTTAGGGATGTATATAAAATTCCATTTACTCCAAGAAGTGTTGATAATGCTGCTAAAATCTGTATTATCCAACTAAAGCTTCCAGCAATGGTTTAGATTTCAAAATAGCTTTAACAAACAACAGCACAAGAGAATCCATACACTAAAATGAAGTATTTAAATAAAATTGTCGACAATAATAAGTTCTTACATACAGTCAAAATCTCTTGCTTTTGAATGAAAGAAAGTAAAATTAATAAATGCCCCTCTTGCGATCCAGTAAGAAATAATCTTAGGGATGTATATAAAATTCCATTTACTCCAAGAAGTGTTGATAATGCTGCTAAAATTGTATTATCCAACTAAAGCTTCCAGCAATGGTTTAGATTTCAAAATAGCTTTAACAAACAACAGCACAAGAGAATCCATACACTAAAATAAAGTATTTAAATAAAATTGTCCACAACAATAAGTTCTTGCTTACAGTCAAAATCTCTTGCTTTTGAATGAAAGAAAGTAAAATTAATAAATGCCCCTCTTGCAATCCAGTAAGAAATAATCGTAGGGATGTATATAAAATTCCTTTTACTCCCTCCAAGAAATGTTGATAATGCTGCTAAAATCTGTATTATCCAACTAAAGCTCCCAATGGTTTAGATTTCAAAATAGTTTTAACAAACAACAGCACAAGAGAATCCATACACTAAAATGACGTATTTAAATAAAATTGTCGACAATAATAAGTTCTTACTTACAGTCAAAATCTCTTGCTTTTGAATGAAAGAAAGTAAAATTAATAAATGCCCCTCTTGCGATCCAGTAAGAAATAATCTTAGGGATGTATATAAAATTCCATTTACTCCAAGAAGTGTTGATAATGCTGCTAAAATCTGTATTATCCAACTAAAGCTTCCAGCAATGGTTTAGATTTCAAAATAGCTTTAACAAACAACAGCACAAGAGAATCCATACACTAAAATGAAGTATTTAAATAAAATTGTCGACAATAATAAGTTCTTACATACAGTCAAAATCTCTTGCTTTTGAATGAAAGAAAGTAAAATTAATAAATGCCCCTCTTGCGATCCAGTAAGAAATAATCTTAGGGATGTATATAAAATTCCATTTACTCCAAGAAGTGTTGATAATGCTGCTAAAATTGTATTATCCAACTAAAGCTTCCAGCAATGGTTTAGATTTCAAAATAGCTTTAACAAACAACAGCACAAGAGAATCCATACACTAAAATAAAGTATTTAAATAAAATTGTCCACAACAATAAGTTCTTGCTTACAGTCAAAATCTCTTGCTTTTGAATGAAAGAAAGTAAAATTAATAAATGCCCCTCTTGCAATCCAGTAAGAAATAATCGTAGGGATGTATATAAAATTCCTTTTACTCCCTCCAAGAAATGTTGATAATGCTGCTAAAATCTGTATTATCCAACTAAAGCTCCCAATGGTTTAGATTTCAAAATAGTTTTAACAAACAACAGCACAAGAGAATCCATACACTAAAATGACGTATTTAAATAAAATTGTCGACAATAATAAGTTCTTACTTACAGTCAAAATCTCTTGCTTTTGAATGAAAGAAAGTAAAATTAATAAATGCCCCTCTTGCGATCCAGTAAGAAATAATCTTAGGGATGTATATAAAATTCCATTTACTCCAAGAAGTGTTGATAATGCTGCTAAAATCTGTATTATCCAACTAAAGCTTCCAGCAATGGTTTAGATTTCAAAATAGCTTTAACAAACAACAGCACAAGAGAATCCATACACTAAAATGAAGTATTTAAATAAAATTGTCGACAATAATAAGTTCTTACATACAGTCAAAATCTCTTGCTTTTGAATGAAAGAAAGTAAAATTAATAAATGCCCCTCTTGCGATCCAGTAAGAAATAATCTTAGGGATGTATATAAAATTCCATTTACTCCAAGAAGTGTTGATAATGCTGCTAAAATTGTATTATCCAACTAAAGCTTCCAGCAATGGTTTAGATTTCAAAATAGCTTTAACAAACAACAGCACAAGAGAATCAATCCATACACTAAAATGAAGTATTTAAATAAAATTGTCGACAATAATAAGTTCTTACATACAGTCAAAATCTCTTGCTTTTGAATGAAAGAAAGTAAAATTAATAAATGCCCCTCTTGCGATCCAGTAAGAAATAATCTTAGGGATGTATATAAAATTCCATTTACTCCAAGAAGTGTTGATAATGCTGCTAAAATTGTATTATCCAACTAAAGCTTCCAGCAATGGTTTAGATTTCAAAATAGCTTTAACAAACAACAGCACAAGAGAATCAATCCATACACTAAAATGAAGTATTTAAATAAAATTGTCGACAATAATAAGTTCTTACTTACAGTCAAAATCTCTTGCTTTTGAATGAAAGAAAGTAAAATTAATAAATGCCCCTCTTGCGATCCAGTAAGAAATAATCTTAGGGATGTATATAAAATTCCATTTACTCCAAGAAGTGTTGATAATGCTGCTAAAATCTGTATTATCCAACTAAAGCTTCCAGCAATGGTTTAGATTTCAAAATAGCTTTAACAAACAATAGTACAAGAGAATCCATACACTAAAATGAAGTATTTAAATAAAATTGGCGACAATAATAAGTTCTTACTTACAGTCAAAATCTCTTGCTTTTGAGTGAAAGAAAATAAAATTAATAAATGCCCCTCTTGAGATCCAGTAAGAAGTAATCATGAGAATGTATATAAGTTCCATTTACTCCAAGAAGTGTTGATAATGCTATAAAAATCTGTATTATCTAACTAAAGCCCACAATGGTTAAGATTTCAAAATATATTTAACAAACAGTGGCACAAGAGAATCCATACACTAAAAGAAAAGAAGTAGTTAAATAAAATGGTCGAGCTTAATAAGTTCTTGCTTACAATTAAAAATTCCTTGCTTTGATCATATATGAATTTCAATAGTATATCTAATCCATTGTTCATTAGCCGTATGTTGAATCGTGGCCAACGATAGAACAAGCCGCAGCACTACTAATAAAACTCGACGTGATGTCACGATAGAAGTCGTAAGTTCGCTATCCTTGCCATGCTATTTCAGTGCATTTTAACACTATTTTTTGATTGTAGATGCTATTATAAATTTTTTTTATTTGTAAATTATTGCTAGATAAGTAATATAGGAGTGCTCAGAAGTCAATCAGTGTAGGTCAATAAAAAAATAGCAACAAAAATTGAGATAATTCAGTGTTTTACTAATAAATGAGTTGTAAAAAACACCAATGCTTCTAAATATATAAAAAGAACATACCAATAGTGACTTTCCTGCTTTGTCAACTGCAAGTTTTAACAAATAAGTGGTTTTTGAGCCATGTAAAGTCAATTTCATAATAAAATGACTTACACTGATTGACTTCTGAACACTCGATAGTCTTAGTCATTATTATAAACACTTATTTGAAAAATAAATTTCATTTTAAGAGAAATAGTGATTAAATACCTTTATGAGATGCAAGTTTTATTTACATGATTTTATCAAAAAAATTTTCAAGTAAAAGTATACTTGTGTTATATCATTGAAAAGAGAAAAAAAATCTCTATCAAATACGACTAAAAAATAAGTAGGATTGTATTTAAAAAAGTAGACGATTGCGCCCTAGCGCCTCCAGCATCGGTAGAAAAAAAAAATTAATTTTGCAGGAAGGTAGCTAATAATTTGTTAAAGAACTTTTATTCCAAGGTTTTTTTGTTAAAATCAATAATAACGCCTCTATAACCATTATTCTATAATTCTAGTATTGTGTATATGCATATTTATGACTTCTACTGACAGGACCTGAATCAAGTGCTGCTGCCTGTTCTATCGTTGGCCACGGTTGAATGCATCAGATCGTTTAAAAGCTTTTGGTATTGTTAAAGATATTCTTAGACCTTTGAATATCCAATTTTACGCTTTGCTAAAAAATACCAATGGGAGAAAATTAAAAAAATTAGTTAACATGAATTACTTCTACAAATTACCTAACAGAAACGAAAGTTTTACTTCAGATTAGTTTGTTATGAACACCGTACACGCATTTTCAAACTTGAAGTATATCTATCACTAATCAAAGAGCACTTGCAGTGAATAGAGTGGTCCTCTTGTAATCAATCAGCTCAGTAAGTTCTGCAAAATTCTCCATTAATATTAAAGCATTAACCTCCCTTACTGCTACCAGAAAGAAATTGTTTCGACTTGGCCGAGCTTCATCAAAACCTTCCATAGCACATTTGGAGGAAGGGAGTGCTTATCACTATCTATTATCTTTATCACTAAAATTGATGCGACAAGATAAGACCAAACACATTTTCGTTCTGACGCATCGCATCAGCTCGGCCAACAGGTTCTGATATCGGTCTGTCTACTATAATATAAGCAAGAAATAATTTAATTTTACTAACAGTTATACTCATGGCCTTGACATCTAGGGTGCATACTAATAAATTTAGAATGCAAGTCTTTTTTGATTAGCAACAGTTATTTAGCTCCATTGTTGCATAAATAGCTCTCAATTTCTCACAGCTTTCTCAATATTCATTCTGTTGGCTGCACCGATTAGTCGAACTAAACTCTTCTGTTGGTGAAGATTCATGCAATTGAAATCAGTTATTTGACAAACTTTAGAAGTGTTAATTACATAAGTGACACTAAGAGAAGAAATATACATTACACTACCCAATTATTAGCATTACGTACTATCTACTGTTAATTTCCTTTGAATCTAAAAATGTAGTTGACAGTTGAGTAGTTTTGTAGGTTATTGTGCTTATGTTTGGTGGTTATTGCAGTGATCTACTTACCTATGTAGCTATATTAGGTCGCTGTAAAATGTAAAGATAACGTCATCTAATTTATCGTCGTCTTTATAGATGGAGCCACCGACATTTTTAATTATCGTTAGGCAACCTGTAAAACGCCAAATCTTTTTGTGTATATGAAAAAAGCTATCCTATAGGCGTAATCCTTAATAAAATGATATATTTCGACTTTTTGGTTTTCAAGTGTTTAAAAACTGAAGAAAGTCTTAAAAGGTGTTGATCTATATTCACAAAGACTAGAAATGCACACATGTAACCGAATACCAGAAGATCACTTGTGCTCTCCAAAGCAAGAGAAATTTTTAAAAATCAGTAAATAATAATTGATGACTAGGAGGATTAAATGTAATAGGCATAGTCGGTAAGCCGGGAATTTGAAATGGAAAAGATTCGGCGTATGACTGTTTATTGGGAATTTTAATGATTCGTCTAGTATTTTTCATCACGACGACTTTACTATCGTTTTGTTTGTAATTTTCGTCTCGAAGACGTCCTAACAATATTTGTGCCATCGCATTATTACCCCAAGCTAATAATTTTCCACTATTATCCATAGCAATAGTAAAATCGGGACCGCATGAGACGTACATAAACTTCTGATTAAGCAATCCTACATTATCTTGATCATTTAATTTAAGAGAATTTATTTCGTCGTTCATATTTTTGCAAGTTTTCCACAATGCAATATGGCCGAGTGACGAAAATCAACGGCTACTTGATCGATTGGGTCTTTTTCGGAACCTGTATAAATGCAAACTGGGAGTTTCCGAGGGTGGAAATGTTTCGTTCTATTTTCACCTTGCTTACTGAGTTTTGATTGCAGCAAACGTACTTCTTGCGGTGTAGCACCCCATACATAAACAGCTTCATCCATACGAACAGCAATCTAATGCAATAAGTGTCAGAAGATTAAAATTTAGTAAAATAACATCAGTACGTACCGGAAAAATAGAATTTATAAAGAACAAAATTAGATAGATAATGACAATTTGTGTAGGAACTGAAACTATGACACTCATACCTACCAGTAATGTAAAGTTACCGTAATTTACAATTCTCGGGTATTTTATTTTGAAAATGGTAAATTACCATCGTAATTTACCGCCGAGAATATGCAGTACTGGAAACTTACAACTACATCATTGCAGTATTTTAATTAAAGGTAATTTAAAACGGTGAATTACCGGTAAATTACGATATTCAGCTCGTAATTTACGGCATAAATTACAACTAACATCCCTGCCCAACTATATGGTAATTAACGGTAACTGAAAACTGTCAAGTAGCGGTGAATTACGATATGCAGTTCGTAATTTACGGCATAAATTACAGCTAACATCTCTCCCCAAATATATGGTAATTAACGGTAATTGAACGCGATCAAGTAGCGGTAAAGTACGATATTCAGTTCGTAATTTACGGTATTACGTTCGTAATTGACGGCAAAAATTAAAACTTACATCACTGCCCAACTATATGGTAATTAACGGTAATTGAAAACGATAAAGTAGCGGTGAATTACAATATTCAGTTCGTAATTTACGGTATTACGTTCGTAATTCACGGCAAAATTAAAACTTACATCCCTGCCCAACTATATGGTAATTATGGGAATTAAAAACGATCAGGTAGCGGTAAATTACGATATTCAGTTCGTAATTTACGGTATTACGTTCGTAAATTGCTGCATAAATTTCAACTAACATCCCTGCCCAACTATATGGTAATTAACGGTAATTGAAAACAGTAAAGTAGCGGTAAATTACGATATTAAGTTCGTAATTTACGGTATTACGTTCGTAATTCACGGCAAAATTAAAACTTACATCCCTGCCCAACTATATGGTAATTATGGGAATTAAAAACGATCAGGTAGCGGTAAATTACGATATTCAGTTCGTAATTTACGGTATTACGTTCGTAAATTGCTGCATAAATTACAACTAACATCCCTGCCCAACTATATGGTAATTAACGGTAATTGAAAACAGTAAAGTAGCGGTAAATTACGATATTAAGTTCGTAATTTACGGCATAGGTTACAACTAACGTCCCTGCCCAACTATACTGTAATTACCGTTAATTGAAAACGGTAAAGTAGCGTTATTATGTACCGTAAATTACGATATTAAGTTCGTAATTTACAGCATAAATTACAACTAACATCCCTGCCCAACTATATGGTAATTAACGGTAATTGAAAACAGTAAAGTAGCGGTAAATTACGATATTAAGTTCGTAATTTACGGTATTACGTTCGTAATTTACGGCATAAATAACAACTAACATCCCTGCCCGACTATATGGTAATTAACCAATTAATTAAGTTCGTAATTTACGGCATAGGTTACAACTAACGTCCCTGCCCAACTATACTGTAATTACCGTTAATTGAAAACGGTAAAGTAGCGTTAAAAAAGGATAAAAAATTTAAAATTAAAAAATAATAACTAACAAAAGGACCTTTAATTTTTCTGTAAAATAATGAAGAATAAGGTAGATTTTCAATTAAAAAAAATTCAGTGCAATTCTTGCACCCTTACTATTTTTTAGCTATAGTGAGCCTAGCAGGCTTCACCCGTTGGCTCGTGTGATTCTAGACCCACCCGTTGGATGGAGGGTTAAACCTTTGAAATGCTAGTTTTTTGTCACACTAATTTAAATTCGAATAGGTACTAATTTCAAAATCGGCAAATTTTTACTTTTGGTCCCAGGAATTCGCTGCAAAATTTTTCAGTTCGCTCCTGGTTTAACCTGTTTGTTTAAACCACGATCATCTACAGAGTTCATCTACGTTCATTTCGTATATCTACAAGGTAGATGAGCGTGGTTTTTACTTTTTCGCTAGTTTTTGGTTTTTTACTCTTTGAATTTATTATACACGTGGCAACAATGAATTTACTTTTCCTTACAAAAACAGTGGCAACAGTGCAGCTAAACGTCATTTTTTTCCACTTCTATATTTTAACCTCACTTTCTAATATTTAAAAATAAATAATTTAATATTGTGAGATAAATCTTCTAAAGCAGTATAAACAGCAAATTAATTTTTAAGTTATTAATCTGACAATTTTACACGGTATGTATTTCAAATAGTAATTGTTAACTGTAACATTTTCATTCGATTAGTTTTTGAAGTTAGAACATTTTTGTAGGTATTTCAAATATATAATGTTACATAATATAAGAGCTTTTGTTAAACTTACTAGAAGGTATTGTTCAAGCGTGCCATCAACAAATGTATTGGAACAATTAAAAGAACGTACTCTTATACGAGTTTCTGGTACGGATATTGCCGATTACTTGCAAGGCTTAATAACAAACGATATACAACATTTAAATCATGGAATGGGTAGTATGTACACTTTGTTTTTAAATACCAAAGGTCGCGTTATGTACGATTCAATAATTTATCGAACTAATGAAGATAATACTTATTTAATTGAGTGCGATTTGGAAGTTGTTAATTCATTACAGAAACATTTAAAATTGTATAGGGTTAAACGTAAAATTGATGTACAAAGTTTATCTGATACTTTTAAAATTTATTGCTTGTTCAATCCTACAATATCAAAGGACAGCAAAACCGAATCTGACGATAGTAATATTAAGAAATTAGATGGTTTGATTGTACCTTGTACTGCTCTAAAAGAAAGTTTACCGATTAAGTCAGGTAGTTGTAAAATTTGGAAAGATTTATTAGTATATCAAGACCCTCGTATAGCACATTTGGGTTCTCGTATAATTGCACCTTCTAGTTTCATATTTGATCAAACAACCGCTGATCAATTTTTAGTTGAAATGTCTCCAAATCCAAAGCTCACGTATCGTAAATTACGTTATCACTTGGGTGTTGGTGAAGGTGTTCAAGATTTACCACCAGGCAATTGTTTACCGTTAGAATCAAATGGAGATTATTTGCATGGAATTAGTTTTCACAAAGGCTGTTACATTGGCCAAGAACTAACTGCTAGAACGCATCATACTGGTGTAATTAGAAAACGTTTAATGCCTCTATATTTTACAAAAGCTGTAACTGAATTACCCAAAGAACAAGCAATACTAAATGAAAGTGTAAATTTGGGTAAATTAAGAGGTGTTGAAAATAATGTAGGCCTTGCTTTATTGAGGATTTCTAAAGCAATCGAACTGGAAAAAATTGGTATTGGAGATGGATTTGCTAATACAAAAAAACCTTCGTGGTGGCCGCTTGAATTACCTAAAGAAAAAGTTGCTAATATACAAAAAAGTTGAAACTAGTCATTCTTGTTAAGTTTTTGTAATGTAAAGTTTTATAAAATAAATTATAAATTTATTCAGGGATATTTTCTTACATTGATTCTAACTTACAAAAGCTATGGAGATGTTCAACACTAGAATTTATTTTGCTATAGAAAATAAGTGCCAATGTACTATCTGCACCTATCTGTACGAGTTTTTTTCGTTTTGTGCTCAAAAAAACTGTAGCTGCCCTTTACTGTAACGTGATATTTTCATGTAACATCCATTAATGTTAACACTTGACTTATTTAATGAAGTTCCAGAATTAAATAACCTAAATAACCAATTAATGAATTTTATTGTTGACATCTCGATTTCTCTCAAGATTTTATAGTGAATAATATAAGTTTATTAGGTACATTTTAATCCCATAGTTATTTGCTATGAGTGATTTGAAAAATGAGGAAGTAAAAGATCCAGATATTGCAACAGGATCACAAGTTGAACATGAAGAAATCACAGAAACAAAATACTTTCAATGTGCTACATGTTTGCTAAAAGAAAAGTACGAATATTTCGGCAAAAGTCCATCTTTTGTTAAAGATTATAAGTTTGAAGAAGACGTTTACATAATTGAAGATCCATTTTTACCACCCAAACGAGGCGAATTTCTAGTATTAGGTGCTCATTGTATTAAATGTTGTAAAAGCGTATGTAAGGACGTTAATTGCAGTTTTTATTTTGATGGAACTTATTGCATTAAATGTGCTAAAGAAAGTAACACACATTTCCCTCCTCCAGTTCGAGAAAAGTTAAATAAAATTATTCTATCTTAAGTTTTAACTGGTTTTATATTTTATTAAAATTTTTTAGTTGTTCGAGGAGCAATTTTTTGGCTTAATTTCATTTTATTGATAACATCCCTGCTAACTTTAGACTTCTGCAAAAGAAAATTTTATTTACATTTTTGCAAACATTCTTACAGATATCACAATTTACCTTCTTATTCTTCGAAGCCTTTTTGCCACGATAAACACTTTTTTTTTCAGTTATAGTTTGTTGGGGAACATCACGTTTTTTTGTTTTTTTGCCTGTTTTCTCTTTGTGTTCTTTTGATTTGCCCGTATAGTTTAAATTCTATTCAAGAATAATGATTAAATTAATACAACTTACTGTGACCACTTAATGGATTATTTTTAAATTTAAAAATAAATAATTCAAGATCATAATTATACCTGTTTCCTGTTTTTACTTTTCTGTTCCTGATATCTCTTAATTCTTACAACTTTCTTTTTGATTGTTACTTCATCTAACTCCAGTGCAAGTTCAACAGAATCTGCACATTCAAAATTTACGTAGCCTATTCCTAATCCAACCCCATTAGAGGAATTCCTAACTATTCGTACAGATTTTATAGCACCGCAAGATTCAAATGTTGACCATAAATCCTCATCTTCAGCTTCTGTAATTTATATACTTCATTAAAAACCCCTTGGGGAAAGTTTTATGCCCTCACCAAATGACAAGTTGCCAATAAATATGGCTTTACTTTTCTCCGGTTTATTGACATCATCACACAATTCAACACGAAGGTGATGCTCTTTATATTTAAAACCATTTAATGCTAAGGCTTTTAGTGCATCTTCTCGGCTTACAAACCTACAATTCAATAGTAAATCAAGAGTTTAAAATCAGTATAACTGAAACATACACAACATATGCATGTAAAGTGGTTCTTTTAGGATGAAACATTTTTTTAATTGCTGCTACACGTTTTGATAGTAAGGGAGTAGATGGTGCAACGCCTCGTAATCTAACTGACTGTATTTTACCATACTTTGCGAACAATTTATTGATTTGATATTTTGTTACGGTAACGGAAACATTTCCCACAAAGACAGTACGTGAATCTGCTTCTATTTTAGCATTCAATTGTTCTTCAGTTAATTCTTTTTCATTTTGTTTAAGTTCATTATTTATTTGTTTGAATTTCTTTATAGGAACGTCATTTTGTTCATCAATCTCAACGATAGAATTTTTCATAAGCTCATCATGATTTATAACTACAATGTTATTATTTTGTTGGTTTTGAGTTTTAACATCAACTTTTCTTTTTCGTTTCTTCTGTTTACTAAAATTGATCTTTTTTAAAAAGTTGCAATTTTATATGCTTACTTACATTTTTTTAACTTCAGATGATTTCGATTGTTCTCTTGGCTGAATTTCTTGAATTTTAGGTAAAACCTGTTTTACTATTTTAAGTTTATTTGGTGTATTTTTGCCAGTGATTAAGTCTGATATGCTTCCTACAGTATATTCGGTTTTATTGGAATCTGTCATCGTCTTTATACTTTCAAACTTCTTTAAATTTCTGCAAACGTTTAGGATATATATTGAAAATTTTACAATAATATGCAAACTTACCCATTTTCCAGTTGGTTTAAGTTATTTTCCACGTTTTCTTCACCAGTAGGTATTCTTTTTTTCTTGTGAACTTTCGACAACTTTGTTCTTCCAACTATATCTGACATTTTGTTTGGTTTAGAACTTCACAAATAAATTAAGAATAACTTATTCTTATTAATGTTCTTTATTTACGTTTGACAAAATGCTTTCAAATTAAAATGTGGTTATCTTTCGCAGTAAACAGTAAGGTTATGTTTAAATCAGACAGATGTAGCCATCTTGTGACAATATTTGCAAGTCTGTACAAAAGCGGCAAACTCAAAGTTAGAAGCTTGGAACAAACTGAAACCAGAATAGCTAATTCTACAAATTCCGTCAATTCAAATAATGTAATAGCATTGCTCATTTTTGAGAATGTTTGCATAACTTGTTTAAGGCTAATTTTCACATGCAGGAAATTTTCCATGTTGGATCATTTACCATCAAGGGCCGACTTGCATCCCAATTGGAGGCCTCATTAAAATACAAAATCAGTAAGTTTCCAACAGTAAATAAATTAAAATATTTCCTAGATTTTGAGCAGAGTTGTGCATCTTAGTTTCTCATAATCCTCAACACTTTCAGAGTTTCCTTGACGTTGTCTTCTAATTTCACCAACTCGTAAGAATAAGAAGTACATTAATTGAATAGTTGAAGACCTGAAATAATTATCAAATTTTAATTGTAAGAAAAATTAATGTTTACAAATCTTTATGAAGAAATCAAAATAATAACCACAAATAAAGAATAACAGTATGTAGTGTACCTTTTATTTTAAATGTTCCATCTTAGTTCATTTTCCATAAAGGGCTCCCCTGCATCCCAATTGTAGTCCTGAGTAAAGTAGAAGATCAGTAAGTTGTTTAATAAGTTCGTTTTCCAACAGTAAAGAAATTAAAATATATTTCCTAAATTTTTAGCCTAGTTGTGCATGTGCATCTTGAAGACTACATATATGAAGACAACTATGAAGACTTACTAATTAACGAATTATTTTTTATTATAATACTTAATATTGAAATTAAATTATAGGTATAGTTTGTCCGTTTTTCGCACGTGAAGTTGCCTTCTTGATCTTTATTATCTCATTAGCAACCTACTGTGTTAGGTACCAATAAAATACAAGTAAAATCTTCGTGAAAAAGGTAAAAATGAACTTTTATGGCAAAAACAGGTATATAAACCGAGAAACCCTTTTCATGCTTCATGTAAAAGAAATTTAAAAAGATAAGAAATTTAAATATTTTGAGATATTTTGCACATTAAAAGGGTTTATACCTGCAACTACCAACAAAGTTCATTTTTACCTTTCTCTAGAAGCTTTTACACATCTTTTATTGCTACCCAGCACAGTAAGGTGCTAAAGAGATAATAAAGATGAAGAAAGCAACTTCACGTTCAAAAAACGGACAAAGTATACAAAATTTACAAATAAATATTAATTAGTAACTATAGTTTAGTCTCACAATTATAGATAGTGACTCATTTCTAATATGTGTTCACAATCTTTAGTTAGCTATAGATCGGCTTCTATTGAGATAGATGTAGAAAACACGTGCCGCTTTAATAGAATAACGTACTTTACTATAATTTGACAGAAGCCATGACAGAAGCTTAGTAGGAAAAGTGGATCCGAGTACGAACGATTGTTCATAATGCTGTACCGAAACATCTCGATGTAATCTAGTCTTCATCTATAAATGACATAACTGTCTACTTTTGTGGACAAATAGTATAGATAGGAATATTTAGAACAACTTCCAATCAAAAAAAATTCTAAAACAAAATAGTATATTAAAATACATGTCACAGATTATAGATTTATATATTTAGAAATAGATGGCCGAGTCCCCACTCTAAATGGTAACCATGTTTTAGTTCTTACCATTATCGTTGTTGGCGCTGACAACAAATTTGGTGCTTGGGGTGCTTGTAATAATAATAATTATTTTTGCTAAATTTAACTCGTTATTTTTCGTAAGCGATCGTGTTATGACCACCTCTTCATTTTTTGAACTTCCTGTGAAAATTAAAATAAAATAACTGTTCATTTTATTGTAATATATTTATTAACTAGTTGCTACAAAAATTAACGTAACAACTTGGTTTAACATTATTTACTACATTTCTACAAATTGGTCATTGCTCAACTTTGTTTTAAATTGGGTGTTTCCACAATCAACTAAGTATCAACTTAAACTTGCCTTAAATTAGGTTTTCATCCGATTTCTCTACGATGCCAATGTATTAACCAAGTTAAACCGTTTTGAAAATAGTAACTCTTCTTTTACACTCCTCGTCGAACACATCATTTATCATGCACTAAAATTCGCTCTTATTAACTTCATGATTTGAACACCGTTTTTTATTCAAACTTTAAACTGTTCTTTTCAATTTAGATGCCATATCAATACATGGTTTCTGCTTTGGGGATCACTACTCAAACATTCACACAACTGACAAATTATTTTAAAATAAACTTCAATTTTTACATTATATCACCAGTGGCGTCTCGTGGTAAAAATGATTGGGTGTGCGGAAAATAAAAAACTTACTAGTGATCTATTTATAAACAAAGTTCATTCTTTTTTCATGTTCTACCATTTTACTCCTTCCTAATTATTGATAAAATTGCTTTGTTTTCTTGAATAGGTTGAATAACAGTTTTTCAATAGATCACAAATCTGAAGGTCTAGACGATTTCCAGTTTATTTTTTAGTTTTTCCGATTTTGCCCAGAAAAAGTATTTATTTTAAACGAACAATATTCATATTAGATCAATAAGATTCTTTGGATAATAATTAAATTTGAGAGAAAAAGAAAAATTTATTTTGATACCTTATACTGCTTATTTATACTCAATAATTCAAAGACCAATGGAATTTTCCAAGTTAGCTCGTCTGGAGCGAAATCTTGACCGCTCTCTTGCTTGCTGATAGCACGTGGTTCTTTTTAGCTATACCACTATGTGCCAACGAAGAGCTGATGCAGTAACCGCTCTCTACTGTTTTTTTTTAATTTTTGAAAATTAGTAATTATTTTTAATATTTTTATTTCTATTTATTATTAAAATAAAATATTAGAAAAATTACTAACAAGGTAAATCTACCAACGTGTGTTTGTAGAGGAATATGCAATTTATTGTTTTAGATAGATAATATAATTAATTAATTAAAAATTATTTTATTTACACACAAAAATAATCTGTTCTAGCTGCTTAGAACACAAAATTATTTAAATAATTGTCAAAGTCAATTCAATTTATGAAAAAAAAATTTTACTTAGGTAATAAAGCAACGTATTTTTACATGCAAGAGCTGAATCTCCAACGCTCACCGGCCTTACTTTTAGTACGTTATGCCTCTCCCCACTAGCTCGATTTCGTTCGACTAGCAACATCTCTTGCAGAGTGTTATTTTTCCTTACCGCACACCATGTACAAATCGTGCATAAGCTTATACAGTATACCCTCCTATACCAGAATGATGAGCTTATTCAAACCGCTCTATTTCTAAACTATACCATATTTAAACTTTTATTCTCAACGTTTTTCTCATAATAATTTCTATAAATATTGAGCAAATTTTTCTGCTATAATTAATATATTAAAAAAACATTGTTACATGGAAACTTCAGGGTGAGCGGCGCACACCTAGCTCACCCCGAGAAGACGCCACTGTATATCACATTCCTACTTGATCCCTATGTATTAAATACGCGGATCTCGATGCTGCCAGCGCCATACCGTGATGGTGGTAAGAACTACCTACCCCCCTACCGATGATGGTAACCTACGTCTCACCCTAGCTCCCGCATCTATTGTAGAATATATCTCAGTTATCTGTGATACATGTGTCACAAGATAGCATTTTGACGCACGAAGGCAAATTTTGCCAGACCGACTGAAAGGAGGTCTGCAAATGCCTGAGTGCGGCAAAATCCCTTGTGACACAAGTGTTTTATACTATTTTTTCTATTTTGCAATGATTTATTTTAAAAATTGATTCTAAAAAAATCGTGTTAGAGAATTTTATTGCTTAAATTCTTAAGTTGGTCCTACTGACAGTTGACGTTTATTTAAACTTCTAAGATTTTACCAAGAGATGGCGGTAAAGTTTGTTTGATTTTAATATTTTTAACTTTAATACTAATCAATTTACGTAAAAATTACATTATTCCTTTGGTATTTATTACTTAATAAGCATTTTTTGTAATTATTTTTTAAAATTAAGAATAATTTTTACATAATTGATTTGTATCATATGTCAAAATAATTATTTTAATTACCAATGTCAACCAATCTCAAACTAAAAAAAACTAGAAACAGTACTTAAAAGTAGAACATTACAACATCGTTTTGGACGGTTTTCGATGCTGTAATGAGTATATTGTAAACGCAAAATAGAAAATAGTTATTTACGAACCATGTGTGGGAACACGATTTTCCCGCGTGAACGCTGTTTGAAAACACGAGCGACGTAGGAGCGAGTGCTTTTATCATTGCGTGAACGCGGGAAAATAGTTCACGCACGAGGATTGTACAATATTTTTTGTAACGAACAAAACCGTTATTATAATTCTTAAATAAAAGTTTTATTTGATTAGTTTTGACAATTTAGGTGCAAAGCAACCTATGACTTCATAGTCAAACTTCATTCTTACGTCAAAAAAATTCTTACTTTGACAGTTAATTCTTCTAAAAGTTGTTAAAAATTGATATTAGATGTAACGTAATAGTTTAGTTTGCGAATTTAAATGTTCTAAAATATGTTCCCTTACATTAATAAATACACATTACTTTATTTTATTACCATTTATTAGTGTTGTTTTGACAGTTTACTTCCCGGTGTAGTAGACCGGGAAACACTGTTTCCCAGTCGACCACAGAGTGCGTCAAACGTCACTTTCGAAGCAGTGAGTACAAAAAATTGATTTTTCACACCGGGCTCGGATCATAAGTGCTGATAAGCTTAATTAACATTAATTTATTTACTTATTAACAAACTAAGAAATTTCGGAACAAACTTTAATATGTATTATATTATAAATGTATTATAATGATTCAGACTGTCCACCATAGAATTCAACATTTTTTGGCCCTCTTTGACTATGTTTTCTGCAACACTCATCCAGTTATTTTTTTAAATATTGGGCATAATTAGAAAGCAAAATGGTACTTGTGATATACCGTTGTAAAGAGAAATTCATTTAGAACACGATTCTGCAAAAATATACAGGGTGTTCTATTTAAAAAACCAAAGTTTGTATTTTGTAGATGAGGTGTTGTTTGAAAAGTTTATAATATAACTTTTTCTTGTATCTTCAATATTTCAGAAGATATTAGCTGGACAATGAAAAACCAACCACCCTGTATAGCTCTAAAGAATCCCAAACGCCAATTTTTTTTTACACAAGTCGATGTATTGATGTATTAAATAATTGTTTAAAATTCCATATAATTCTAAACACAAAGTAAATTTAATTTTTTCAAGTTATTCAATATATTCGTTGTTATCCCAATCGCCTAAATTTTAGGCTCTAAAGCATGAATTTGTACTTCAAAACTACCCTTTCCTGCATTTTTATAATTTAGCGTTTAGGATTCTTTAGAACTGAATAGACGATTTTTTATTTTAAATATTGGGCATAATAATAATTAGAAAGCAAAATATATAAAACATTTGACAATTATTAGGTTCATTCCAACAAACAATTCGAGTACGGTTTAGAACCACACGCTTTAGTAAAGTACTAGTAATGAACTGGCTCGAAATCGTCCCTAATAATTCTGTTTAAAAGCACGAACTTAGTTCGCCGAATTAGTGCGCACTTTGTTGGTGGAACACTTTAAAAATTGGTACTTGAACTAGTTCAACTTTTCTTGGAACGTCAATTTAAATTTGCACATACCCCGGACAGTTCTTTTCTAAAATAAACTGTTAAGCAGGAAATATGATTTTACATGTTAATTCCCAATGACAGAGAGGTCTGAACACCACCCTGTAAAATTCTTGTACTGTAGTTTCTATAAATATTATTTAATTATTATTAAAAATACAAAAAATTAATCATATATTGAGCTTACATCTACTGGATTTCACTACAAATTTTTTACAACAGCCCACACTTGGAATATCAAAATTGATTAAATTATCTATCAATATACAGGCTGTTTTAAACAAACTCCCACCATTGCTAACTTTTTTATTGTAGGAGCTACCAAGTTTGTTAAATTAGTTAAGCTTTGTAGCTCCAAAAATAAGAAAGTTTGCAATGGTGCCAAATTAGTTTGAAACAGCCTATACACACGAACTTTAATGAAACATTTTACGGTGAAGGTGTTCTTCTCTCATGTGAAGATGCCTAAAACGTCATTACATTATGCATGTCCAGTAAACATAAATTTTTTGTACCTTTGAAATATTGAGTGGTGTGTTTCGAATTTGAAAATTATTTGAAAGAATAGCTAATTCAACAGATGCCTTCATTTCAAATGATACACGAGCATGGCAGTTAAGTATTTTTGAGTGTTTTAGTTTAATTCGTTCAATTGGTCCGCACAATTCAAATACGTTATATAACTCCTGTACTGTAGTTTCTATAAAAATAATTAATATTAAAAATATGAAAATTAATATCTTGTTGAGGTTTACCTTCTGGACAATTAGTAACATGAATTGAATGTTGAGTCGATTTTGAAGAACATAATCTTACTTGTAAATTGTGTTTTTCATAATATAATCCATTTGTTTCTACAGATTTTATAGCATCTTCTACATTATCGAAACTAAAAGTTTAATTATATTCATTTATTCATTACTTTCAAAATTATGTAACTTACACTACTACACAAAATGTTTCAAGTCTACTGTTGCGGTTACGTATGAGACGGATATCCTTGATTTCCCCGTAACGTTCATAAAATGTCCTAAGATCTGATTTATTTATTCGCAAAGGTAAGTTAGAAATACCAATTGAAGTATCGATATTAGTTTTTTTAAGATATTTTACACCTTTATTATGACTTAAGTTATTTGAATTACTACTTATTTCAGTTGGAACAGTATCTGGATCATTTTCCAAAACTTCGTCACTATCAGACACGTCTATAATGTTGGGTGAATTATTTACCGATTCACATGTAGTGGAAGAATTATCATCACGATCCATTTCAAATAACTGTTCTACTTTAACGTCTGTTTTTTCTATCTTTACTTTAGGGATATCAGTTTCTGTGTCTTCATTTAATATTTTTGTTTCACCACTAGTTCCTACTTGACTTGAGTGTAAATTTTTGTCATTTTCTTCCAACCATGGATTTGGAAATTTTATGTGGATCTTAGATTTATCATGTGATTTATCATCAGATACTTTTGATTCACTTGTTTCGTTAGTAATATTACTTATGTTAGTATGTCGATTTTGTTGCGCACTAGAAGTATTTTCTTCAAACTCTCTATTTCTTGGACATATTGCATTCGTATGAAAATTAGTTCTGGTGTTATTGTATAAATTATAATTATCTTCACGTGCTTCGTGGTAGTTATCGTATCTACTTTCATTTGGATAATAATTTCTATAACTTTGGTTTGAATTCCATGTTTCGTCGTTATTGGAATGTCTTACTGAATTATAGTGCCTGCCCTGCCTGCCTCGTCTAGATGCGTTCCGGTAATTTTTTCTAAAACCTCGTTCGTTATTCATCATACATTCATGTAAATCTAAGGATTCTAAGGTTATGTGGCGATTATGTTTTCATTGGCACTTGGCACGTTTTAAAATGATATACGATGAAGTCATTAAAATAGAATTGAAGATAAGCTATTAGTAGGTATTCTTAATTTTTATTTGAAAAATGTTTTCAAATTACAATGTATTTTTACACTTCACAGTTTGTTGTTGTAGTCGTTGGTAGTCGTTTTAAATTTTAATTCAGCCAACTGTCGCCACCTTGTGACAATATTTGCAAGTGGTTCTGAAAAACAAAATTTGAATAATTTGGATAAATTTCGATAACTCGTGTTGAGGTAGAGAAATACGCTTACAACAGACTACAATTTTTTTCAATGAATAATTTGGAAAATACATCTAATTTTATAGGATAATTAATTTTATTTTAAAATGATAATTCAAATTTTGAATAAAAACTAAATTTACATGATCAATTTTGGATTTTTAGTGCTTTTTTTAGAGCTTTTTTTTGACTTTTTGTAAGCTTTTTTAAGTGCTTATTTTGAAATAATAAATGCTTATAAATCCAGGCTCTAATAATAAATATATTTAGTATACACTGGTTAGAAGCTTGAATCAAATTGAAACCGTACAGCTTTGCTGAGCATACGTCTAATAGCATATTCGATTGGGACCGCACCGACACGGAGCCAGTGCGGTTCTCCACTGGTGGAGTGAAACACGTGATTGATTTACACAGGACAGGTATAGGTGGGTGCACTGTTGCCGTGCAATACCAATAAATCACGTAAAACTGGGGTAGTGCAAATAAAACTGCACAGGCACCGTGCTGGTGCAACCAATCGAATACACCATTAAACTAAACTCAGTCTCATACATGGATTGATAAATGATAAAACTATACAAGAGCACGAACGAAATATTTTAAAGTAAATTAAAGAGATGGATGGTTAAAGTGTATTTTTCAATTTCATTTTTTATTATGGCGGCAAATGTTGAAGTAGAAAAGTCCAAAATTGATAATATAATACCTTATGCGGCGTTTACATTTATCAAGTTACTTGAAGCAAGTTGACTTGAAGCCAACGACTTAAAAGTGGTTGACAAAAATGTAAACAGTGTTTCAAGTAATATCAAGTCCAGCTTGAATTCTAGTTTTAACTTGAATTCAATAGTCAAGTAGATGGCCGGTCTACTTTTCTTGAAACTTGAAATCATTTGCATTGACTTGAGTACACATAGAGTAGTGCCAACGGTTTAGTCAAGTGCAGTTAAATCAAGATTACTTTTGATTTCATAATTGTTATTGATAGTTGTTAATTAAAATTAATAATTACGGCAATGATGACATTATCCATTTTTTAGAAATTTACCAGCATTTTGATATCATGTGGGATATGTGATAAAAAGCATATAGAGATAAAAACATGAGGGATTCGGCATTTAAAAAATTAATACACAAATTAAATGAAGAGAATTTCAATGTCATATGTAAAGACAATGTAAGACACGAAATAAAAATGATTAAAACTATGATCACCCAAGAGTTGGGAAAAATCGCCAAATTAAAAAAATCCATCCAATCGATTAATCCATTCTCTCAACTATACAGGGTGATTCAGAACTCGAGGCGAAAAATAAAATATCGTAATCAGTATGAAATTGTAAGCAGAAAATGTAAAATGAAGTTTTTTCCGTTTAGATTTTGTATCCGAGATAATCGATTTCAAAGTTTTCAGAAGAAGTTAATCTATAAATATTAAAAACAAGGCAGGCCTTTAAAAAAGGAAAATGGAATGTCATATTCCGAGTCGAATTTTAAGCAGGAAATAAGTAATAAATGTTTTACCGATTTGGCTTCTTTTCCGAGATAACGAGATCAGTTCAAAAAGTTTCCCATAAAGATCCAAAATTTTAAGTTTCAAAATTGGACTAATTTTGAAAACAGATAATTCAAATAATATGTATAAATTAATTTAAAAGTGTTTCAAAAGTTATCCACACGCACTAATAAAAGCTGGAGAGTCTTTTGTTTTTGCACGGCTTATCTTGTTTATATGCAAAAAATTAACTTCTTCTGGAAACGAAAACGATTATCTGGGAAACAAAACCCGATACGAAAAAAAATTATTTTACATTTTTGACTCTAAATTTGACGCTGAATATGACATTTTATTTTTCGCCTCAAGTTTTGAATCACCCTGTATTCTTTTTAATAAACTTAAAATTTTTTTTTAAATTATTACTACTAATTATTTAATAATGTTCCACCAAGAGATAAGCGAGGAATCAATTCAAATTATATTTTTTGTTTTCTTCTTTCTTTTCTCTAATTTATCTATCAATATATTGCATAAAATCGGTATAACTGCACTGACTGCTTTCTGTGTTACCACATTCGGCACCATTTTATTATTTACTAGAATCCAGTAAATAAATAATCGTTTGAAATTATGAAAACGCAAAATTTGCTTCAAGTCGCTGGCTTCAAATCGACTTGCTTCAAGTAACTTTTCTTCAAGGCTTTTCCCTCTCCTGCAAAACTGTATAAAATATACCTACCAGGTTTTACACTTTAACCATCGATGCGTACTTCTCCCCTAAAGTCAAATTGCCTAAATTTTCAATACGTTTTGCATTCCACGTGCTTTTGTTCGAAATTTTGAGTGGTATGTTTCGAATTTGAAAATTATTTGAAAGGATAGCTAATTCTACGGATTCCTCCATTTCAAATGATATAATAGCGTTGTCCATTTTTAAGCTTGTTTGTATAACTTGTTCTACAGGTCCACATGATTCAAATACATCATATAACTCCTGTACTGTAGTTTCTATAAATATTAATTAATATTAATCAGATATTAGAAGAATTAATCATATATTAAGCTTACTTTTTGGACAATTAGTAACATAAATTGAATGTTTAATCGACTTTGAAGAAAATAATCTTACTTGTAAATTGTACCATTTACAATATAAACCATTTGTTTCTAAAGATTTTATAGCATCTTCTTCATTATTGTAACTAAAAGATTAACTACATTCATTTCTTTCATACTTTCATAATATCACTTACATTACTATACAACATTTCTCATGTCCTTTCCTGTTTTTAGGTTTAGGAAACATACGGAGACTGTTAATTGTCCCATAACGTTCATAAAATGTCCTAAGATCTGCTTCACTTATATGGCGAGATAAATTAGAAATAAAAATTGCAGTACCGGTTTTAGTATCTCTCAGATCTAGTAAATTTTGGGTTTGACTTATATTATTGGAGTTATGACTTATTTCAGTTGGGTCAGTAGTAGTATCTGGATAATTTTTCAATAACTCGTCACTATCATACACGTCAATAATTTTGGGTGAACTGGTTACCGATTCACATGTAGTGGAAGAATTATTATCCTTACTTACTTCAAATGCCTGTTCTACTTTAATGTCTTTTTTTTCTATTTTTGCTTTAGAAGTATTAGTTTCTGTGTCTTCATTTAATATTTTTGTTTCACCACTAGTTCCTACTTGACTTGAGTGTAAATTTTTTTCATTTTCTTCCAACCATGGATTTGCAAACTTTATGTGGATCTTAGGTTTATCGTGTGATTTATCATCAGATACTTTTGATTCACTTGTTTCGTTAGTAATATTACTTATGTTAGTACGTCGATTTTGTTGCGCACTAGAAGTATTTTCTTCAAACTCTCTATTTCTTGGACATATTGCATTCGTATGAAAATTAGTTCTGGTGTTATTGTATAAATTATAATTATCTTCACGTGCTTCGTGGTAGTTATCGTATCTACTTTCATTTGGATTATAATTTCTATAACTTTGGTTTGAATTCCATGTTTCGTTATTGGGATGTCTTCCTGAATTATAGTGCCTGCCCTGCCTACCTCGTCTAGATGCGTTTCGGTAATTTTTTCTAAAACTTCGTTCGTTGTTCATCATACACTCATGTAAATTTAAGGTTATGTTTTCATTGGCACTTTTTAAAATGATAAGCTATTAGTATTCTTTATTTTTATTTGAAAAATGTTTTCAAATTACAATGTTGTATTTTTACACTTCACATTGTTTTAAATTTTATTTAACTCAGCCAGCTGCCGCCACCTTGTGACAAAATTTGCAAGTGGTTCTGAAAAACAAAACAACGGATGTGGCCATATGAGGAACTTGTTCCGTCCGTCAAACATTGGAATGGAGCGTGTCACTTGTCATGAAGTTCAATTTTATTCCACGAGGTTCGCACAATCGACGGTCCCAAACGTCAAATTACAGTATTACCAAATTACTTAATTCAAACAAATTTGAAAAAATTCCTATAATTATACAGGGTGTTTCAAATTCGAGTATATGCATGGGGATCTCGGAAACCGTAAGAGATACAAAGGTGGTTAAATGAGGGCAAAGTTGTGCGATCAGGAGCCCAATATTATGACGTTAAGAAATCGCAGGTATTTTAATTACTTTAGAAGATATTCACAAAAAACTGAAATGTTGAAATTTTATTTTTATTTTTTCTTGACTTTATTGTAAGGAATATTTAAAAACAAACAACACTTCTTCATAGCCACTTTTTATTCTCTATCACGACCTACTATTAAAATTTGCGCACAACGTTTCGTCTCTGTGTAACCATCATCAACTTCATTTTTTTAAATATGCAAAAAATTAACTATTGACATTTTTTAATAGCATTTTTAATTTTCTATTCAATGATGTATCATACCACACTTCAACTTTTCAGTTGATTGGTACTATTGATATTCCACTCTTATTTAATAATTCAATGAATTTTAAAATCGAGTAGGCTAGAAAAACAAATAAAATCCTTAACGGGGAATAACTTTTTAATTGGCTACTTGATTTTGCCGATGAAATAATTTTAAGGTAGCTAAAATCAAAATTTAATCAAAATCGCTTCAGTAGTTTTTGCTCTAGGGGGGGGACATACATACGGACATTTCAGTTTAATAAATCGAAATTTTGTTTTGCTTTATTGGAATCAGGAGGACTCAAAACGTCGAAAATACAAAAAAAATTATTATAATTTTTTTTCGATTATAACAACTTTTCTTGGATTGGAAAAAGTTAAAAATAAAGGTTTTTCCCTCTCCTACAAAACTGTATAAAATAGACCTACCATGTTTTACACTTTAATCATTGATGCATACGATGCATACTTCTCCCCTAATGCCAAGTTCCCTAAATCTTCAATACGTTTTTCATTCCACTTGCTTTTTTTCAAAATTGTGAGTGGTTTATTTCGAATTTGAAAATTATTTGAAAGGAAAGCTAGTTCTACAGATTCCTCCATTTCAAATGATATAATAGCATTGTTCATTCTTGAGCGTGATCGTATAGCAGTGTTGTTCATATATGAGCTTGTTTGTATAATTTGTTCTACAGGTCCACATGATTCAAATACATTATATAACTCCTGTACTGTAGTTTCTATAAGTATTAATTAATATTAAGAATATAAATATTAATCATTTATATCGAGCTTACTTCTTGGACAATTAGTAACATGAATTGCATGTTTAATCGACTTTGAAGAAAATAATCTTACTTGTAAATTGCACTTTTTACAATATAAACCATTTGTTTCTAAAGATTTTATAGCATCTTCTTTATTATTGTAACTAAAAGATTAATTATATTCATTTATTACTTTTTCATAATATCACTTTTACATTACTACACAATTTTTCCCATGTCCTTTTTTGTTTTTAGGTTTAGGAAACATATGGAGACTGCTGATTGTCCCATAACGTTCATAAAATGTCCTAAGATCTGCTTCAGCTATTTCAGGATTTAAATTAGAAATAAAAATTGCAGTACCGGTTTTAGTATCTCTCAGATCTAGTACATTTTGTGTTTGACTTATATTATTGGAGTTATGACTTATTTCAGTTGGGTCAGTAGTTGTATCTGGATAATTTTTCAATAACTCGTCACTATCATACACGTCAATAATGTTAGGTGAATTGGTTACCGATTCACATGTAGTGGAAGAATTATTATCTTTACTTATTTCAAATGCCTGTTCTACTTTATTGTCTGTTTTTTCTATTTTGGCTTTAGAAGTATTAGTTTCTGTGCCTTCATATAATATTTTTGTTTGGCCACAAGTTTCTACTTTACTAGAGTTTAAATTTTTTTTATGTTCTTCCAGCCATGGATTTAGAAATTTTATGTGAATCTTAGGCTTATCGTGTGATTGTACAGGTACTTTTGACTCACTTGTTTCATTAATAGTATTACTTATGTTAGTACTTTGATTTTGTTGCATACAAAATGTGGTTTCTTCAAATTCGCTATTTCTGGAGTCTACGGTATTGATATTAAAATTAGTTGTTCTATTATTGTATGAATTATAATTAAAGTGAGGATTATAATTGTCTTCACAGTAGTTTTCGTAGTATCTACTTTCATTTGGGTTATGATTTATGTAACTTTGGTTTGAATTCCATGTTTCGTTATTGGGATGTCTTACTTGATTGTAACGCCTTCCTCGTCTAGATTCATTTTGGTAATTTAAATTTCTATAACTTCGTTCGTTATTCATCACACACATGAAATATCTAGGTTAGGTCATGTTGTTTTCTTTGGCACGTTTTTAATTCTTATCTCCATTTTTAATTGAATACGATAAAATAAAGTAGAATTCTGTAATTTTTCTTAGACAAACCTCCATATAAATAGAATCAATCTATTCTTTAGTCATTGGCATAAAATAAGGACTATAGTTTATTGGTATATTCTAGTTCAAATTATCTAAGCACATGAAATAGGTAATCATAACAACGCTGTCCGATTTAATATTCCTACTGCAAGATTCAAATGTTGAGCACAAATTCTTATCTTTAGCTTCTATAATTTATATACCTGATTAGGACACTACTAGAAAGTTTAATGCACTTCCCAAATGACATCAAGTTGTCAATAAATATTGCTTTATTTCTCTCCGGTTTATTGCCATCACACAATTCAACACTTGAAATTTAAAACCGTTTAATGTCGTCTTTTGTGCATCTTCAAACTTTCCAAACTTAAGAGTTCAATAATAAATCAAGAGTTGAACATAAGCATAACTGTCACATACACCAATGTTCATTTTTTGAGTTAAAACATTTTTTTAATTACTGAAGTTCATCATGTTATTTTGTTGGTTTTGAATTTTAACATCACGCTTTCTCTTTCGTATCTTCTGTTTCCTAAAGTTGATCTTTTTTTAAAAAAAGTTGTAATTTATCTACATTTTGTGACGGTATTTACAATTGGCTGTGAAAAAGTGTAAAATTAAAAGTTTCATGTCTGAAACAATAAATTGAAACCTAATAATTTCAATTTACTGTTTCACACTGGAAACTTTTAATTTTAAACTTCCAAACTAAATTCAATCTCATATTTGGATTTCACTACAAATTTATTATAACAGCCCACGCTTTGAGTATAAAAACTTATTACATTATAGAAATTATAAAACTGTACAAGAACGAAAAGAAACATTTTACGGTGAACGTGTAATTCTCTGTACCTAGATACCTGGATTCACTCACTAAATTTAGTAGCTACCGACTTCCTTAATTACCAAGTTTGTTAAGTATCAAGTCTGTAATTCAAAGTTTCCAATTTTTGTCAATAAACAAGTTGTTCGCTACAGTAAAATTGAAGATTTTAGGTAGCTAAAGCTAACAGCATATTTATTAACAAAAATCTAAAACTTTGAGTTACAAAATCGATACATAACATCAATCGTTAATTAACGATAGGTATCGATTGCGTTCCATATTTTGTATATTCCTAAGAGATGCCTAAAATTTTAGTACATTAATGCATGTCAGTAATGTAAAAATCAATTTCTTTTACCTTTGAAATCTTGAGTGGAGCGCCTCGAATTTTAAAATCATTGAAAAGGATAGCTAATTCTACAGATGCCTTCATTTCAAATGATATAAGAGCTATTGGATGTCTTAGCATAACTCGGTTAACTGGTCCACATGGTTCAAATATGTTATAGAATTGCTGTACTGTGCATTCTATAAAAATTAATTATAGTGTAGTCAACGAACCAAAATTTATCCTGATTTTCGACTTTTTTTGTAACAGCGAGTTTTTTTCCTTAATCGGTCGAAACCATTCCTGTGAGTTTGTGTATAAAATGTCTCAACTCAATTTTGACCGGAAGGCCCTTATTCTTCGACTTTAGTGTAAAAGTTTGACTTTTTCAAGTTTCCGTTTCACTATTTTTTGAATAACTTCGCTTGTATTGGTCGGATCGGGACCAAAAAAATTTCCTTTTGTTTGTAATGTATCTATCTTTAAAACTGCCTGGGTTAAAATTATTTATATTAATTTTCTAGCTCAAAAAAAAATTCAAAACTGTCGTCGTTGGTCGGTTGTAGTTTTTTCTAGAGAACTTGAGTTTTAATTAATGTTATGGTATGAAACTTTAGGAAGTTGCAGCTGATATAGTAACAAATCCATATTACAAGTTGCGTCCAAAAATATTAAGATCCACGGCTAAAATTTGCATTTTGGTTCAAATTTTCTTTTTCATATTTGTTGTGAGCAATTGGTGGTATCCCAATAATTCTTCTTTAGAAATGTAGGAAACTTAATGCTCTTTCAGATGAAAACAAAAACAATCACATGAGACCATTTTATCTTCCGATTTCTTTGAAGATAAAAAGAAAATCTTTTAACTGTTTGTCTACAAAACCAATTTTAGTGGTCGAAATTTAATTCTTCTTTTACGTATTTTTGAAAATTAATCATAAAGAACTCCTATAAACTATTTTTGAACATTAGAACTGGTTTTAAAGTCAACCATTTCGACCACTAAAATTGGTTTTGTGAGTAAATAGTTGAAAATGTTTATTTTTCTTTTCAACAAAATCGGAAGAAAACGTGGTCTAATGTGATTGTCTTTGGTTTCATCTGAAAGAGCATTAAATTTCCAACATTTCAAAAGAACAATTATTACGATACCACCAATTGCTCACAACCAATATGAATTAGAAAATTTGAACCAAAATGCAAATTTTAGTCTTTGTTCTCAATATTTTTGGACCCAATTTGCAATATTGATTTGTTACTATATTAGCTACAACTTCCTAAAGTTTCATACCGTAATATTAATTATTACTCGAGTTCTCTATAAAAAACTACGACTCACTAATGACGGCAGTTTTGAATTTTTTTTGGGTTAGGAAATTAATATAGATTATTTTATCCCATGCAGTTTTAAAGAGAGATTCATTACAAACAAAAGGAAAATTTTTTGGTCCCGATCCGACCAATACAAGCGAAGTTATTCAAAAAATAGTGAAATGGAAACTTGAAAGTCAAAATTTTACACTAAAGTCGAAAAATAAGGGCCTTCCGGTCAAAATTGAGTTGAGACATTTTATACACAAACTCACAGGAATGGTTTCGACCGATTAAGAGAAAAAACTCGCTTTTACAAAAAAAGTCCGAAAATCAGGATAAATTTTGTTCGTTGACTACACTATTAAGTATTATTAATATTAAAAACAAATCATTGCGCTTACTTTTTGGACATTTAGTAACAAAAATTGAATGTTTTTTTGACCTTGATGAAAATAATCTCACTTGTAAATTGCGCCTTTCATAATATAAACCATTTGTTTCTATAGATTTTACAGCATCTTCTGCATTATTGAAACTAAAAGTTTAATTATAGTTATTTATTTACTTTTGTAAATGTCACATACACCACTATACATCTTTTCTCACTACGGTCATGGTTATGTATGATACGGATACTCTTGATTTCCCCATAACGTTCATAAAATGTCTTAAGATCTGCTTCACTTATTCGACGAGGTAAATTAGAAATATAAATTGCAGTACCAGTATTAGTATTTCTAAGATCTTGTACGCTTTGATTTTGACTTACATTATTGGAATTACTACTTATTTCAGTTGGAACAGTATCTGGATAATTTTCAAAAAATTCGTCACTATCACACACGTCTATTATGTTGGGCGAATTGTTTACGGATTCACATGTAGTAGAAGAGTCATCACCACAACCGACTTCAAATAGCTGTTCTACTTTAATATCTGTTTTTTCTATTTTTACTTTAGGGATATCAGTTTCTGGGTCTTCATTTAATATATTTGTTTCACTACTAGTTCCTGCTTGACTCGAGTTTAAATTTTTTTCATTTTCTTCCAACCTTGGATTTGGAAATTTTATGTGAATATTAGGTTTATTATCAGGTACTTTTGATTCACTCGTTTCGTTAATAATATTATTTATGTTAGTACGTTGATTTTGTTGCATACTGGAGCTGGTTTGTTCACACTCGCTATTTCTTGGGTCTACGGTATCGATTTGAAAATTAGTTCGTCTATTATTGTATGAATTATAATAATGCTGAGGATTATAATTGTCTTCATAGTAGTTTTCGTAGTATCTACTTTCATTTGGGTTATGATTTCTGTAACTTTGGTTTGAATTCCATGTTTCGTTATTGGGATGTCTTACTTGATTGTAACGTCTTCCTCGTCTAGATTCGTTTCGATAATTTAAATTTCTAAAACTTCGTTCGTTATTCATCATAACACATACACATGAAAATTCTAGGTTATGTCATTATTTGTTTTCTTTTACTTTTGGCACGTTTTTAAAGTAGAATTCTGTAATTTCTCCTACCCAAACTCTGGTATGAAGTCATTGGCAGAAAATATGACCATAGTTTATTGCAGTTAAAATTATCTCATCCCGTACTGCAAGATTCAAATGTTGAGCACAAATCCTTATCTTAAGCTTCTGTAATTTATATAAGTTTTATCAAAGACCATTTACCTATATCCCATTATGTGCCATTATGTAGATGGTCTTTGGTTTTATGCACTTCGTCACTTCCCAAAAGACAAGTTGCCAATAAATATAGTTTAATTTCTCTCCTGTTTATTGACATCACATAATTCCACACGAAGTTGATGCTCTTGATATTTAATAGTAGATTGTTTGATTAGGAGTAAAAATGTAACTTTTTCTACGCTAGTTAGTAGAGCTTGTCAGACGAAGCGAAGTTGAGTTTGAACAGTAAAATTGAATTTGGCCAGTATACTATGAATTTGGCCCCAATATGCGCTTAAAATAACCACCTTATTTTTGGACACCCTATATAGATTCCTTATAAAAGCTTCTTAGGCTGCTCCCACATTGATGAAGCAAAAACGAATTTATACAAAACGTTTTACTGCGTTAAAAACAGTTTGGCCCACATTGATGAAGCAAAAACGCTTTGTAACAAAACGTTTTGGTTGAAACAAAAACATTTTACTTTTTTAATCACATACTGATGAAACAAAACGTTTTGTAACAAATTAAAACGTTTTGTTGTCCCCGTTGTCCCTTTTCAAAATGCATTCAAACGAAGACGATGTTGCTGTTGTGTGTCTGTGACAGTATTTACAAGTGGGTGTGGAAAAGCAACAAATTAAAATTTTCAAGTCTGAAACAATTAGATTTCACTACAAATTTATTATAACAGCCCACGCTTTGAATATGAAAATTTATTACATTATAGAAATTATAAAACTGTACAACAACTTGAATGAAACATTTTACGGTGAACGTATAATTCTCTGTACCTGGACTTGGATTCACTCACTAAATTTAGTAGCTACTAGGCACCCTTAACTACGTACCAAATTTGTTAAGTATCAAGTCTGTAATTCAAAGTTTGCAATTTTGGTCAATAAATAAGTTGTTCGCTTCAGTAAAATTGAAGATTTGAGGTAGCTAAAGCTAACAGCATATTTATTGACAAAAATCTCAAACTTTGAGCTACAAAACCGATACATAACATCAATCACTAGTTAAAGATATCATTTGCTATCGAAAACTTTGTTTAACCACAAGAGATGCCTAAAATTTCATTACATTAAAATGTGTGATATAAAAATTAATTTCTTTTACCTTTGAAATTTTGAGTGTTGTGTTGTGAATTTGAAAATTATTTGAAAGAATAGCTAATTCTACAGATGCCTTCATTTCAAATGATATAAGAGCTTCATTCACTTTTGGGCGTCTTAGCATAACTCGATTAACTGGTCCACATGGTTCAAATACGTTATATAAGTGCTGTACTGTAGTTTCTATAAAAATTAATTAAGTAATATTAAAAACAAATCATTGAGCTTACCTTCTGGACAATTAGTAACATGAATTGAATTTTTTTTTGATTTTGAAGAAAATAATCTCACTTGTAAATTGTGCATTTTATAACATATACCATTTGTTTCTATAGATTTTACAGCATCTTCTGCATTATTGAAACTAAAAGTTTAATTATATTTATTTATTTACTTTTGAAATGTCACTTACACCACTATACATCTCTTCCCACTACCATCAATGTTAGGTAACATACGAATACTTCTGATTTCCCCAAAACGTTCATAAAATGGCCTAAGAGCTGTTTTCCTTATTTCAGGAGTTAAATTAGAAATACGAATTGCAGTACCAGTATTAGTTTTTCTACGATCCTTTACACTTTGAGTTTGACTTACATTATTGGAATTACTACTTATTTCAGTTGGAACAGTATCTGGATAATTTTCCAAAAACTCGTCACTATCACACACGTCTATAATGTTGGGCGAATTGTTTACTGATTCACACGTAATGGAAGAATTATCATCACAACCAATTTCAAATAACCGTTCTACTTTAACATCTGTTTTTTCTATTTTTACTTTAGGAATATCAGTTTTTATGTCTTCATTTAATATTTTTGTTTCACCGCTAGTTCCCACTGGACTAGAGTTTACATTTTTTTCAGTTTCTTCCAACCATGGATTTGGAAATTTTATGCGAATATTAGGTTCATTGTGTGATTTATCATCAGGTACTTTTGATTCACTCGTTTCGTTAGTATTATTTATGTTAGTACGTTGATTTTGTTGCATACTGGACGTGGTTTGTTCAAACTCGCTATTTCTTGGGTCTACGGTATTGTTATGAAAATTAGTTTGTCTAAATAAAGTATGAATTATAATAAAAGTGAGGATTATAATAATTGTCTTCACAGTAGTTTTCGTAGTATCTACTTTCATTTGGGTTATGATTTCTATAACTTTGGTTTGAATACCATGTTTCGTTATTGGGCTGTTTTACTGGATAATAGCGCCTTCCTCGTCTAGATTCATTTCGGTAATTTAAATTTCCAAAACTTCGTTGGTTATTCATCATTCACGATTCACATGTAAATTTCAGGTTATGTTCAATGTTACAGTGTTGCTGTTGTTATGTTATGAAACTGTTCGGGCTGTATGCGCATGCGTAAGTTTTATCCTACTTGTGCTCTAATTTGAATTTGGATAAGCTGAACAGAAATTGAACTTTTGAAAAAAAAATTTAAATTTTTTATGCTTACCTACATTTTTTTAACTTCAGGTATTATAATTTCAATTCTTCGTGTGGTTGAGTTTCAGGTAAAAGTTATTTCATTATTTTAAGTTTATTTGGTGTATTTTCGCCAGTGATTAAGTTCAATATACAGGGTGATTCAGAACTCGAGGCGAAAAATAAAATGTCATTATCAATATTGAATTTTAAGCAGAAAATGTAAAATAAAATTTTTTCCGATAGGATTTTGTTTCTGAGATAATCAATTTCAAAGTTTCCGGAAGAAGTTAATCTATAAATATTAAAAACGAGGCAGGCCTTTGAAAAAGGAATGTCGTATTCCGAGTGGAATTCTAAGCAGAAAATTATGTAATAAATGTTTTACCAAGATGTTTGTTTCCAAGATAATCAAGTTCAAAAAGTTTCAGATTCAAAATTGAACTAATTTTGAAAATATAAATAATACATAAATGTGCAAACTAAGTTAAAAGTTTTTCAAAAGTTATCCACATATTAATAAAAGCTGGAGTGTTTTGTTTTTGCACGGCCTATCTTGTTTATACGCAAAAAATTAATTTCTTCTGGAAACGTTGAAATTAAACCCCATAGGAAAAACATTTATTTTACATTTTTGACTCTAAATTTGACGCTGAATATGACATTTTATTTTTCCCCTCGAGTTTTGAATCACCCTGTATGCTTCCTACAGTACATTCGATTTTTCGGAATCCGTAATCGTCTTCATACATTTAAGCTTCTCTAAATTTCTGCAGAGGTTACAATTTTACAATAATATGCAAACTTTTCAATTGAAGTTGATTTAAGAATTTAAATTACTTTCCACGTTCTCTTCAGTGGCAGTGGGTTTTCCTTCCTAAATGTGAACTTTTGATAACTTTTTATGAAACAAGTAGGGTCTATGTAGGTTGCCAAATGTTTAATTATTTGCCACAGTCTATAAAAGGCGAGGCTGATCTTTCTAGATTTAAAGGATTATTAAAAGATCATTACAGACGAATTGTTGGATTTTGTGTAAGCCGCTGTAATGTTCATCGTTGTTCTTTTGTTTTGTAAGCATTGATTATTATTTTGTTGTACTTTCGACTATTTGTACCCGTTTTTCGGAAGAGCAAAATAAAAACACCTATTCTTTGACACCAAAATTGTAGCGACTGACTCATCCCCAATGTGTTCACAAGCTTTAGCTAACTATAGAGTGGCTTCTATTGAGATAGATGCAGAAAACATGTGCCCCTTTAGAAAAAAGAGGCTATTCTAATAGCATAACTTCCTTTACTATAGTTTGGTTTAAGAACTGGATCGGAGTACAAACGATTGTCCATAATTTGATATCTGTATTGGACATTTTGTTGGTTTAGCACTTCATAAATTAGCAAATAATTAGAATGAGCTATTTGTGGTCTTTATTTAAAATATCACTTTGAATATCAAAATTTATTACATCATAAAACTTTACAAGTACTCGAATAAAACATTTTACAGCGAATGTGTACTTCTTATCTAATATAATGATGCTTAAAACTTCATTATGCATATCAGTAAAATAAATTTTTTATACCTGTGAAATATAAAGTCGTCTGTCTCGAATTTTAAAATTATTTAAAAGAATAGCTAATTCTACAGATGCCTTCATTTCAAATGATATGCGAGCATCGCATTTGAGCCTTTTTGTGATTCTTAGTATAACTCGTTCAACTGGTCCACATGATTCAAATACGTTATATAAGTCTTCTACTGTAGTTTCTATAAAAATTAATGAAGTAATATTATAAATATGAAAATAATTCATATATTGAGCTTACTTTCTGGACAATTAGTAACATGAATTATATGTCGAGTCGATTTTGAAGAAAATAATTTTACTTGTAAATTGTGTTTTTCATAATATAGTCCATTTGTTTCTACAGATTTTATTGCATCTTCTGCATTATTAAAACTGAAAGTTTATTTATAGCCATTTATTTTTTAATTTCATAATTATGTCACTTACACCACTAGACAATATGTCCCACGTCTATCGTCGTAGTTATGTATTAAGCGGATACTCTTGATTTCTCCATAACGCTCATAAAATGTTCTAAGATCTGCTTCACTTATTTGAGGAGGTAAATTAGAAATACAAATTTCATTATCAGTATTAGTATTATTGGAAGTACTACTTATTTCACTTGGAACAGTATCTGGATAATGTTCCAAAAACTCGTCACTATCATACACATCTATAATGTTGGGTGAATTGTTTACCGATACACATGAAGTTGAAGAATCGCTATCATTACTGTCTTCAAATACCTCTTCTACTTTATCTTCGTTGGGTGAATTGTTTACCGATACACATGAAGTTGAAGAATCGCTATCATTACTGTCTTCAAATACCTTTTCTTCTTTAACTTCTACTTTTACTTCGTCTACTTTTTCAATTTTTACTTTAAAGATATCATTTTCTGTGTCTTCATTTAATATATTTGTTTCACTACTACTTGCCGCGTTACTCGAGTTTAAATTGTTTTCATTTTCTTCCATCCATGGATTTGGAAATTTTATGTGAATATTAGGTTTATTAACAGGTACTTTTGATTCATTCGTTTCGTTAGTAATATTACTAATGCTAGTTTGTTGATTTTGTTGTACGCTGGAAGTACTTTGTTCAAACTCTGTTAATCTTGGGTCTACGGCATCCCTATGAAAATTAGTTCTGGTACTATTGTATGCATTAGAATGAAAGTGATGATTAAAATAATTATCTTCACGTGCTTCACGGTAGTTTTCATAGTATCTACTTTCATTCGTGTTACGATCTCTATAAAATTGGTTTGAATTCCATCTTTCGTTATTCGGATATCTTATTGGATTAGCGCGTCTTCCACGCCAAGAACTTCGAAAACCTCGTTGCGGACGTCGGTTATTCATCATACACATAAATAAACTAACAAAAAGAACTTTGTTATTGATTTATTATCATACCGGATTATACACAAATTAATTTAAGGTTATGTTTTCATTGGCATGCTTTTAAATTTATAAACGATAAAGTAGAACTCTGTAATTCCTCATAAATAAACCTCAAGACACTTTAGCAGCTCAATTCCATAAAATAAGAAATCATAATCTTCTAAACTGCAAATTTTACTAAGGTATCTAAAAAGAAAACGAACATGTTTACAAGACTCTTATATGAGAAAACGTGGAACTTCTACACACAAGTATTTATAAAAGAAACATGAAGTAACTTATCTCACAAACATTAAATTTTACATTTTGACTCGACACAACATAAATATTTTCTAATACTTCAAAAGTAACTTAAAAACTAAAAATCTATTAGGTAATTACGAATACTATTTATATAAAAAAAGTGATATAATTAATCATCATCTTCTTCGTCTTCCTCTTCTTCGGCATCATCGTCATTTTCGTCATCACTTGAATCTTTTTTCTTTTCACCTTTCTTTGGTCGTCCACGACGTCCTGAAGAACCGGATTTGGCATTAGATTTAGCAGGGGCTTGCTTTTTGGTGGTTCCTTTTGGTCTTCCACGTCCACGTTTGGTTGCTGGTGCTTTATCTTCATCTCCACTATCCGACTGCTTAGCTACTTCCTGATAAGCAGAAACAAATTAGAAATGAAACTAGATGAAAATGTAAACTCTTACCTTGCGTTGACGCTTTTTACTCTCAGGCTTTTCTTCCTTCTCTGCACTGGCAGCCTTGCGACCACGTTTCGTTGGTGTGCTAACTTCATCAGGCATTGTTACTGTTTAATAAAAACCTAAAAGGGAATGCAAAATTAATTTTTAAAACGCAGTCACCCTCAATTAAAGAGCTAATTAAAAACGTTCAAGTTACTGTTTAAAAACTTTAAAAATAAACATTACGCGCGCGCGCCATTCTTAAATTGCTGTTGATTATAATTCCCAGTCCAACACCCAAATATTTTACTCATTACTACATTAATATAGATTTTAATACAGCGAACTATCAAAAAGCCCTTGAAATTACCTACAAGTTAATATCAAAATATTTTATTTTAATGAAATATTCGTTGAGAAATTAATTTTTAAAAATAATTTTACAAAATTCTCGTCATTCTGCGTAGCGTTACAGCAGCCATGCCCATTGAAATTGTTCAATAAAATTTCGTTGTTATTTATTTGTGCTGCAAGTACAAAACCCAAGCAAATAAATAGCCCACCATAATTTTCACGAAAAAAACTATTATTTTATTATGTATTTATTAATTCAACAATAAATTCTGCTATCCTTTAATAAATTTTTATAAGAAAAATAATAAACGGACTTACCTGAATACAACAGTAGCAATAGATGTGTCTTATCAGAGCGTTCCGCTAGAGGCGCTACTTAATCGCGCTATTATAAAATACACACATGTAATTTCAACCAATTGAAATTATTCCCACATTTATTTTAGATTTAAATTGAATTAATGTTTTTATTCAAGTCTACATTTTCACTTTATAAATAGTTTAATTTTATTAAAATTTAAATTATTATAAAATTAGAAAAAATTTGTAAAAATAAAAACATAATTTGTACGTTTTATTACTTATTTTCCATAAACGAGGTAATTAAAATGGTCTATTATTTCATTTATTAATATTTTAAAAAATTTGCAGTTTCTAAAGGGTTAACTTCAGTAAAACTTCTAAATTCTAAATTTTTTCCAGTTATTTCAATACCTAATATTTTTAAGGCGATGTGTTGGTTGCATATGCGTCAGGCGTTATTTCGACCAAAAATTTCATTTATAGCGGTGATTTTACTTGCCCTATTGTGCATTTCCTTTTTTATAGTGTAATAAAATATACATATTTTTATTGTTTAATCTAAAAGTCTTAAATTGACCAGTTTAAGAATAAATAGACGTCGTGCCCTACAATTGAATGTCCACAGCTGAAGAAGCACTTACACGTTTTTGAAAACTTAAGTAACTATACATAAATTCAGAACTAAGTATGCTCCGATTATCCACATTTGCATAATATGCCCATCATTATTGTCTCTTGAGATTTTTCAATTTTTAACAGCCAGTGAAATTTGGATTATTAAAGTTAAAACCACCAGCATTACGCATTAGCAATAATTATTAGCATTTTAAGTGAGCATTTTAATATGATATCAAAAACAACGGAGGTGGCCATACGAGGAACTTTTTCCGTCCGTCAAATCTTGTAATTTTGTATTAGTTTAAAAATTTTAATTATCTTATACCAATACCTACTATACATAGGTATACAATACATTAAAAAAAACTTTAAAAAGCGCACTAAAAAAACGTTTGGGTATTGAAGTTAGGCATGAAAACAGTTCCTCGTATGGCCACATCCATTGTTTTTATTATTAAATTTATGATATTAAAAAAATTTGTTTTTAAATTAAAAAATTTTTTTTAATTGCTTTCGTTGGGGATCTAAACTAGAACTTCTGTGTGTAAGCAAAATTTTTAGACAACTGTCTGAAATACTAATTTCATTTTTTTTTTAAATTTGACATAAATTGAAGTTCAAAATATATATATGTTATTTTATATGTTCAGCAAGCTAATTTTCCGAGCTTTCAAAATATTGAAAAATATACAAGGTGTTCCATTTAAATTAAGAAATTTGATCCCATTTTCAGTTAAACCGGAAGTCAAAATATAAAGTGTTTGGTATCGTGTAATTGCTAATTTTACTAGCTTTAAAAATATTAACAAACATACAGGGTGTTCTTAAAAATTTTGGTATTTTTGTAATTTCCGGTTTAAGCGGAAGCGTTTTGTTAACCGAAAATAGTGTTAAATAAAATATATTTATGGGATTGATACATATATCCATTTTAAAGTTTTCATTTTTATTGCAAAAAAAATTAGAGATTTTTGAAGTTTTGAAATTCAAAAAATCATTACTCCAAAACAGCTCTAGCGATTTTAATAAAAATTTAGATTTCGATAGAGAATTACGTTTTCTATAACATATCCAAAAAAGAAAAAATATGGCAGAGGCAATTTTGAGAAAATCCACTTTAAAATTTTGACCTACATTGGCCTCTTAAAGGTGGGCAATTATAAAACAATTTTGAAAATCGACTTTTTTAGGACGGAGGCCCTAAATTTTGGCTGTGCAAAGCCGTTTCGAAATTTTTATAATATTCATTACCGGCCAAGTTATAAGGGAAAAACCACAAAATGCTACACAGACATCAGACATTTTGGTTCAAAAAATCGAAAAATTTTTTTTTCATTTTGGAAACTCAAAACATCGAAAAATGTAAAAAAAATATTTTATTATTATTATTTTTTTTTCTCTCTCGTTTATAACAACTTTTTCTTGGATTGGAAAAAGTTAAAATAAAGATCTGCAGTAACTAGTAAGTAGTTTATAATATTCACGTATACTCATAATAAATGTGCTGAGAGGTTAAGATGAAAGAAGGCCCCACCGACTCATCTCAAAAAACTATAATTTGTCTCCATATTTATTTAAATAATAAAAATTAGAAATAAGGGGGGTCGTTAAAATATTCTGCGAGGGACTCGCGTGAAAGTAGTTACGCCACACCAGTTATACTTTGAATAACAAAACGCTTTTCTGTGGAATAATCAACAGACGTTCGAGACTTGGAGATGTTGAATTCATCAGCAATTATAAGTAATTGCAGAGAGTTGTACTCAAATTCTAAATTTTTGTTAGGCAAGGTTTTTAAAACTTTATATTTGAAATTCCAATAAAATGAGTGTAATTTTGAGGATCGTTAATTTTTGCATAAATATGGATAATGTGCAATTGCAATTGAATATTTGCAATATTTATGAGATGTTGCTTTCAAGTTTAGAGTTCAGACACATTTTTTAATTTATTGGGTCAGAACAGGAATTGTAGTTATTTTAATAAGTAAAAGTCAACTTTTTTTTAAATTTTCATTTACCTTGATTTAATGTAAATTAATAAATATTAGTAAATAATTCTTAGAATTAATTCTATAGTTTCAAGTAAGTACTTAAAAAACTTCAAGGCGTGCAATTAAAGTTAAGCATTAACATACTTCACGAAACTATCATCATTTAAAATTACATAATAATTTGTACTGTTTTTTCCGTTCGTCTTAACATCTTTATAAATGTTTGTTAATACTGAGGGAATATTTTCTACTCCAGATAAATTAGATAAATCTTGATAATACTCTTTTTGGCTTGCAAAATCTCTCATCATATGGGAAAATTGTTGACGAACACCAAGTTCGTTTCTTTTTATTTCAACTTTTCTTAATTCTTCTAGCATGTCGGCTTTTGATGGTAATTTAAATTTATTTCCAATTGCTGCTAATGCGAATCGAGCCTGTAATAATTACGGTCTTGTTAAATCACAAACTAAAAGTAAAATATTCGTGAGCTTTACCTGAAGATCAAATACAGGCATTGTAATAACATTGAAAGGAATTCCCATGAAAAACATCGATGGGTGCTCTGCGTTAACTATGTGTTTATATAGAGGGTAAACGTAATTGTCTGTTACTGTAATACCACTATCATTGCTTAAAAATGGAAATGAGTACCTATACCCTACAACAGAAAAAACTATTTAGTTACGAAATAAACAAAATGGGTCTGCAACTCTTACCAGTGCAATATACAACCACATCAAACTGTTCTTCACTGCCATCTTGAAAAATTGCACCACTCTTTGAGAATTGAACAACGTCTGGTTTTTCAATTACGTTCATGGGCTTTTCTAAAAAGGATATTGGATGTCTACGACTGAGGAAAACCTAAAGAAGCCAAACTGTATTGAAATAATTCAAACGATCAAAATATTACTTACAGTTGTGGCTAGTTCCGCTACTTTCGTAGTTATATCAATACCAGAAGGTCCAGCACCTACTACAAGAACTTTTTTGTCCTTGAACAAATCTGGTGTTCTATATTTATGACTGTGCATTTGCTTTCCTTCAAACAAGGTTTGGTTTGGCATTTCAGGGATGAAAGCTTTCGTATAGTGCCCATTACAAACAAAAACTGCGTCGTAAAATTTTGATTCTTTAAGTTTAGTTTTGGCATCCAAAACAGTAACGTTCCATTTGTTGTATTTGAACGGTTGAACTTTCAAGACATATTTGTGAAACTAAAATTTTAACTTGAGTATTTTGAATTAAAATAAAGAAATTTTGTAATTACCTTAATGTTTTTTAATAAATTGAAATGCTTGGTGAAGTTATTGAAATAACTTAATACTTCTTGTTGACTTAAGAAAGATTTTTTTTGTTCTGGATAGGGGAAGTTCTTAAAAGTCATTATTTCCTTTGGTACGTTAGTCCTAAAAGAGATAAATAAATAATAGTAATGTACTTAATAGATAAGTAGGTATAATATTTTGGGTCGATAGGAACCTGCAGGGTCCCTACCTCGAAGTTGTTATTTTTTTTCGACAAATGTAAATTTTGTTCAAAAAACTATTACCTAAACCTAATATGGGGGTTTTTAATAAATTTACCAAATTGGTTTCTATACGATTAAAACAAGAAACTAAGTGCCACAAAGGGTTTAATACCATCAGGAGACAGTTGTCCAAAACTGAAAGAATGAGAACACTGGATGGTAAAATTTATATGCAGAATAGTCTTCACAGTTAAATAAAACTATTAATGGCAAATGAATATATTATAAAAAAAACTATTCATAAAATGTAAATAAATTAATGTAAAAGTGAAAGTGGTCCAAGGACTCGCTTTCTTTATTTTTTATTATTATTTTAAAAAACGCCCAATAATTGTTAAAATCCAAGTATTTACTACAATAATGCTTACGATAAATTTTGGTACATTCCAGAATGTACAGGAAGGCCATTTTCATCCAAATCAGTATAATTTGTGTAAACCCATGTTCCTCCAACTGATCCGGCTTGTTCAAAAACATCACAATAGTAGCCATCCTCAAGTGCATATTTTAATGCAATTAAACCTGTTGGCCCAGCTCCGATAATAGCAATTTTCTTTTTAAATATTGCACCACAACACAATTGAACATAAATTAAAATTAAGGAAAACAAAAATAAATTAAACTTTAAATTATTCATTTTTTATAAAAATTACTCTAACTTCCTACTAGTACGAGGATTGTTTTAAAACTAATTTTTAAAAGGTAGATGTTGATATTTAAATGCAAAAAATCGCTAGTAAAAATTATCATAATTAATTGGAATTCAAATTAACTAATGACGATTTCTACGTAATTTATGAAGTCACAAAAACGTACATCTCTTTGTTATTACATTTATTTTAAATTGTTTAATGATCATATTATGTCAGTGTAAAAAAATTCTGATTAATTATATTTGATATAACATGAATATATTATCTCGCACGTCTTTGATGTAATTAATTAATTGAGAGTTTTTATTTTTTTCCAATTTATCTATTTGTGAAATAAAAACATTGAAGGAACTTGAACTGTTTACTGACTCACTCTCTTCAATCAGTACCAACCAGAATCACAGAAACTTGTTTTTTATACAAATCTCAAAACACATACATTCCCCATTACGTACGCGTAACCTAAATTACAAATAATAATTTGTTTTTGGTTTTTAGAAACGTCCGGATCCTATTTCCTAATTTGGAAGTGCTCAAAACATTTTCCTTACGGTTGTTGGCTGTAGGAAATGATTATTTTGTGTTAATGTTAAGTGTTTTGTAAAATTATGTTTTGTATAGTTAACAATGTAAGGCAATTTGGTAATTAATCGTCTTCTTCCAAGTGGTTGAGGGTATTTTCTTATTCAATTGTTGAGTTGAACTACCTGTGTGGTCAACTACTTAAAACCTCTTACACCTGAAAAGAGGTGGCCCTGACAAGAGCTTACAACCTAAAGCTAAAATATGCAGTTAATAGCGGAAAAGCCATCAAGATGAAAGACAAAAGTAAGATAATACATATTAACCCTACAATGCATGATTTTTTTAATTTACTTCAAAAAAATATTTTTGGGTGGGCATTACTCTTGTAAATGTGTAAAAAATAGTAAAAAAATTATATTGTATTTTTTTCAATAACATTTTTGGATTTTTTTGAGTGTATCATATATGCTACATCATGTAGTCACAGTATAAAAAAAGTTATAAAGCATAAAACATTTTATTGATGGAATTTGGCAAAACAATTTTTATTTTTGTTTAAACATAAGTGAACTTTGCACTTTTCACAAAAAATAAAGGAAAATCCTTTGCAGCCAGGTATTTTGCATCGTTGCCGTGGAATGTGCCACTGTGGAATGTGACCAAAGTTGTCAGTTCTTATGTCTTTTGGAGGAATTGCAGCCGACGTCGATTTTTTCTTCTTCCGTTCTAAATTTCGATCAACTGATGAAGATGGTCTTCCTCTTTTTTTTGAATCGTTCTGACCAATGTTGCAAAGGCAGTTTGCAATTTCACCACGAAATTTTTCCATCGATATTGTGTTAGTGTTACCTTTTTGTTTTTCAACTCTGCGATAGAGAAGCCACGCATTGATAATAGTAATGTCAACTAAATGGTAAAAGATTCTGCAGTACCATTTTCTGCTTCTCATTGAGATTTTGAAACGTCCTAAAATGCTATCTAAAAGATCAACTCCGCCCATATGTTTGTTATATTGTAACACTAAGTTTGGGCATTGTACTTGAACGATTTTGCTTTCTTTTTTAGCAAACCTTTTTACTTCTTGAACAGGGATAGATCCTATGTATGTAGAAAGTAATGCAACAGCTTTGTTGTCTAACCATAATACTGATGCGAAAGGAGCATCTTTGAAAGAGGTTACATACTCTTCAAAAGAACCACGCGTCTTTTTTTTAAAAACAGTTTCATTAGAAAATTTGCAGTTAGTCAAACGATTCCTTCTAACTGTTCCTAGCGAAAGAATACCTTTTGAGTACAGGTATGCCATCAAAGGAACTCCTGTATAATAATTATCAAAATATACCATGTAATTATAAAAATTGGGAATTGAGCGACATAAGCGTATAACAACGTTGCCTGAGGCCCCTAAATCAGGCTCATTTGGAAAACGTTTTTTTGGCGAATTTTCTTGTCCAGAGTAGATTTCAAATCGATATGCGTATCCCGTAACTCCAGACAAAACAAATAATTTATAGCCCCACTTGTGAGGTTTTAGTGGCATATATTGTTTCATATAGTGTCGAGCCTTTGTTGCACAGATTTGCTCATCTATGGAAAGACTTTTTTCAAATGGAATACTTTCAAATTTGGTGTTTAGCAAATCAATTATTGGCCGTAATTTATGCAGACGATCATGATTTACATGGTCTTTGGGAAGCATCTTTGAATTATCATTGAAATGAAGCATTTCACGAATTTTTTCAAATCGATTGACACTCATTGTATTTTTTATTTTATCAAAACCATATTCTTCGGACCAGTATGTTCTAATATTTGAAAAATTTATGACTGACATGTAAATGCAAATACCAATGTACTTTTTGATATCACCTATCGTTATATTTGCTGGTTTTGAAATAGTTTTTTGATTGCTGTAGAGGTTCGATTCGTCTGCGATTGTTTGACATAACTCGTCGGAAAAAAAGTATGTAAAAAACTGGTAGGGTGTGGATAACTCCATAATATTTGGGGGAAGATTTTCGTTACCGCCAAATTTTGTCCCGTCATTATTTCGTTCAAAACTACCTTCCTTCCAAGCAATAGATTTTAAGGCCGTTTTATCGAAGATAAAGGTATTTTGCTCTGTATCATCCGTACTTCCAATTTCAGGCAAAATCTCATCAATAAGATCTGATTCGTTACCTTTTACAACATCTAAATTAATTAGCTCTGCTCCATCTAGCTCATGATCGAATATAATTGGTACATTTTCAATGTCTAAGTTGGCGAAATCAACAGGTTCTTGAAATTTCTGAGCAGCCAATTCTATACAAGCATCAACATTTTCACTAAAATTTTCTTCTTCTGAAACTTGCAGATCATCATCGCTTTCAAGAAAATTTTCTGCAAGCTTTTCCAGCTGCTCTTGTGTCAAAGGATTTCCAAAATTTCGTTTTTTGTTCATTGCACTATAATAAAACGTGGAATATAATAATGCACGTTGTAGCATATTAGCTACATTTTGTTTAAAACCTCGCTAATTTATTTTTATAGCTTTTCTCTACAGACTGATATAACAAAATGCTTGGGTACATACCTAAATTATCACATCCGTTCAGTTTTTGGGCCCAATCGTTCTAATTTTTCAAAAAAAAATTAATTTGTATTATCCGACACGCACGTGAACGAGTAAACATAACACACTTGAAATATAATTTCAAATTCAATACCTATGTCGCCATCTATGGCCAGCAAAGTGAAATACAATTTAAATTGTGTATATTATACGCTACAACATGCATTTAGGTGTATCAAAATATTTTGTATGCAGGCAGAATATATTATTTTATAATATGTAGCAGATATGCTACACGATGCATTGTAGGGTTAAAGAGAAAAGTTACAAGGTAATTGTAAAATGTGACCTCAAGGATTTGAATTATAACGTTAATGGAATACTACGTTATGTACAGAGCCTTGATAAACCGTTTTGGGACGACACTACAGTCTCTTTTAATCACTAATTAATAGCAAGAGATACAAAGAACTATTTATTAGTATACTTAAAAGATGGATAAATCTTACTTTGCCAGAAATAATCTATAGTAAATTTCGGACTTCCAACTCTTGCGGCTTCCTTCGGAAAAGTGCATTTTAAAGTACATTGAAGCGTTTTCTTTCACGTTTTATTTAATTTCTCAACTTTTCAACAATAGATCGTAATAAGAAAAATATGGGATTATGCGAAATAGACTGACGATCAATTCTATACCAAAAACGTGTAGTTAGGTTATGTAGTCTCCGCGAAAAAAATTCTTAAGCACCAATGGACAAAAATTGTTTTATTCACTGCATTGCGAAGAAGTAATAAATAACCCTTTTGTTCATGGAAAAGATACTACTTTATGAGAAAAATCGACTTGCCACAATTGAGATCCTCAAGTGCAACCAGACGGTCAAAAAGTGCACAGCAAATCAGAATTTGTAAGGGTTGCCATTTATAATGTGCAATTATTATTGCACAGTGATTTTAGAAAGTCCTAACACCAACATATCACATCATATCAAAGATTCCTATGCAAAATTTATAGTGATGGACGTCTTTATTAATCTTGGTTCTCGATGATTAATTGTCTTAAACAACTTTGCACTACTTTTTTTTAGGATACCTAAATCCACAACTTTGTCTCAAGGTTTTATAGGGATAATCAAAAATTGAAGCTAAAAGTATTGAGAACTTCCTCGAATACTCCACTAACAATAGTTCCTTTCTAAAAACTATTTAGAAGATTATGGGCTTCATTGAACAACATAGAAGGTGTAAAAAAATTTTTCGTTCACTTATTAAAATTTTGATCGGAGAAATACTTAGAACAAAAAATTAGATGGTTTAAAAACTCTTTTTGGAGTAGAAGTGGAACCAACCAATCGATTTTCTTGAGGTTGTCTCAAATGAAGAATAAGGGTTAAGGAAACTCTTTGTTAAAAAAAATTGAGCAGCTGAGGCTGGAAAATGACGTAATTGAAATTGTATTAGCTTTAAGGTATTGTTAAAATAATGTTGATATAATTAAAAATTTTGGGTCATCTTTGAATTCGTCATGTCAAGCGAATAAGCGGTCAATATTCCATGAGGTTTGAAAATGAGATAGGGTGAGGGCACAAAATTATTTGTATTTTTTTCAGTCATTTAATTGAGAAGTTTAATAACAATAACGAATTTGTAGTTCTCACAAACCTATTGCTGGTTCTTCACATCGATACATCCAGGAGCGGATCTAAGATTTTCGGGACACAGGGCTATCGAAGTCCAATGGGGCCCCATTTTTTATTAGATTTAGAATCTTTAAATTTACGTTTAAAATGCATTTTTGCTTTATAATAATTTAATTTTTGTGGACTCTTGGGCGCCTAGGGCTTAAGCCTATAAGTTCATATGTGAATCCGCTCTTGGATCCATCTTTTGAAGAACTCTATTTAGCGAACCTTTTAAAAAATGTTACAGTATAATGTTTCAGAAGCTTTTAAAATAAAAATCTTGTGATGCTTTTATATCTCTGGTTCTTCTTCAGAGTAGTTAAGTAGTACTGGTAGTACGCAAATAAAATAATATCATAACTATCTATTTGTTATAGTTACTCAGATTTAACAATACATGTCGTGTCAAGAAACTTTTGGAATTTTTAAAAATTTTATGTAAAATTCGGTTTTTCTTACTTTACCAACAAGTGATTTTTAAAATACTCAATAAATAATAAATAAGTCGTTTTCATTTTTATTTATAGGTATTAAGGTGGTCGCGTGTCCGTAAAGTAAGAAAAGCTGAACTGTAGCTAATTTTTGACTAGCGTGAGTTGAAAGTTCAATTCCTAGCAGCTATGAAGTTTGTTCACCCAGATTGCATCCGCAATATTCGTCAATTTCATATTTTAATAACAATAAAAGATAATTGAAATTTTCATAATTTTCCGTAATTTTCCAGAATGTAACAAGTAGTTACTAGGAACCTAAACACAAAGATAATTCGAAATATTTAATCGTACACAAGAATAATTTTAATTAATTCTTAATGTTTTGTAAACATCAGATTATTCTTGTTAGGGATTCCGGATACTAAAATACTATGACGTATGAAGATTTCTTTATAAATTTTTATCACTTTCTTTTGATAAGAGCTGAGCTCGCTTTGACACTGTTACATCACTCATTAAAATTTTAAAATTTAAAATAATGATTCAATCATACAATGCGTATGCATAAGTTCCATAGATATTTTCTAACGCACTATTTTTGGAATAACCCCAACAATGAAATTGCTGCAAACAGTACGAACACGGCTAGTGGAACGCTCTGAATAGACCTTTTATCAGGACTGGCTTATCCATGAAGCGCATAAAACGCGTGCTTCAAGACCCGGTGACCGGTGTTATGGAGGGTCCAGAAAAAAGTTAAATAGTAAAGGAAATCGAATGCTTTATAACATCTTCTCTGAAGATTTTTAATGTCAAACAAAAGGCTGAGGTGTTAGGGGCAAAGGTATGACGCAAAACGTGAGGTAAGTTTTTTTTCATACATTAACGATTTTTGGGCGGGTATCTCAAAAACTATAAGGAATAGGAAAAGATGAGTGGGAGTAATTTTGTATGAAACTTAATAAGCTTTGATTTTTCTCAAATTAATTTTTTCCCTAGGATACACCGTTTTCGAAATATAAGCGAGAAATCCCAAAAACGGCTCCTTTAACCCTCTCCTTCCCTTAGCCATGTACTCGTAGCTACAACCGGGATCTTTTAGTATTTTTACCTCCTAACTAATCCAAACACATTCATAAAATAAAATTTCACTCTATCTTGTGTGCTCTATAACCTCTTCGTTGACTACACTATAAAAATAAACATTTGTTTTGTAAACTGCAGCATATTTTTGTAAGACCCCGAAAATGATTAGAGTCTCAGACCCCAACGTTCTTTGATCCGGTTCTGCCTTTTATAACATCCTGTTCAACTAAAGTCAAAATTGTAGCGAACTTTAGGTCTTAAATGTGCATATTTGTAAGTGATAGTAACTAGGTATTTTGTTTTACCCCCACCTCTATTCGCAGTGACATCAGCTCTCTTATATTTTCAACAGCCTCTGGTATCTTTTGATAATGGTAAAACTTTGGATAAAGGTATATGCGCCTTATTTCTTATTATTTCATGTCAGGATTACGTCTTATATCATTTCGAGGGCTTTGAGTTAATGAACGTTAACGTTGGCTTGGGCTATCAGTAGAGCTGAGATTTTGGGTAAAAAAAGGTAAAAAGGTAAAAACAAATTAGGCTCATGGTCTATAGGTACGAAAGGAAATCTTTGGAAACGAATTTTGCCGTTAATTGTTTTTTGTTACCTAACTTCCCTGTGAAAAGGTAAAAAAACTAAAATCTCAGCTCTAGCTATAAAGTTAATAATATTCTCATGCAGTGGTAGGTTACCTTAAAAGTTTTATTTTATCAATTCTCAAAAACGTTAGTTGTTTGACTATAAACTCTCGATTTGTGCCTTGATTTCCAGAGAGACCCTGCAGAACTCCATGTGAAAGGTTGTCAATTTTTCAGTAATACCCTGTATAATAATTACTTTTCACATTTTAGATTTTATGTTGTTTTTATGGCAAGAGCGATTATTACCTATGTATTAGAATCGTGTATGTAATCTCTTATTTTAAAAATTATAAATAAATAAAATAAATAAAGCCTTTGTGTCTTTTTTGCTTAAAATTTTACTAATTTAATTTAAATTTAAAAAAATATTTCCATGTCAATAATTTTAATTTAGATGCATTTTTTAAAAACAAATAAGTTGGTATTTATTATTATCTTTAGCAAATTTGAAGTAATTTTAACAAAAATGTGAAATGCGAAATGGAGAAACGCACGTGAGTGACAGTGACGACTGTGGTATGTGCACTTCGCGTTTTCAAAATTAAAATTGTAACAAATTTTGTTTTATTGTGTGAAAACATGTGAGAACGTGTCGGTGTAGTCCTTTGTCTAATTTTATGTTGTTGGTGTCTGTTTTAATATCTTAATTACAATTAAATTAATAAAATTAAATTAAATCAATAAAAAGCAAAACTAGCACCCTTAAATTAAAGTGTAACCCTGGTTTTCTTAATAAAATTAGTCGACTTTAGTTAAACTTGCTTTAAGCTAGGGAATTTTTATATGTTGCCATAGTTACCAAGATCTTTATTTAATTTTATTATGAAAACGGGGTAAGTGAAAATCAACGTGTACCTACTCGAATTTTTTAAAGACTACCGACACCTATACCTATTTACTGTTTAGTTCTTCAATAAATAAATTCGGATAATATTAAATTAATGTGTTTTAATTACAAGTGTAAATGAACAATTTTCTATTAAAGACTGTTATATGGAGGAGTTGGATGATCGAAAAATTGCGAGGATCGAGCATATCAAAAGGTAGTTGTAAAATCATTGCTGTTTATTAAAACGTTTCTTATTTAGTTATTTGTTATTTATAGGTAGGTTCCTTTTGGAATTATCGCATTGCAAAAAAAGGGTGAGTTATTTTATAATTTTGGGACTTTGGGTTAGGGGGGTGCCTAACACAGCTTAAGCATAACAAGGATATCGCGATCTTAAATTTTAACGTTCTACAGGGTGTAATTGATTATGAATTTCTTGCAATCGAATAAAAAATATTGTATGGCACACGGACGAAAATGTCTTTCGGATTCATACATTCAATACGTACTTTACGTATTCCTCCGAGAAATTCAACTTTTCGTCCGTAACTATTAGCTCATAACAAAATTAAATTTCTAAAACTAAAAAAATCAACAAAAACAAAAAGTTTGCTTTTCTAACGCCTTAATAATGGCCTCAGGCCATGACCTGAGGGGGTGCCTCCTTCTGCACGCTCTTGGAGACACCAATGGCTTTCGTCCTAAACTAATTGATTGATAAAATTGTTCAAAATGACCTACCATTAGGTCATTAGAAAATTTCCATAATCAGAGTTATGATTTTTGGAATGTCAAAATTTCAAAAATTTGTAATTTCTTCTGTAATAAAAATGAAAATTGGTACTTATAGTAATCCCATGAATATCTATTATTTATTTATTTCACACTATTTTTGGTTAACAAAACGCTTCCAGTTAAACTGAAAATTATAAAAATATTAAAAGTTGTTAGGAACACTGTATTTTTTTAAATATTTTAAAAGCTCGCACAATTAGCTGTTACATCATACCCAAAAATAGTTCATATTTTAGCTTTCTATTTAACCGGAAATGAAAATAACTATTAACTTAAATGAAAGTCCCTGTATATTTTTCAATATTTTGAAAGATCATAAAATTTATTTATGTGGTTTTTAACACTATATGTGTAGTGTAAAATATCACCAGATAGCTAATTTTATGATCTTTCAAAATAGATTTAATACAGACGAAAAAGTTCTGTTATGGCCACATCAGAGTTTTTGTTTTTGAATTGGTAAGAAGATGTATTGATACAGACAGACCTGCGAAGTCATCAGGGGTCAGAACTTTTGAATCCGATAGTAATTACAAACAAAAAATTATTAACTCTGATTTAAGAAATAATTAACAATAGGTACGTAAAATTCAATTATATTAGTATTAAGTACATCCTTACAAATGAATAAATAAATTAATTATTAAACATATTTCATTCGTATTTCATGTAACTATGATCATTTAAAATTACATAATTAATTTTTGTGTTTCTTCCGTTCATTTTCACGTCTTTATACATTTTTGATAAAACCAATGGAATGTTTTCTATTCCAGCTAAATCTGACAACTCTTGATAATACTCTATTTGGCTTTCAAAATCATCTTTAATATGGGCATGTCGTTGAGGAATACCAAGTTCAGTTCTTTTTATTTCGACTTTTCTTAGTTCTTCTAGCATGTCGGCCTTTGATGGCAATTGAAATTTATTTCCAATTGCTGCTAATGCAAATCGAGCCTGAAATAATAAATTACGATTTTTGTTAACTCTTACCCTCAATTAAAATAGTCGAAATTTCTTTACCTGAAGTTCGAACACGGGAATGGTCATAGTATTGGAGAGAATTCCCATGAAGAACATTGATGGGTGATCTATGTTAATTATGTGTTTATACAGAGGGTACACGTAATTGTTTGTTACTGTAATACCACTATCATCATTTAAAAATGGAAATGAATACCTATAACCTACAAAATAAAGACAATTTTGTTATCAATTAAACAAAATAGTTTCAAATTCTTACCTGTGCAATATACAACCACATCAAATTGTTCTTCACTGTCATCTGTAAAGACAGCTCCATTCTTTACAAATTTAACAATTTCGGGTTTTTCAATTACGTTGGTTGGTTTTTCTAAATAAATTATTGGATGTCTATGACTTACATAAACCTACAGAAGTCCAACTATATCAAAATATATTAAAAGTGATCAAAATATTACTTACTGTTGTGGCAAGCTCTGCTATTTTAGCACTAATATCAATACCAGAAGGCCCAGCACCTATAACAACGACTTTTTTATCCTTAAAGAAATCTGGTGTTCTATATTGATGACTATGCATTTGCTTTCCTCGATACAAGCTTTGATTTTCAATTTGGGGTATGAAAGCTTTCGTAAAGTGTCCATTACAAACAAAAACTGCATCGTAAGATTTTGATTCTTCCTGTTTAGTTTTAGCATCTAAAACTGTTACATTCCATTTGTTGTATTTGGACGGTTCAATTATGGAAACGTATTTGTAAAACTAAAATGTTATGATCAGTATTTTAATTAAAATAAGGAAATCTATAATTACCTACATTAATATTCTTCAATAAATTGAAATGATCGGTAAAGTTATTGATATAATTTAATATTTCTGGCTGACTTATGTACGATTTTTTATATTCTGGTGGAAAGGGAAAGTTCTTAAAAGTCATTAGTTCCTTTGGTACATTTATCCTAAAAATATCAAATAATTAAAACTAAAACAATAGACACATAATTTTTGCCTTGTTTCCTCAACCTTTCTCTAAGTTGTTATTTTTATGCCAGAGCCACTTGTACACTGATCAAATTTAGATTCAAAATAGTCTTAATGTTGTTCTTAGGAGATACTTACAATAGATTTTGATACATTCCCGAATGTACAGGAAGCCCATTTTCATCCAAATCCGTATAATTTGTATAAACCCAATTTCCTCCTGCTGCTCCAGCTTGTTCAAAAACATCACAATCGTACCCTTCGTCAAGGGCATATTTCAATGCAATTAAACCACTTGGTCCAGCTCCGATTATAGCAATTTTCTGTTTAACTAATGCACCAAAACACAATTGGACATAAATTGAAATTAGGAAAAACAAAAATAAATTCCACTTCGAATTATTCATTTTCTAAAAATAATTCGAACCTCCTAGTGTGAGAATTTTTTTAAAACTAGTTTTTAAAATGTAGATGTTGATATTTAAACGCAAAAAAACTGATTATATCAGAGCTTCTTAAACTTTTTCCATATTCGCGATAGTCGCAACCTCTTTTTGCCACAGAAAATTTTGTGCGAGCCTTGGAAACAATTTCATGGTTTACATACAATTTTGTCAGTTGTTCCTAAAGATAAGAGTACATTTGCATAGTAATGCTAATGATGTCTGATACTACCAGGATTCAGGACAAGTTCATTGTTTTTTGTAATTTTTTGAAAGTTGATAGATATTTTAGTTTTACAATTATTTCGAATTATAATAGATATTTACCTAACCAGTTATGAAAACACAAATTTTATTTTGACGAACGTAATATTTGCTAAAATGAGCGAACGAAGTGAGCGAGTTTTGTAAATTACGTGAGTTAAATAAAATTAGTCTCTTCATAACGTGTTCAGGTACAAAATTTTATCTGACTTCGCTATGAAATGAAAAATAATTATTATTGCGGAGGTCCGAATAATATATCAAAGCTTGCTGCAAACAAACAAATACATTATGTAATATTACCTCAATTATGTAATATTTCATAGCATCACTAGTTATGTAAAATTGGACGTTTCAAAACGTCAAAAATGAATTTAAAATTTGACATTTCATAGCGGGGTTAGATAAAAATATTTCTAAATAATTAACATCATGATGTACTAGAGTTTATTATTTTTTGGTCGTTGAATGTTCCAGCACTTGGTAAAATTATCGGTATCCTCACATTCAGATAAGCTACGGTGTCATTAGGCCTTGACCTTCATTTTAAGAATTCAATATAAAAATGCTAATCCATTAAGCCCAAAATGTTTCAAACAACTTAATTATTATCGATTGATGTAACTCATGTAATCTCGCACGCTGTTGACGTAATTATAGGTAAACGAATTTACAATATTTTGTTATTTATCAGCTTACGAAATAAAAACATTGAGGGAATGTGTATTGTTGTTAGACTCACTTTATCATTCCGTATAAACCGTGGCGTAACTACAGCCCCAGCTGAAACATTTGAAAAAAGTCAAAATCAGGCGATTTAAAAAGATCGTCAGCATCACATTTTTATATCTCGTATTGATTCTTAAAAAAAGCAGAAACGTTTAATTAGAAGTTTTTGGGCATTATATTATTAGCAGGGGTCAAAGTTTTTGAATTCGATAGTAAAGTAATTACTAAGTTGTTAGCTACTGTTATAAGTTAAGTTTGTTACAAGAATTATTGTTAATGTTATGATTCTCTTCAAAAGACAAAATTTTAACTTAGTTTAGTAAATAAATAAACTAACTACCTGCACCTCACCATCAGTTGGATGAAAAATGAGCAATGATACTCTAGTACACAGTGAACATACAAAGAAATCCTATAATAAAAAAATCTGTTGTGTCAACACAAGACTTTTCGATAGAGTTGATTATTCTAAGACCAAAAGAGTTAGAAAACAAAAGAATACTATACATTTTGATAATCACTGAATGAAAAAAAATAAAATAAACGTCAACAGTTTTTGACAAATGTCAATATTTTGACAACTCTCAAATTTTTTGACAACTGTCAATGTCAATGTCAGAAGGGTCATCTATCACGATATGCGAATTTCAGGAGGGGGGCCATCTGTTATGCCATATGTCACTTAATCTGTAATTTCACATGTCAGGGGGGTCATCTCCTATCCCAACTATCAAGCCATATCTCAATCCATATGTCATTTCATAAGTCATTTCATCTGTCATATTATCTGTTATCCTATCTGTAATTCAATCTGTCATGCCATATGTTCTCATATGTGATTCTATATGTAATTTTTTCTGTCATAGATTAAGAAAATTCAGATTGACATAGTTGAAATGACAGGTAAGATTGATAGATGAGATGGATAGATGAGATGAGATGACAGATAAGATTGACAGATGAGATGATAGATGAGATTGACAGATAATTTTGACAGATGAGATGAGATAATAAATGAAACTTACAGATGAGATTGAAAAAGAGATTTATTCTTCGTATGTAGCTACAAAATCAGTACCTATATGTGTTTTATAAGTTAATCAAACAGATTTCATAAAACTATCATCATTTAAAATTACATAATTAAGTGAGGTGTTTCTTCCGTTCGTTTTGATGTCTTTAAGAATTTTTGATAAAACAACTGGAATATTTTCTATTCCAGCTAAATCTGACAATTCTTGATAATACTCTATTTGGCTTTCGTATTCGTTCATAATATGGGCACTTCGTTGAGGAATATTAAGCTCAATTCTTTTTCTTTTGACTTTTCTTAGTTCTTCTAGCATCTCGACTTTTGATGGCAATTGAAATTTATTTGCGATTGCTGCTAATGCAAATCGAGCCTGTAATGATTAAAATTTGTATTAATTGTTACACTCACGGTTAATTCACTCTTTACCTGAAGTTCAAACACTGGAGTGGTAATAGCATTAGAAGGAATTCCTAAGAAGAACATCGATGGGTATTCTATATTAACTATGTGTTTATATAAAGGGTGAATGTAATTATCTGTCACTGTAATACCACTATCATCTCCTAAAAATGGAAATGAATACCTATACCCTATACAAAAGAAAAATTATATTGTTATTAAATAAACAAAACTAAGTCAAAACTTATTACCAGTGCAATATACAACCATATCAAATTCTTCCTCACTGTCATCTACAAAAGTGGCGCCATTTTTGAAGAATTTAACAATATCAGGTTTTTCAATTACGTTAATAGGCCTTCCTACATAGATTATTGGATGTCTACGACTGATGAAAACCTAAAGCAGTTCAAGTTTATTTATATACTTCCAAGGATCAAAATTTCACTTACTGTTGTGGCAACTTCTGCTATTTTAGCACTTATATCAATACCAGAAGGTCCAGTGCCTATAACAAGGACTTTCTTATCCTTAAACAAATCTGGTTTTCTATATTGATGACTATGCATTTGTTTTCCTTCGTACAAAGTTTGGTTTAGAATTTCAGGGATAAAAGCTTTTGTATAGTGTCCGTTACAAACAAAAACTACATCGTACACTTTCGATTTTTGAAGTTTAGTTTTGGTATCTAAAATTGTCACATTCCATTTGTTGTATTCGAGGGGTTGAACTTTAAAGACGTGTTTGTGATACTAAAATTTGATCTCTTGTACCTACCTACTATTATTATATTATATTATTATATTATTAGAAATTAAAATTAAAATTTCTGTAATTACATTGATATGTTTTGTTAAATCGTAATGATCGGTGTAATTATTGATATAATTTAATACTTCTTGTTGACTTATGTAAGATGTTTTATAATATGTTGGTAAAGGAAAGTTCTTAAAAACCATTACTTCTTTTGGCACATTTGTCCTAAAAGTGTTAATATTTTATTGTAGGTACAAATACAACATAATACTAAAGCACATAGGTGTCCGTTTTCTAAGTAGCTATTTTTATGTTAGAGGTATCGTTATTAAATGTTCACCTAAAACTACCCTACTTACAATAGATTTTGATACATTCCAGAATGTACAGGAAGTCCATTTTCATCAAAATCCGTATAATTTGTATAAACCCAAGTTCCACCGACTGATCCAGCTTGTTCAAAAACGTCACAATCGTGGCCATCGTCAAGTGCATATTTCAATGCAATTAAGCCACTAGACCCAGCCCCAATTATAGCAATTTTCATTTTAACCAATGCACCACAACACCACTGAAAATAAATCACAAATAAAAAACACAAAAATAAATTCCACCCTGAATTATTCATTTTCTAAAAATTGCTGGAGCGTACTTGTTGCTAGTTCAAGAATTGTTTTGAAACTAATTTTTTGAACGTATATGTTGATTGATTAAATACTGAAATAACTGGTAATTTTAATCAGGACTTCTTAAAATTTTTACCTCTAGTGAGTTGCAACCCTCTTTTACTCCAATAATTTTTTTGCCACTCCAGCTACGTCTACATACTGATAATTATCACTTATCAGATACGTAGGTAATGTAATAAATAAAATCAACATAATCATAAAAGAATTATTTATTTTATCATTTCAAAACATTTTTTTGGTGTAGCATACAATTTTATCATTTAAGATAAAAAGAGCTAATGATATTTGATCTCTCGACGTTGACCGATATTTCTGACTTACATAAAAACGTTTATATACAGGGGTATCTCATAAAGAATTGGACAATGCTTGCCCACAAATTTATTATGTCAAAATAAACCAATAGAGGTGGCTGCTCTATTTTAACTTAGAGAATCAGCCCTGTGCTGTAAGCAACTGGTTATAAATCGCGTCAACGTTGAGTCGTTAAACGAAGCTGGGTTATGTCTCTTGCATTGTGTTGAAGAAAGACAAAAGACTCAACGTTAACGTTATAGTATAACCGGTCGCATACAGCACACGACTGAATCTGTGACCAAGCGTTGTCGTATTCTTTATGAGGCACAACCTGTATAAAATTGACAACTTGATATCGCTGGGTGTCCACAAACTTTTTCCCATTATTAAATTTGGAGAGCCCTCATATTCAGATATTGAATCATGTGTTAGTGAGTGACCCACAGTTTAAGAATCTCTGATGTAGATTGTTATTACTTTCCGGTCAGTAATCGGGTCAATAAAATATTTTGAGATAACACCGGATATATCTGTTTTGAGGTCCCCTAAAACGATCTAGACCATTTTTAGAAAAAAGTCTGTATGTATGAATGTGTGTATGGATGTAATCCGTCACGAAATCTCTGAAACGGCTGAACCGATTGACTTGAAATGGAGGCGTGCTATTAAGGACATTTTATTTTTTTTTAAGTGGCAGCATATAATTTTTTTTCCAACATCCGGTGGAGAATTTTTTCCTCTATTCATGGCCGGTTGCTGGTACATTTTTGCTTAGCTCTAGCTAACTTAGCTAGAGCTAACTTATGGAACCCATAACTCGTCAAATCGGGTTGCTCGACGGTCGGCTAACATTTAAAATTGTCGTGTAACTTGGATAGAAATAACGTCATTCTGTTTTTCGACAATAGATGGATTGTCAAAAGAATAACTAATTCGCGCTCGTTTATAAATAATCGTCACTTGATGTTACAATTTTTTTGATCAAAATATACGTATAAAATAATTATTATTTTTTTAGAGATAGCCAATTAATTAATAAATATTAAATAATATTATAAAATTGACTATTATCTCTAAAAAAAAATCATTAAATACCTAAGCCAAAAAAAAATAATATTAAATATGATTAATTTAAGTTGATACTTTGTATTCTTTAAAATTAATTAAAAAAAGCACAAGAAATGCAAATTCCTGTAGGCCGGTGATTAAAAATGTAGAAAAAGAAACAAATTCTCGAACCTTTTAAAATTTTTTTTAATTCAAAGAGAAGCTTAAAGAAATATTTTGCATACATCAGGTAAAATAATGGACAAAATTTTTTTTAACAATAGGCACCCAAAAACAGGTAGAAATTTTGTACATTTAAACGCGATTGACAATAACAAACAAAACAAACACCAGCGCCACGAGCGTACATAACTTGACTTAAGTTAGCTCCTGCTAAACTAACCGGAGAAAATCAGTGGTTATAGAATGGTTAAAGTTGACTGGCCATCGAGAGACAGAATGAATAGATATCTATTCGTCAGTAGATAACTCTCTTTTGAGCAACTCGCAATCAGTGATATAAAAATGTTTAACATTTTTTTGTTTTTAAAAGAGTTTTTCTTCAAACGTCAGAAAAAGTCGCCTTTGTGTCACTCAATAGGTAACGGTGAAGTTTAACTTTCCCGCCGAGGCAGGAAAAATTGTCAGAAAAGTAATTTTTGTCTGTCTAGGAGGGAAAAGTAAAATCTTAACCGCACATTATTTTTATTTTTAACGTAAAAAATGTTTTTTAAGCATTTGTAATGTAAACAATTTAATGTTTTTTAAATTTTCCTTTATAATTAGTTCGTTGCTTTTAATAATTAGCTTTTTTTACAAATTTAAGTTAATTTTAAAAAATATTTGACAATTGAACTACAAGTAATTGACAAGAGATGGTGCTCTTTCAAAAATCAAAATTTTCAGTTTTACGCTTTACGTTTGCAGAAAAAATTTAATATTTTATACGGAGTCAAAGTAGTTTTGTGTGACTCGCCTGTATTGCCTGACTCGCTCTTCAGCCAAACACAGTCTTGTCACACAAAACGTCACTTTGTCTCCTTATAAAACAAATAACTATTATATGCAATCAAATATCTAATAATAATTGGCAGCTGACGTTTCTGATAAATTTGACATTTGTCAAAAAAATGTGACGTTTATTTTATTTTATTCAGTGATTCTCAAAATGTATAGTATTCTTTTGTTTTCTAACTATCTTGAGTCGTTTTCTAGCGAATGAACCGTTTTAAGCCGTAACATCCAACGTATATTTAAAACTCATGACGTCATTTTGAACCGTTTTGAGTGATAATCACACTTTTTGTAAAATTATCATTATCTAAAACTGTGTAAAGATGATTTTTGTTTCTTAAGCTTATTTTTACGTCCTCATGAATTTTTAATAAAACCGGTGGAAGATTTTCAATTCCAGATACGTTAGCTAACTCTTGATAATACTCTGCTTGACTGGCACAATCTTTCATCCTATGTGCGTATCGTTTTGGATAACCAAGCTCACTTCTCTTTAATTCGGATTTAGCCAACTCTTCCAGCATATCAGCCTTTGAAGGTAATTTAAACTTTTCTTCTATAGCCGCTACAATAAAACGAGCCTGCAATAATATAATTTTAAATTTAACTTTATAAAAATATTAAAAATACCAAGTGTTCCAAAGAAGAGAATTATGCATAGGTAGAGTAATTGCCAGATCTAAACGACCTGCGCAGAAAGCAAAATTATGTACTATCCCATAACCAAGGTTACATAATACCTGAAAACCATTGTGAAAACAAAATTTGGGCGTCTTTTTCTACAGCTTTCTCACTTGCTCTTCTGCGCATTTCCGGTAGTTAAGATCTTGCAATTACTCTATCCATTTTTTGGTAAAGGGTTTATTTCTGAACTCATTCTTACTTGTAGATCTAGCATTGGAATTATAATAACTTGAAATGGTATTCCCATGAAAAACATTGTTGGGTGTTCTGCGTTAACTATATGTTTGTACACAGGGTGTACGTAATTGTCGGTTACAGTGATACCACAATCGTCGCTTAAAAATGGATAAGAATACTTGTACCCTATAAAAATAAAATAAAATTGTGCCAACTTAATCGTAAATTCGTACCAGTACAATATACAACTGAATCAAATATTTCTTCGCTTCCATCAACAAAGAGAGCGCCATTTGTTTGAAATTTGACAACTTCTGGTTTTTTAAAGACATTTTCAGGTTGATCCACTATATTGGGAACTTTTCTGTGACTTAAATAAACCTAAAATGGTTAACATTGTAACAATTTTTTATTTTCTTGAATGTACTAACAGTTTTAGCAACTTCTGCAACTTTAACGACTATGTCAACACCAGATGAACCAGCTCCTATAATAAGGACCCTTTTATCCTTAAATAAATCTGGTGATCTATATTTGTGGCTATGCATTTGTGTGCCTTGAAAGGTATTTTGATCCGGTATTTCAGGAGTAAAAACTTCTCTATAATGACCATTACAAAGGATGATGGCGTCGTAAAGTTTTGATTCTTCAAGTTTGGTTTTGACGTCCAAAACTGTAACGTTCCATTTGTTATTTTCAATTGGTTGGACTTTGATGACGTGTTTGTAGAACTAAAATTTAATTTTATTACGTTGAGGAATTGGTATAAGTTTTTATACTTACTCTAATGTGTTGTTCTAGATTAAAGTGGTTGGTAAAATTTTGCAAATAGTTAAGCACTTCCGGTTGAGTTATGTAAGATTTCTTCAGATCTCCATAAGGGAAATTTCCAAAAGTCATTACTTCTTTAGGTAAATTTGTTCTGAAAATGTTACAGTCGTTAGTTTGTTCGGTTTTAGAATTTAAAAATTCATCATGTGGAGCGATCAATACTCCACTGCATTTAGAAATCATAAAGTGTAGTGTGGACACAAAATTATTCAGTACTTTTTTTAGTCATTTAATTGCTAATTAATTAATAATAAAGGATAGCTCTTCAAAACTGATCAAAAGGTCGTTTTACATGCCGATTAGAAAGACTTGCAATCAGCAAATTCTGAAGAAATCTCATTTCTTGATTTTTTTTTAAACGTTTGTTGAAAGCAAATATAAAAATATTTAATTGCTTTTATGTTATTTCTTGTACGATTTTTCCAAGTCATTACATTACATTACATTACAATTATCTATATTTGTTAGTTTGTTTAGTTACTCACATTTAACGATAGATGTCACACACATGAACGTTTTAAATTTTATTCAACTAATCTTTGATCTACATGACTTACGTAACTTACAATAAATTTTGATACATCGCCGAATGAATTGGAAGTCCATTTTCGTCAAAATCAGTTCGATCTGTATAAACCCAAGTTCCTCCTATCGATCCAGTTTGTTCGAACACATCGCATTCGTGGTAATCGTCAATTGCATATTTTAAAGAGATCAAACCTCCGGGGCCAGCCCCTATTATAGCTACTTTCATGTTAACTGATAGCACTGAGTAACACTTGAAGTAAACTAAAATTAAAGGCGCCAAAATTAAAATTTTCATACTTTCCACAATTTAATATTAGAGGATATATAATTTAAAATTTAAAATTGAGTGCACGTATAATTTCTTTTATTTGTAAAATGAAGAGTTTTGTAAACAGGTTATTCTAGTCCGGGACTCCGGGTGCTAAATGACAATTTAGATTTCTGTTTGAACTTTTATCATTTTCTTTTGATAAGAGTTGAGTTCTTTTTGACACCGTTAAATCAACCATTAAAATTTCAAATGATAACCTTAGGAGTTAATAATTAGGAGAAGTTAATAAGCAAGAATTTTTCTGATTGAAAATTTAAGGAAAATGCTCGTCAAACTTAAAACAAGGTCAACAAAACTTTACTTTGATTATTATAGATAGATAATGCAACTCACCACAACTGAACTTACTAGTAGATACTTATTATTAATTACTCAATTAGAGAATGAATAATTTTAATTTTTCAATTCAAATGATTTTCTACAGATGTTTTTATCGTTTTATTTAATTTAGCATGTAAATGCATTGTACAAATAAATGAAGTACGAGTATACTACTGATTATCATGATGACCTTTGAATTAAATAGATAAGTAAATAGGTATGGTATATGTAGGTATACGTAAAGCAATAATTTTTTATGCTGACGAGCGGTGGGAATGCGCAGATACCTAAATTGGTATTTATCCCCACCAATGCAACGTATTTAAACTATAAAAGGGGCGTGGCCAAATCTGCGCAAACCGCTGTTCAAGTGAAATCTGTTTAGCAGTAGCTCGTAATAAATTTCGATACTATACCGTGTGTTCGAAGTACTTGCGTATTTCTAGTACCGTCAACAATTGTAAAAGTCTTGATATGCGAGCCCATAACATTTATAATACTGTATCGTTTTCTATCCATTTTCAACAGAAATAGTTTTCCAAATGTGGGATTTTTAGATAATGCGTGAGCACCTGTAAGTCAACGGATTGCTTTCAAACTCAGGAAGAGTATAGTAGACGTATATGTTTTAACAAATACGATATTTTTAGTTATAACTGATCCTAAAGGTAGTTGTCCATATTTGCATCTTAAGACGCCCAGCTTCTTCGACTTATGCATTATTGTTTAAAAATTAAAAATTAAGGTATCGAAAGAAATGAATCGACAAAGCTACGTTTAAGACGCGCTTTTTAAGCGCCTCCTGAGTTTTGTAGCTCAACAATTTTCTCAGAAAATACGATATAATCAAACAATCTTACCTAGTTTCCGAGAAAACCATTGAAGAATAAAATTTTTCATTCGAGGTACAAACAGACACAAAATTGTATAGTGGTGAATTTTGTGGAGCAACATAAGCATTACGCATCTGACAACTAATGACAATAGATAGTAAATATCAGCTGATGATAGGATTTGACGCTTTATAGGTTATGGATTAACGTCAAAATGACGATTTTATAACGCTCAAAAATATAAATGTGTCTAACAACTAAATACAATCGAAATAAAATCTCTCGGGAATGATTCGTCCACGTAGATTCTTCCCAAATCACCAGTGTCTCTCTTAAATCCAAACTGTGTGTGAGTACGAGAGATCAGTAGTTTTAGAAAACAATGAACGGAATGTAATATCCCACAGATCACTAGTCAGAACTTTTTAGATCAGAAAAGACTTAAAGGAGAGATTAATAACCCTTGGGACTTCATAAACAAAAGGCACCAGATCGCTAATTTTCTCTCTCAGATCCGAACGATTCTAAGAAAGAGATCAACAGTCGTAGAGAGACAAGTGAGTTCTCTCACGGGATTACTAGTTCTCTTCGTTAGATCAAAATAGTTCTAAGAGAGAGAGAGATTAACAATTCTTGAGAGACCAGACCGGATCTTGACTACCGTCAGATCACTAGTTCTTTATCCTTATACAGGGTGAGTCGGGAGGATCGCACCAAACGCCAGGGGTGTATCTTACACGTAAATATAAGAGGAAAAAACCCAAAAGTTGTAGTCCGATTTTTATTTGTTTACAAGATACGGCGTTTTCACAAATAACTTGCATCCATCGTGCAGTTCTGCTGATACTGCATGCGTATTTTACTGTTTGGGGGAACATCGTCTAACAGTCCTTGTAAATCATTTTGTAAGAATTCCAAATATTTATCTCCTCTTAGGCGAAACTATAGACGATATCACATCACACTTTTCCGAAAAACGATGCTGAAAATTTGTTTCGACTTTTATGTGAGGATTTTCGTCGGACCATAAGTGGGAGTTGCGGGTATCGTTAATGTCATCATGGGTGAATGTGGTTTCATCGAACATACTGTAATGTTCTTCTAAGTTAATGAAATTAATTTATCAAATATTTCAACTTTTAAGACGCTGTAACTCGAATACCAATAAAAATCGGACTACAACTTTTGGGTTTTTTCGTCTCATATTTACGTGTAAAATACACTCCTGGCTTTTGGTGCGATCCTCCCGACTCACCCTGTATTAAAATAGACTTAAAAGACAGATCAATAGTTTTTGAGACTTCAGGGACAAAGGGCACCAGATCAGATTGCTAGTCCTCTCTCTCTCTCAGATCCGAAAGGTTCTAAGAAATAGTTCGGTAGTCATGGAGTGGCAAGCGTGTTCTCTCACGAGATCACTAGTTCTCTCTCTTAGATTAGAGTATAGTCCTAACAGATAGAGATCAATAAATTTGGAGAGACCATAAGGGGGTGTCTTATCTTCCCAGATCACTATAGCCCTTCTTGATCCCACAGACCGGAATAGTCCTGGTAGGACTATAAGATAAGATCGAAGACGTTCTAGACAATCAAAAAAGAACCCTTGGAGTTGATTAAGGCATAAGGAAAATAAAATAATGAACGTAACTGTCGATAGTAGATGGATAAAATTTTGCACACTTGCCCATGGGGTAATTCCACTTCAGATCGGCAACGTTTGACCCTTAGGTCTTCGGATTTTGACGAAATATGGTGTATCGGTTGGAAATATGTTCAAACTTAAGTACAAATTGGTTTTGCGAAAAAATTTTTTTGCCCTATCTACGGTCAAATTACTTTTTGAACTATGTATTTTGAAAACACGAATACTTCAATAATTTATAACTCGCGATCTGAAAGAGATATATTTCTGCAAAATACGCCTATTTAAAGCTAAAGGAACATACTATTTATTTTATGCATCGCTTCTTTGATTTAAAGCCTTTTTGGTCAAACTGTTCCAGTGTCAAATGTTCAAGTAGAAGTTTCCAAAATACACCCTCTGCGATTTTTGCAATTTTTTGATATGTTGAGCCCTTATGAGTATGACTTATGTTTAAGCAAAGACCATATACAAGAGACTACCGAAACCTATATTAAAAAATGTGAAAGGTTTTTAAAGGTCAAAATCGCTTAAAATCCCTCGAAGGGTAAACTTGTTTTACCCCTTTCTTTGTTGCTCCCGCCTTGACATGCTATCTTATTCACTCGAAAATGCCCCGGTGACTAGCGACATCTTCTGTAGCAGGGATTTTTGATCACATTCGGCCCATAAGCTTTGCCAGTCTTACACTGTACGAGCCCAGTCGCACCTTAAAGGCTGATTTTCATATATAGTGCCGTGCTCATGCCGTGCTCGTGCCATGTTCGTGCCGTGCTCGTGTCGTGCTACGGCCGTGCGTTTAGAGCATTTTCACATATAGGGCTGTGTTGTGTTCATGCCGTGGTCATGTTGTTGTCGCTAATAATCTTGCACTAATATAATTAACCAATCCTTCGTTCATAATATAGATAGATTTATATCTAAATATGCACATTTGACACTTACCTTGTGCAGAGTTGTCACATGTAACTTTAAATTTCAAACTATAAGAAGCGACCAACGGGTTGTAGCAAGGTTGTGGTCGTGTTGTTACCATCGAAACGGCTCAGTCTCATAATAATATGGCACGAACGCAACCCAGCCCCTCCTGTGAAAATCGAAAACTGCACTTCAATGTATTTTTTATGGAAATGTCAATTTTTTGATTGACATGGAAATTACACGGCATGAGCACGACACGAACACGGCATGAGCACGGCACTATATGTGAAAATCAGCCTTTATTGGACCAAAAAAATTTGACATAAAATTTAATTTTTCTAAATTTTATTAAATTAATTTAACTTTAAGAAAGACAACTATGTATATTTGATACCGTAGAGTATTAGCAACAAATAAATAATGTTTAATATAAACTCGAATTACAATAACCTTAAAAATAATAGCAAAAACAAAATTATACCTGGCGCATATCAATTGGACCAAAACTTAAGCGCAGAGATAAGTGGTATTTTTACCTATGCGTAATTTTTATGGCTGTAATTTTATGGAATATGCATTGAACAATCCAATGCTAACAATAATTAAAATAATTTACTTAGTTATTTGTCAAAATGGTTCCTGGAAAGCTGTCATCCTATAATTTGCGAAATTTTGTGGTTGCTGCCCACACCATGGATTTTCAGGGCATAAAATTGCATTAAATCTTAATATTCCTCAAGGAACAGTGAGAAAGTTAATCTTTCAATTTAAGTATACCGGAAATAATGAGTCAAACGTTAAAACTGTCCGTATTTCAAAAATTTCAAGAAGAGATAATTGTGCTTTTCGTACACTAATTAAACAAGATCACCGAGCTTTCCCACGAGAATTGGCTGTGAAATGAGTAGATGCGATTGGTAGACCAATATCAGACGATATTGGTTTGAGATTTGAGAAGCACAAAACAAATGGGTTATGGGGTCCTTGAAGATAAATTTAAACAAAGAAAATTATTCAAAACTTTTAATTTATTTTACGTTAGACGAAAGAAAAACCATTTCTTACAAAAAAAACAAAAACAAAAAAGATTTTTATGGAAAAACTGAATTCTTTGCCCATAAAACTGGAGTCTTCGGCCATAAAATCGGTTAGGTTTTTGTTACTTTGTGAGAAAATGTTTTTCTTTCGACTAATGTAAAATAAATAATAAGTTTGCATAATTTTCTATATTTAAATTTACCTTCAAGAACCCATAACCCATTTGTTTTGTGCTTCTCGAACTAGCACCTTCTGATATTGGTCTACCAATCGCATCTGCTCATTTCACAGCCAGTTCTCGTGAGAAAGCTCGGCAATCTTGTTTGATAAGTGTACGAAGAGCACAATAATCTCTTTATTAAATTTTTGAAATACGGCCAGTTTAAACTTTTAATTCAATATTTCCGGTATATTTAAATTGAAAGATTATGTTTCTCGCTGTTCCTTGCGGAATATTGAGATTTAATGCAATTCTATGCCCAAAAAGTCCATGGTGTGGGCAGCAGCAACAAAATTTCGCAAATCATAGGATGGCAGCTTTCCAGGAACCATTTTGACAAATAACTAAGTAAATTATTTTAATTATTGTTAGCATTGGATTCTTCAATGCATATTCCATAAAATAACAGTCATAAAAATTACGCATTGGTAAAAATACCACTTATCTCTGCGCTCAAGTTTTGGTCCAATTGATATGCGCCAGGTATAATTTTGTTTTTGCTATTATTTTTAAGGTTATTGTAATTCGAATTTATATTAAACATTATTTATTTGTTGCTAATACTTCACGGTATCAAATATACTTACTTATATTTCTTAAAGTTACATTAATTTAATAAATTATAATTAAAAAAAAATAAATTTTATGTCAAAAATTTTTTGGTCCAATTAAAGTGCGACTGGGCTCGTATAGTCTTTGGTTTAAGTGAAAAGATTCAGAACCGTGGGCACTCGTCAACTCTTTATGCTACACGGCATCAAGCCTCAGTGAGGGTTTTAGATTGAGGTGTGAGATTGAGGCCGTGTAGCATCAAGAGTTGACGAGTGCCCACGGTTCTGAATTTTTATTCTATGTATTTATGTATTCTATGTACTTATATGAATCTATGTAGTCTATGTACAGTCTATGTATTCTATGTATTCATGTTTTCAAAATAGTTCAAAAACTAATTTGACCGTAGATAGGTCAAAAATAATTTTTTCGCAAAACCACTTTGTACACTTAAGTTTGAACATATTTCCAACCGACATATCAAATTTCGTCAAAATCCGAAGACCTAATGGTCAAACGTGGCCGATCTGACGTGGAATTAAACCCCATGGGCATCATATTGGGGCACATGGTTTTAATTTAGAGTGCCTTGAAAGACAAAGTTACAATTATTTATTTATCTACTTTCATACTGTAATATCTCTATGATTAAATGATAAATCGTTTAGTAATGAACTATATTACCGCACTAGTGCGGTAATGAGTTTTTGACGTAAAATCACACAAAAACAGCTTGAAGTGCTCTACTTTTGCTACTAGGTTGTCAAATTTACGTCAAAATTAAAATAATTTATTTCTAGATAATTTTAAAGGAGATAAAGCATTGTTAGTACTTTCGTATTTTCCTATTACGATACTCGATGAGTTATCAAACTCGGCTAAAGCCTCATTCGATAAACTTTCCTATCTCGTATCGTAATATGAAGTAATACGATACTTGTTATGTAAATAACTATTACAAGATTAGTTTTCTTTCACTGAAACAGAACTAATGGAATAGGCTTCTAACTTCTAAAGATTTTCCTTTTCTAAAAACACAGTAAGAAAATTTGTTTTGCTTTTCATAAAATTGGTACCTATGGTATTTTAGGGGAAACGTTTGAGTCAAAAATTATTAAAAGCATTTTTTTCGTATAAATTTAAAACAAAAACAAAAATTAAATCACAAACGCTAATCATTACAAACAGACAATTTATCGATTACACGTTACAGTTCATTAACGTTGTTTCTTTAGTTTGAAAGACACGAGATGAAAAGACGAGTAGTTAATTGATTAGGACGGTGCATCTCTAAAGAATCTTCTGGATCCATCACTCAGTTGTGATACTATCGAAATTGATCGATCATCGTTAAAGCGGCCACATCAATAGTTTTCTATTTTCACCTTTGCATTGTTTCAATTCTACTCAATCAGTATTATAATTTTTTTTCTTGTTTCATAAACTATAAATTTTAAGAGTTGAGACACAAAGGTTTTGTATAATAACTTTAATTTTTTTATGTTAATTATATTGTCAGTTATTTAAGAACACAATTGACAAATTAATAATTAGTATAGGATAGGCGTATTTTAATTCTCTTTGACTTTAATGAGATTTAAGCGTTGATTAAATGAAACCAGTAGATATTTTACATTTATATCTCTGGCCTTCTTCGTTGGGTATATATGGTGATTATACCTACTAGCCATTGCCCAAAATAAAAAATTGCTTGTCAATTATTCAAGAATGTATGTTTATACACTCCCCACTCAACGGGGCTTGCTTTGAATGAAGTGCTCTGTACCTTCCTGCTGTATAAGAGCTTGTGGACATAGACTAAATATCGTACTAACTGTTAGTAACTGAATCAACTCAAGGAGCAAAAGCATGGGAATCTAAGCTTTAACGTCGTGCACAGTCGTGCTTCGAAATTTCTACGCACGACGTTAAAGCTTAGATTCCCGTGCTTTAGGTCCTTGAGTTGATTCAGTTACTAACAGTTAGTATGATATTTAGTTAAATAGCCCTAACGCTCTTAAAAGTGTGAAGTTCATTGCTTAGGCGTTATACAAAATACTGCATTTAAGTATGAGCCTGAAAAAACATAACAGACCATAATGTTACTCGATAAAGATTTTGTTTTTTATTTCCAAAGATAATGATCAGTCAGAAGAGTCTAACACATGATTTTCCAACACAATATATTTATATAAAACAAACCATTATGCCATATTTTTTAGGAAATAGCATCTCATTATTTTAAAATGACATCTTCCTGAAAACGTTAAATTGCAAAGGTCGACGTAGTTACAAGTCAGTCGCAGATCATCATAGAGAAACTCAAGGTTTCCACTTTACAAAAAATGAATTTTTATTTTTTGTTAATTTTTGGGTTTTTTATGTGCTTTTCTATTGGAGAAGATATACTTTCTAAGGTAAGTAATAAAACAACAAGTTTTGTGCGTTGGTGTCTTTATGTCGAGTTTCTTTAACGTTATGGATCCATAACATTCCACAACTTAACTATTTTAATTGTTTGAAACCGGGTTTTGAACACTAATGTTCGTACAAATAGTCGCGGATTAATCGCGATCCAAGAATTATTCATAAATCTGGCAATGATTTACTTAATGCGATAAAGTCTTTCTAGTATAGGCATAATAAGATCGGAGACGGAATTAATTATTATAAAGCTAATATCTTCTGAAATACCTTCTATAGGTCCCCCTGTATTTCCCCAGAAAAATCCCAAGAAATCTTCCTTGGGGAACCCTCTTAAATTTTGAATAAACGGCCATCATCTTGCATTTTTCCAAGAAAACGCCATAACTCAGCAATGGACAATCATAGGAAGAGGCTGTTGGTTAGATAATGAGTTTTTATAAACAATATGTTTTATAAAAATTTTCTATTCGAGCAATGATTTTCTCACAAAATGAAATTTAAAAGAGCTATGTTTTCAAAAATAATATTAAGCAGGCAAATTACTATGGTGAAAATAACATGCGCTCTGATGGACAAAAAACTGTTTTACTCCGAGACGAACTATGATAAAATTACAATAAAAATATGAATTTAAAGCTGAAGGCTTCAGCTTTCATTTCCATATCTTTTGAATTTATTTTTGTTACATCTTGTGGTAACTTGTTTTTTCCAATCTTCTGGTGGACCCCTCTCTTTTTCGCTTTTCTTTGGTTGCCAGCTCATAACTCCGCCGATGTTGGTCCTAAGCCCGAAGGAAGAAGGAAGAGAGAAATGAGAAACCTTGTAAAAAAACCTGAGTTCAGCTGACTCCGAATGATAGCGCCTAGTAAGGGTCTCTCTTGACGATTACCCGTGCAAACCAGTACTAAGTCTCAGGAGTTCATCTTTTGCACCAGCATCAGCACCCTTATTTTTCCTACTACAATATGTATTTAAAATTTTGACAAAAGTCGAAATATCTGCTGTGACACGATATATCAAACGCCCTGTATATATGTGCTCGTTTACACAATTAACTCTTTTGGAGGCATTATATAACTCTAAAAAGGCATAAAAAGTCGTTTTTTAGAATAGTTGCATGATCCTGTTGAAATATCTCCACACCATTGGATATTGTCGAAATTTTTAACAAAATTTAATAGCTACTCCTGCAGCCCCAGTGAATCCTAAGCGTTCTAATTTTTGTATATTACAGTATAAGCTAAAAATGTTTCATTTGCCTAAGCGATTGTTAAAAATGTACATTACTCTTAATTTAGGAGGAATTTTAAGAAAAAATCGCCTATTTTTCTACTTCTTCAATGTATTCAATAGAAAAAGGAAACTTGAGATAATAAGTAAAATCTAACGAGTGTATTAAAAAGTAGACATATTTTCCTTCATAATGAGTTTTTAGTTTCTTCAATACCTTTAATATTAACCATTTTACAGCACTTTAAATCTAAATTTTTGTGGAAAATAAAATTTACCAAAAGTAAAGCAATATAAAATCACTATGCTTTTTTGAAATAAATATATAATTAATTTCCCATGACATAACTTTGAAAAATAACTCATAAGGAACAATATCCTTGAAGGAATTTTTTTTAAAATGATCCTTCCAGCAAAATATCTTGAACTGTTTAAAAAATGGTACATGAAAAACTTCATTTGCTATTTAATACCACAAGATGTAACAAAAATAAATTCTAAGGTTGAGTCTCATAAAGGGTGCTGAGCACTTGCGAGACTTAAGTTCGAGATCGATCACAAACTCGAACAGTTACGTCGCCGCTTTCGGCGGTTATCGGTTGAAAACAAGCAAACTGCCAACCTTTTCGAAATTTGGCCAACTCGTTCTTTACGTTTGTTTTCAACCGATAGCTGCCGAAAGCGGCGACACGTAACTGTTCGAGTTTGAGAAAGCTTTATGAAACGGACTTAAGTCTGCGATCTCGATCTTAAGTTGAGCAAGTGCTTAGCACCCTTTATGAAATCCGCCCTAAAGATATGGAAATGAAAGCTGAAGCCTTCAGCTTTAAATTCATATTTTTATTGTAATTTTATCATAGTTCGTCTCGGAGTAAAACGGTTTTTTGTCCATCAGAGAGCATGTTTTTTTCACCATAGCAATTTGCCTGCTTAATATTATTTTTGAAAACATAGCTCTTTTAAATTTCATTTTGTGAGAAAACCATTGCTCGAATAGAAAATTTTTATAGAACATATTGTTCGTAAAAACTCATTATCTAACCAACAGCCTCTTCCTATGATTGTCCATTGCTGAGTTATGGCGTTTTCTTAGAAAAATGCAAGATGATGGCCGTTTATTCAAAATTTAAGAGGGTTCCCCAAGGGGGATTTCTTGGGATTTTTCTGGGGAAATACAGGGGGACCTATAGAAGCTATTTCAGAAGAAATTAGCTTTCTAATAAGTAATTCCGTCTCGAGATAAATTAAAGTCGAAAATGCCTATACTATTCTTATACACATGTATTATAATATACTATTATATTATTATATTATTATAAATAGCTTTGAAAGTTCTAAAAATCATTTGTTACTTATACATAGTTTCGGTTTTTAATTATAGTCAAGGACTGTTTTCGAAAAAAACGTCTCCTTAACCATGCAAGCGGCATTTCATATACCATTTTGTTAACCGATCCTTCCCCTATATTTCGACCCCGCTGAATACGAAAATTGCGGTTACCAAAGCGAAATCTTAACCGGAAGTGTGATATTCAAGATGACACCCAAAATGTCTGCTTTGTTATTTTTGATAGAATAATTATGGACAATTAGAACAAAATATTTTCATTGGTACGGATAGATATTTTTATACTCTACAATTTTCATTAGAAGTAAAATTATCTTCAAGTCACTCCTTAAGAAGCTAAAGTCGGAAGAAGCACAGTGAAATTGGAACAAAATCCCAGTATCGAAATGCTAGAGGAATTTCATATAACATTTTGTAACCGATGTTCTCCCTTCCAAGTACTGAACAAACTCAAGAAGCAAAAGCTTTAACTAAGGGAATCTAAGCTTTAACGTAGTGCACGGTCATGCTTCGACGCCCGACTTTAAAGCATAGATTCCCTTGCTTTTGCTCATTGAGTTGATTCAGTACTAACAAGTTAGTACGATATTTAGTTCATTAAAACGGCTCTAAGGGCTATTTGACATGGACAATGTATCACACTAACTGTTAGTAACTGAATCAACTCAAGGACCTAAAGCACGGAAATCTAAGCTTTAACGTTGTGCTTAGAAATTTCGAAGAACGATCGTGCACTACGTTAAAGCTTAGATTCCCGTGCTTTTGCTTCTTGAGTTGATTCAGTTACTAACAGTTAGTATGATATTTAGTCCATGTCAAATAGTCCTAAGATGTAACATATTAATCCATATTTTAACCGGTATAAAATGAGGGCTAAAAAATTCACTAGCCCTTGCTCTATAATGGCAATGAGAATAAAAAAATCGATTGAAAGTACCTATTAGCCATTTCTGAATCCTGTATCTTATCTATGCCAAAATAACCTTTGACCAAACAAAACTGTTTTTCCATTTAAAAAGTATGTGGTCTTTTGAAGTTCTACTATTGTTCTTCTTCAACAACAATATTGTGATTAAATAAAATTTGTTTTGTCGTAAGGAAATCATTGAGGCTGATCCAAGGTTTATTACACCTGATGTCGACATTTCCGTCTTTTCCTTTTCTTTTTTTTTCTTCCGTCAATTCCGCAAAGGAATTTCTTAAAAGATATAGTATAGGTGTGTTTAGGAGGTACATCACAATGTGATATGTGTGTGTGTGTCTAATGTCATTATAGCTGGAGATTGTATAATGTAAATGTCGCGTAGGGAGAGAAAAATGATTAATTGAGGAGTTAAGTGCAGAAACTGGAAATAGATGTAACATTTTACTTGGTAGCAAAGGGATTTAAGTAGATTTTAATACAACGCACAGTGGGACAGAAAATGCATGAATTAGATTGACAAAACTATCAGGTTTCCGAATTATGATTATTTTTACTTCAGAATTGTTTTAAAACCCGGGAAAGGTAAGAATAAGGTTCAAAAACAGTTTTAACCATAAGAAAATCGACCTTTTATGGTAAAAAAGGACCCGCTCAATCCTTATAGAAATAGGTCTTCGGTGTATTTTTATAAAATTTTAGTATGTTGTAGATTATGACTGTCTGAACGAAAGTCTTCCTGAGCAGAAAGCCCTCAAGTTAATATTTTTCATGCTAGAGGGAGCTCAAGTGCTGCATTTAACATTGTGATTTGTTGAATTTCATGTGATTAGTTACATCAACAAAAATAAATTGCATTTGAGACTTTTTTATCTCTTGGTGATTAATAAAATCAAAACATTTGTATCAATATATTTATGGATATAATACCGGGTGTTTTAACGATGTGTGTATGTGGAAGATTATAATGTCTATCTACTATAGTTAGGGACACTGCAAAAAATAAAACGCTTAAAGTTAAAATAAATTGTACTATAGAGATGTACTTTTTCTAAAACTTTTTTTACATATACAGGGTGGTCCATTTCTAAGGTACAGATAAAACTTGATCTTTTAAATGGGCCACCCTGTATATTAATGCACATTTAAATTCTCTTTTGGATAACGATCACAATTGAATAATATTTGGGTAAATTATGCGAAATATAATGCAAAAATTGTTTAATTTTGATATCAGTTTGGTTCACTTAAATCAGGCGTTTGGCTTTACTTTGGAAGAATGTCTAATTAAGTTTGATTTTGTTTTGTTAATGTTGTCTTCACATCTACCATCAGCATTTTGATAAAATAAAATTTAAAAGTTCATGTTGTCGCACCCACAAATCGCACCCGGGGATTTTAAACAGAGAAATCAGACAAAACGCAAAAAAATTCATGTGCCCCTGTAAACAGTATATGTATACATGGAGATAAGAAAATAAAAAAATTATCGCGGGAGCTCTCGGTAGTAATTAACTTTTTGCTTAGTGAAGGAAGGGTAAAAATTGAGAAATTAACTCCAGTCTTTCTTTGTACAATTATTGTATGAAATATTGATTTTATAAAACCGATTCATAAGCAGAAGTTTTGTCTTATCTGTCAAGATATTATAAAAAAAAATTAGAAGGATGCGCGCAAGTAACACCAAGTTATGAAAATTTATATTATGCATAAGGTGTAAACAGCTTCTTAAAAGAGAAATTGTGCACGCGTTTAAATAGACCTTTATAATTACACTCAAATGTTTACTACTAAAAACTGTAAATTCTGATTGTGTCGAGATTTAGTATAGTGTAGTCAACGAACCAAAATTTATCCTGATTTTCGGACTTTTTTTGTAACAGCGAGTTTTTTTTCTTAATCGGTCGAAACTATTCCTGTGAGTTTGTGTATAAAATGTCTCAACTCAATTTTGACCGGAAGGTCCTTATTCTTCGACTTTGGTGTAAAATTTTGACTTTTTCAAGTTTCCGTTTCACTATTTTTTGAATAACTTCGCTTGTATTGGTCGGATCGGGACAAAAAAATTTTCCTTTTATTTGTAATGAATCTCTCTTTAAAACTGCCTGGGTTAAAATAATCTATATTAATTTCCTAACCCAAAAAAAATTCAAAACTGCCGTTATTAGTGAGTCGTAGTTTTTTATAGAGAACTCGAGTAATAATTAATATTACGGCATGAAACTTTAGGAAGTTGTAGCTGATATAGTAACAAATCCATATTGCAAATTGGGTCCAAAAATATTGAGAACAAAGACAAAAATTTGCATTTTGGTTCAAATTTTCTAATTCATATTTGTTGTGAGCAATTGGTGGTATCGTAATAATTCTTCCCTTGAAATGTTGGAAATTTAATGCTCTTTCAGATGAAACCAAAGACAATCACATTCGACCAAGTTTTCTTCCGATTTCGTTGAAAAGAAAAATAAAATTTTTAAACTATTTACCCACAAAACCAATTTTAGTGGTCGAAATGGTTGACTTTAAAACCAGTTTTAAAATGTTCAAAAATAGTTTATAGGAGTTCTTCATGATTAATTTTCAAAAATACCTAAAAGAAGAATTAAATTTCGACCACTAAAATTGGTTTTGTAGACAAACAATTAAAAGATTTTCTTTTTATCTTCAAAGAAATCGGAAGAAAAAATGGTCTGGTGTGATTGTTTTTGTTTTCATCTGAAAGAGCATTAAATTTCCTACATTTTAAGAGAAGAATTATTGGGATACCACCAATTGCTCACAACAAATATGAAAAAGAAAATTTGAACCAAAATGCAAATTTTAGCCGTTGTTCTTAATAGTTTTGAACCCAACTTGTAATATGGATTTATTACTATATGAGCTACAACTTCCTAAAGTTTCATACCATAACATTAATTAAAACTCAAGTTCTCTAGAAAAAACTACAACCCACCAATGACGACAGTTTTAAATTTTTTTTGGGTTAGGAAATTAATATAAATAATTTTAACCCAGGCAGTTTTAAAGAGACATTCATTACGAACAATAGGAAAATTTTTTGGTCCCGATCATACCAATACAAGCGAAGTTATTCAAAAAATAGTGAAACGAAAACTTGAAAAAGTCAAACTTTTACACTAAAGTCGAAGAATAAGGGCCTTCCGGTCAAAATTGAGTTGAGACATTTTGTACACAAACTCACAGAAATGGTTTCGACTGATTAAGGAAAAAAACTCGCTGTTACAAAAAAAGTCCGAAAATCAGGTTAAATTTTGGTTCGTTGACTACACTAGTAGTATAAATCAAAAATTTTTTTTTGAAAAATCGTAAAATTTAAAAATAGGTTTTGTCCACCTAAATCATGCATTCACTGTGTAACGGTCTTAATAAAAGGCTAATATACTACATAAATCCTATGTATTTATATTAAAATGATAAACTTTAAAGTTAATTTTCTCAGAAGTGTTATTTTTCTACTTAGATCCCTTGACTTCTGAATTCTGACCTGCTCAATTATAATACCTTTTTGATCAAACTTATGAAATTTAAGTATTCCAAAATTTTCCTAATTCAAATACAATTCTACAACCGTTAAGCAAAATGAAAACATTTTTTTACTTGTTTTTAATTAGTTTACACAGCACGACTATCAAATAAAAGAATTCAGAGCAGAACTGGATAGTTTTGATCCACAATACTTTAGGTATGCGAAAATTGTCACCTTCAAATACAATCGTACAGTAGCTGCTGTTAATGCATCATTCAACTTGAAAATTAATGTTGGCTCTAACGTGGAAGTAATTTTTAATATAATATTAATCAATTATACTTTATTGATAAGTAAATTTTAAGGTGGTTACGCAAGTGTACAAATTTTTAAGCAATGAATATCGGACCTTTCCTATAAGATATCAAGTTGGTTTGGCTAAATGTTTTCAAGCAGATACAGGAGGATTAAAAGCAATGCTTAAATGTGGAAACATTGGTGATGGAAACTTCGAGAATGTAAGTCATGTGATTAAAAGAAATGATTAATAATAAGAATTATTCTTAACAGGATATAAATTATACTATATGTAATTTTGTTATTGATGAAACTAAATTTCCACCCTTAATGCCTGTTGGTCGCTATAAAGCTACGGTGACATTGCTTTATTTAAATCAAGAATGTGCTACAGTAAGTAGTTATGGTGAAGTATACCGTCCAATATATGTACCACCAAACACAACCAAACCAAAACGTAAAAATTAATTTAAATGTTCTTTGTTAACTGGGTAAAGGGTAATGATATTAATTTTGTATGCACTTTTAGGATTTAATTTTATTTCTTAAAAACAAAGTAACCAGAGTAAAGAGTGTTAACTTAACTATACTAAATATAAGTATTAAAATTAAAGCAAATCTAAAAAGCACAGTGTTTAATTTTTGTAAGAGTGAGTGTATACTTTGTTCATTTTCGCAAGACAGAATTGACTTCTATGTCCATATTAGTTATTAGCACCCTACTGGAAAGTTGGTTGCGCAAGTGTACAAGTTTTCGTATAAGATATCAAGTTGGTGTGGATAGTTTTTTTCAAGCAAAAGCAAATGCAGCAGGAATAAAAGTATTGTTTAAATGTGGAAACATTGGTGATGGAAACTTCAAGAAAGTAAGTCATGTGATTAAAAGAAATGATTAATAATAAGAATTATTTTTAACAGGATATAAATTATACTATATGTAATTTTGTTATTGATGAATCTAAATTACCACCCTTAATCAGGCCCCCACTTCAAACTTTGGGACCCGGTACCAAAAAATCTCACGGGCCCCCAGTGGCGTAGCTACATTATCATAGGGCTGGACTTGAAAGATTTATCAGGGCCCCCAAGCGCCGCAGGCAAAATGATTTGTTCTTGATTGCAGGTGATTTCAACTTGCCACATATACACATACAGTGGTCGGAGGTGGTTGATAACGATTTTTTGCAGTATGACTTGCCTACCGATAGCGCTTCCATTGTGATGGTGAATACCCTCTCATTGTTGGATCTTCACCAATTCAATAATCAAAGAAACGCGAATAATAGAATCTTAGATTTTATCCTAAGTAATGAACTCAACATTGTTAGGCTGCATTACTTAACGGATCCGATAGTTGGTGAGGATAGCCTGATAGCCATCATAGAGCCATTGCGTTCGATTTAACCCTTGCTGGGTCGGGAACACATCTCAAAATACAGCTATTTCGCTCCCGGCTGTTCAAAAAAGCCAATTATGAAGCAATTAATGATAGTCTCTCTTCAATTAATTGGGAGGACATTTTAATCATTCCGTCTGTAGACGATACAGTTGACATATTTTACGGTGTTATAAATAGACATATTGAGATGCACGTCCCTCTCAGCAGAGGGTATTCCGAGCGCTTCCCTCATTGGTTTTCTGTTAAAGTTAAAAAGTTGTAAAAAATTTAAAAAAAATACCACTGAAATTGGAGGCGTTTCGGTAGAGATTCTGATTACTTGTGCTTTTCGCAAGCTCGGAGAGACATGAAGCGTGAAATTCAAAACGATTTTAAAAGTTACATTTCTTCTGTGGAGACCGATATTGGTAATGAGCCTTGTCGGTTTTGGAGATATGCTAATAAAAGTAAATCTACGAATGCAATTCTCTCGACTATGTTCTGGCATGATAGAGTGGCCTCAACCGGTGAGGATGTCTGTAATTTGTTTAATGAATATTTTGCATCGGCTTTTGATACTGCACCTGCCCTTGTTGCGGAGGAGAGCCTTGATCTTGGTTTTCATTCGCCGTCAATAACAGTTTCCGAGGTATCTAAAGATGATATTATCAAGGTAATTAATTCCTTGAATGTAAACAAAGGAGGAGGTCCGGATTCCGGTTTTTTTCCCAATCCCTCGAGTATAACTAACCTTTTACCGTATACTGAATACATTTTTGCTAACATTAACCTAAACTTTCAAACTGACGTTATTTTCACAGATTTTTCTAAAGCTTTTGATAAGGTGAATCATTCCATCCTCATTGACAAATTAAAGATTTTAGGTATCCACGGTAATCTTCTGCGCTGGTTTATTTCTTATATCCGCGGCAGATCTCAAGCGGTGATGCTGAATGGCAGCATATCCGATTTTAGTTACGTAACTTCAGGAGTGCCTCAAGGAAGTCACCTTGGGCCTCTTTTATTTAACATTTTTATTAATGATATTGATAAATGTTTCGTAATTAGCCACTTTGCATTATACGCTGACGATCTGAAGATCTATTCGAAGGTGGCTGACTCTTGGGATGCGCGAGGCTCCAATCTGACCTGGATCGTTTCGCCGTATATTGCTTAAACAATAAACTTGTATTGAATGAAGATAAATGCAGTTGCATAACATTTACTCGCAAACTATTTACAGTTAACAGGTTAACACTTTATATAAACTCAACGGCGCTCCTCTAATGCAAGTGCAGGTCGTCAAGGATCTGGGGATTTTATTTGATAGCCAACTTACCTTTGAGGCACACGTCAATGATCTGTCGGGCAGAGCATTTAGGACATTGGGTTTTATTATTAGACTGTCTTTCCCGTTCACAAATTATAAAACTCCATTAACATTATTCAAGACTCTTGTGTACGGGCTACTTGACTATTGCTCTCCAATCTGGTCTCCGCAGTACGAAGTGCATATTTCCCGGTTAGAAATTGTTCAGAGGAGGTTTGTGAAATACCTCGATAACAAATATTTTAAAAACGATAAAAAAAAAATTATACCGAGAGATGTTTACGCTATAATCTCATGTCTCATCAAAAGCGGCGGTTTGTCAATGATATGTGCTTGCTTTACAAAATTATTAATAATCATTTTGACATCAACCTCATCAATTTCATTCGCATTTATGTACCATCTTTCAATAGTCGTGTCGTCTCCACTTTTCACGTGAATCACTGCAGGACCTCTCTAGCCTCTAATTCTGCCTCTAAATCGACTGGGCTAAATGGTCAATTTAAAAAAAAGGTAGGGCCAACTGGGCATAACTTATATAATTCGATTTAAAGTAAGCATCTAATAGTCCAGAGGGTCAATTCTTAAGATTTTTTGACTTATCACTAAATGCCACTTGCATGACGTCCATAATAAAGAAATTTACGTGAAATAATATTCTTAAGAAATTCCTTTTCAAAGCCACTTGTTATAACACGAGCGTACTTTGGCAAGTGACAAACTAAACGTATGTTAAGCGTATGAAAAACAGAACCGTTTTTTCGTATTTATTACAGTCATAGTTGGGTTGTCATTTAAAAAATCAGAGTTGCGTGCTCCTGCGCCTACGCACGATTACGCACGGGCAGCTAAATTCCACGAACAAGTGAATCATTTTTAGCCTAATAACTTTTGTTTAAAACATTTCTTCGAAAAATTGATAATAAAAAAGTTATAGCCTTGTTGCGTTACTTTTTCCCCACTCTGTATAGAAAATAAATGTAACACCCCCAAATATAAAAATAATGCCTTAATCGTACATTCATAGAGCAGGTAATAAACTCCATTTTATGCCTGAAATATCCCATAATGTTTCATACATGTTCGACGGGCACAAAATCAGATGACCTTGCTTACCACGGAAGAACAATGACATCAATTTCAATATTGGAAAACGGAGTTTTCTACTTCTTTAAGATGTAATGTAAAATGCTCCAAGTCTTTCTCTTCTCCACGTCTCCAGGACTTTCTTCACGTCTTAAACTACTATAATGACTATAATGGGTCTATACAAACAAAATCAATATTCGTATCTACAGAACTCGATTCCATCCTTGATCTCATTGGAAAGATTCCTGGCACTACTGCAGGCTTGCGTCCATATTCCTCGAATCCAAGACAAATAAGGTTACTGTTTTATCTCTTCAAAATAACTCTGAAAAATTACTTTATTTCTCAAATAATGTTTTCACAGATTCACCTCTAATTCATTTATTAATTCAAATCTGCAACTCATTTCATTATGTCACTTGTAATTTCTCAAAGATTCCATACTTCAATAATTTTCTTATCATCCCCATTTTGTTTCATTGGATGCTTTGAGTTGTTACTCTTTAACTATCATTAATAATTTTCATAAAATACGTAAGTCATTGTTTAATTTGTTTAATCAAAAATGCAAAACTTTACATTAACGGTAAAATTTAAATAAACGATGTTCGAATGCAATTTTATCAGAATCGTGTACTTGTAGAATGGGAAATTAATTCAGAAACGCCGCGGTTCACACATTTCCGAGTCCGTAATTCAAATTATCTCTTCATCTGACAACAATAACACCTGAGCGCGTATTCTGGTATAGCGGGTGTGATATTACACTCCCTATTTATTCAATTCCTTTCATACTCTTTCACTCTTGGATTAAATTTGTATGCAAAATCAGGTTGTTTAAATGTTCTTTTAACACATTAGTCTTTGAAGGTTAACATTGATTTTTGTTATAAGATATTACTCTCGTAGGTATTTCGCCAAGTAATGTTAGAGAAAAAGAACACGATTTGACTCGAAGCTCAATATTGGTTCTGGGAGCATTTTTATTTAATTTCTATAACTTTGTGCAGAGTCGAGAGCTAACTAAATAAGTACAAGGTGATTAAAATTAAAAAATAAGAAGTTTCGGTTTTTATTTGTTTGAGTTTTTAGTTGCTGTTGATAATCGTGAGTAATTGCAAACAGAAAATACGTAAGAACTCCAGGTAATGTCAACACAAAGTCACGTTCAAAAAATTGATTATATTCAGTTACAATATCATATTTTACTCTTTCTACTTTTATTATGGGCATTTGATGGTTTATATTGTTTTCTAAGAACATCAAAATTGGTTATATCCATAGGAAAAATTATGAAAGGATATTTGATTAGGATTGACTATTAGAACGACTTAAGTGAGGGTTGCATGAATGTATTATCAATGATTTGAAACTACAATAACTAACAATAGATTAAAATGACGTAGGGGGAAAGCGCTATGAAAAGGCCGCGTTATGAAAAGGACAGTAGCAGTATCTTGAAAACCAAAAGGCATTTAAGTTTGAAATTTTAGTATATGTAACTTAATATACTTATAAACAAACTATGACGTGAACATAGTCCTCTCGTTTAATACACCGGAAGTAGAGTGTTTTGTTTTTTATTCATATACAAAGTAAATATTCTTGCAAGTTTTGGAAGCTTCAAGATAGGGATGTATTTACTTATTTTACTTACTTTTATGGCAAAACGTATATCAAGGTATCTATTTATATGGACAACTATTAAAAACAAATTTGGTTTTTGCATTTTAATTTTGAACAAATATTCTTAAAAAATGTCTCGGTGTCATGAAACGGACACTTCATGGCGCATTGAAACAGACGTTAGTTTTAAAGCGCGTGTAAAAGATAGAAATTTTTAATACATTGGAAATAGATGTTTCAAAAACAAAAAATATTTCTATTGCTTTCAGATGTGTTCTGCACACGTAAATTAAGGCCACAAAGGAAATTTAAGCTTTTTTTGCAAAAAATTTTTTTTAAATATTCTAGATTGTTTATTTTGTTATTATTGATTATTATAGCTTATTTTTTAAAATTTTTCTTTTTGAACAAGTTTGTAAATGAATCTACAAATCAATGATATTAAGTTTCTTCAACTTTTTTGTGCGAATGTTGCAAAACTAAAGAATGTCCGTTTCATAACCCCATGTGTCCGTTTCAATGCGCAGGGTGCCATGAAACGGACATTTCCCGATTTTACTTTAAAAGCTTACAACTTTTCAGTTTTGATGAAAAACTTAGTTTTTCTGCTTGGTATGTTATTATGAATAATTGTTTTGTTACGTTACCAAGTATTTATTAGAACTTATGTTTTTTTCAGAAAATAGAGCTATTTGAAAAAAAGTGTCCTTTTCATTGCGTCTTTCCCCTAGTTATTCTTATATCTAAAATGGTCAATAATTTAAAAAAATATCATTTGAATCAGTTTACGTAAATCTTTTAATGCCTTTCTCCTTCCTTGATACTTAGAGGAAGAGCTCTAAGTGGGAGGCTCAAAAGCAGTCTTTGAAATCCAGTTTTTGGGATCCTTAGAGACACAGAGAGATATGACATTATGAATAAGTATTTAACTTTAATACCGCATTTTCATTGGACCGTTTTACATGGACTAAATGTCGTACTAGCGTGTTAGTACTGAATCAACTCAAGGAGCAAAAATACGGGAATCTAAGCTTTAACGTCATGCACGGTCGAGCTTTGAAATTTCTAAGCACGACGTTAAAGCTTAGATTCCCGTGATTTTGGTTTTTGAGTTGATTCAGTACAATGTTTAGTCCATGTAAAACGGCTCTTAGGGTAGTCTAGAGATAAATTTCTGGGGTGATTGTGACCACATGTCTTCGATTAGCTGGGCCGCCTTTTAAGAAAATAAATGATGACTTTTTAGTTTAGTCAACAAACTCCCACAAAGGGATGTATAGATGTGAATATGTTTGGAGTAGCTAGGAGGTAAAAATAAGAGTTCCGGTTCTAGGCTACAGAAGGGAGTGGGTGGAAAGATCCAGTGTTTGGACTTTTGCTTATATCTCGAAAACGGTGGGTCAGCGAAAAAATTATTCTTAGAAAAATGAAAACGTATCAAACCTACAAGATTTTTTCTGTTCATTTTTTTCTATTCTTTGTTACGTTGTGGCAAAAATGTTCATATTTGTTTTAATGTTAAAGTTAAATTTATTGTTAATAATTGAAGGTCGGGTCGTATTGGGAGGTTTTATCGCAATGCACGCTTCGAGTGTGGAGACGGACCTACTCTTTTAACTTTAATTGTGGAGTGTAACCAATTCAGTGCCTGGTGGCAGTTTTCTATTAAGTTCATTTTGGGGTTTTACACTCTAGTGATTTACACTTATCGTATCGAAGTATTTAAAGTTAGTGTTTATCATTTTTTCGCTATTGCGGATTAAGTAATTTTTTTGTAAAGTTTGTGAGGAGAAAAACGTCTTCAGACCTGAAGGTAAGCGTCGTGTGTTGTGGTAGATCCCTAATTAATTATATAATGTCATTTTAGGCGTTTTTTTCTTTCTTTGGTATTTATCGGAAGTCAAATTAAGATCTACTTTCGTTATCGTCATCTGCAAATCCAGATGATCTTCCGTTTCAAGTATTCATCAAAAGGTTTGGTTAGAATTAGATTGTCACGATTGTCACCAATCTTAACGATAAATTAATGTGTTATTTTCTTATATTAAATTACAATCTTAACCAATTGTTACAACGTACATTTAAAGTGATTTTGCGTATTATAACTAAAGTAAAAGTGATTTTGGTTTTATTTATTATTCACTTAAACTGCTCTTGGGTTAAGTGACCAACCGACTCGTCGAACCAGAGGCTTGGGTCACTTGGCGCCCAAAAATTTCCGAACGAACATTTTACCGCTTGCTGAGTTTAGCCGGGACGAGAAGAGCAGTAATATCTTTATAGTTTTTAAGATACCCGTCCGCACGAATTGTATGAAATAAAAAATTTTGCCTCACATTTTTTGTAGAACTTTTGCCTCTAGCACCTAAACCCTTCGTTTTACAGTAAAAGTCTTTCAAAAAGAAGTTGTAGAGCATAAAATTGCCTTTACTATTTGATCCTTAACTGGTAATTTTTTTTTATCGATTAAAGATATTTGCGGGTGGATATCTTAAACTATAAAGGATAGTGAAAAAATTAATAAAACAATCAGTTTTCGTTTCATTTTGCAATTTTCTCCTAGGAGCCATCTTTTGGGAGATATGAGCTAAAACCCCAAAAGCTGGACTTTTTCACTCCATCGTCCCTTCCTTAACCATGTAGCTAGGACCAGGGACTTTTAGTATTTTTACCTACCAACTACTTCAACACATTCCCGAAGAAAAAAAATTATATCCTCTTTCATGTCCTCTATAAGCCTTTCGTTGACTCCAACTATTTAACAAGAACAAAAATCTTATTTATTGGGACTGAGGCAGATCAATCTTCAGTAGGCACACCTTGGATCTATAATAATTATAGAGTCAACGTGTATCTAGCACAATAGACAATAATTATTCTGCTTCGTATAGTATGCTCTAAGGAAGGAGTTGCAAGCGATACCTATGGTTCTGTTCCAAATTGTCGAATGTGCAAAGATTTTGAATATGCCACATGCTTGTGCAAAGCTGACGAAGACGACCTCTTGATTGGCAGTTTTATAGTGCGTACTTCTTCAAGAGATGAGCTATTAATTATTTTTCTTCATTAATAAAGGAATTCAAAAAGTAAAAAATATTTTTAAACCCATACTTTGCATCAGCTAAAAATCTCTCTCGTGACGAATTGAGTGCGTTTAATAATTTAACGTTTTCAACGTTGTGGTTTTCGTAATTGATGTTATTCAAAATCTCGCGAAGAGATTAAAAAGGTCGGTATTTAGAATGTAGAAAAATAATTACGAAAAGCGTATGCGGTCAAATTCAAAAACCACTGTGTGAAAATTACAATTTCTTGCTAATACAGTAAACAATACAGTACGGCGTCTTTAAATTTGAATGCCGGACATTAACGACTTCTTTGTAATGAATATTTACGCATGGACAACGTCGCTAAGGTAGTAAACCATAAGTTAAATTAACTTTTATTCACGGTATAGGAGGTAAAATATGCGTGTCACATATTATAGCACGAATCTATCATTTATGTACAAATTTTTGTAAATGAAACAATAATGTGAGGGTGTTAAATTAGCACTAAACAATAATTTGTGTTAAGTGTACAAATTTCTCTTTTCGTTTTATTCTCGCCTTATAGTTAATGATGTAGCGAAAAACCATTAAGAAAATTAACACCAAGTAAATGGCTGTAATTATTTCAAATGAAATGTTAAAGAAAATCCAGGAGTGTAAAGCGATAAAGAAAAGTCGGAAGGCTTTGATCAAAAATACCGGGTGTGCAATAAACGTAGCCTGTAAGAATTTCTCACGATTTTCTTCAATTACTAATGTTGGTACTACTAGGTATTGTGTAAAATTTTATGGGTTTTTGTTAGGTTTAGCGTCGTACAAGAAAATTAGTAGGGGTTGTACTACTGAAAATAAGAAAAAAAGACAACACACACCTTCAGTCAAGATTTTGAAATTTGTCAAGTTGGTCGTTACCAACTTTTACTGATAAAAAAATGAAGAAAAAGGTAGTGAAAGTCCCCACTTCTCGGAGAGGAGTAACACCTCCTAAATCGGGTTTGAATCTCTAAAATTTCACTTTTCTTCATATTTTTGCGATTTTCTCGAAAACTATTTAGTCAGCAATAAATTATAAAGAGACAAAAATTGAAGCCAATAAAAGATTACACAATTTTTGATTGAAGTGAAAAATTGTAAATTTATTTTTTTTAAAGTTGCAGCCCTTCAAACCTTTGCATTTCCGTATTTTCATTTCAGATAAGTTAAACAAAATGAAATTATGCGTGACTAATCATGTACAGTTTTAGGAAAACTGGAAATAAAAAATTGATTAGTTATTTCAATTTATAATTTTAAGAAATTATTACTATTAATAAATTCGTTCACATTAAGATAAATCAATTTTTTTTTTGTAAAAGAGGATCCGACGATCGATTTATAACGTAGTTCTTTTCAATATAAAAATGAAAATACTTATACGTAGAAATTCTCACGCTCTCTCATGCTGAATCTATCAGAACACGTGCAATGTACCTTCTTATGATTAGAAATTCAAAAAGTGATAATATAGGTACTTGGATAGCTAACATATCAACTTGAGACTAACCGCTACTTCATTGGTTATCGCAATTTACATATAAAGGAAGTAATGTGCTGCTTAATGATATTAATTTTTTGTTTTATTCAATCACTGTAATTACTAACTGGTTTTCTTTTTTTTCTATAATAGGCGAAGCGATAATGTTCGAGTATTATTAAATTATGTTTGTGATTATGCTAATTGGAGAACGATTAAAATAAATGAATAAATAATTGAAGGTACTGAAGTTACTAGTACCTATAAGTAGTATTTGCATAATTAAAGTTACTAGTAAATACTTAAATAGTACTTCTGTGGCTTTGGTCTATAACAAATCGGCGCTCCGCGCCTCTGCTCACAGGGCTTAAGTTTGAGCAGCAATAAATCAAAATTTTGAGCAGCGATTTATGATTTCGTTGCACTTTTACCGCGAAATAGACTTTTACGAATCTACCCGTGCAAGTTTGAAAAATATCGGACAGTAAATAATATCTTAGTTTTGAAGAGAAGGTTCCTTGCCATGATGAGATCGTGCAATATTTGAATTATCGAAGTCATTTTTAAAGACGAGTAGGTGAGTCACCGTTAGTGTTAGCTTTAAACAGTGAGGGCTTAGGCTCAGAGGATTGAGAATCATCTGCATAAGAGTAAATAGTTTTCATTTTCTTATGAGACTGAAATAGGTAGCAAAAGCTGAAAATGATTTCAGGTGACAGAACAGATGGTTCAATACGCGAGCCCTTACACTATTGCTTTGGGTTTGTCTTGGGGTTAAAAAAATAATCGAAATAACTCATAATTATCTATGTATTGAGAAAGTCACGCTGCACACACAGGCTTGCCTTCCGGTGAACGATGTCCAGACTCTCCGATTTGGCCTGTGCACTTGTGCAGGCCGCCTCAACGATGTACAGACACTCTGGTTTGGATGCACGAACTTTTGTTAATCCTTGAAGTTTCTTGATTTTCGGGGGGCACATTTTTAGTTCTAGAAAAAAAAAACCTTGCGAGTTCGGCGTGGCCGGCCGGTCCTGGGGACGACAGGAGCCTGGAGCCGAGCGGGAGCACTTGTGCTGCTTACTTGCCGACATTTGTGTTCGCGAGCGGCTGTGCAAGCCGCTTACATAGGCCAAACTAGAAGGCAATCCTGTGTGCAGTGGCCCTCGGGGAGGGCCCCAAAGACATCGTTTAGTATGACATTTCGTTATAAAGTCGATTTGTGATTAAATAAAATGACTATTAACGGGAATGGGTAGGGGCTCCACTCTGGATTTTGCGGGAAGGCCCCAAACTCTTAGTTACGTTACTTCCTGTGTGTGTGTGTGGCGCAAGATTTAGATGTAAAATGCTTAGGGTCTTGATTGTCCGATAGTTGCAATAACAACAATTTAAGATATTTCTAATTTGTATACAAACTTTAAATAAAACACCCTGTATATTATATTCTCTGATGGCGCGTGATTTGTATTATTTGTACATTGAAAGAAATTAATTTTAAACACTACAGAATTGTCGTAATATTATTGCAGTCCAATTATTTATAAGTGCATTTCTTGCAACTTAACGATAAATTTTTAAAAATTAGGTCACAACCATTAATAACCGATGGACCTTTTAAATTTTATTAATAACCATAAATTAATAAATTCGTTTAAAAAATTGAATTTTTGTTGCAGTTTTTCGTTGATGGAAGCATATGGGAGGAAGCAGACATGACGTTAAAAAATAAAAGAGGATACTCCTGGGTAAGTTTCATTTAAAGATGAGACGATTTTAATAAAAATTATTAACCAATCAAAACATGTCGGTCGTGTATTACTGTTATAAAATAATTATTGGTCACGATTTTAGCAAACTTGATAGGTACCTAACACGCCTTATAACCTTACTTAGTAACTTAACAATAACGATTTCTTGATTACTTTCTTTGAAATTATTAATAATATTACAACATTAAGTGATATTCAATACACAGTAAATTAGTTTGCTTAATTTAACCAAATATGGTCACAACCATCAATTAATTGTTCCTGTTTTCATTTTTGCTTATTAAATTCTTATTTTTGTTGTAAATAACTGTTTTGTAGAAAAGTTCACGCAGTATCGCTAGGGAACGACTTATAATCTAGTTTTCCTGATCTACAATTTTATTACTTCAAGTAATTAGAACTGCATTTCCAAATGTTATGGGTTTTTTGAATCCATGAATTGTTGCGTCTTTGTAAAAATGATACTATTTTCGAACACAATCAAAAATATGATTTTTTTTATAAGGATCAAAATTAATATCAAAATAAAATCTTCTAGGTTGTTTAGATTGATGAGTGATGATTGTAAGCAAATTATGGGTTGGCTTTTACAGTAGACGCTGGAAAATACTCCAGAAAACTTTCTAATTGTTTAAGTTAAAGTGTTTGCTACATGTCAAATTTTAATGTTTTTTAATTAATCAGTCCAAATGTATTTCCCTCTTGTAAATTTTTTACAAAGGATTTTCATATTGACTAACCTAGACAAATTAAAAACTACTTCTTTTATGGGTTTCTTACTCAACTATCAGCCATGGAGCCATTGGATGGTTCATTGACTACCATAAGTTCTGTTATAGAAATCACTTTAACAAGAGTTTAGGCTAATATGGTCCTCAGCAACCGGGAGCGAGGGATTAAAATGCGCTTTCCTAAGCATAGGACTGTGTCCTTTCGTAATTAAAGGCACCTACACGCTTTACGTTCTAATCCAGAGGTTTGTTGTCAATATTATTTAAAATTTTGCACATGTGTAAAGACTTTGAGAAAAGAAGCTTTATTCTTTCTCAATGGTAGAATGCTCTCATTAAAAATTTCATTATTTGGAAAATAGGCCATGACACTACCTAACACTACCTGACACTTTGTCTCTCGGATTTTCGGGTCTTTCAGATTTTTCTAGAAATCTCAAGGATATGATCTACCCTAGTAACAAATTTAAAATTCTTAAAATACCTTAGAAGTACTTCATTAAACCAAGGCACATCAACCCCGTTACACTCCCATCAATTCGACCTCTGGGGAATTTTGGAGAAACTCTGACTTTCTTAGGGACCTTTAGGGTATAATTACTCTCTGACACTAAACTTCAAGTTCTATGATATACCTTGGGGTGCACCCGTCTCGGCATCGTTCCCGGGCAATTTCTTGTGCAATTCCGACTTTTCTAGATATCTTAATAGGGTATGATCTCCAATGGCGATATTAAAGTTTCTAGGATAAGCTCGAGGTGCCGAGGTCCGTAAAATATTATATATAATTCTAGGATAGGCCTTGGTAGTGACCAGTGACCATCTAATTTGTTCAAGAATACTGTTAAAATTTTCGAAACCCTGTAGATCCTTGTAGAAGTTGTATTTAAAAAAAAATCCCTTCCCAGTGAGTGCCTGCATCGTTAAAAAATAGACATTCACGTTTCTTGGACCATCGGTTTTGCCTGGGCGTTGATTTTTATATATTTAGCAAGATATCAATTTATACTAGATATACAGGGTGTATTAAAAATAGCGCCAAATATTTACATCACGCTATTCATCATCAAAAACTAAACAAAAAATTCCAGTTCTAATTTGGTCTTAATCCAATATTTTTTAAAATATAAGCAATTCAAACTTTTTAAATTTGGCAACAAACTGCAACTGGAACAGCAGCAGCTTGACGAAAATCGTCAAAAATGACAACTGTCAGACTTCATTTACCTACCTAATTTTATTTTTTACAATCCACTGTTGCAACATTTTGCAAAATAATTCGTAGCAAAGACTTCACATTTTTTAAATTTAAATTACAAGTAAACTAATTACCAAAACTGTAAAATTTATATTCGGTTATTTATTTTAGTTGTTGAACTATGTATCACCGATACCAGTGAAATAGATTTCTACGCCATAGTCAAAATAAAATTCAAACTACGACCATTAATAACACCCTCACCAATGGGTTTTAAGAAAATTGCTGCCAGAGTTTTTTGCTTGATTTTCGACGTAGAATTGCGCTATGTAAATATTTGGCGCTATTTTAAATACACCCTGTATAATAGATATATATATATATAGACTTATAGATTATACTATCAATTTTGGGCTAGAATCTATTAGCGTAGCGTAACGATAGGCTAAGTTACTTACCCTTTACCCTTCTCTTAACAGTTACTAAAAGTTTGTAGGAGAGAGGTAGAGAGTAAATAGGTTAGCGTATTGCTACGCTATACTAATAGATATAGAATTCCAATCCAGGATGCCAAATTGTGCATCACCCGAGTTTTGAGCACTTCAATTATTGAAGGATGACTTACAAAGACCTTTTCCCTCAATTAACTCCGTAGAAAAAAAATATTAAGCTGTTAGAACGGAGAACCACAATTCATTTCAATGCGGCTAGGGCGATCTTCGCATGAAATTTTGAGAATGTAAATGCCATGAAACATCGCCGTGCCCAGTTGTATACTTCTGAGCACGTGAGTTTGGTAAATCGAATTTGAATTTATAATTTTTTTATGGATGGGTCTACTATCCAAATCAATTCAGAATAATTTTCTTTGCTTATTATTGTTATGTATATCATCAACTGAAACCCTTTACACTTTACAGGGTCTTCTTTAAACTCTTATGCAGCTTTGTCCAACTGTATAGATTGAAATTTTCTTAGATATGAATGAACCCAAAATCGCATTTTTTATTTTTGTTGATACATCTACATAGGATTTCATTTTCTTCACAAGACGGCATGGTAATAAGCAATAACTGGCAAGAATGATCAGTTGCGTAAGATCAGTTTCATGAAACCAGAGATATGCAGCGTTTTCTAAAGATGTTAGATACCTCTACACCTCAGTACAATACTTCTTCTCCGAGGTGTTTAATTTTAGAGATTACATGTTTAAATCATGTTCTGTACAAGGAGTTTGAAAGAGGTTGAGAATATTTGATCTGAATCCGAATTCATTCCAAACTATATCGTCTTCTGCTTAATCTTTTGTTTAGACATAGGGTGTCTTGTTACACTTTTGGATCCATATTGGGTGATCGTGGGGACTACTTGTCGACTCTGGCCTTAGATGCAGGATACAGCTCTATCCGTATTACACGATTCCTGATACTTAATCCACATTATGGCTCTTTCATTGTCTGTTTCAGTTTTTGTATCAATTGACAATGTCTGCTGCATTTTACGTCTTCGGTTCCTAAATGGCTAAGCCTGCTCTTCCTACAATGACTCTAAGGGGGCTTGTTTCAGCTGTTTACAATTACAATACTTCTGCTGATGGTTTCCGCTACCTCCATATTGTACAGTTCAGTTAGAAAAAAAATGATAATCGTGATTATTTTTATCTTTGTATAAGTTGGGAGTCAATGGAAGCTGTAATGGTCTATTGTAAGTATAAGGTAGCCGGATATTTTTACGTACATTAGTTGGGGGAGTGAAAGTCCTTAACAATGTCGGCCCTGGATAACTCCACCCATTATTGTGTATAGTTCATTTAGTTACTACTCCTGAAAAGAACATCTAACTCCTTTCACATTTAAAATCGTGCAAAGGCGTGTTGCTTAAGTGTAGGTTATTTATTATTACGGTGGTCCACCCTGGTGAGAAAACAATCTTAGTGTAATATAAACAAACAGCAAATCGCAACGGTACTTCCAGATTCTACTTGAGTAATAAACATTTCTCATTAAAAATGTAAAACTATTGCACGCAACTGAAATTTAATATTAAGTATGGTAGTTAATCATGCAAATAATTTAAAGTTATTATTGATCGTGATTTATTAATTATAATGAAATCACAATTAAATATCGAATCAAAAATATAGAACAGTTTAATCAAGGTCACTTTTCTTGAGAATTAGGTTAACTCACAATCTGATTAGTTTTGATTGCATTGTGGAATTTTTTAATCGCCCGTAATTATCTCATTTCTTGTAGAAATGGATCATCTTAATAATTATATGTCATCCCTTATACGAGATACGATTTGAACTTTAAAAATGTTATAATTATAACAGTTGAAGGAAGATTAAAAACGATTTTATTTAAAGTCAAGGTTTGAGTTAGAAATTAATTTTTTCCAGCAACAAAAAGTAACTTTAATTAAATTTGATTTTCATGGGAAAAATTCATTTTCTGAAATCTGCAAGGATTTTTAATTCACGAATTTAAATTAGTTCTTTGTTTTAATTTTTTTTAAATTATTAAGTGTTGGGACAACATAAATAGTTTTAATAAATTAGAGTTTAGTTGCAGTTTGGTCGCAGGTGTTTTTTCTGACGTTTTTTCGGCAAGTTGAGCAATGGTCGAATCAAATGAATGGGGCCACTACGTGCCTATCATACATAATTTCACAGTAATTAGCGATCACTTTTTATATCCGTAACTGTTCTTGCTAAGTATATTAACAATTAATCACATATTTAACTCTAACGCGGTAACAAATTGAAGAAGTAAATCGTGATTTCCGAAATTCCATAACATCGAGGTCAATATTAACGGTTTAAAAAAATTCTTTTTTGCTTAAAACTATTTTGATTTTATTGTATTGAAAATAATTTAGAAGTGAAGATGTAAATTTTGCAAGATCGATGAGACTTCTAAGGTGGTTGGCATGCAGATCATCAAGGATCGGCGACCACACCAGAGGTCCTGTTCATCTCTGACAACCGCTCCATACTTGTTACTGTCATCTTCTTCTTTTCTTTACTTATATTACAGGCTATTTAAGAGATTACAGTCGACGTTTTAAAACTCGACGAAATCAATAACAATCATTTTTATAAATCTTTATTAAACCCATCATCATTTCATAAGGCATTGAAATTTGATTCTTGGGATTAATTTACAACTCAAAATTTCTACCATAAAAATTAATTGTTAAACATTAACTCGTATTAGGGAAGGTTCGATTAATCCAATACTATAACAATATCAATTAAAATTTATTTATAGCAATAACCACAAATTTTATTCATTAATATGGAAATAAGGAGTAACTTAAGAAACAATGGTCATTCAAGAGTTGGACTTATCGACGAAATCATCTATAAACGAATATGATTTTCTTTTATGTATTAAAACGAACGTCAAGTACAATAAGATTTAGTGTGAAGCAGCAGTTTTATGTCATGACTCTTTTATTATCTCACAAATGTTGTGTGCCAACAAATTGGTTCGGTTAGAAAGCGGTGAACGTTAACAATCGTAATACATCAACTCTCACGCCCACATAGATCAAGATTGTTCTCTTAATAGTGCAACAAAAATTTCATAAGTCCTTTTAAGTGTAAATAAAAATGGATTTTTAATTCGATTAGAGTATGCCTTCCCTAATACGTAACAGATTCAATTGTTTGATGATGTAGTGGCGCTCTTTTGCCCTTGGGGAAATGTGATTGTTTTCTACTGAAGTTGTTTCTAGTTAAATGTGCTCTAATTGAGTTGCAATCGAATCATCAATTGCTCAATTGAAAACTAAGTGGAAGCTACAAGGATAGAATAAATAGGTTCTTCATTGTCATTATTTATTAAGTAAATAACGTATTGATGGTAAACTTGTAAAGGTACACAGTGGCATTTTAATTATTTAGAGAGAAAGGCCTCTGTGCTATATCGATGTGTTTTTTTTAATAGTAATCAGACTGGTTACGATCCCTTAAGCCTCTGGCTCTGAGCCAGGGAAACCAGCGTCGTTTTCAGGTTCGAACACATTTTTTAAGATATAAGATGGTACGTTCAACTCTGCTACGAACGCCTAGACTTTTTCGTAAAGAAAAATATAATAAAGGGAAAACCAACTAAATTCTAATCTCTATAAATATGACTCTGCCACGTTAACTATTTCCCAGACCACCAGACCACTCCCCTCGACCTAAACGGAGCTCAAAGGAAGACTACCAGACCTTGGAGACTCAAACCAGACCTCAAAGAAAAACCACTATACCTGGGAACTACCTAAGCCAATCGCTCACTAGACGTTTCCCTGCAAAGAGAGACCACCACACCTAATGACAAGATGTTTGACTAACTTGCAGATCACCAATCCTTTCTCTGTGGCCCAAAAATGACCTTAAAGTAAAACCAACAGACCTGGAAGGACACAGGCGGGCAAAGAGAGTAGTTCCTGTCACTAGACCACCAGGCCTCTCTCTGAGACCTAAAAAAGACCTCAAAGTAAAACCAACAGAACTAACGGACATGGAATGAAGTTGCATGCCTCTCTAGACTATTAAACGGACCTCGAAGAAAGATAATCAGACCTTGGAAGAAACAAGACAGGGAAATTTCTCCCCCTAGATCACCCGACCTCTCTTTTTTTTTTAGAAACCACTAGTCTTAGGGTTTGAAACGTTTACTCGAGGGTTTGCCGAAGGCAAGGAAAAATAATTAATTATACAAATTAAATCAATTCAATTTAACAAGAGAGTAAAATAAAATTATAAGTTGAAAATTAATTAATTCAACACAGAGCAAAATTACGCAGGGGAAGAATTGAGACGAACCGTGCGCCCGCTCACCACAAAGGTGAAACGAGAAGTTCCTTATCAAAATGGAGTAGAGGCTTATATGGGGCTTGTACAGGCCAAACAGAACCGTCTGTACATCATTCAGGTTGCCTGAATTTTCTGCACATTTTCCAATACTCTTATGTATATAATTCCGGTGTTTATTAAACATCGGTGACATAAAAACAGAAGCAGATAAAAGAACTGTAATGTAACTATAATTAATAATATTTTTGGATTTTACTAGAAAACAAAAGAACATTGACCATGTAACTATATCGAAAAAATAAACTTTATTTTCGTACTCTTCATAACATTTTAATTTATTACAATGCGAAGTCTCGATTGTTTTTAGTTTCTTTCATTAATTTAGTTCGTTGCTCATTAGGAGAACATTAAAGTGAGAGTCACCGCTCGCCAGTTCAACAAACCCCATTTTAAGCAATAAAGTCAAGATTTTCTAAAACAAAATGCGCGAGAGAAGAAGAATCTTGTTGAAATACAATAAATAAAATGGCACAAAACTGTAAAATTGTACAAGCAACTTCCTCGGTGTTTTAATTTGAAATAGATCACTTTTGAGTGAAAACGTTAAGAAACACAATCATTCACTTCCCTAAATGGAAATATCGTGGTTAAAGTAAAACACTTTAATATGAGAATGTCACGAGAAAGAAATTAATTGCTTTAACATTTTTTTCCCTATATTATACCTAACAAAATAAATAGAAAGATAAACTTGTGCGGTTTTATCTTCTCGCTGCAGTACTCTAAACATTTTACTTTACTTAAGTGCGGTTTACCACAAATCTATTAAAACAACCGACAATTTTCTTTAAATTCAAATATGCTGTTCATTTAATAAACGTAGGTTTACTCTATTAAAATCATAATGTTACATGTTTATAGATTACGGAAAAACTATATTAAAAACGTGTGGTATAACTTTATTACTAATGACCTAATGATCGTCTCGCTAAGTTCGGTTAAAGGCGTTTTGTAGGTATAGTCGTAAATGAAATTGATGATTATATAAACGTACAGTTTAACCGATCTTAAAACACTCCTAACCTTATTTTTTTAATGTCTCATTAATTATATACATCAAATCAATCAAAAGTTTTTAAATTGTGTGCTTTGAAATCTAAATACTTATAAGGCCTTAAAACGTACTACTTAAGTAAGGTCCAACACGCAATGGTGTCAAAGGTTATATAGAATCGCTGTAAGGCGAGCACTTCCGCATTTCCTTAATGAACTTAAACAGTTTGCACCTTAACGTTACTTAGTTAATTTTTTGTTAAGTTTCAAAATTAACAAATGGTTTAAAATCTATTTATAATTGAGTAATAACCAAATTTTTTTTGAAGAAAAGTCTATTAGCATTATTTAATCTTACTAATGACTATTTCATGCATCTTTTAAATTTGAGTTGTTCCTTATTTAGAAGAATTTGTGATTGAATTTTTAAATTATGTTGTCGATGTTTAAAGGAGGCGATAAAGGCAAGCTTGTCGTGAATAGTAGGTATCCACGCTCATCTTCTGTAAGTCTATTCGATCAAAATTGTTTTATCCGCTGCCAACTATTGCACTAGTAGCGAGTATAGTATACAGAGTGGTGACCAGATCTCTCGGTCAGGGATTGCAGAAATAAAAATTACCTTGGAACACAAATATAAATTGTCAAATGTTTTACGCTTTATCTGTCAAAATAATACAGTATTTTATATTAAGTTATTGATTTTATTTATTACTCCTAATAAATAATATTTAAGTAAAAAAACTCCAAAAATTTCTTTATTTTTAGTTTCAGTTAATTTAAATTGTAACACCGATCTTACGATTGAGTAACAAACACGTTCAACCCAAAAATAAAAAATATCTGTGGTGTCAACACAAGACTTTCCGATTGAGTTGATTATTCTAAGACCAAAACATTTAGAAAACAAAAGAATACTAAACATTTTTATAATCACTGAATAAAAATAAATAAACGTCAAAATTTTTTGACAAATGTCAAATTTTTTAACTGTCAAATTTTTTGACAATTTTGATTTTGAACAAACTCCTTTCTGCACTCCGTTGTTATCTGATAAGACCTTACGCCAAATTTTAAGTCAATCGGTTCGGTCGTTTCAGAGATTTCGTGGGGAACTACATCCACACACACACACATACACACACACAGACTTTTTTCTAAAAATGGTCTCGATCGTTTCGGGGGACCTCAAAACAGATATATCCGGTGTTATCTCAAAATATTTTTTTTACCCCATTACAATACTTTCCTTTAATACCTTAAGGTATCGGAAAGTAATATATATTATATAGGGGGAAAGCGCTATGAAAATGCCGCGTTATGAAAAGGACAGTAGCAGTATCTTGAAAACCAAAAGGCATTTAAGTTTGAAATTTTAGTATATGTAACTTAATATACTTATAAACAAACTATGACGTGAACATAGTCCTCTCGTTTAATACACCGGAAGTAGAGTGTTTTGTTTTTTATTCATATACAAAGTAAATATTCTTGCAAGTTTTGGAAGCTTCAAGGTAGGGATGTATTTACTTATTTTACTTACTTTTATGGCAAAACGTATATCAAGGTATCTATTTATATGGACAACTATTAAAAACAAATTTGGTTTTTGCATTTTAGTTTTGAACAAATATTCTTAAAAAATGTCTCGGTGTTATGAAACGGACAGTTCATGGCGCATTGAAACGGACGTTACCTAGTTTTAAAGCGTGTAAAAGATAGAAATTTTTAATACATTGGAAATAGATGTTTCAAAAACAAAAAATATTTCTATTGCTTTCAGATGTGTTCTGCACACGTAAATTAAGGCCACAAAGGAAATTTAAGCTTTTTTTGCAAAAATTTTTTTTTAAATATTCTAGATTGTTTATTTTGTTATTATTAATTATTATAGCTTATTTTTAAAAATTTTTCTTTTTGAGCAAGTTTGTAAATGAATCTACAAATCAATGATATTAAGTTTCTTCAACTTTTTTGTGCGAATGTTGCAAAACTAAAGAATGTCCGTTTTATAACCCCGTGTGTCCGTTTCAATGCGCAGGGTGCCATGAAAAGGACATTTCCCGATTTTACTTTAAAAGCTTACAACTTTTCAGTTTTGATGAAAAACTTAGTTTTTCTGCTTGGTATGTTATTATGAATAATTGTTTTGTTACGTTACCAAGTATTTATTAGAACTTATGTTTTGTTCAGAAAATAGAGCTATTTGAAAAAAAGTGTCCTTTTCATTGCGTCTTTCCCCTACCTATTTAAAATAAAATTAACAGTTTACGTTAATAAAATGGGTATGTTTATAAAACAAAATAAAAACCTGGACACCGCAACGTATGAGCAACTCTCAGAGAACTCTTTCCTGGAACGCAAATGGAGACGCGTGGTTAGCCCGAAAGTTTGACCAGCGTTCCTCCGTTCCTCCACTGACAGCCGGCCAACAAGTCCAAGACTGTAATCAAGCCCTACACAGTCGGCCAAAAAGCCCAAAGATCGTTGAGAAGTGGTTAGCCAATAAGCCACCCCACTTATAAATTGATCGACAGTCAGGACAAAAGCTAAAGATAGATAATCTTTATGATTATCACGAAACTCACGAAACATAAATGCTTTTTATGCGATTATGTAGGTGGCGATAGATGCGGACTTGAACGAGGCATCGAATGGTATAAGTTTCGAGGGGTACGTTAAAAGCGTTTAAAATTACAAAAAATGACTGAAAATATTAAGGACATTAAAAAAGAAAATTAAAATTTATTTGGAATGCCCGAAAGACCAAAAATAAATTAAAACTAAAATAAATAATTTTAATTTATGGGGTACAATGAAATTTAAGCGGGTAACCTCGATACATTTACGCTAGCTAAAGTGTAAACGCCGGATAAAAATTTAAACCATTGCATCCGCAGATGATACAAAGACGGAGGATCTGATAGTTGCCGGTGGATTACGTACGAACCATTTTTAATTAAAAACATTCGTGTGCGAATGTTAATTCTTCCCGTATCAGAAGCAGAATCGTAAGGATTCCTAACACCATGATACGGGTAGAAAAACGCATCGTTACCAAATTACTCTAAAAAATTTTTTTGAAAGATAAAACGTTATACGAGGTGTGGCTATTAAATAACGAGACTAATGCTGTAAAACATTGTATTCTAAATGTATACATATTTACTTATTATTCCCTTCAATATAGACTATACACCCTTCCTCTATCCCTACAATGCTCCATACGAATTTTCCATCTTCTGAAGCAGTGCTGGAAGTCTTCTTCTGTGAGCTCCTTCATGACGTGTGCCGATTTTTCTTTCACAGCTTCAACGGTCTGAAACCTTGTTTCTTTTAATGCAGATTTGACTTTGGGGAACAGATAAAAGTCACATGGTGCCAGGCTCGGTGCCAGGTCAGGCTAATAAGGTGGATGGTCTATCACTGGGATCTGATACTTGGCTAGAAATGTGCTTCTTTTTGTTCGATTGTGAGAATTTTAGGCACCATTTTCGCACACACTTTTTGCATGTGAAAACTGTTATGTCAAATATATTCTTTGTCAATTCCTAGAGTTTCAGCAGTCGCACGAATAATTAACCGACGGTTAGATCGGATTAGATTACCGATTTGTTTGTTAGCTTTGTTTGTTCATTCAGATGCAAAATTTTATGCTCTGAGATTGTTATTTGAAGACATTATTTCTAAAATAAATTGGAAAGCAGGAAATCTCCAAAGTATAATTCTACATTTTAAATCCTTATGACCGAGAAAACCGGTTACCACCCTGTATAGCAGTATTTTGAAGCAACAATTGGGCTTTTTATAGCGACAGTGTCAATAAGACGTTATTCTTTGTATTTTTAACTTAAAAAATTGTTAAAAAAAGTTTCATTTCGATTCTTTCGAAGAACACAGTATTAATTCAGCGAGAAGAATTTTGTAAGAGTAGCATAATTGTATAAACAATTTCGAACGTAGAAGAAAAATTTTTCATCTAAACGCTACTCTAATTTTGAAATTTTGAAGCGTTTTAACTTCGGCCATAAATGTCTTCAGTAAGAAATTGACTTTAATGAGATCGTGCACTAACACTTTATACGTACCTACACTTCATTATTGTCATTGAACTTTAATGTCTTTAATTATAACTTAAGAACGACGTATTTTTTTTGCAATTTATCAAAATTAGATTTATAAAGCAATCGACCTATTAAGAAGCGTTATAATTATTGAAACATTTCTACAAAATTGTTAAAGTGGGACGATTACAATAGGCGGAGTAATAGTTATTGTATAATGAATATTGTTTTCTCATGTTAGAACATACGACTTTTCATTGGTTTATAGTTGGAAAGTTAACTACATTAAATGAACCAATTAAGTGGGGAATAAATATGAATAATTATATTAACAAATTGTAATTTAATTTAATTTATGATACTACAAATAACTAATCTCAACGTCTAATTAAATAATTTAAAGTAGTTCGACAATAATTTAGTAATTTTATATGTAAATTTTTACATGTCTAAATTTTTGGTGATTAAATTAGATAGATACATCAAAAGATAATTACTATTAATAGAAATTTCTAACGTATTAGCAGTGTTTGTAAAATAGAAAATGGATGAGTGTAATGGTGGTAACAAAGTGTAAATAACCAGGAAGCTCATAACAAGTTGATAACAAACAAAATATTAAATTATTGTAAAATAACTTACTGCTAGAATATTGTGATAGTTATCACAAACTGTAAGCAGCGTAGTTGGAATTGTCCTCAGACCAATTAACAAGATGGACATCGTTATTTACATTTTTATTTGTCCCCTACACCTTTTATGGTAAACATTGTTAGGATTAGCTTTGAGTCGAAGTAATACGAACTATCAAGTTCGTACTATTACAACTGCATTCGAAGATCGGATATTTCGTGCTCATAGTCATTGTTTATTTAAGTTTTTTAAATAGGATTTCCAAAACAAAGTAAGTTTTTAGTGTTTTACGAAAATTGCTAGCATATTAAAAGGTGAGCCAGTGTGTATGTAAGAGATTAGATTAAACAGAGGAAGAAATATCTTTCTATAGGTAAAAGTGAGGTTACATCTTTTGTTGTTGACGACAGTGGCTTTCCGTTTAAACATTTTACAACCTAACTAATATTTCAGGTATCTAAACGATAATATACCGCACGCCTATGCTGAAAACGGAATGTTTATATTTTCCTTCTCCTACTCTCTTCTCCTCACTTGTGTATGTTGACGACAGTTTCTTACGATGCTAATTCATATGTGTGCGGTGTCCATCTTGATTATTGGTCTGAAGGGTTGTCTGATTATCAACGGTTATAGCACAAGAGGATCCATGATTTTTATATTTCTTATGGGTCTAAAACTTTGAAATTTTCTCGTATGGGAAATCATAAGGATCAAAATTCATCTAGTTATTCTTTGTCTGTAAAAATTTATGAGAACCCTCACAGCTCGTTCATGCTCATAATCACATGCAAAGTCTTCAATAGGCAAAGCTCGCTTTTACTAACTTCTTCTTTTTTACTACTACTTTTTGTAAATATATTTTTCACCTCTTTTTCACATATTTATTAGAAATTTTCAGGGAGAGGAAGTCGATTCAAGCATGGCTTTTTAAAATTTGTTTTGCCATCGCTCGATGGTTGTTGATCATTGTAAAATTAAAAAAAAAACAATTGGTATTTCTAGTTGGCTATGAAAAAATAGTTGAAATTATTTCAAGAGAATTGATTGAATTCGTAATAAATGCAGACAATTTTACACATCAAAGAATATTCTCATATTCTCAACTTAGTTGTTTATCATTATTTTAAATTATCTGCCAACATATTATCATTGTAATAAATGTTAATCTAAAAATAAACAAGATATTTTCTATAAATCAAACGTGACAGTGTATGAAATAAATTGCAATTACATAACAAAAATTATTTTACGAATGGTAGACATTTGTTTCAGTCATAATCCCTGCAGTTTCATGTATTCCATTTTGTATAAAATATTGCTACTTATTGCTATTTTAATACAATATTCTTAAAGATTATTAATAATTTGTTCTATTTTGTTAAGCTTGCAGCTTTATATTCAGGGGTGGCCAAAAGTAAAGAACACAATTCTTAAGTTTTTAATGAATTTAGATTTTAAATGAGCGATGATTGAGCGCGTTCAGTAGACTCAGTAGCTCAGAGCACTTATCCTTTTTCTTATTCTTCTAAATAGAGGTTAGTATGATCCTACTGTTTACTTGGTACTTGATATACGATCAGGTACCTACTATGAGTCTACGATGGAATTAAATTAGTTGGACAGGAGATTGGTTTAACCGAATTTCAGAAAGACGTTCTATGCATTCGTAGATAATCATTAGCGACAGAATCAATAGGTTAACGTACCTTCTGAAGTAAGGGTTCGAAGAAATTAATAAAATGTATCTTAAGTTTTAAAGGATCTGCAGGAATCTAAACTTTGGTAATCCAACTGTCCCGAAGGGATTATAAAAATATTTAGAAAATCTAACAGTTAGGGCCCTGCTCATTATACGAGTATAAGATTAAAAACTCAGAACTATTTGAACACTCTTCTCTATCTTGAGCTATTATGAAAACCAAACATTTGCTGTTATGAGTTGTAAAAAATAGGTAATCAAATTGCTCATTAGCTGTAATTGTGTAACTAATTTTCAATTTTCCATATAATTCAACAAAAGAATTAAATTTTCTTACACGTACACGCCAATTTCAATTGAATTGAAATTTTTATTTAAAAAAAGCACAATAAGCGCATTTCTAGCAAATTATCATCATCATGAACATGAACACAACTTGTAAATTAATTTATACGTCTTCAAACTGTATTAAGGCAATTGCTGTTAATTATAACTTTACGATTTTCGATTTCAAGATTTTAAAATTATTAATTTCCAAAAGTAGAGTAAACGGTTAGTAATTTAAAAACTTAATATCTCAATTTATCATTTCTTTTTTTATCTTGACAAGCCTATATTTTCGTGTACATTATTCAGTTGCAACAATCACGAGCGGCAGCAAATTGTGCTCCACTGACCCTTGACAATTACCTCCGAGGCATAAAATATTTTAAAATCATGATCACAAATGTTTCATCATTTTTCTACACCCTTTATTTATTTATTAATTAAAATTTAATTTAAACTTAAAAAAATAGTGAACAAGTTACACTTTTGCTTTCGATTGCAGGTGAACCGGAATAAGTAAAGCTCTTAGGTATAGAAATAAAAGCAAATCGATCAATGTTAGTTGTCTTGTTTCCACTTGATTTGTTCACACATTAAAGTTGTATGAGCTTAAGCTCTAGTGAATTTACATTAAGATCAGATTTTTGAAATGCTAAATTAATGTTTTGTTTCTTTACTTTTACTTTATTTCTTTATTTATTAACCGGTTTTAGTTAAAAATTGATATTATTTTAGTTTAAGCTTGTTTTAATCGTTTAACTTCACCTATGAGTTATAAGTTACAAAAAAACATGTAAAAGTTGCTGATATATTAGCTTCAAATGGCGTGAGATAGAAGAATCAAACTATACTAAAAATAATTCCGGTTCATCCGATTCTGCATTTTGTTTACTATGTTAAAACTATAAAGATAATTTTTTCAGGGAACTTCAGAAATCTCGTCTTTTCTACAAAAATTTGAATTCTGGAAAAAAAAATATCTCAACAATTAACGCGCTCGCTACTCTCGCGCGTTAAAATGTCTCGATTATTAATCGGCCTTATTAACACACTAGTTGATTAAATAACTATTAAAAATACTATTTAAATTAAGAGAAGACAATCATTAAATAAAAATACAGGAATTATCAGGAAGAACTATTGGTAACCGTTTCCTATAGGAGAAAATGCGAAGAAAGTAGCCATTTTCAGCTAATTTGCACCCTCATCATTGTCACATATCATTGGCTGTGATGTTCCGTACTAATAAAAAAGAGTATTAGCAACCGTTGCTATAGGGGGAAATGAAACAGAAATAGCAGAAATATTATTGACTTCAATGACTGATAGTGACATTACTTACATTGAGATTATTTATTACGAAGAAGCTTAAAAATTTATAAATAATCTCTTAAGCAACTATTTAGCTAGAATTGCGCAGTAGTAGGTATAGGTACCAAAAGTTTTACACGACATTTCGGTTATTATACTCCTATCATCATCAGGTTGTTTTTTCTTGCGAACGCCATATTGATTTTTAGCACAAATAAATTGCATTTGTTATTTCAATTTCGGCAGTATTTAACCTATGTTTTAAAAGAAGATGGCGGTACAGTCGATATTACTTTTTTAAATCAAGTCGCCGTCATGAAAAAACAACTGATAAGAGTTTATACCGAGAACTGGGAGAATACTGAGAATCTTTTGTTTTAATACGTTTTGTTATACTTCAATCAAAGAAAATTACCTGATATATTCTATATCGATAAAGAAGCGACAGGTCGCTATGGTTTAAAATAATTAATTTCTAGTGCGCATGTTTACCTAGACTGTCAAATGTGGAAATAAATTATGTCAAATAAATTATACAGAGTGATTTATTTCGGAGATAGGACATCATCGACGGTTTTTTTAAATGGGACACCTTGTATATTTTATTACTTTTGGAATCTCCATTGAGAGCTTATTTCAAAAACCTGTTATACTTACAGTCGAAAGTTGGTAATTCTTGATCTACAGATATTTGAAAATTATATTTTTTAACAGTTGCTGAGGTCTGTAGAATCATTTTAGGGTCATTTACGATTATGTCTGAACTTTTAAATGTTAATCTCATAAAATAATTAAAAATAGAACTTATACAGGGTAATCAAAAAATAGTTTATTTTCTTTTCGAGAAATAGAAATAATAATAGATAATAAAAAGTTAGAAATTTAATTAACACAAACCCTATGTGTAATAGATTATGGAGAGTTAGACTTTATGGGGAATCCAAAAATAATAAAATATATAGGGTGTTCCATTAAAAAAAACCGTAGTTGATGTCGTACCTGCGAAATAGATCATCCTGTATAAATTATTTTGTTATAAAGAAATAATTAAAAATCTAAATCGACGGGTCCGAGCTTTCTTTCCAAATATTTATATATGCCGAGATAATTGCTATATTCATTACGTTATACACACCCTGTATATAGTCGTTTTTCTATGCTTCAATTGTGTTTTTAAATGAATTTTTCATAGTTTTTTCATAGCGATACAAAAATTGCGATATATTATGTGCCCTTGGCGTATGTTATGAGTTATGAGAATGGTCAGCAGATCAGCACCTACAAAATGGAATATTTTAGATTGTTAATACAGAGGCTGTTTCATTTCTCAAAACCCAAAACTTAAGGTCTGTTTTGGGTGTTTACTGTTTAGTTCCCCATAGAAAATATTTTACAAATGTAGACAGAAACCTCCATCTTTGCATTGCTTGTTCACCCTATTGCAAATTTTTGTAATAAAAAGAACTGTTTCTGTTTCCATCTCGATTAGACATAGAATCAGCAGTGAAGCAAATTAATCATAATGAGACTAATGGACCACCTTACAGTTTCCTTTGAAAAACATTACATTGAAACATTAATGGCTAATTTATAGTATACTAAAGGAATACATGTAACTTATCGCTTTTTACACGACTACATGGCATGTTTCATTGCTACCTAATGGCTATTCGAGGTGTAAAATCTCAATACCATTTTCATTAAAATTTAGATACTTTTCACTTCATTTACGAAATCAAAAATACTTTTCTCTAACAGCTTTATTTTAGTGTCGTTATTTCTGCACGAGAGGGTCACAAATTCAGTTAGCGTTTACGAAATCGAAGTAATAGTTTTGCAATAACTTTAAATTACTCATTGGTCATGTCCACGTAAGTCTAGCATTAACTAAAGAGAAAAAAAGTAATTCCTTAACTTACCTTAAAGCATTCAACACACGTTTTAAGTAAACTCTTTTAACAGTTTCGAGAAGTTTATTGACAATTTATGTGTAAGTACAATAACAAATTTAAACTTTTTTAAGTTAAAAGTTCTAATCTCAGTTAAAAGAGACACGATTGTGGTGGTGCCATTTCTGACTTTTGTAGACATCCGCATCACGATTTTGTTGCTGCCACTGCAAAGTTGAAAACAGTAAATGCTTTACCGATGGGTTAAGAAATGCGAAATAAAGAGCATTAGTGTATAGAACATGTACTGTGCGGCTGTTTATGGTCTTTCCTGGTAGTTTTTAGACGTCACGACCGATATGTAATGCACTACTTGCCGATCCACTCAATCTATAAGTATTATATTTGATTTATGTGACCACCAGTGGTTATAAGTATTGTAGTTACAGCGCACTTTAAGAACGTTGTATATTTCTACAGGTTGCGATTTCTTCTTGCTTTTCTCTATGTAGATGTTGTACGTATACACTGCGGAGTTTCCACTTTTTTTTAATGTGGTGCACGTACTTGAAGCACATAGTTTATTATAAGAATATAACCATAACATATTTTATTTATAAATTATTTAATATCCTTTTAACCTTTTCAACTTTCGAGGCGTACTTGTTGCTTCTTTAACTGTTTTGGTTTTTGATTACTCCTTCTTTTCTAATTAAATCTTGTTTTTAATTAATTTTTTGATCAAATGGGCATTATTAGTAGTTGTAAATTTCGTTACTAATCAAATACACAACCACTCCTACATAGTTGGCAGTTCAAAGGTTTGCAATCGTGTTATGTAAGTTAGGAATTTAACGTTTATCTGAACAAGTGTTTAAAGTTTGCACTCGTTACATGTACTATTAGTTTCTTTACATAACTATTTACTTTGATAACTGGTATTAAAATAAATAATATGTATTTAAAATGTAGGTGAATTTATGTCGGAGTGTTCGGATTTTTAAATTTTGAAAGAGTCGTTTACAAGAAATTTTCTTTTCTTGTTAAGCTGGGTAATAATTTGAGTATTTTTTAGCGAATTTTTACACGCTTTGAATCACTAATTCTGATTTTACTGTAGCGTAACTTGTCTGTTCCTGTAAATTAAAATTGACCCGGGTTAAAATAAAATCCACGGGTCCAAGCGATTTTTGGAAAAATGAAAATTAAATGATGTATAATAATATAGTAATTGGTTTACCAATTTTTGATTAACAATTAGCCCATTAAATGACTAAACGCGTCTTAAATGACATAAAGGAATGTAAATAAAATTTACTACCTTGAGAGTATTATAGTAGGAAGTACTGTATCTAAATTAAATTTAATTTACAATATTAACATAACGCTTTAACACCTTACTACATTACATAGTTAGCCATGATAATCAGTATTACACCTAAACAATCGTGAGCATTTGTGTACAATATTTAACGAATAATGTTCACAATCCGTGTCTCCATAAGTGTTTAAATCGCGCAATTTTCTCATTATTACAATGCGTGTGTTGGCGGCTCTATAAATTTTAAAACAATCTTAAATGCAAAATTTTAGTTAAATTCACCTTTTTAATTAAACTTTTTAATTACAACGACCACCAACGATTAAATTTTCTATTATACGTTACCAATAAGTGATTGCAAATTTTACGTCCGGGTCGCATAATTCATACAGTGCAGACAAAAGCAGACAGAAACATGGAAATACTTTCCAACCAAAACTTACTTTAACTTACGTTTATTCCAAACTCAAATTAACTTAAGCGCTCTAGATGTATTTTCGGTCAGGTTCTTGACCATCTCTACAAGCGATGAAGTCTTCGGCGAGTACGACTTCTCCATTATCCATGGATTTGGTCTTTTATTCAATGGATTGTGTTCCGGAACATGTCAAAGCCGCAGTTAGAAAATACTTTATAAATTGCACACTCTGTAACATTCACTTCTAGCACTCAGTTTGTTTGGTGCTCCGTCAGCATCAGCACTTCTTTCGATCTAGTGCCAGTCTGTGAGGTGAGGACCAAATTTGAATAACTAGCTAGTGATACGCGTTTTCATTTATACATATAGTTCGTGTCAAAAGCGAAAAATTTTTCATGAAATTAATCAGACGACTATTCCTTAATTTTTATATACCGGGTGCTTACTTTCAAAGCGGAACATTGGGAAATAATATTGGAAATCGCTTATTGTCAGTTTCTTGCTTACCACATAAATCTGTAAAGGCAGTAATGATGTCTGCGGAAAGAGAATTATTTTCTGCCTCTGCTCATACAAATAGTTTTTAATTAACGATTTTTATTTCCACAATTTGAAAAATATGAGCAGTCATGGCATGAAAAATTGCCAAATATTTTGGACTTTCTAGTAGAGTAGGTACTGCAAGACAGATTTATGTTGGCAAGCGGTGGAAGTGCGCTGGTGCCTAAATGCGTATTTATCTTTACCAACGCAGTAGTAAACGTAAATTATTAAAGTGGCGTGGCCAAATCTGTGCGAACTTATCCCTATACCGCTCGCCATCCGGGATCTGTGTTGCAGTAGCTACCAGTTTTCCAGAACCAGTCTGTGTCGAATGAGCTATATCGGTTATCGTCTTTCCATGGTGTTAGAAGAAGGTTATGCACGGTTATGCGTATGTCTAATGTCTATAGCGTCATCCTCTTTTAACATCTTCTGTATATCCTCGGTGGTAGGGTGGCAATCCCAGAATCCCAAATCCCTGGATCCCGCCCGACTCGAATTCCCGGGATTAGGAATTTAAAAATCCCGGGATTTCGAGATTATTTTTCTTAAGTTTTTTAAAATTAATAAGAAATAAATCTTCCATTGAAAATATTTTGGCATCTTAGACGAGCTTTTACAATTTCACATTTCATAAATTCATTGTATTTTTCCTAAATATCTATTAAAGGGTATGTTTTTAAATTCTAATACTTTTTTGGGGCTAAATCTAATTAAACTATATAAATCCTGGGATCGCGGGATCCCGGGATTGAAAGAAAGTCAATCTCGAAATCCCAAGATTGAAAAAACTCAACGAGATTACAATCCCTACTCGGTGGTTCTTTCAACGTTTTTCAGTATTTTTTTCGCAGCTGTACTTATAGTTTTGGAAACAGTTTTCAGATCCTTTAGTCTCTAGGGATTATGCTCATTTTCTTCGCGTTTAAAAAATTATTGTTAGTTTATTTACTTATAGTCCCGGAGCCGATAAAAAAAAAACAGAAAAATTTAAGCCCATCTTTTGGAAATAAGCTATTTGATTGTCACCGAACACGAAAATCTGGTTGGCTGCCCAAATGACTGGAATAAGGCCTCAGGACTGTTAATAATAAACTTCTAATTGGTGAGGAGGGCAGGAAACTCACCTGAGAGGGATGCTAAAGTAAAATATTACTTTTTATGTAAAAAGTAAGTTACTTTGCCAGTGGACAACCGAAATACCGTTTATGAGTTACGAGTTTATTTTTGCGGGTGCGTAACAAAGACGTTAATTTCTGTCCAGTTGCCACGCTCTCAGAGCCATTCTATTAGAGAGTTGCCAAATTTTTTAGTCGATTCTATTTATAAGAATGAAAAAATGTCAAAGTTGCATTCCAAATGTTGTCATATTTCCTACTTTTATCCTTCTCTAATAATTTCATTGAAGGATCCTGAGTAGTGTTTCACAAGACAAGGTTTCTTGTTTTGCTTGATTATTTCTTGTCTGGTCTTGTATAGCAGGACAAGAAATTAAAATATGTCTGGTCTTGCTTCACTCTTGCAAACAAACATCTTATCTTGTCTTGCTAAGTCTTGCATATTTCTTGTCTTGCATATTTTTGATGAAAATAACGTCGGGGCTTCCCCTTCTTGTTTTTCTTGCAAAATACTTGCATTCTTGCAACCCGGGGATTTGACAAGAGAGCAGGAATGCAAGAAAATGCAAGAACATCTTGCACTTTTTTCGCAAGCTAACTTCTTGTCTTGTCTTGCTACAAACTATGTAACTTTTGTCTTGTTCTTGTCTTCCATTTTGTGCAAGAACAATACAAGAAACAGAAAAATGCAAGAATTACGTGAAACACTCATTCTGATGTCTAAAGCCAGTGTCTTGGACAGCCAACCAGAGTTTCGTGTTCTTATGGCACCCAAATAGTTTATTCCAAAAAAGTGAGTCTGAACACAATCTCCCCGATTTTTTTGTTACCGGTCCAAGGTCTATTATTTACAAATTAGGTTCTAATTTTGGCCTTTATGGAATCAGTGGTATTTTTCCTGCTATAGTTGTGGAACAGACTTCGACTTCGAGGTATAAATCTACCGTGTGCTCTGAAGTCCAAAACTCAATAATAAATTCTAATAGTTTTCATTTTAATAGAACAGTACCTGCTTACTCTTCAAATTTAAATTAGTCCCTTTTTGATTAATTCACACACTAAATTAATATAACCACCGCCACAAGTGATAAAATATTTAAATTTATTAAAATTGCATTAAGTAAATGAGTTTAAGTACGTACTTAATAATTTATAATTATAATATATTAACGAATGCACTGATTAATTATCTAATTTTCTTATGTTAATAATATAACGTTATAATTAATGGAACAAATTTATTACATAATTATAGTTCAATGGTACCAAAAAAATCGTTTCACTTATAAAGTATTACTTCTTTTGCTACACATAATAAAAGTTAACTTTTGCGATATATTATTAATCAAGATACGCTTTAAATAAATAATTTTTTAATTTTTATTAATCGACTGTATTATTGAATAAGCTGACTTAGGATGTTGCAAAACTCGTTTAAATTCGCTCAATTCATAAACGGATAATGATTTATGTACGTTTCGTGTTTAAAATTTGACCGTACCTTTCTGTATACAAATAATATTAAATTCGATATTTATTTAACTTCCTGGTGCATTCCTTAATTATTATTTTCTTATAAATTTAAAAGTTTGCAAAGGAATGTAGTAAAGTCATAGTTTTTGATTTTAATTCTATTCTTTGGCTTGGAGAACGATAGAGTGCGCTAGTTGTTGGATTAGCGGTTGGAAATTGATGGAAATCTTTTCTACTCGTCGGTGATGCGATAATACATTTTTTTACGAACTTTCAAATATACTTTTACTTTTTTTTTAGTCGTATGAAACGAAATTATATTTTCTCCTCTAATTAAGCTGAAATTCTTGTTGAAAACCACAATGAAACAACAATACAAAAGTTACTCAGTTCGAACAATAATTACATTGTAGTAGTTACCACACGAACATGTAGTAAAGTTAAAGGACAAAAATAAAAGAAACCCTTTTGAAAAAAAGCATATTTTATTAACCGCAATCTCATTAGTGGACTCGTACAAAAACTTTAAATTGTAAGTGTTCCTATTAAAATGGTAAGTAAAAAGAATTCGAGTTGTTAAATTCTTTCTTTATTCTTTATTTTTTTAATTTTATAATATATAAGCTTTTCTTTATGTATTAAGTGCAAATATTTTTAAACAGAAACTATTATATTTCTATCTATTGATGTAGATGCACATAAAATGTAAAAATAAAACCGTTCATTAATATAACCCGTTCTCTCTTCTTATGTGACTTTTATGGTCTGCAGATGTAATCTCAGTAAGCCTTGAATTGTCAAACCCCTGATGAACGCACTCGTACCGGATTCTTTGAATTCTTCACTTCTAAACCGGTGACGTTAAACTTTTTTAAATTTTCAAATCAATATTTTTTACAAAAATAAAATTTCTAATTGTTACCATTCATGTTCAATTATAACACAATTACTTCAAACGAGCAAAATGAATATTGTGTATACATAATTACAATAAACATTACAAAAGGCAATGTGAGTAACGACATTGTCAAAATGATTTACGATACACTCCTCAAAAGATTGTAATTGTCGATAGTTGATGCAATTTAGGTAATTTCAGACCAATCTATTCTTTTTGATTGATTCTTTATGCTTACCTACAGATGAAATTGTTAAATTGTATGTATGATGGTTTGTATGTTATCCTTTTTGTTAGTATGTACGTATAAAGCACAAGTCGAAGAAAAGAAAAAAAAATCACAACTTGCAAATAAAAACATTCAAAACACGTTTTTCCATTTTTTTGCATTTTCGAAAAGATTTCAAAAATGTGATCACTAACCCAAAGGCATTTCAAAATCGGTTCAAAAATGTCGGAGTTATTCAAAAATTAAAATTGAAATCTTTACATTTGTAACTCCTGTCCATGTGAACGTTAAGGCAATTTTGCTAGTTTTCTCTTACGTAAAACGATTTAATTGGCAATTTTTACTTTAAATTTAATTGAAAGTTGATTAAAATAATTGGCGCAGTTTAAAATAAATAATTATAATCAGGAAAATTATTTATTTTGTATTTCTTACGTGTTTGGTAGTCTTGTAGTGTTTTAAAGATACTATGTATAAGTATGCAAGTTGCAGTTATGTTTAGAATATTTTATGAAATCAGACATATGAGGTTAAAAGGTGGAAACATCAACGGTGGCTCTGATGTGAAAGAAAAGGAAAAGGTTGAGGGGACAATCAAAGCGTACATAAGTAGAGTTCAGTCAAGTGTAGCGTATCTTGCACTGTTAAAGTTTTGTTTGTTGCACCAAAACGTTCAATTGTGTAATTTTTATTTTTCCATTGTATAAAGAACTTGATTTAACAAGTGTTAAATTGTTCCGCTTATACGATTTTTGGGATGAATTTTTTTCAATTTTTGAGTTGCAAATCTAATCCTTGCCTTTTCGTAAGAAATTTAATAAATCTACTTCAGCTTTCTCTCTAAGAAATATTTTTACTTTATTGAAAAAATTAATTCAACATTTCTTGGGCCCTAATTAAGAAATGGAAGAAGGTATTGTACTATTCACAAAAACTTTGTCAAGTTAGTGTTTTTGTTAGTATGTTAGCTTGACAAGAAGGACGCCTAAGAGAGGTTAACTATGGACCTCTAAAGGCGGCGCGGCGGCGCCACACACATAGGCTTACCTTCCGGCTCGGCCTGTACAGGCCGGCCTGCACAGGCCAAAATGGAGCGTCTGGATATCATTCAGGCGGCTTGCACGAGCTTTGATTTACACAGGCCAAACCGGAGCGTCTAGGCCGCTAGGTGCGTCTTTGATTTGGTCTGTGCAGACTGCTCTCATGAACTTTGGTTTGGCATGTACAGACAGGCCTGCACGAACTTTGATTTAACCTGTGCAGGCCCGCCTGCACGAATTTTGACTGCAGGCCGGCGCAGACTTTGACCTGACTTGTCCAGCTTCAAGCGTTGCTTTAAATTTTGCCAGCACCAGTCTGCACGAATTTTGACTTGACCTGTAAAGGCCGGCCTGCATGAACTTTGATTTGGCCTCTGCAGGCCACACCAGAGCGTCTGGACATCATTCAGGCAGACAGGGCAGACTTTGATCTGACTTGTCCAGCTTCAAGCGTTGCTTTAAAATTCGCCTGTACCGGCCAGTCTACACGAATTTTGACTTGACCTGTACAGGCCGGCCTGCATGAACTTTGATTTAGCCTGTGCAGGCCACACCAGAGCGTCTGGATATCATTCAGGCAGACAGCGTAGACTTTGACCTGACTTGTCAAGCTTCAAGCGTTGCTTTAAAATTCGCCTGCACCGGCTAGTACGAATTTTGACTTGACCTGTACAAGCCGGCCTGCACGAACTTTGATTTGGCCTGTGCAGGCCAGCCTTCACGAACATTGATTTGGTCTGTGCAAGCCACACCATAGCATCTGGACATCATTCAGGCAGACAGCGCAGACTTTGATCTGACTTATCCAGCTTTAAGCGTTTCTTTAAAATTAGCCTGCACCGGCCAGCCTGCACGTTCTTTGATTTGGCCTGTGCAGGCCCGCCTGCACGAACTTCGACTCGGCCTAAGCAAACCCACCTGCACGAATTTTGACTTGATCTCTGCAGGTTGGCCCGCACGAACATTGATTTGGTCTGTGCAGGCCACACCAGAGCGTCTGGACATCATTAAGTCAGTCAGCGCAGATTTTGTCCTGAATTGTCCATTGTCCAACTTGTTTTAACGTTGCTTTAAAATTCCCTTGCACCGGCCTGGCCTGGCCGGAGAAAAAGCCTGTGGATGTGGACGCAAAGTAATAATTTCGGCTTGCCTACGCAGGTTAAACCGGAAGGTAAGCCTGTGTGTGTGGCGCAGCCTTTATATTAAGGTTCGTTCTTGTATAGATTTTGTGACAATAGTGCAGTTAGTAAAACGACCCTTAGAATTGGTCATCTAATATCTGACTATTGGTCTAATAGCGCACGATCTAGAATGAGTTTTAGAAAGGGTAGAATTCTAATGGAAGGATTTTTATCTATTCTAGACGATTTTAGCATAAAATTCAGTTACTGGTAAATCAATAGAAGAAAAGTCTGAATTCGGTTCAAAGTTTACCAATGTAATTTATAATCCAAAGTCGTTTAAAGGGGAATTTATAAAATGGGAATTATTTGGATAGTTTATGTAACAATAACAATAAATAATTTCTCTTCTAATAAATAATTGACAAATTACATCTGGGATATCTGGTCACGCTAAACAATTTATAGCTGGTAGATTTTATTTAGTTTATAACAGAGGCATGCCATAAATTGCCAGTTATAATCTTAAATAAATTATATCGAAATATTTGTGCTTTAATTAACGTACAATTAATATAAAATAATCCCGTATCTCGAGAAAGTAATCAAAGATAATTTAATTATTTTTTCCAAAATAAATTAGGCCATTATAGATTTTGTTATTTTTTTATATAAATAAAAAACGTCAAAGAAGGCAACGATTCGGTTGTTTAAATAATTAAATACGACATTCTTTTTTATGTTATTGTCCCTATTAAAAAACAAGGACTCTTCTTTATAGCGGTGGTAAGCCGATCATTAGGTTTGGGTTTTAATTCGAGCTCGTTTTTAAAATATCCTAAATATTTGCAATTTTTTTGGTTAACTTTTTATGAGAACTGCAACTTTTTAAAAAGTAAAAAAGGTAGTCAAAAAATGTAATGAAAGAAACACTTTGGTGTTTTAGTTTCTCATTAAATGAATCTGGACAGGAAAACAAATACGTAAGCTGTTATTCATTCTTAAGTATTCACGAGTTTTGTTCTGTTTTTGCATTTTCTTTAGTCATTCTTGATTATCCTCGAGATAAATAAATAATCGTATACAAGAATCTAACTTGCTATAAATCTTGCAATCCTTCTAAGCATTCATAGAAGATATCCGTAATAAAATCTAACATGAGAAACAATTTTATTAATGATTTCGAATTGTAAACAGCAAAATGCTATTAAAAATGAATTCCTCCATTCTTTATGTCACCTCATAATCAACCTATTTATTTGTTTAATTTTTTAATACCGCTATTAAAAAATGTGATCAAGCTTTATCTCGGTTATAGATAATAATTTTTATAAAGTGGGATTCCTCAAATACTAACCAAATATAAATTTAAAAGGTACCTATTAGTATAACACACAGTATGAAATAAAAATTTCACTTCAACATTCTTCTTACTTCCGGGCTGTAAAAATTAACAACATTTAGGCAGATCTGGAATTTCCTTACGATCTATAATTTCGGCTAAATACACGAGTCTATACGTTGTAAGGTTTTAAAGGTTAACACGGTAAGAAAAGCGTTTTTGATAAAGATTGGCTTCCATGAAAGACAATGGATCGAGTTAGATTCCAGTCTGATTTCTGACTAGATTCATGTTAAAAAAAGAACCTTGTTCATATTATGAATCTAAAGAAAAGTCAGAATTTACGAAAGAATTACCTGTGCCTTTTAAGAAATACCAGGAAGGTGGTATTATTAAAGGATGTAATAAAAAAAACAAAATGCTCAGATTTAGAAGAAATACCTATAAGCCAAGTAAGATCACAAATATTTTGCCGCACTCTGTATATAGGTATGTGTATAAAACTACACAAATTGTCACAGGCTCACATACTCATTCACTCTCTTCTTCTTCTTCTTCTTCTTCATCTTCCTCTTCCTAGGTCGTCCAGGGTTCTTTTTTTCTTTGGAATCGTTGAGGAGTATAGGTGGTTTTTATTCTTTTCTTTTGTTTGGTTTTCAACGATTTTGTTGTTAATTGATGATATTTGTATAAGTTATATCACTTTTTTTGGCTAATTCAAAATCAGCACTTTTTACACTTCCCCGATCTTCCATCTTTAGTTTTTATTTTTATTATCTGGCAAATTTGACACTATTGCTTGATATTACCTAACTGTTTTTCTTTTAAATTTTTACTGAACTTTCTTCTTTAAATTAAGAGAAGAAATGAACAAGTAAAATAATAACTGAATGAAATTTACATTTTCAGATTGTGTCGCTGGACGAGGAAACAATAGAACAACTTGTAAAACGAGTCAAGAAGCTTCAGCAACAGGTGAGTCGCCGCTCAGTTTCTCACTTTAAAATTGCCATCTCTTTCTGTCCGTTCAATCGCCTTTTTGATCTGAAGATCATTGCTTCATTTATGTCATCTTACTCCTCAAAGAAATCCATTAAAATCACAATGTTCGCCTTTGTCATCTCGTTTAGTCCATCTTTTCGAGGTATCTGCACCATTCTAAATAAAATGAAGATACTAAAAGAATATTAAACGCAAATTCAATTTTCAGGTTATTTTCACTGGATGAGAAGAAACAGACCCTTTTTTTTGTTTAATGCTAAATTTTTTAGTTTCAGCCCCGACACAATTAAACGGTTTTTTTCGGAATCGAGTTTAATTCCCGCGTACGCGTTATTAAAATCGAGTCCGATATAGGAAGCTTGATGGAAGCTTTAATAATTATTCGTTATTCGGTTTTTGCTCTAAAAATAAGTGCATGGTTCGGAAATGTGTAGTGTTCAATATTAATTATTTGTTCGTTTCGTTTTAAACTAAGAGAATGGATGACGGAGCGAGGACTAGATTGGCATGGAGAAGGACGCATTCGGCAAGAAGGTTTCAGAAAAAAGGTAAATAATTGGTTTTTATGTTAAGAAGGATGGGGTTTAGGATAAGCTTTAGGTTTTTTTTCTAGTATCACGGCAAGTTTCTTCTTTATTAAAACTGTTTTGTCATTTTTTGGGGGTCCATACTGAGTCCACACATGAGTCCATACTGCTTAAATTTCACTTCATTTATAAGTTAACTTGAGGTGTATTTTTAATATGAGTAATGCTCTATAACACAAAACGTGTTTAAAAAACTTAGGTTTTTAAATAATTAGGTTAACAATTTTTGATTTTGTGATTCCAACCATCAACAGATATTATAATATTGTACATACACAGGTATATTATCAATTAAATGTTACGAGGACATATGAGCCATTTAATTTTTTGTTTATGCTGTCTATTAATGAGTTGCATCTGAGTAGGTACTTTCATGATTATCATTTCCGGAACTAATGAATACATTAGATAGATGAATAGATATATTTATTTTTCTACTCCTATACTGTAATTGATGCAATATACATTTGCTACCTGTACTGTAATAATATTCATTACGATACATATTTTTCATTACGATACAAGTTTATAACCAATAAAAATGCAGCATTCCACCAATATCACGTAAGCTGCACAAATTAGAATTTAGCGATGTGAATGATTTTACATCAACCCTTTTAGTTACAATTAAAGATACCAAAACAAAAACGACACGAAAATTCACAGTTACCGGAAAGTATTACGAAATATGCAAGAAGTACATGAATTTGCGACCAAAAAATTGTCTGAGTCCATCTTTCTTTATCAACTACGTTAACGGAAAATGCACTATCCAAAACGTAGGAATAAATAAGTTTGGAAACATGGGAAAAGAAATGGCTACTTATTTAAATCTTCCAAATTCCAGTTTATATACCGGACATTGCTTCCGCCGTAGTTCTGCTACAATATTGGTTGATGCTGGTGGCGACATCATGGAATTAAAACGCCACGGTGGATGGAAGTCCACGGCAGTGGCCGAAACTTACATTGACGAATCAATTCAAAATAAAATCAATGTAGGTAACAAAATTTTGACTTCAATTGAATACAGCCAAACTAATTCTATAAACATTACTCCATCAACATCAACAATAGCATCCACCAATATTGGTACAGAAATTCCGCAATTACATTTCCAAAATTGTACCATACAAAATGTAATTATAAATAAAAAATAATTTAACTTTCAGGCAAGAGTTTTCATATTATAATATCTCATTATCAGTTTACTAAATTTTAAAAATAAAGTTGTCATTTTATATTATTATGATTGGTCGTAGAAAAAATAGTGTACGCAACTCGCATTTAATGGCTATTAAGACACTTGTATTCATTACGACACTCGCCAAGGCTCGTGTCGTAATTCTCATACTTGTGTCTTAATAGCCATCATTACATGCTCGTTGCGTAAAGTACTATTCCAGTGCAATAAGCGTAGAAATAACGAAATAACAGTTTAAGGTAGAGAAAAAAAGAGAAAATTTAATTCTTTAACTAGTAAAGAAACTGAGGTAAAAAAATTCAACATTTGATAAGGCCTACTTCCAAAAAAAACTTTAAAATTTTTAGTTTGTCAGGATATTTGCTAACGAAGGGGACAAAGTTTAGTATTAAACATGATGAAATAAAACACAAATTTCCACAAAAATTTTTGTGGAAATTTGTGTTTTATTTCATCATGTTTAATTATATTAATTTCCATCAAGTATCGGCCTCTTCGATCAATCAACAAAGTTTAGTTTTCGTTTGCTAGTATCACTGCAAGTTTTTTCTTTTAAAACTGTTGTGTCACATTTTGGTAAAATGAGTCCATACTGCTGAATTTTCACTTAATTTATACCTTAACCTGAGGTATATTTTTAACATGTAATGAATGCTCTATTACATAACGTGTTTAAAAAAACTCACTGTATTTATATTATGTAATATTAAAAAATATTAAATAACGATGAACTTTTTTCATTACTGAACATTAGCTCATTTGTGAAATGATTACCATCGCTGCAATAACAATGTTTGCATTCCATTAGGAAAATAGAAATTATTGTTTTACAGTATTAATACGACAAGTGATATTGTTGCAGACGTGCTTGCAAGAACTGAAAATGCATTTTTTGATTTTGTTGATTTTTATGTCACTCTTTTCTTCTACTCGTAATGAAAGTATACTGAGTAAGGTAAATAAGTAAATAAGTTGGTTATAATTTTTTTGCATATTTTATTTTTATTTTCGGTCAGTTTTCGCAAACGGATTATCGAATAAAAGACGTTATAATGGAAGCAACATATTATAATAAATATTTTATCAGAAAGCTACATTTAGTTACTTTTAAATACAATCGTACTGTAGCTGCTGTTAATCTCACATTCAATTATAAAATAGATCTTGAAGATAAGCAACAAGTAAATCATTGAATTAATGAATCATAATTTCTTCTAAATATTTACTTTTAAGGTTGTTGTGCAAGTATACAAATTTTATAGTAACGAATATCGCACGTTTCCTATAAGGTTTCAGGAATCTGTATCTGAAGCCTTTGAATCAAATGCTCTGGGAATGAAATCAGCGAGCAAATGCGGTAACATTAAAAGAGCTTATTTCGTTAAAGTAAGTTCTACAGTGTATTTAATAGGAATTTGGGCATACGGTTTGAAGAAAATTTGTCACATTCTTTCGATATTATTAAATTGTGGAATAGTCAACAAACGCTCAAAAGAAGGCTGTAGAGGACATGGAACAAGGTGCAATTTTTTACTTCAGGAATATATTTGGTATTTTTAGTTAGGAGGTAAATATACTAGAAATCTCCGATTCTAACTATATGGCTTAAAAAGGAAAGGGGTGGAAAGGATATCCGCATTAGAAAATCGTTAACGATTTTCGAAAACCCAAAAAACGGGATCTTTCCACTCCTCCCTCCCTTAGCCATAAAGCTAGAACCGGGAACTTTTAGTATTATTACTTCCTAACTACTCCAAACATATTCCTAAAGAAAAAAATTCCACTCTCTTCCACGTCACATATAATCCCCCCATTCCCTTCGCTGACTAGACTAAAAGTTGCTATTGTTCAGTAATGTCTTACAATACCAAACTTTATGCTCGAAGTTCAAGTTTGTGTAAAATTACTTTATATATTTAACAATCGACTATTAACAGGATATAGATTATCGTATATGTAATTTTGTTGTGGACGAATCTAAATTACCACCATTAATTCCAACTGGCAGATACATGGTCGTGCTTAATTTTACTTATTTCAATCAACTAGCATCTGCGATGAATATGTATGCGGAAATATATCGTCCAATTGTTGTGAAGGATTAACTTTCATTTATAAAATAATTATGTTTTGTAGGTTTGGGTTTTAGCGTTCAGTTATACTTGTTAAATCGATATTAAACTCGATCTAAGTTCCGTCTAAAGAATTTGATATTTTGAGGTTTTGAGGTTGGGACGCGATTTAGTAGGCATAGGTATGCTATCGCAGTCGCACTTATTGCGTTGGTTGACAACACTTCTCAATTTTACGCTGACGATTTCTCAAAAACCAAAAGCTAAAATGAAATGCTGATAGGTTTATCGAGTTTATCAAATAGTTTAATAGCGAAATTTTGAATGATTTTTGTAGAGAAATTAGGTGGCAATTAATACAATTAACTATTCATTTTTCTACTGCATTTTACAGTTAGGTTATTTTTATTTAAATACTTCACATCTGAGGCTAAAAAGTTTGCATGCGCGATACTTTAACGGCAACTATTTGATAAATAAATTAGCAATTCATTTTAACTTTTGCGTTTTAAAAGAAAGTCAGCTGAAAATTAGCAAATGTTGTCAATCTAAGCAATGAGTGCGACTGCGATAGCATATGTTTACTAAATTACGCTCTTAAGCATATTTTTATTTTTATGAACAATTGATTTATATAACAATAATAATTATTATTCACTTATTATGCAATAATAAAGGAACAATAAAAATTATGTCTTTTTTCATTACTAACTATAAAGTGATTGAAGTGATTGACCATCGTTGCAATAAAATATTAAACCATTCCAGTAGACGTGTTTGATTTTTTTGATTGTGACTTTCCTCTTTTCTGAGACTGTTAAGACTAAACAGTTGTTAATTGATAGGTTCTTGAATTTTAAAAACTCTGTCACAGAATTCCTCTGACTGCTCTTCACTTATCTCAAACCGTTGACTGCCCAAAATTGCGTCCGAATGGCAATGAGACAATGAGAAAAAAAAGTGCAGGTGGGAGTTACTTGATTACCAGCCTTTTAGCACAATTTTAGCAGCAAGTGATTTAGCTACATTTTATTCGGATATAATTGGGAATTATTGGTTAGTCTGACTGTTCAGAAAGGGAATTTCTTTGCTAGTATCACTGCAAGTTCTTCCATTGTTGTTTTGTGGTTTCAAACATAGTTTTTCTCACTACAAAATTTCTGAAATTATTTACAAACCTAACAAATTTCGGCTTTATTGCAAAATTATCTATAAGTTCGGAAGGAGACAATTTATCCCTCATGTTTGTTTAACGCTTTTGTTATATTTTGTGGAAGTGAGGATAAACTGTAAAAATTCCTTCAGTTTTTACTCTGAATAAGCATACATTAGGTAGACAGATATTATTATGCAATAGTAAAAACCATTAAAGAACGATGAAATTTTTTCATAACTAAACATTAAGATCACCTGAATTGATGACCATCGTTGCAATAAAAATATTAGCCTCCATTAAATAAAAAACAATATGTTTTCCATTATTAAGTTGACAAGTGACTGTTTCAAACCTTCTAACTAAAAATGAATATTTTGATTTGAAATTTATCTGTGATAAATTTCTATGTCGAAGTATATCGTCCAATTGTTGTAAAGGCTTAACTTCTATTTATAAACTAATTATGTTTTTCTTCAAACGTCAAAAAAAGTTGACATTTTGTTACTGAACAAGTACGGTTAAAGTTCTACTTTTATATAGAAGGTAAAAGTTTATTCTAACCTTAAATATTTACAACAAATTGTAACGTAAAATGATGTTTGTAAGCATTTTTAATGTAAAAAATTTAATGTTTTTTAAATTTTCCTGTATAATCCGTTCGTTGCGTTTAATAATAAGCTTCATTTTACAAGTTAAAGTTAATTTAAAAAAATATTTGACAATTAAACTACAAATAATTTACAAGAGATGGCGCTTAGTTTTAATTTATTTTTGATTTTAATAAGTTTTCCGTTTGAAGATAAAATTAAATGTTTCATTTTTCTACTGCATTTTACAGTTAGGTATTTTTTATATAAATACTTACTTCACATCTTAGGCTAAAAATTTAGCATATCTCATACTTTAACGGCAACTATTTGATAAATAAATCAGCATTTTATTTTAACGTTTGGTTTTTGAGAATTTTGCAGCTGAAAATTAGCAAATTTTGTCAATCTAACTAAGCAATGAGTGCGACTGAGACCGCACATGTTTACTAAATTATGCCCTTAAGCATATTTTAATTTTTATGAACAATTACTTCAAATATTATAACACTAATGATTGAACCTAATGAACCCTGTATAGTTTAGTTTAGATATTTATTTAAAAACTTTTTTGCTAAAAGTCATGTGTCAGAAAACAATCGTGAATTGAATAATAGTATTTAAAAGGGAACCATTTATTTTGACATCTCCAACCTGGATAGTAGATAGGGATACTAATATTAGAACTAAGTATTTATATAATTAGGTAATTTTTTTATAATTTCTAACCAATACAAATATTGAAGAAATGTAAAAATATAATAAAAACAACATAAATGTGTGTATATCCGTAGTACGTAGATGTAGATCAAACTGTGGTGCACTAAAATAAAAAATTATGTGAATAAATGAATTATAATTAAATATTAGCATACAAAGTTAATCAGTAGTTATATCCCGAGTGCATGCCAAATATGCGAATATTTTTACGAGTGCACGAAGTGCACGAGTAAAAATATTAGAGGATGGCATGCAAGAGGGATATATGGAGGACTATTTCCCGAATAAAATTTCACGCAATTTTGATAGTATTTTTGAAATAATGGAAAACTAAAAATTATTACTTTTGGATGAATTACGATAAAAAAATCGAGATTGTAAAAGTACCGTAACTATGACATTTCAAACGTAAAGAAACAAATAAATTGAAAGACGCGCCACATAAAAAGTCGCTAATGTCAATTGTGGAAACATTTTCATTTTAAAAATGTCTTCTATTCGTTTTGGTCAATCAAGTTCGAGTCAAATAGATGAAAAAATTAGCACATTAACGCCTGTAAATACAATGAAAGCGAATACTTGTATATGGAATCAGTTTGAAGCATTCTGCAAGGAAAGAGCTTACTCATTTAATGGAGATACTTCTATACCACAGGTAGCAGAAATCCTTAAGGATTTTGCCTTTAATATGAAAAGGCAAGATGGGTCCGATTATAAAGAAGGTGTAGTAAAGACTCAGTGGAACAGAATAGCCAAATTGTTACAGGAAAAATTTTACAAGGAATTTGGAATAACTCTCGATCCATTTAAAGATGTGGTATTTAAAGACGCGAGAAGTGCACGAGATGCAAAACGAAGACAACTGCAAGTCTTTGGCGAGAAACGAAAATGTAGTGCTTCAATTTTAAACGAAGACGAACAGAACCAAATCATAGCTTTATGGGATGAAGATACTCCCGAAGGATTACAAAGGAAGTTTTACCACATAGTGGCATTGGAACTGGCTTGGCGGGGTGGTGAAGCGGCAGAGTGTCTGCTAACTTTTTTTGAAATAGAGAAAGATAGTTTTGGCGCACATACAGGCCGAATTATTTATAACCCAATATTTAGTAAAACCTGCCAAGGAGGGGGAAACCCGCTGATACAAAATAAATGGTTGGTTCAAAATAAAATCAACCCGGATCGATGTCCAGTTAGGTACTTTTTATACAATCATCTAATACTTTTGTGACAGAAAATAACTTTTTAGATTGTTCCATAAAATTATGGAAAAAAGAGGCTCCCACGTTACTACAAACCGGTTTTTCTTAACACCGAATCCAGGGTGGAAACAAAAGAGTTCTGTTGGTTTTTTTAAGAATTCGCCCATCAGAAGAAACGTGATTTCCAAGTGGACTACAGCTGCCGCTAAAAGGATTGGGATAAATGTAAAACGTATTAAAATAACAAACCATTCTAACCGATCAACAGCTGTAACTAATCTTGCGAAACGTGGTGTAGGAGAACATGAAATTATTAAAATAACAGGCCATTCAAATGTCTATTCCATAAACCCTTATTTGAAAGTCGATGGAAGTCACCACGAGAACTTAATTGCAAAACTACGAGGAGAATCCAAAAAAGAAAATGTTAACGATGTTTCTACAAACGCTGCTTCCAGTGCAGCGAGTAATTCATACAGTAATTGTACTTTCAATCAAAACTATAACTATTATTGTTCAAATACTAATTGTAACTTAAATCAATAAATTCATTTTGATAATTAATAGCCCGAATGTTTTTATTGTTTTAAAATGTCAAAAAATATTCACCCAATGCACTAGTGCAAATACCCGGGTATTTTCATGGTGCATCGACTACTCAGTGACATTCGTTCGTTACTAGGCGATTTCTATAATATGCATTAACATGATTGGTTGAAATTTTCCGAGGGAAATAGTCCTTTTCATTTTGATTAAACATTGGAAAATATTTTTGTCGAATTTTCGAATTACGATAACTATAATAATAACTCTATAATACTATTACTTTGCTGTTGCGTTGAACTAAAAAGACTTAAAAATCTGTAAATTGAAATAGGAACATCCTGTAACTCGAACCAGTTGCGAAGGGTTTATTTCCTCAGCTGTTACATCCATCCATCAATACATACATACTTGCGGCCTCCTCAGAAAAAAACTTTTTTCTCGATTTTTGGAATCAGGGAGACTCGGAAAGTCGAGAAATGATATAAATTTTTATTTTATTTTTCTCGATTGTAACAGTTAGAAATAATAACATTTTTTTATTACTAAACATTACCTAGATCACCTGAATCGATGAGCATCGTTGCAATAAAAATAATAGCCTTCATTAAATAAAAAACAATATGCATGTTTTTTCCATTATTAAGTTGACAAGTGACTGTTTCATACGTGCTTCTAACTAAAAATGAACGTTTTGATTTTGTTAATTTTCACTTTACTCTTTTGTTTTACTCTTAATGAAGATATATTGTCTAAGGTAACTAAGTTTATCATCATCATACATTATATTAAGTTAATAAAATTTGGTTTAATTTCCATCAGTTTTCGCAAAAGGATTATCGAATTAAAGATGTCAGAGTAGAATCGATATACTACAATCAGTTAGCAGCGCACTTCTCAGAAACGTAGTTTTTTATTATGTCATAATTTTTTAATTCCCAGCCCTACTAAAGATCAAGATTTATACAAGGTGTTTCAAATTCGAGTATATGCATGGGATCTCGGAAACCGTAACAGATAGGGAGGTGGTTAAATGGGGGAAAATTTGCGCTAACAGGGGCCCACTATTATGACGTTAAGAAATCGCAGGTATTTTAATTGCTTTAGAAGATATTCACAAAAAACTGAAATGTTGAAATTTTAATTTTATTTTTTCTTGACTTTATTAGAAGGAATATTTAAAAACAAACAACACTTCTTCATATCCACTTTTTATGCTCTATCACGACCTACTATTAAAATTTACGCACAACATTTCGTCTCTGTGTAACCATCATTAACTTCATTTTTTTAATTACCCCAAAAATTAACTATTTACATTTTTAAACAGCACTTTTAATTCTCTATTCAGTGATATATAACATCATACTTCTACTTTTCAGTTGATTGGTACTATTGATATTCCACTCTTATTTAATATAATAATTCAATTAATTTTGACATCGAGTAGGCTATAGAAAACAAATCAAATCTTTAACGGGGAATAATATTTTAACTACTTTTCAAGTGGCCAACTGAAATCTTAATTTTTGCTTCATTAATTACGACGATTTTAATCGAAATAATGAAAATATTTTTGGACTTGAATTGTGATATATCATTGAATAGAGAATTAAAAATGCTATTCAAAAACGTCAATAGTTAATTTTTGTCATATTTAAAAAAATTAAGTTGATGATGGTTACACAGAGACAAAACGTTGTACGCAAATTTTAATAGTAAGTCGTGATAGAGACTAAAAAGTGGCTATGAAAAAGTGTTGTTTGTTTTTAAATATTCGTCAATTATCAAGTCAAGGAAAAATAAAATTAAAATTTCAACATTTCAGTTTTTTATGAATAATTATCTTCTATCTTTCTCTTACCGTTTCCGAGATCCCCATGCATACACTCGAATTTGAAACAGCTTGTATTGTAAAAAAGTATGTATTTGCCTCATTATTGTTTTAAACCACTTCTTGTGAATTCAATTTTTAATATCTTAAATATTAGCTGAAGTATAAGCTTCCTTTCATACATTTTGGTACAAATGCTTACACTTCTGATGAAGTTTACGGAAAAAAAATTTCAAAAGGCATGATAAAATTCTTATTAACATTAATTTATGTTTCAACAACTAATAAAGCACTTCTAGGCACACGTATCATAAATTTTAAATTTGGCACCACACATCATGTCCTCAAGATTCATAAAAAATTCGCCAAATCCTGAAAAGCCCCCGGGGATAAATTCAGTGGGCAACACTCCCTTTTTCTATTTTCTCTACCTAGGGATCTTTAGAGTGTGTTCTACACCAACGCCAAATTTCAAGTTTCTAAAATGCTTATACACTGGTGGCAAATTTGAAGTTATTGAGATGCCTAAAAGTGTTTCATTAATTATTGTTACGTAAATGTTAATAAGAATTTCATCATGTCTTTTTGAAATATTTTTCCCGTAAACTTCATTCACAAGAAGTGATTTAAAAAAATAATGAGGCAAATGCATACTTTTTTACAGTGTAAACTTTGATCTTTAGGGTATAGAGAACTCAATAAGAAAAACTGTCATCAAAATTCAGTCAAGGCGTTGGTACTTCGTAGTTTATGCTGTTTTCAGTCTAATATGATTTCATTATATACCATCATATTTATAAATTTCTGTTTGGGACCAACATAATGTAGACTATATTCTAAGCAAGCCAAATTTATATTTGAGTCAAATACATTATTATTTTGACTACTACCCTATTATATTCCACGTTCACTTCACATTATTAGAAATCTGAATTAATATCTCCCAGAGACTCCCAGTCGAAATGTCCAGCTACAATCCTGGTGCTTGATCTATAATACTAGCCTTCCCCATATAATTATACAATTTGGAGAGGAAGTTAAGTCGGTTGTCCCAATAATTGGTAGGTAATAAGTTGATTTAGGCAACTTTAGGCATGCCGATAATCCAAAATTTCATAATTATAAGTATAATATGCCTGTTTCCCGACAAGCGACATCAAAGCAAACCTAATTTTATTTCCTTTGCATCAGTTTATACAACACGACTACCGATTAAAAGATTACAGAGGGGAATTGGATTATTACAACCCAAAACAAGTTAGATTTGTAAAAGTTGTTACATTTAAATATAATCGTAGCGTAGCTGCTGTTAATGCAACATTCAACTTGAAAGTGTCTGGCGGAGCTGAAGCGGTTGATGTAATATTTCACACAACATTAAGCAATTTTTTATTAATAATCAAATATTTTAAGCTGGTTGTGCAAGTGTACAAATTTTTAAGTAACGAATATCGGACATTTCCTATCAGAGTTCAACTTGATTTTAAGAAATTCTATCAAGCAGATGCAGGAGGAATGAAAACAAACATGCTTGCATGTGGAAATATGGCTGTTGGATACTTCAAGAAAGTAAGCCATGTGATTTAAAAAAAAAGATTAATAATACGAATTATTCTTAACAGGATATAAATTATACTCTATGTAATTTTGTTATTGATGAAACTAAATTACCACCCTTAATCCCCGTTGGCCGGTATAAGGTGACGACTACGTTCCTTTATTTAAATGAAAAAACTGCTACAGTGAGTAGTTATGGTGAAATTTACCTTCCAATACCAGTACCACCAAACTCAACTAAAACAAAACGTAAAAATTAATTTAAATGTTTATTGTTTATTTCACTAGGTAATAAATTAATGATGTTTTGTATGCACTATTAGGGGGTGCGTGAAGTTAGCCCCCAAAGTTGACTTTTTTGAAGTGCCCTTTTGCCACAAATTAGTAACTAATTTGTAACTATTTGTAACCATAAAATCAAAATTTGTAACTCAACCGTTATGCCCCTAAAAATAAAAAACGTTTTGGGGGCCAGGTTCTCGGGGGCCCCCAAACTATCGCTTTTCGAAAATATTTTTGGGCCAAAAATTAGTAACTGATTTGTAACTATTTGTAACCTAAAAATTAAAATTTGTAAGTCACGCACAAAGGACTTATGCACAATCAAAGTTTTGGGGGCTAAGTTCCCGGGAGCCCCCGAACTTTGATTTTTAGAAATTTTTTTTTTGCCAAAAATTAGTAACTAATTTGTAACTATTTGTAACCTAAAAATTAAAATTTGTAAGTCACGCGCAAAGGACATATGGATATTCAAAGTTGTGGGGGCTAACTTCGCGGGAGCCGCCGAACTTTGAGTTTTCGAAATTTTTTTTTGGCCAAAAATTAGTAAGTAATTTGTAACTATTTGTAACCTAAAAATTAAAATTTGTAAGTTTCGGCTCGCGGAGTTACCTTGAGTCAAATTTCGGGGTGCGTGAAGTTAGCCCCCAAAGTTCAGGTTTTTTAAGTGCGCTTTTGCCACAAGTTAGTAACTAATTTGTAACTATTTGTAACCATAAAATCAAAATTTGTAACTCAACCGTTATGCCTCTAAAAATAAAAAACGTTTTGGGGGCCAGCTTCTCGGGTGCCCTCAAACTATGGCATTTCGAAAAAATTTTTGGGCCAAAAATTAGTAACTAATTTGTAAGTATTTGTAACATAAAAATTAAAATTTGTAAGTCACGCGCAAAGGACATATGGATATTCAAAGTTTTGGGGGCTAACTTCGCGGGAGCCGCCGAACTTTGAGTTTACGAAATTTTTTTTTGGCCAAAAATTAGTAAGTAGTTTGTAACTATTTGTAACCTAAAAATTAAAATTTGTAAGTTTCGGCTCGCGGAGTTACCTTGAGTCAAATTTCGGGGTGCGTGAAGTTAGCCCCCAAAGTTCAGGTCTTTTAAGTGCGCTTTTGCCACAAGTTAGTAACTAATTTGTAACTATTTGTAACTTTAAAACGAAAATTTTAAAGTCAAACCGTCATTCTTTAAAGAATGATTTTTCTTTTCACTAGTGACTTGGTGATATTTAGTAATGATGAAAGGACTTATTCTTTTTTAAACAAAAGCTTTAAAAAGAATTTAAATAAATAACTTAGTAAAATAACATAATTTTCTTCTAAATAATTATACCTACTTATACCTTAGTACCGGTTTCGCTAATAAGCATTATCAGGTGTAGAATACTCTACAACTGATGATGGTGTAGTACTCTACTCTACACCCTTTTTAAATTCTTTTTAAATCTTTTGTTTAAAAAAGAATAAGTACTTTCATCTTCCTATAGGAAATTTAGGGTAATTTAGGGTAATATGAGACATTGTGATAAAGGTTTAAATTTAATTGTCTTGAGGGAGTGTCATCTATAGCCTTGGTATTTTAACTTAATTATTTAAAATTGTATTTAGCTAAAAAGAAGAGAAATTAAAAATCCACAAGATATAATTACTTTGGCACTGGTCAAACTAACGTGATTTTAGCGTTCACCTTCCCATTGATGCCCACGAAGAGATACCACCAGCATCCCTCTTAAATCTGGTGCATCACTGCAAAGCAAACAACAAACACCTCATCATTGGATATGACTCCAATGCTCACCAGACTATGTGGGGGGGGGGGGGCAGATCCAACAATGAAAGAGGTAAAACACTATTCGACTTTATAACTGTTAGCAATCTAGAGATAATAAATCGCGGGAATGAACCTACTTTCGTTACCTCGCGCTGCCAGACTGTGATTGATATCACTCTGGCCACTCAATCTGTCTCAAACAACATCTTAAACTGGCAAGTGTCTCAAGAACTAACAATGTCAGACCACAGAATACAGAATAATAAAGAGGATATTGAACTGTATGCGAATGCAGTCAATACATCTCTCCTGAAGGCGTATACGAACGCAGTTGTCCCCTCTCAATGTCCGGCTCTGGGCAGCGCACTACCTCCTGGTGGAGCGGAAGCCTCGAACGAATGAAGAGAGTGTTGAGACGACTCTTCAATAAAGCCAAAAACTCCAAACTGCCACAGGACTGGGAAGCATACAAGCAACACCAGTCTGAATATAAAAAAAATCATACCACAAAATCAAAGGCAATCGTGGCAGAACTTCTGCAGTAGCATTGAATCCACCACAATCGCTGCAAGATTAAAAAAGGTCTTGGCAAAAGATCTAAACCAGCAGGTGGGCAGCCTAAAGAAAGAGGACGGTTCTTTCACGAACAACTTCTCTGAGGCCACCACTGAACTGCTACACACACACTTTCCTGGCTGCAAAATCGTACCTGTGAGTTCGTGTGGCCTGAGATAATATCTCGGCCCCCTACTCAAGTGGACTGGGAAATAGCAGAAAGTGTTGTAACTAATACAAAAGTAGCTTGGGCTATCAAAACCTTTCTACCATACAAATCGTCAGGCGTAGACGGTGTGTTTCCAGCCCTACTCCAGTGGGGCCTGGAAGACCTGCTCCAACACCTCGTGCGAATCTATAGGGCATGAATTGCATACCAGTACATCCGTACAGAGTGGAGAAAGGCAAGAGTAATTTTTATTCCAAAACCAGCCAAAAGTGACTACTCCCTGGCAAAATCATACAGGCCAATCTGCCTTACATCCTTCTTTCTAAATACGGCAGAAAAGTTATGTGACAGAGAGATTCGTGACAAAGTACTAAAAGTACATCCTCTACACACGAGTCAACATGCCTATACCTCGGGGAGGTCAACCGAAACGGCGCTGCACAAAGTTGTAACCCGTATAGAGAGATCGCTGAATTCAAATGAATTCACCCTGGGGGCTTTCATCGATATCGAAGGCGCTTTTGACAAAGGGACCTACCAAAGTATGAACAGATGAACACTGCACTTCATGCACATGAGATCCCGCCTACCATGATAGGATGGATCACAAATGTGCTACAATGGCGTGTAATACAAGTAAATGCAGATGACACTACCAATAAGTGTATTGTTACTAGAGGCTGTTTTCAAGGCGTGGTACTCTCGCCCCTTTTATGGAACCTTGTTGTAGACAGCCTCTTGCGACACCTTAATAATTAGGGATTTTACACTATAGGATACGCAGATGATATTGCTATTCTGCTGACAGGGAAATTTGAGCATGTACTTGGCAATATAATGCAAAATACACTCAGATTAACAGAATCAATCCGTTGGAAACGGAGTTAGTTCTGTTCACCAGAAAACGCTAGTTGAGAAACATGATTTTGCCCAACTTAAAAGGGACATCTCTCAAACTAGTGAGCACTGTCAAGTAACTGGGCATTACGCTTGATCAGAAACTCAATTGGAGATATCACCTCGACAATAAAATTGAGAGAGCCTGTGCTGCTTTTTGGCAGTGTCGCAGAGCGGTGGGCAGGATCTGGGGTATTAACCCTAGAATCACCCTCTGGCTCTACACAGCCATTATCAGACCGATGCTAACATACGGTGCCATTGTTTGGTGGCCCAGGATCAATCAAAAAACCACCATAACTAAACTCCCACGTGTGCAAAGACTAGCTTGCTTAGCGGCCACTGGAGTAATGAAAACCGCACCCAACGCTGCCTTAGAGACCCTTTTGTGCCGCCCTCTACTAGATATCTTTGTGAAGGAACTGGATCTAAGAACAGCTCTAAAGTTACGCGGACTGGACTTGTGGGATAATTCAACAAATGTAGGACATCTAAGTGTTGTCGAGGACAGCACGAAAGATCTGCATCTACTCACGTTGGGTACGGACCACATTCCACCTACATATGTTTGCAACAGATCATTCAAGATTCTGTCAATAGATACAGAAACTCTCACACCTGACATCTCTATCTATACCGACGGATCTAAAACACATAGCGGCTTCGGAGCGGGTATATACTCACCTGAGCTGAATCTAAGCAAAAGCATATCGCTAGGCAAGCACACCTCTCTCAGAAGGCTCTCGGTATATTATAAATTTTATTATTATTTAAAAAATTAAATTTAAACCTTTATCACAATGTCTCATATTACCCTAAATTACCCTAAATTTCCTATAGGAAGATGAAAGTACTTATTCTTTTTTAAACAAATGCTTTAAAAAGAATTTAAAAAGGGTGTAGAGTAGAGTACTACACCATCATCAGTTGTAGAGTATTCTACACCTGATAATGCTTATTAGCGAAACCGGTACTAAGGTAAGTAGGTATAATTATTTAGAAGAAAATTATGTTATTTTACTTTATTTTTTTATTTTAAAATTATGTTAGTTATTTATTTAAATTCTTTTTAAAGCTTTTGTTTAAAAAAGAATAAGTCCTTTCATCATTACATGATCATTACTAAATATCACCAAGTCACTAGTGAAAAGAACAATCATTCTTTAAAGAATGACGGTTTGACTTTAAAATTTTCGTTTTAAAGTTACAAATAGTTACAAATTAGTTACTAACTTGTGGCAAAAGCGCACTCAAAAAAACTGAACTTTGGGGGCTAACTTCACGCACCCCGAAATTTGACTCAAGGTAACTCCGCGAGACGAAACTTACAAATTTTAATTTTTAGGTTACAAATAGTTACAAATTACTTACTAATTTTTGGCCAAAAAAAAATTTCGAAAACTCAAAGTTCGGCGGCTCCCGCGAAGTTAGCCCCCACAACTTTGAATATCCATATGTCCTTTGCGCGTGACTTACAAATTTTAATTTTTAGGTTACAAATAGTTACATATTAGTTACTAATTTTTGGCAAAAAAAAAATTTCTAAAAATCAAAGTTCGGGGGCTCCCGGGAACTTAGCCCCCAAAACTTTGATTGTGCATAAGTCCTTTGTGCGTGACTTACAAATTTTAATTTTTAGGTTACAAATAGTTACAAATCAGTTACTAATTTTTGGCCCAAAAATATTTTCGAAAAGCGATAGTTTGGGGGCCCCCGAGAACCTGGCCCCCAAAACGTTTTTTATTTTTAGGGGCATAACGGTTGAGTTACAAATTTTGATTTTATGGTTACAAATAGTTACAAATTAGTTACTAATTTGTGGCAAAAGGGCACTTCAAAAAAGTCAACTTTGGGGGCTAACTTCACGCACCCACTATTAGGATTTAATTTTAATTATCAATAACATATATAATGAGAGATCCACTTAGCTGCACTAAAAATATGTATTACAGTTACAGCAATAATAAAGGGTGAGTTGTTTAATTTTTATATTACTTTGCTCATTTTCGGAAGACAGATATTAGTAATTAGAAAAGCTATTTAGAGTGTTTTACTTCAATAAGTATTTTTCTTTAGAAAATAAGAAATAAGGCAGAAATAAGGCCTGCAGTGAAAATAGTCGACATATTATGATTTTATTAAAATGATGAACATATGGGATTGTATAGTCATTTATTAGAAAAACATAGAAAAACCGATAGTTTATCTCTTAATTAAAAACAACGGATGTGGCCATACGAAGAACATTTTCCTGTTGTATTTTTTCGTGCACTTCTTTAAAAGTTTATAATTTAAAATTTTCTTTAATGTATTTTGTTTATGAGATATCAAATTAAATTTGAATAAAAAAAAATAAAATTATAATAGTTGACGGACAGGAAAAAGTTCTTCGTATTGCCACATCCGTTGTTTTTATTATTATATTTATTTTTATGTTAATATTAATTAATTACGATTAATTACACCTGCCGGGATCGAATGTAAGAATTTCTGCGCGTAAGCAGAATTTTTAGACATGAACATTTAAATTTGGCATAAATTGAAGTTCAAAATATACACTATTATAATATATATTCAGAAAGCTTTCAAAAAATTAAATAATATACAGGGTGTTCCATTTAAATTAATAAATTTGATTCCATTTCTGGTTAAACCGAAAATCAAAATATAAAGCGTTTGGTATCGGGTAATAGCTAATTTTTCGAGCTTTTAAAATATTTAAAAATACAGGGTGTATCGACTCCATTTAGACAAAGACAATCGTTCTATTGACCGTCATTTTGAATAAAGTAATTAAATTTTTTTTTTCAATTGGGGCTCACATGTACTATTTAGTCGTAACCAAACTAGCTTTTAGTTCGAGTTGCGCTAAGAAACATCAGGTATGCGTCATTGATAATTATATTTAAATTTAGGAGCCGACGTTTGTTAGAGCATATCTTCTTTTAAATGCCACTATTAAACTGAAATAAATATATCTGACTACTTCAATTTTCTATTTATAAACAATTCCCACCCAAAAGCTAAAAGGTGATTACTAGTATACTATCTTATAGCCAAGTAGAAATGAATTTGGTCAAATTTGCAAATATGCGTCCAAAATAACCACATTATTTTTGGTCACTCTGTATATATTTCTTATTAAAGCTATTTTTGCCGATAAAATAATTTTAAAGTGGTAAAAATCAAATTTTATCAAAATCGCTTTAGTAGTTTTTACTGGGGTGACATATATCCTGACATTTAGGTTAAAAAATCAAAAAAGTTTTTTTTTGAATTTTGGAATCAGCGTAACTCAAAACGTCAAGAAATTCAAAAAAAATTAATTCATAAAATATTTTTTTTTAGTGCGCCGTTTTCGAAATATGATGCAAACTTACGTTTTTTTCTCATTTTTAGGTTTTTAAAAAGCTAATTTTTTTCTCTTTTCAAAAATATAAGGGTTGATAGGGTTAATTTTTTTAATTCCTTCACGGTAATACTAAAATAGAAAATTTTGTTATTTATGTTCAAATAAATTTTAAAAATCAAGTTTGCTATGAAACAATTTCATAAAAAAGAAACAACTGAATTAAATAAATAAATATCAAAAAACGATCAAAATAATTAGAAAAAAAGTACCTTCTAAAATAATTTTAAAATAAACCTATCAACCCTTATATTTTTGAAAAGAGAAAAAAATTAGCCTTTTAAAAACTTAAAATTGAGGTTAGGTTTGTATTTAAAAAAACATAAGTTTGCATTATATCTCTAAAACGGTGCACTAAAAAAATTATTTTATGAATTAATTATTTGCATTTTAGTAGTGCCTATTATTTCTTTTTTGAAAATTGAAATTATCTTCATTAATAAAAAAGTTATAAAAAGCATGTAAAAAAATGCAATTTTTCAGTTTTTCCTCAATATCTAGAGTGGGAGAATTGCGAGAATCTCCCATTCTTACCTCGCAAAATATTGCGAGATGCGAAGCAAGAAACGCTCATTTCTGGCGATAATCTCGCAAGTGAAACTTAGAGGCTTCACGGGAGTCTCGCAAAATTGTGAGAAACTCGCACTGTCGCCTCGCAAGAATAATAATTGCAAGATTTCTCGCGAGAAATGCTTATTTCTGAGAAGTGCAGTGAAGTGAAGCCCTAGCATCAAACTGTTGTAATGCTCAGTTTAACCAAAGACTATACAGTGTAAGACTGGCAAAGCTTATGGACTGAATGTGATCAAAAATCCCTGCTACAGAAGATGTCGCTAGTCACCGGGGCATTTTGGAGTGAATAAGATAGCATGTCAAGGCGGGAGCAACAAAGAAAGGGGTAAAACAAGTTTACCCTTCGAGGGATTTTAAGCGATTTTGACCTTTAAAAACCTTTCACATTTTTTAATATAGGTTTCGGTAGTCTCTTGTATATGGTCTTTGGTTTAACGCTAAACTTGGGTTATAACCTATATTGAAATAACGCGTCTTATGTAGAGTTTCTCTAACGTTATGGATCCATAACATTCCAAAACTTAACTATTTCTATTGTTTGAAACCGGTTTTTGAACACTTAGGGAATAGATATCTATTCGTCAGTAGATAACTATCTTTGAAGAAACTCCCAGTTAGTCTTATCGATTTTGGTTTATGGAATGTTCAAGTGCTTTATCATTGAAAAGAGGGACTAAATTTCTATCGAATGATACTACAAAAATGGTGGGATGCTATTCAAAAAAAATTGGGGATTGCACCCCAGAGTTTTCTAGGTAGATAAAAAAAAATAAAATTTACAAGAAGATAGCTAATAAAACACCAAAAAAACTTTTATTTGGGGTATTATCGGTTGAAACCAATTAGTTCATATTTTTGAAAGACCCCGTATAAGCACTAAGCACTCTCTTAAGGTCCATAGATTATTGTTAGAGATTACTTCATGGATGGGATCCTGTAACTATTAGCGATACGCTACGCTAGTTGCTCTCTGTCCCTCTCTTAATAGCTTTTAAAAACTGATAGGAGAAGGGTAGATGGTAAGTAGCTTTAGCGTCAGCTAGTGGATCCTTAATAGTTACAGGATTGGAACATTATAAAAAAATATTTTAAGATACTTTCACGTAGTTACCTTTAAATACAATCGAACTCTAACTGCTATTAATTGAACGTTAAACTGAAAAATTGATTTAGAAGACAAAACGAGTATCGAACATTTCCTGTAAGACTTGAATTTAATTTGGTTATATTTTTAAAAGCACATTTTTAATGTGGCAGGAATATCATCGATGAATGAATGTGGAAACATTAAAAATGGCTATTTTCTTAAAGTAAGTTAAATAACTTTGAAATTTGTAATATTAATTATCTTTAACAGAATGTAAATTACACTGTATGTAATTTTGTTGTCGACGAATCTAGATTACCACCTCTAATGCCCATTGAAAGATACTAATGTTTAGTTAATTTAACTTATTTCGAGAATGTAATTGGTACTTTGAGTGAATATGGTGAAGTATATCGTATGATTTCCATACCAAAAAAATAATGTGCGTACTTGAAAAGAAGTGTTATTAGAAGAGATTTGGACCAGCTTTTAGGAATAGTTTTAAATATTGAAGCATTTTTTCCTGCTTACTTTTAAACGCCATACAAGACTTTTCTAAAATTATTTTAGAAAATACATGTCAAACTTCTATGTGCGGGTCGATACCTAACAGGGTCTGATCATAATTTACCTGTTGTAGGAAAACGACGTAACTTAAGCAAGGAAATCACTTTGTTACCTATATATATCCTCATGTTACAATAATATTAAACAAAGATAAATGAAGGAAAAATTAATTCCATCAACGATAAAACTTTAGGTATTGGAAGATTAATAGGTTCGTAATTCACCCAAGATCTGAATATTGTAAATAATGTCACTTTTGGTATACAATTCTTGATTTTGTCATTCCAACCATCAACAGAGATTATAATATTGTATACCTACAAAGGTATATTATCAATTAAGTGTTACGAGGATATTTAATTTTTTGCTTATGCTATCTATTAAGTGTTGCACCTGAGTAGGTACTTTCATGATTATCATTTCCGGAACTAATGAATACATTAGATAGATGGATAGATATTTATTTCCTGTGCAATAAGCGTAGAAGCATATATTACATCAAAAATATTAATGTTGATGTAGAGAAAGAGAAAATTTAATTCTGTAACTAATAAAGAATCTGGGGTAAAAAATTCATTTCATAAGGACATCCAGAAAGGACTAAAATTTTTAAGTCGTCAGGATCTGTGCTAACGAAGGGGACAAGGTTTAGGTTTCGTTTGCTAGTATCACTACAAGTTTTTTCTTTATTAAAACTTTGTTGTCATATTTTGGTGAAATGACTTCATACTGCTGAATTTTCACTTAATTTATAACTTAACTTGACGTATATTTTTAACATGTAATGCTCTATAACATAACGTGTTTAAAAAAACTCACTGTATTTATATTATGTAAATAATATTAAAAAATATTAAATAACGATGAACTTTTTTCATTACTGAACATTAGCTCATTTGTGAAATGATTACCATCGCTGCAATAACAATGTTTGCATTCCATTAGGAAAATAGAAATTATTGTTTTACAGTATTAATACGACAAGTGATATTGTTGCAGACGTGCTTGCAAGAACTGAAAATGCATTTTTTGATTTTGTTGATTTTTATGTCACTCTTTTCTTCTACTCGTAATGAAAGTATACTGAGTAAGGTAAATAAGTAAATAAGTTGGTTATAATTTTTTTGCATATTTTATTTTTATTTTCGGTCAGTTTTCGCAAACGGATTATCGAATAAAAGACGTTATAATGGAAGCAACATATTATAATAAATATTTTATCAGAAAGCTACATTTAGTTACATTTAAATACAATCGTACTGTAGCTGCTGTTAATCTCACATTCAATTATAAAATAGATCTTGAAGATAAGCAACAAGTAAATCATTGAATTAATGAATCATAATTTCTTCTAAATATTTACTTTTAAGGTTGTTGTGCAAGTATACAAATTTTATAGTAACGAATATCGCACGTTTCCTATAAGGTTTCAGGAATCTGTATCTGAAGCCTTTGAATCAAATGCTCTGGGAATGAAATCAGCGAGCAAATGCGGTAACATTAAAAGAGCTTATTTCGTTAAAGTAAGTTCTACAGTGTATTTAATAGGAATTTGGGCATACGGTTTGAAGAAAATTTGTCACATTCTTTCGATATTATTAAATTGTGGAATAGTCAACAAACGCTCAAAAGAAGGCTGTAGAGGACATGGAACAAGGTGCAATTTTTTACTTCAGGAATATATTTGGTATTTTTAGTTAGGAGGTAAATATACTAGAAATCTCCGATTCTAACTATATGGCTTAAAAAGGAAAGGGGTGGAAAGGATATCCGCATTAGAAAATCGTTAACGATTTTCGAAAACCCAAAAAACGGGATCTTTCCACTCCTCCCTCCCTTAGCCATAAAGCTAGAACCGGGAACTTTTAGTATTATTACTTCCTAACTACTCCAAACATATTCCTAAAGAAAAAAATTCCACTCTCTTCCACGTCACATATAATCCCCCCATTCCCTTCGCTGACTAGACTAAAAGTTGCTATTGTTCAGTAATGTCTTACATACCAAACTTTATGCTCGAAGTTCAAGTTTGTGTAAAATTACTTTATATATTTAACAATCGACTATTAACAGGATATAGATTATCGTATATGTAATTTTGTTGTGGACGAATCTAAATTACCACCATTAATTCCAACTGGCAGATACATGGTCATGCTTAATTTTACTTATTTCAATCAACTAGCATCTGCGATGAATATGTATGCGGAAATATATCGTCCAATTGTTGTGAAGGATTAACTTTCATTTATAAAATAATTATGTTTTGTAGGTTTGGGTTTTAGGGTTCAGTTATACTTGTTAAATCGATATTAAACTCGATCTAAGTTCCGTGTAAAGAATTTGATATTTTGAGGTTTTGAGGTTGGGACGCGATTTAGTAGGCATAGGTATGCTATCGCAGTCGCACTTATTGCGTTGGTTGACAACACTTCTCAATTTTACGCTGACGATTTCTCAAAAACCAAAAGCTAAAATTTTGAATGATTTTTGTATAGAAATTAGGTGGCAATTAATACAATTAACTATTCATTTTTCTACTGCATTTTACAGTTAGGTTATTTTTATTTAAATACTTTACATCTGAGGCTAAAAAGTTTGCAGGCGCGATACTTTCACGGCAACTATTTGATAAAGAAATTAGCAAATCATTTTAACTTTTGCGTTTTAAAAGAAAGTCAGCTGAAAATTAGCAAATGTTGTCAATCTAAGCAATGAGTGCGACTGCGATAGCATATGTTTACTAAATTACGCTCTTAAGCATATTTTTATTTTTATGAACAATTGATTTATATAACACTAATAATTATTACTCACTTATTATGCAATAATAAAGGAACAATAAAAATGATGTCTTTTTTCATTACTAACTATAAAGTGATTGAAGTGATTGACCATCGTTGCAATAAAATATTAAACCATTCCAGTAGACGTGTTTGATTTTTTTGATTGTGACTTCCCTCTTTTCTGAGACTGTTAAGACTAAACAGTTGTTAATTAATAGGTTCTTGAATTTTGAAAACTCTGTCACAGAATTCCTCTGACTGCTCTTCACTTATTTCAAACCGTTGACTGCCCAAAATTGCGTCCGAATGGCAATGAGACAAAAGATTGCTTTAGAAGTGCAGGTGGGAGTTACTTGATTACCAGCCTTTTAGCACAATTTTAGCAGCAAGTGATTTAGCTACATTTTATTCGGATATAATTGGGAATTATTGGTTAGTCTGTTAGTTCAGAAAGGGAAATTTTTTGCTAGTATCACTGCAATTTCTTCCATTGTTGTTTTGTGGTTTAAAAGATAGTTTTTCTCACCACTAAATTTCTGAAATTATTTCCAAACCTAACAAATTTCGGCTTTATTGCAAAATTATCTATAAGTGCGGAAGGAGGCAACTTATCCCTCATGTTTGTTTAAGGCTTTTGTTATATTTTGTGGAAGTGAGGATAAACTGTAAAAATTCTTTCAGTTTTTACTCTAAATATGCATACATTAGGTAGACACATATTATTATGCAATAGTAAAAACCATTAAAGAACGATGAAATTTTTTCATAACTAAACATTAAGATCACCTGAATTGATGACCATCGTTGCAATAAAAATATTAGCCTCCATTAAATAAAAAACAATATGTTTTCCATTATTAAGTTGATAAGTGACTGTTGCAGACCTTCTAACTAAAAATGAATATTTTGAATATTTTGATTTGAAATTTATCTGTGATAAATTACTTAGCTTTATTTTAAGCTTTATTTTACAAGTTAAAGTTAATTTAAAAAAATATTTGACAATTAAACTACAAATAATTTACAAGAGATGGCGCTTAGTTTTAATTTAGTTTTGATTTTAATAAGTTTTCCGTTTGAAGATAAAATTAAATGTTTCATTTTTCTACTGCATTTTACAGTTAGGTATTTTTTATATAAATACTTACTTCACATCTTAGGCTAAAAAGTTAACATATCTCATACTTTAACAGCAACTATTTGATAAAAAAATCAGCATTTTATTTTAATGTTTGGTTTTTGAGAATTTTGCAGCTGAAAATTAGCAAATTTTGTCAATCTAACTAAGCAATGAGTGCGACTGAGACAGCATATGTTTACTAAATTATGCCCTTAAACATATTTTAATTTTTATGAACAATTACTTCAAATATTATAACACTAATGATTGAACCTAATGAACCCCGTATAGTTTAGTTTAAATATTTATTTAAAAACCTTTTTGCTAAAAGTCATGTGTCAGAAAACAATCGTGAATTGAATAATAGTACTTAAAGTACCTTTTATTTTGACATTTCCAACCTGGATAGTGAACAGGAATACTAATATTAGAACTAAGTATTTAAATAATTAGTAGATTTTTTTATAATTACTAACAAATACAAATATTGAAGAAATGTAATAACATAATAAAAACAACATAAATGTGTGTATATCCGTAGTACGTAGATGTAGATCAAAGTGTGGTGCACTAAAATAAAAAAATATGTTAATTAAACCTCCAAATGAATTATAATTAAATATTAGCATAAAAAGTTAATCCTTTTCATTTTGATTAAACATTGGAAAATATTTTTGTGGAATTTTCGAATTACGATAACTCGAACTTCTATAAGCTGAGGAGCTCTATAATACTATTACTTTGCTGTTGCGTTGAACTAAAAAGACTTAAAAATCTGTAAATTGAAATAGGAACATCCTGTAACTCGAACCAGTTGCGAAGGGTTTATTTCCTCAGCTGTTACATCCATCCATCAATACATACATACTTGCGGCCTCCTCAGAAAAAAACTTTTTTCTCGATTTTTGGAATCAGGGAGACTCGGAAAGTCGAGAAATGATATAAATTTTTATTTTATTTTTCTCGATTGTAACAGTTAGAAGTAATAACATTTTTTTATTACTAAACATTACCTAGATCACCTGAATCGATGAGCATCGTTGCAATAAAAATAATAGCCTTCATTAAATAAAAAACAATATGCATGTTTTTTCCATTATTAAGTTGACAAGTGACTGTTGCATACGTGCTTCTAACTAAAAATGAACGTTTTGATTTTGTTAATTTTCACTTTACTCTTTTGTTTTACTCTTAATGAAGATATATTGTCTAAGGTAACTAAGTTTATCATCATCATACATTAAATTAAGTTAATAAAATTTGGTTTAATTTCCATCAGTTTTCGCAAAAGGATTATCGAATTAAAGATGTTAGAGTATTAGAATCGATATACTACAATAAGTAGGTCCGTCAAGTTAGCAGCGCACTTAACAGAAGCGTAGTTTTTTATTATGTCATAATTTTTTAATTCTCAGCCCTACTAAAGATCAAGATTTATACAGGGTGTTTCAAATTCGAGTATATGCATGGGGATCTCGGAAACCGTAAGAGATAGGGAGGTGGTTAAATGGGGGAAAATTTGCGCTAACAGGGGCCCACTATTATGACGTTAAGAAATCGCAGGTATTTTAATTGCTTTAGAAGATATTCACAAAAAACTGAAATGTTGAAATTTTAATTTTATTTTTTCTTGACTTTATTAGAAGGAATATTTAAAAACAAACAACACTTCTTCATATCCACTTTTTATGCTCTATCACGACCTACTATTAAAATTTACGCACAACATTTCGTCTCAAATAGTATTAAATAGTATTAACTATTTACATTTTTAAACAGCACTTTTAATTCTCTATGCAGTGATAATATCACATCATACTTCAACTTTTCAGTTGAAGATTGGTACTATTGATATTCCACTCTTATTTAATATAATAATTCAATTAATTTTAACATCGAGTAGGCTATAGAAAACAAATCAAATCTTTAACGGGGAATAATATTTTAACTATTTTTCAAGTGGCCAACTGAAATCCTAATTTTTGCTTCATTAATTACGACGATTTTAACCGAAATAATGAAAATATTTTTGGACTTGAAGTGTGATATATCATTGAATAGAGAATTAAAAATGCTATTCAAAAATGTCAATAGTTAATTTTTGTCATATTTAAAAAAATGAAGTTGATGATGGTTACACAGAGACAAAACGTTGTGCGCAAATTTTAATTGTAAGTCGTGATAGAAAATAAAAAGTGGCTATGAAAAAGTGTTGTTTGTTTTTAAATATTCGTTCTAATAAAGTCAAGAAAAAATAAAATTAAAATTTCATTATTTCAGTTTTTTATGAATATCTTCTATCTTTCTCTTACCGTTTCCGAGATCCCCAATGCATACACTCGAATTTGAAACAGCTTGTATTGTAAAAAAGTATGTATTTGCCTCATTATTGTTTTAAACCACTTCTTGTGAATTCAATTTTTAATATCTTAAATAATAGCTGAAATAGAAGCTTTCTTTCATACTTTTTGGTACAAATGCCTACACTTCTGATGAAGTTTACAAGGAAAAAATTTCAAAAGGCATGATAAAATTCTATTAACATTAATTTATGTGTCAACAACTAATGAAGCACTTCTAGGTATACGTATCATAAATTTTAAATTTGACACCAGTGTATATCATGTCCTCGAGGTTCATAAAAAATTCGCCAAATCCTGAAAAGCTCCCGTTGGTCCAAATTCAGGGGGGCAACACTCCCTTTTTCTGTTTCCCTACCTATGTAGGGATCTTTAGAGTGTGTTCTACACCAACGCCAAATTTCAAGTTTCTAAGATGCTTAAAAGTGCTTTGTGATTTAAAGCTTGAGTTTGTCCTCCAAAAATTTGGGAGGTTTTCAGGACTTGACAGCTTTTTTATAAATCTTGAGGACATGCCACTGGTGACAAATTTGAAGTTTATGAGATGCCTAAAAGTGTTTCATTAATTATTGTTACATAAATGTTAATAAGATTTCCATCATGCTTTTTTGAAATTTTTTTCCTGTAAACTTCATTCACAAGAAGTGATTTTAAAAAAGAATGAGGCAAATGCATACTTTTTTACAGTGTAAACTTTGATCTTTAGGGTATTGAGAACTCAATAAGAAAAACTGTCATCAAAATTCAGTCAAGGCGTTGGTACTTCGTAGTTTATGTTGTTTTCAGTCTAATATGATTTCATTATACCATCATATTTATAAATTTCTGTTTGGGACCAACATAATGTAGACTATATTCTAAGCAAACCAAATTTATATTTGAGTCAAATACATTATTATTTTGACTACTACCCTATTATATTCCACGTTCACTTCACATTATTAGAAATATCTCCCAGAGACTTCCAGTCGAAATGTCCAGCTACAATCCTGGCGCTTGATCTATAATACTAGCCTTCCCCATATAATTATACAATTTGGAGAGGAAGTTAAGTCGGTTTTCCCAATAAGTTGGTAGGTAATAAGTTGATAAGCAACTTTAGGCATGCCGATAATGCAAAATTTCATAATTATAAGTATAATATGCCTATTTCCCGACAAGCGACGTCGAAGCAAACTTAATTTTATTTCCTTTCCATCAGTTTATACAACACGACTACCGAATAAAAGATTACAGAGCGGAATTGGATTATTACAACCCAAAACACGTTAGATTTGTAAAAATTGTTACATTTAAATACAATCGTAGCGTAGCTGCTGTTAATGCAACATTCAACTTGAAAGTGTCTGCTGGAGCTGAAGCGATTGATGTAATATTTCACACAATATTAAGCAATTTTTTATTAATAATCAAATATTTTAAGCTGGTTGTGCAAGTGTACAAATTTTTAAGTAACGAATATCGGACATTTCCTATCCGACTTGAACTTGATTTGAAGAAATTCTATCAAGCAGATGCAGCAGGAATGAAAACAAACATGCTTGCATGTGGAAATATGGCTGATGTTGGATACTTCAAGAAAGTAAGCCATGTGATTTAAAAAAAAAGATTAATAATACGAATTATTCTTAACAGGATATAAATTATACTCTATGTAATTTTGTTGTTGATGAAACTAAATTTCCACCCTTAATCCCCGTTGGCCGGTATAAGGTCACGATTACGTTCCTTTATTTAAATGAAAAAGCTGCTACAGTGAGTAGTTATGGTGAAATTTACCTTCCAATACCAGTACCACCAAACTCAACTAAAACAAAACGTAAAAATTAATTTAAATGTTTATTGTTTATTTCACTAGGTAATAAATTAATGATGTTTTGTATGCACTATTAGGATTTAATTTTAATTACTAATAACAAAGTATATATCCAGTAAAGAGAGATCACTTACTGCACTAAAAATATGTATTAAAGTTACAGCAATAATAAAGGGTGAGGTGTTTAATTTTTAGATTACTTTGCTCATTTTCGGAAGACATATTAGATATTAGTAATTAGAAAAGCTAGTTACGGTGTTTTACTTCAATAAGTATTTTTCTTTAGAAAATAAGAAATAAGGCCCGCAGTGAAAATAGGCGACATATTCTTATGATTTTATTAAAATGATGAACATATGGGATTGTATAGTCATTTATTAGAAAAACATAGAAAAACCGATAGTTTATCTCTTAATGAAAAACAACGGATGTGGCCATACGAGGAACATTTTCCTGTTGTATTTTTTCGTGCACTTCTTTAAAAGTTTATAATTTAAAATTTTCTTTAATGTATTTTATTTATAAGATATCAAATTAAATTTGAATAAAAAAAATAAAATTACAATATTTGACGGACAAGAAAAAGTTCTTCGTATTGCCACATCTGTTGTTTTTATTATTATATTTACTTTTATGTTAATATAAATTAATTATTTACATGATATTAAAAAAATTTTTTTTTTAAATTACCCGAATTTAAGGACTTGAATGAACTAGACTAGACATGAACTATTTAAATTTGGCATAAATTGAAGTTCAAAATATACACTATTTTATATCTTCAGAAAGCTAATCTATAAGCTTTCAAAAAATTAAATAATATACAAGGTGTTCCACTTAAATTAAGTTAACTGGTTAAACCGGAAATCAAAATATAAAGCGTTAGGTATCGCGTAATAGCTAATTTTACGAGCTTTCAAAATATTTAAAAATACAGGGTGTATCGACTCCATTTAGACAAAGACAATCGTTCTATTTACCGTCATTTTGAATAAAGTAATTAAATTTTTTTTTAAATTGGGGCTCACATGTACTATAGTCGTAACCGAACTAGCTTTAAGTTCGAGTTGCGCTAAGAAACATCAGGTATAATAGGGTACATGCAAAAAGATTTTATTGCATTATTTTAATAAACACAACCTAACTAACAACAATAGCTGAATAATTTTTTTTTATTAAAGTCTTTCTATTTATTTTTGATGTTACAATTTCAAATTAATAAAACGCCCGCGAAAAATGCTTTAAGTATCATGGCCGCTTGTACTAAACGACTACGTCACAATCGTGAGAGATGTTCCGTAGTCGAAGTTAACCATGCTCTAGCTCTAGCAATTCCTATGTAAACTACACACGAGTAGGATCGCTGTGGTAGTTTTTGAAATTCAAAATATAACTGGATCAACGATTGTGACAAATAAAAAGTAAATTAGCGGTTGTGTCAGATGATTGTGACAATACAATAATACAAAATTTTGACAGATGATTATAACCTTAAACCTTATTTTATTTAAAGTCATAATGATGAAGTGACAGGCGTCTTAAGATATTCACTGCGCATGACAAAACTCCTAAACGGTGACGTCACACTCTGTTTCAAGACTTCAGCTTAAATTCAAATAAATGAAAATGTTATTTTTCAAATAAAGTGACTAAATGGCCAAAATTTTTTAAAATGATTGAAAATTTAGAAATAATATGTATTTTACTATTACTAAAATCACATTTAATTGTAAATTGCCGCATAGTGCATGTACCCCATTATATTGAAATTTTACAGCCGACGTTTGTTAGAGCATGATTTCATGAAACTGAAATAAATATATCTGACTAGGTACTTCAATTTTCCATTTATAAACAATTCCCACCCAAAAGCTAAGGTGATTACTAGTATACTATCTTATAGCCAAGTAGAAATGAATTTGGTCTAATTTGCAAATATGCGTCCAAAATAACCACATTATTTTTGGCCACTCTGTATATACATATTTCTTATTAAAGCTATTTTTACCGATAAAATAATTTTAAAGTGGTTAAAATCAAATTTTATCAAAATCGGTTTAGTAGTTTTTACTGTGGGGGGTGACATACATCCTGACATTTAGGTTAAAAAATCAAAAAAACGATTTTTGGAATCAGCGTAACTCAAAACGTCAAGAAATGCAAAAATAAATTTATTATTATTATTTTTTAAAGATTATAACGACTTTTTCTTGGATTGGAAAAAGTTAAAAAACTGTGAAATCAATAATATTTTACTTTATGTTATTTTTTACGATGAAAAATAACGATTAAAACTTAGCTTTGTGAAATCAACAAGTGATGAAATTAGATTTAATGCACTAAGGTACAATCGTCAAATAAGGCCCGGTTTTTAATAAGGCCCACCCTTCTAAAAGTGAAATCAATCGACATATAATTATGATTTTATTAAAATAAGGTACATATGGAATTATACAGGGTGGTTGATTTTTTACTGCCTAGCTAATATCTGCTGAAATAATAACCCTAGGGCATTGATAACAACCGAAATAATTTTGTCACATCTTGAAAGTACATTTTTTAAAAACATCCCGACGCAAAGTTGTTACAAAAAGTTGTTAAAGTTGTTACATCCAACCATCGATACATACATACCTGCAGGGGCCTCCTCAGTAAAGGACTTGACTTTCTTCTCGATTTTTGGAATCAGGGAAACTTGGGACGTCGAGAAATGAAATACATTTTTATTTTATTTTTCTCATTTTGATGAAATTTTTTCATAACTAAACATTACCTAGATCACCTGAATTGATGAGCTTCGTTGCAATAAAAATAATAACCTTCATTAAATTAAAAACAATATGCATGTTTTTCATTATTAAGTTGACAAGTGACTGTTGCATACGTGCTTGTAACTAAAAATGAAAGTTTTGATTTTGTTAATTTTCACTTTAGTCTTTTGTTTTACTCTTAATGAAGATATATTGTCTAAGGTAAGTAAGTTGATCATGATCATACATTAAATTAAATTAATAAAATTTGGTTTATTTTCCATCAGTTTTCGCAAAAAGATTATCGAATTAAAGATTTCAGAGCAGAATCGATATACTTCAATAAATCTCTTATGAGGAATTTTCATGTAGTTACATTCAAATACAATCGTTCCTTAGCTGTTGTTAATTGTACACTCAATTTTAAAATAGATGTTGAAGATAAAGCACAAGTAACAAATTGAGTTAGTAACAAATTATTTCTTAAAAATATGAATTTTAAAGGTTGCTGTACAAGCTTACAAATTTTTGAGTAACCAATATCGCACGTTTCCTATAAGATTTCAAGTGTCTGCTTTTGAAGCTTATGAAGCAAATGTGGTGGGAATAAAATCAATGAATAAATGTGGAAATATTAAAAAGGCATATTTCTTAAAAGTAAGTTATGTCGAAAGTGGGAACTTGGGCATAAGAATTTTCCATGTAAAATGATCAGGAAAGCTTTTATATTGCTAAGACATGTCTGATTTAAATTGTAAAAATATGTGTCACTTTTATAGTGGTTTTAATAATAAAATATGTGCCAAGTGTAAAAGTAATTTAAAGAAAAAGTAAAGGGAACTTCAAAAATACAATATTAGCCAAAATAAACAGTACCAAAATTTAGAGTTCTGTGGAATTTCAACTGCGGAAAAAGTGTTTATTGTAGAGTATTATTTTTGCTCATACGGAAATGGACGGGATAATGGCCATTCACCTGATATGACGCCACCTGATGCATGCATTTGGAGCATACTGAAGGAGTCAGTTTTTCGGTCAGAAAATCCGCTAGATCATATTGCTGAACTACGACAAAAGATAATAAAATATTTTCAGTAACTGCAGCAGTAACTTTAGTAAGTCTTTATAAAGTTTTATAAAGTTAATAAAGTATAAATGGTGCACATTTTGAACATTTAAATTATACAAATTAAAAAGTAAATACAATTTTCATTTTCGGTACTGTTTATTTTGGAGAATACTGTATCAATTTAAATTTACATACTAAATTCTGTATATCCCCAAGTTTAAGCTTGTGCGCACTACACATTTCAAATAAAAATAATAAACTTTTAACAGGACATAGATTATCATCGATGTAATTTTATTATTGATGACTCTAAATTTCCACCATTAATACCTACTGGCCTATACAGGATCACGTATAATTTAACTTATTTGAATCAATTATTAGCTACAATGTATGGATATGGTGAAGTATATCGTCCAATTGCAGTAAAGGATTGAAATACTGTTTTCAGAATGGAAAAATATTCGAATGCACATTGAGGTTTGGGGTTTGCATTGAATTAATATAAAAGTAGCTCTTTGTTTAAACTAATTATAAAGGATATAAGAAACAAATAATAATTCGTATATTAGTAGATTACCATAATTCTTTTTAAAATTGTTTCAAATTAAACTTATAATAGGAGATGTTTTAAGTAATATTTATTATAAAAATATGTTTATTTTAATTTTTTGTTTAATTACTTAATTAATTTTGTTTAATTAAAAGCTTAAATACAGGAGACGCGGGTCAGTCGTAACAGTGGTCAATAGTAACATCGCGAATAACAGAACTGTTACACCCAGTATTTCGATAGAGGTTTAAACTTAAGCGTAACTTTAAGGTAACCTTCAACCAATAGAAATGCATCAATAAGGGCTTCACGCGAGTCTCAAAAAATTGCGAGAATCTCCCATTCATACCTCGCAAAGTATTGCGAGATACGAGGCAAGAAACGCTCATTTCTCGAGATAAATCTCGCAAGTGAAGCTTTTAGAGGCTTCACGCTAGTCTCGCAAAATTGTGAGAATCTCGAATTGTTGCCTAGCAAGAATAAGAATTGCGAGATTTCTCGCGAGAAACGCTTATTTCTGAGAAGTGCAGTGAAGTGAAGCCCTAGCATCAAACTGCTGTAATGCTCAGTTTAACGCTAAACTTGGGTTATAACCTATATTGAAATAACGCGTCTTATGTCGAGTTTCTCTAACTTTATGGATCCATAACATTCCAAAACTTAACTATTTCTATTGTTTGAAACCGGTTATTGAACACTTAAGCAATAGATATCTATTCGTCAGTAGATAACTATCTTTGAAGAAACTCGCAGTTAGTCTTATCGATTTTGGTTTATGGAATGTGCAATTGCTTCATCATTGAAAAGAGGGACAAAATTTCTATCGAAGGATACTACAAAAATGGTGGGGTGCTATACAAAAAAAATTGTGGATCGCACTGCAGAGTTTTCTAGGTAGATAGAAAAAAAATAAAATTTACAAGAAGATAGCTAATAAAACACCAAAAAACTTTTATTTGGGATATTTTCGGTTGAAAATAAAATAAAATAAATAAATAAATAATTCTTTATTTGCTAAAGATTTCAAATGAAACATAAGCAATTGTCAACAATAATAATAATAATATTATTATTATTAATAAACTAAATATTAGTCCATATTTTTGAAAGACCCCGTATAAGCACTAAGCACTCTCTTAAGGTCCATAGATTATTGTTAGAGATTACTTCATGGCTGGGATCCTGTAACTATACAGGTTGATTCAAATTCGTGGGCCACTATGGGGATCTCGGAAACTGTAAAAGATACAAAGTTGGTTAAATGGGGGCAAAGTTGCGTAATTGGATAGCGAATAATCTTCAAAAAAGAAAATTAAAAAATTTCCATTAGGTCCCGGGATTTATGGAAAAAAACGAAATTTTGGAAAACCTTATTTATTTTATTCTGAAGTTGTTTTCAAAGATATCAGAAACGTAAAAACATATTTTCCTTGCACCTTTTTTGTCTCTACAAGATGGCGATTTTAGATTTTTAAAACAACGTTTCGGTTTTGAATTACCATCATCAACTCTAAAATTTTAAATACGGACCTGCATTTTTTATTTTATTTTTGAGTTTAACTTTTTATTATAAAAGCAATGACGTATCAAAAAATGCAGGTCCGTATTTAAAATTTTGGAATTGATGATGGTAATTCCAAACCGAAACGTTTTATCGAAAATTTAAAATTGCCATCTTGTAGAGACAAAAAAGGTGCAACGAAAATGTGTTTTTATTTTTTTGATATCTTTGAAAATAACTAAAAAAAATTAATGAGATTTCCAGAAATTTTATAATTTTAAATAAAAAAAAAAAATTTTTTTGGGCACGTCATTGCATTTATAATAAGGAGCTAAACTCAAAAATAAAATAAAAATGCAGGTTCGTATTTAAAATTTTAGAGTTGATGATGGTATTTCAAAACCGAAACGTTGTTTCAAAAATCTAAAATTGCCATCTTGTAGAGACAAGACAGATGCAATGAAAATGTGGTTTTAGTTTTCTGCTATCTTTGAAAACAACTTCAGAAAAAAATAAATAAGATTTTCCGAAATTTCGTTTTTTTTCAGAGATCTCGGGACCTAATGGAAATTAAAAAAATTTTTTTTTTGAATATTATTCGCTATTCAATTACACAACTTTGTCCCCATTTAACCAACTTTGTATCTCTTACAGTTTACGAGATCCCCATGTTGGCCCTCGAATTTGAATCACCCTGTATACGCTATGCTACTTGCTCTCTACCTCTCTCCTAATAACTTTTAAAAACTGATAGGAGAAGGGTGGATGGTAAGTAGCTTAGAGTCAGCTAGTGGATCCTTAATAGTTACAGGATCTTAGGGGAGGGCTATCGTGATATTAAATAAATATAATAAAATATCCTCGTTTTTGGATCAGTTTACGCAGTACGATATTGTAAGATTGGTAGGTTCGTAATTCACCCAAGATCTGAATATTGTAAATAATATCACTTTTGGTATACAATTCTTGATTTTGTCATTCCAACCATCAACAGATATTATAATATTGTATACCTACCAAGGTATATTATCAATTAGGTGTTACGAGGACATTTAATTTTTTGCTTATGCTATCTATTAAGAGGCAACGTCAGGCGCCATTTTGAGTATTTACAAAAAGTAGAAGCAGGCGGAAATACATTTCAAAAACTGGACTTATTTATCAGGTGCAAATTGTTAGATACTCTTATCATAAAATTTAAGTTGAAAGTTATGCCGTTATGCCACTATTCTCTATTTAGTGGTAAAAAATTAAAAATATTGGTTTCGAAAATAGGTATTTGTGCCTAAACGAGTAAAAAAAAATATTTTTTATATTTCGGTTCTGTAATGGAGCTATTACGATACCGAAAGTAGTTTCGTAATAGCTGAAGGCGTGTCTGAAAAGTGTAGTCAAATTTATTTTTTCGAAGTTGGTATTATGTATTTTTTTTAAATATTTTTTTTAATTTTTCGGGGATCGAACCCTCGACCTTGATAACCAGAAGTCGCACTTCTATCAACTAGACCAAACGGACTTTCAATAAATTTAAGTTCCAATTGTCTTATTAATAGTGAAAAACGTCAACGGTTGACACAAGTAGGTAGATACCATGTTTATGGTAATCACCTAATGGTGGAACCAAAAACTGGACTGTGTGTACTTTTATAGATTTAAATTAAAATTTCTTTTATAGAAAAAAATTGATCTAGAAATTTAACTTGTAAAAATTTGTAAAAATAGTAAACTTTTAATTGTTCAAAAATATGACATTAGCATGCGATAAATTTCAATAAGGAATTTAAATAATTTATATTTTGTAATAAACGTTATTTTTGTGTATTAAAATTTTAAAGAATATTTAATATTTATGTACTTAGGTCTTTATTTAATTTTTATTTCAATTCAATACATTTTAGACGAAAAAAAATATAATTTTATAGTTAGAAAATTTTGAAACGTCAGTACTGTCATTATATTATAAACAGAAGTACCAACGAACAAAAAATAACCTCAATTTTGAAATTTTAAATTTGTTACAATTTTTAATTTTAAAGGCCGAAATATAAAAAATATTGTATGACATTTGTGTTATAAGTGATTTTATTTTGTTCGTTGAGTTACTCAACTCGTTTCACTCGTTTCGTAATCTTCTCAAACTTACAAAATAACCCGTCCCTTTTAACACGCATATCATAAACTACTATTAAAAAAATATAAGTGGTATCAGAACCCCTAAATGCAGGTTTATTGCCTAAGTTGGATCGTAAAATCATCTTTTAAATAGTGAAAAAAAATGTTTGAAAAACCTCTAATTTTTGAGTTTTCAATTGCAAAATCCTAATTAATTAACCTATCGATTTGAATAATTTTAGGCAAGAAACCTCTGACTATTATCTCTTGTTAGATATTATTTTTCATATTAATGAAAAATGGCTTTATAAAGTCACAATTAGCTATGCCGTGAGTAGTGTTTTGCTGCATTTTAACAGTGGTGACGTCGCCTCTTAATGTGTTGCACCTGAGTAGGTACTTTCATGATTATCATTTCCGGAACTAATGAATACATTAGATAGATGGATAGATATTTATTTCCTGTGCAATAAGCGTAGAAGCAATATTACATCAGAAATATTAATGTTGATGTAGAGAAAGAGAAAATTTAATTCTGCAACTAATAAAGAATTTTTTTACACGACCGGGCGTATTTGTCGGTTTCTATGATACATAAATCGTAACAGAAATGACGATTTATACCCTCGGTGTATAATATTTAAAAATTTTCCCTAGGGAGTTTTTATTATGAGTCGAAAATAAAGACAGTATTAAGAAATTTTGTGTTTTTTAGGTAACTTTTCAAACTACTATTGCAAACAAAAACCTAGAAAAACGTTGCATTTTATCAATTTAGTAAAGTTTTTATTAACATAAAAATTAACTGGTAGGTACATTTTCAATATTAGTAAAGTTAGCGGAAAATTCATGAAATTAATAAGTTTTACTTGAAATTAAATTTATTGAATTCTTCACAATCACAGTGACCACTTGTATACATTGCAGCCCTTAGTTTTGCAATAGCTGGTTTGCTGTCAATGAAATTCTCAATATTAACGTTCTGCAACAGTTTGTTGTTGAGCGCCATCCTCCGTGATGGTTGTTATGCGCTAGCTGGTCCCAGTTGTTCTTGCGTGAGCTAGAATAGTAACCGAAGACATCCACAGTTCTTGGTTGATTTATTCTTTATCTTATCGATTATTAGAAAAGGGTTTACGTCTTGAATGTCGTCTATGAATAAATTAGTCAGTTCTACGGTGCGCCAGGCGCCAGCGATGCTCAAGTTTGGTCAAACCTAAAAGGATGTAGAAATGTTTATATTAAGTACTATATATTCAATATAAATGATTTTTTACCTTCATCTGGAGATGTTCGTTGTCATCCGCTTCAGATCAATAGTTCAAACGTTCCCTTGTTAGAATTTCTTGGGCAAATATTCATCTGATTTCTTTTTAAAAAATAATTCGAGAAACAACCATACATTCTTTTTGCATTAATAATTGTATGCCCATAAATACGAAAATTTTAACGTTTTTGCCGTTAACTGAAGAAAATAATTTCGACCACAATGTAAAATGTCTACCAAACCCAAATTTGTGTCAATTTGTGTACATAAATTTTCACGGTTGTCAAGTCAACGAATTTTTTTAATTAATCAGGCTACTATTAATTTTATATGAATTTAAATATTAGTAAATGACATTTTAAGAAAAAACTTTTTTTCGTTTTAATTTTGCTTGGGTCGTGTAAAAAATAGTATATATATCTCAGGAGAGAATGCCATTATTCCCTCGGTGCTATGTAGCCCTCGGGCTGCGCCCTCTGGCTACAAATTACACCTAAGGAATAATCCTGCATTTCACTCCCTTCATATATAATATACTATTAAAGAAAGGGCTTTAAAAATATTAAGTCGTCAGGATCTGTGCTAACGAAGGGGGCAAGGTTTAGGTTTCGTTTGCTAGTATCACTACCAGTTTTTTCTTTATTAAAACTTTGTTGTCATATTTTGGTAAAATGAGTCCATACTGCTGAATTTATAACTTAACTTGAGGTATATTTTTAACATATATAAACATAACGTGTTTAAAAAAACTCACTGTATTTATATTATGTAAATAATATTAAAAAATATTAAATAACGATGAACTTTTTTCATTACTGAACATTAGCTCATTTGTGAAATGATTACCATCGCTGCAATAACAATGTTTGCATTCCATTAGGAAAATAGAAATTATTGTTTTACAGTATTAATACGACAAGTGATATTGTTGCAGACGTGCTTGCAAGAACTGAAAATGCATTTTTTGATTTTGTTGATTTTTATGTCACTATTTTCTTCTACTCATAATGAAAGTATACTGAGTAAGGTAAATAAGTTGGTTATAATTTTTTCGCATATTTTATTTTTATTTTCTGGCAGTTTTCGCAAACAGATTATCGAATAAAAGACGTTAGAATGGAAGCAACTTATTATAATAAATATTTTGTCAGAAAGCTACATTTAGTTACTTTCAAATACAATCGTACTGTAGCTGCTGTTAATTGGACAATCAATTATAAAATAGATCTTGAAGACAAGCAAGAAGTAAATCATTGAATTAATGAATCATAATTTCATCTAAATATTTACTTTTAAGGTTGTTGTTCAAGTATTCAAATTTTATAGTAACGAATATCGCACGTTTCCTATACGGTTTCAGGAATCTTTATCTGAAGCCTTTGAATCAAATGCTCTGGGAGTGAAATCAATGAGTAAATGCGGTAACATTAAAAGAGCTTATTTCGTTAAAGTAAGTTCTACAGTGTGTTTAATAGGAATTTGGGCATAGGGTTTAAAGAAAATTTGTCACATTGTTTTGATATTATTAAATTGTGGAATAGTCAACGAACGCTCAAAAGAAGGCTGTAGAGGACATGGAGCAAGGTGCAATTTTTTTCTTCAGGAATATATTTGGTATTTTTAGTTAGGAGGTAAATATACTAGAAATCTCCGATTCTAACTATATGGCTAAAGGAGGAAAGGGGTGGAAAGGATATCCGCGTTAGAAAATCGTTAACGATATTCGAAAACCCCAAAAACGAGATCTTTCCACTCCTCCCTCCCTTAGCCATAAAGCCAGGACCGGGACCTTTTAGTATTATTTCTTCCTAACTACTCCAAACATATTCCTAAAGAACAAAATTCCACTCTCTTCCACGTCACATATAATCCCTTCATTCCCTTCGCTGACTAGACTAAAAGTTGCTATTGTTCAGTAATGTCTTACATACCAAACTTTATGCTCGAAGTTCAAGTTTGTGTAAAATTACTTTATATATTAACAATCGAATATTAACAGGATATAGATTATCGTGTATGTAATTTTGTTGTGGACGAATCTAAATTACCACCATTAATTCCAACTGGCAGATACATGGTCATGCTTAATTTTACTTATTTCAATCAACTACTATCTGCGACGAATATGTATGTGGAAATTTATCGTCCAATTGTTGTGAAGGATTAACTTTCATTTATAAAATAATTATGTTTTGTGGGTTGGGGTTTTAGGGTTCAGTTATACTTGTTAAATCGATATTAAACTCGATCTAAGTTCCGTCTAAAGAATTTGATGTTTTGAGGTTGGGACGTGATGTAGTAGGCATATATGCTATCGCAGTCGCACTTATTGCGTTGGTTGGATGCTGTTAGGTTTATCGAGTTCATCAAATAGTTAAATAGCGAAATAGTTGAATAGTGAAATTGTGAATGATTTTTTTAGAGAAATCAGGTGGCAATTAATACAATTAACTATTCATTTTTCTACTGCATTTTACAGTTAGGTTATTTTTATTTAAATACTTCACATCTGAGGCTAAAAAGTTTGCAGGCGCGATACTTTCACGGCAACTATTTGATAAAGAAATTAGCAAATCATTTTAACTTTTGCGTTTTAAAAGAAAGTCAGCTGAAAATTAGCAAATGTTGTCAATCTAAGCAATGAGTGCGACTGCGATAGCATATGTTTACTAAATTACGCTCTTAAGCATATTTTTATTTTTATGAACAATTGATTTATATAACAATAATAATTATTATTCACTTATTATGCAATAATAAAGGAACAATAAAAATGATGTCTTTTTTCATTACTATCATAAAGTGATTGAAGTGATTGACCATCGTTGCAATAAAATATTAAACCATTCCAGTAGACGTGTTTGATTTTTTTGATTGTGACTTCCCTCTTTTCTGAGACTGTTAAGACTAAACAGTTGTTAATTAATAGGTTCTTGAATTTTGAAAACTCTGTCACAGAATTCCTCTGACTGCTCTTCACTTATTTCAAACCGTTGACTGCCCAAAATTGCGTCCGAATGGCAATGAGACAAAAAATTGCTTTAGAAGTGTAGGTGGGAGTTGCTTGATTACCAGCCTTTGAGCACAATTGCAGCAAGTGATTTAGCTACATTTTATTGGGATATAATTGGGAATTATTGGTTAGTATGACTGTTCAGAAAGGGGATTTTTTTTGCTAGTATCACTGCAAGTTCTTCCATTGTTGTTTTGTGGTTTCAAACATAGTTTTTCTCACCACAAAATTTCTGAAATTATTTTCAAACCTAACAAATTTCAGCTTTATTGCAAAACTATCTATAATAAGTTCGGAAGGAGGCAACTTATGACGTTTGTTTAACGCTTTTGTTATATTTTGTGGAAATGGGGATAAACTGTAAAATTGTCTTCATTTTTTACTCTGATTTGATTATACATACATAGGTAGACAGATATTATTATGCAATAGTAAAAACTATTAAAGAACGATGTTATTTTTTCATAACTAAACATATTAAGATCACCTGAATTGATGATCATCGTTGCAATAAAAATATTAGCCTTCGTTAAATAAAAAACAATGTTCCACTATTAAGTTGACAAGTGACTGTTGCATACGTGCTTCTAACTAAAAATGAATTTTGTGATTTTGTTAATTTTCACTTTACTCTTTTGTTTTACGCTTAATGAAGATCTATTGTCTAAGGACTCTAAGGTAACTGAGTTGATCATGATCATATGATCATACATTAAATTAAGTTAATTAAATTTGGTTTATTTTCCATCAGTTTTTGCAGAAGGATTATCGAATTAAAGATTTCAGAGCAGAATCGATATACTACAATAAGTCTCTTATGAGGAATTTTCATGTGGTTACATTCAAATACAATCGTTCCTTAGCTGTTGTTAATTTCACATTCAATTTTAAAATAGATGTTAAAGATAAATCACAAGTAACTAATTGAGTTTATTACTTATCAACAAATTATTTCTTAAAAATATTAAATTTAAAGGTTGTTGTACAAGCTTACAAATTAAATAGCAACCAATATCGCACATTTCCTATAAGATTTCTAGTAGTCCGGTGCACTACTGAAATTTTACATAGTGCTCGTGGGACAAATTAGTATAAAGCTGAAACCTTTGATATTGTATTGTACTTATAGCCCTTATTATAGTACTAAAAGTCCCCACCCTTCCGAGGGCTGGAACACCCCCAAAATTGCGTTTGAATCTCAAAAATTACCCCTTTTATCATATTTTTGCAATTATCTCGAAAAGAAGGTAGTAAGCGAAAAATTATAAAGAGTCAAAAATTGAAGAGGATAAAATTATACGGCAAAAATCTCATTTGCAATTTTTCAAAATATTTAATAGTTTTTGAGAAAAATGTTATTGAAAGTTAACCTATTTTGCGCGTATTACAGTACTCATGGGTTGCGCGATCAAAGTGTTGCTGAACGCCCTATTTTACATTATTGAAAATTTCTCATTATCTATCAGATTTAGAAAAAAACAAAAAATATGTAGTTGAAGAGGACATCTTCAGCTTTAAATTACATGCAAAATATTTTGATTTTAAGTAATTTATCATGGAGAAAAAAAATAATGAATGTAAAATAACCTAATTTTTCTTAAAATTTAAAAATCTCCTAAAGTAATTGAGGAAATATAAAATCTATGTAGGATTACTATCTTCATGATGTATACTTTAATGTCCTAAGAGCAAAATTTTTTTCGAGTTCTATTTTGACAAAAAATTGGACTTTGAAATTCATAATTTAAAAAAAAAATGTTCTTAGATAAATTACTTAAAATCGAAATATTTTGCATGTAATTTAAAGCTGAAGATGTCCTCTTCAACTACATATTTTTTGTTTTTTTCTAAATCTGATAGATAATGAGAAATTTTCAATAATGTAAAATAGGGCGTTCAGCAACACTTTGATCGCGCAACCCATGAGTACTGTAATACGCGCAAAATAGGTTAACTTTCAATAACATTTTTCTCAAAAACTATTAAATATTTTGAAAAATTGCAAATGAGATTTTTGCCGTATAATTTTATCCTCTTCAATTTTTGACTCTTTATAATTTTTCGCTTACTACCTTCTTTTCGAGATAATTGCAAAAATATGATAAAAAGGGTAATTTTTGAGATTCAAACGCAATTTTGGGGGTGTTCCAGCCCTCGGAAGGGTGGGGACTTTTAGTACTATAATAAGGGCTATAATAAGTACAATACAATATCAAAGGTTTCAGCTTTATACTAATTTGTCCCACGGCTAATGCTAAATGCACTGTAGTATAGTGTCTACTTTTGAAGCTTACGAAGCAAATTTGGGGGGAATAAAAGCAAATAAATGCGGAAATATTAAAAATGCATATTTCTTAAAAGTAAGTTATGTCGAAAGTGGGAGCTTAGAGCTGTATGCCACTATGCTAATTTCAGTACTGAATTCAGGACTAAAAAAAATTGGATGAAAATTTTTAGTTGAAATGATCGAAATTTGACATTTTTGAAGTTTTTTAATAAAATAATTTGGAACATGACAATAAATTAGAACATGTTCTAAATTATTGGATGTAAATAACGTCTACAAACGTCAAATTTCATATTTATTTTACAACCAATTTTTTTTAGTCCTGAATTCAGTACTGAAATTAGTATAGTGGCATACAGCTCTTAGGCATAAGAATTTTCTATGTAAAATGATCAGGAGAGCTTTTATATTGCTCAGACATGTCTGATTGAAATTTTTAATAGTTATATCACTTCTATGTGGCTTTAAACAGTTAAAAATATTTTTCATGTATAAGAGCTGTATGCCACTATACTAATTTCAGTACGGAATTCAGGACTAAAAAAAATTGGTTGTAAAATAAATATTAAATTTGACGTTTGTAGAAGTTATTTACATCCAATAATTTAGAACATGTTCTAATTTATTGTCATGTTCCAAATTATTTTATTAAAAAACTTCAAAAATGTCAAATTTCGATAATTTCAACTAAAAATTTTCATCCAATTTTTTTTAGTCCTGAATTCAGTACTGAAATTAGCATAGTGGCATACAGCTCTAAGGAATTTAAAGAAAAACTAAACGGAACTTCAAAAATACAATATTCGCCAAAATAAACAGTACCGAAATTAAGAGATCTTTGAAATTGCTTGCGCAATATATGTTGCAAAACAGATTTAACTTGACGAGCGCTAGCGATGGGAATACATAGATACCTAAATTGGTATTTATCTTTTATCCTCACCAACGCAGTAGTTAACGTATTTAAATTTTTTAAAGTCTAAAAATCTGAGCGATCTTATCCTTACCGCTCGTCAAGTTAAATCTGTTTTGCTTTACATTTGTCATATATTTGGCTTATTTATCATTAGTTGTCATATTAACATTGCTCAGGTGCTAAAATCATACGTGCTCATCTGCTCAGACGGAGATGGACGGGATAATAGCCATTCACCAGATCTGACGCCACCTTATGCATACATACAATTGACAAGAAGTCACTTTTTCGGTCAGAAGATCAGCCACAAAATATTGCAGAACTATGACAAAAGATAAAACATATTTTCAGAAGTGTGGCTCTTTATAAAATTGTTAAATAATCTACAAAATCGTTATGAAGCTTGTTTGCACGGTAATGTTCCACATTTTGAACATTAAAATTATACAAATTATAAAATAAATATAAATATTTTGGCGAATACTGTATTAATTTTAATTTACATACTAAATTCTGTCTCCAAGTTTAAGCTTGTGCGAACTACACATTTCAAATAAAAATAATAAACTTTTTTCTACTCCCATATGTGAAACTAAGCATTTCGTCATCACTTACTCGTTACGAAAATTGCATTTTCGTCTCTAGTGAGAAAAAGTTTTATTACAAGCGGATGTTGTTTACAACATGAGGTGAAACCAGTTTTTTTGTGGTCGGTTCACATTTTAGTAAAAAGAATTATTTTTTTAAAATGTACTAATTATCGTCGTAGAAAAAATAGCATTTACGACTCGAGATGAAATCCGTTTTTTTCGTTCGAAAGATTAATTCACTCGCCCCTACGGGGCTCTTGAATTAAATTCTATCTCACGAAAAAAACGTATGTTTCATCTCATGTTGTAAAAAATACTATTAACAGGACATAGATTATCATCGATGTAATTTTATTATTGATGACTCTAAATTTCCACCATTAATACCTACTGGCCTATACAGGATCACGTATAATTTAACTTATTTGAATCAATTATTAACTACAATGTATGGATATGGTGAAGTATATCGTCCAATTGTAATAAGGGATTGAAAGACGGTTTTCAGAAAAATATTTTTATGCACATTGAGGTGTAGGGGTTTGTAGAGGAAAGACGCCTATTTTAGTACAGTTGCCTAATTTCGGATAGCAATGTATCTCCTAATCTATTAAACTTATAGCTAAAAATGTTTGGTTGTGTTTAAGTAGGTTGAAAAGCTACCCTTATAGCATAATGCGATTGTACTCAAGCTTTCTGTAGATAGCAGGAAATAAATAAAACTGGGTAAGCATCTATCTTAGTTTATTTTTAGTGATTTTTAGTTGCTGTTAGCTCGTAAACTTTACCTGGGCATGGTCAGTCCTTATTAAAGCTTGTCCAGCTATCACAATTAATTTTTCTTTGATAATACGTTTTTATTTTCAAATCTGTCCTAAAAAGCAGTTTGCCTAATTTCGGATAGCCGAGGTTTCCCAAATTCGGATATAAGAAATCAAGCATTTATTATCGTTTTTATCCTGATTTTTTTAAAATAGAAAATACGCCTCGAAAGGGTATGAAGCACAAATAAAGGAATAAAGAAATCGGTTACCAAAATAGTTTTAGTGTCAAAATCAACTTTAGGGGATTATATTAAGGGTCTATTTAAGCAAGTGATGAACACAACGCACAGTGGTTTTCTATTTTCCTGTTTATTTAGTAATTCTTGAAGTTACGCTAAAAAATTTTATATATTTGTAATGACAAAGGTTCAAAGATGAGCGCTAAATCGCCATTTTAAATTTTTTTTATTAATAATTAGCAACTACAACACCGAGAAATACGCTAAAAACTACTTACTTGATGCTTATATATCTAAGTCACAAGTGAATATATTTGAAAATTTTTTTCTTTAGCGCTATTCTACAATTGTTTTCCTGTAAAAGTATGTCATTAAAAATGTCTTAGGATTATTAATTCATTAGCAAATAGCATAATAAGATGCGTCCAAATTAGTAAATATTTTTAAAGTTTTGTGTAGTCAAGTGCTACACTCTAACGGCCGACTGATGCATTACTTCAAAACTCCTCCTTCTGATAAAAAAGAGTAAGGGGTTGGCGCTATAAGGAATTTAAAAATTAAAGTATTTTAAATGTTATCTTTAATATATTTTCTTATGATCGGGCGGCACCTTTGTCCAAAGCTTACTATTTTATGCTTATATTTGCGAGTTACAATTGAACATTTGAAATCCTATTCGACTTTAAAATTAGAAATAAATGGGGTTTAGACACATTTTTATTCCGCAAGATCTTTTAAATTAGGGACTCTATTGGAAAAATTCAAAAAATATGTTAAAGGTAAAGGTTCAACTTAGAAAATGGGCATCTCGAAATTTCAATTTTTGGGGCATTATGCTTCGAAACGAGACTTGGAAAATAGGAAAAAATTCATAATTACAGTAATAAAATCAGCACGTAACACAAAAAATTTTAAATTTCAAAATGCCCATTTTCTAAGTCTATTCTTTCTCTTTCAATTGACACCTTATTTGTAGAAAAATATTGAGTATTTTGAAAGATCTTGCGGAATAAAATCCGAATATGAAAATAAAATTTTCAGTCACATGTTCATTTTTACCCAATCACATAAAACTTTAACTGACAATCACCCTAGGGTAATTTTCAATTGCTCTGCCGACGCGATATCGTATAAAATTTAACGAATTGTCACTTTTGACGTTAAATTTAAATTTAAAAAAAATTATCTCGTTGAATATCCCTCGGGCATTGATGAATCCTCATAACTTTGTCTATCTTTCAAGTACATTTTTTTGGAAAAACACCCCTCCGGTTCGCATCGGGCTGTTTTTAAAAATGTACTTTCAAGATATGACAAAATTATTTCGGTTATTATCAATGCCCTAGGGTTATTACAGTTGAAATTTTTTTCTGACCTGCAAATTGATTTTTTCAAATTTTTGCGAGGGCCTCAAAACGCATTATTATTGTTAAATCGTGTTTTTAGGCTTACAAAATAACGTTAGTAGTAAATTTTTAGCGCATTTCCAAGCGTTCTAGTTTCTAATTATTTATTTAAAAAATTCAAATTCCGGTTTTGCGCCAATCTTTGAGTCTTTGTGATTACAATTATATAAATTTTTTTTGCGTAACTTCAAGAATTATTAAATAAACAGCAAAATAGTAAACCACTGCACGTTGTGTTGTGTATTTGGGGTTTTGCTTATATATCGAAAATGGCGGATCCTATGGAAAAATATTTTGTAGTAAAATTAAAGCTTATCAAATTTTCTACAAGATTGTTTCTATTTATTTTTTCTCTAATCTTTATAATTTTCGAGATATCCACCTGCAAAAATCGTTAATGTATATAAAAACAAATTTTCTTCACGTTTTTCGTAAATTTTGGCTCTAGCACCTCAGCTTTTCGTTTAGCAGTAAAAGAGTGTAAAAGTCTTGAATAAAAAAGTTGTAGAGCATTATATTTTCTTTACTATTTTATCTTTAACTAGCACCTACGGAGTTATAGCAATTTTAAAATTTTTGCCGGGCGGATATCTTGAATACTATAAGGAATTGAGAAAAAATAAACAGATATAATCTTGTAGGAAATTTGATAAGCTTTCATTTTGCTCAATGTAATTTTTTCCTAGAAACCATCGTTTTCGAGATGTAAGCGAAGACCGGATTCGAAGTTTTTTTTAATGTCAAAACTTCAAAAATCTCTAATTTATTTTGTAATAAAACTGAAAACTTCGAAAAAATGAATATATGTCAATTCCATAAATATCTCTTATTTGACACTATTTTCGTTTAATAAAAAGCTTCCGGTTAAACCGGAAATTACAAATACAGTAGAACCCCTATTTAGTGATTTTCTATTTGGTGATGTTTTTTCGATGATTTTCATCTTCAAGCTAAATTGCATGTAAAAATAGCCCTAAAATTATGATGTTAAATCTCTATTTAATGATCTTTATCTAACAAAGTTTTACCTAAAAATATTGATATTTTAAAAAGAATTCTTTTTAAAATCAATCACGTTCAAGTTGGGTTTCTCCCAAAAAGGGTTTGGTATTCCACTACAGGTAAATTTGTAAGATAAGATGATAAAGGCAACTCGATCTTTTGCTTCTTATAGAGAGTTCAATACATTTTGGCTTTTTCTAATGACAACATTTTACCTAATTTGTTCCATTTAGTGATTTTAGTGGGAGGATCTTGATCTTCAAGCTAAATTTTATGTAAAAATATGCCTCTAAATTATGATGTTAAAATTGAAGTGATGTTTTTCTAAAAATGTGACCTAAAAATTTTGTAAAATTAAAAATAAAAAATTTTAATTTAAACCAAGCACGTCAAAAAGGGTTTGGTAGTCTTTTACTACAGGTAAGTTTTTTGTAAGATAAGAGGATTAAGAAATTTTACCTAATGATGGAATATTGAAATAAAAACTTAAAAATAAAAAAAATAAATAAAGTCTCGTAAACTTCGGTTTGTATGTAATTGATATTATTTATACCTACATGTTTCTTAATAAAACGATTTTTTAAAGCACACATTATGTGTTATCATTATTTTTTCATTTTAATCCATATTTTTAGGTTACGAAACTATTATTTAAAATGGCTACCAAAATTTTGAACGATTTCTATATAGTGATGTTTTTTCGGAGAATCTTTAACATCACTAAATAGGGGTTCGACTGTATATTAAGATATTTTAGGAACACCCTGTATATTTTTAAATATTTTGAAAGCTCGTACAATTAGCTTTCTATTATATTAAATTAAATTTTAATTAATAAAAAAAAATACAAAGTTATAAGATTTGACGGGCAGGAAAAAGTTTCTGGTATAGCTACATCTCTTGGATTTTAGTTTAATGTTATTTACATAATGATAAAGCGAGTTTTGCAAGAAAAATGTTTTTTAATTTAACTGGGGTTGTAATCCACGTGGACTTGATTGACAAGTGTCTGTTACTTTGTTATGCTTTCTCCGATAACAAACACACTCGCCGCACCAATCAGACTTTTCAAAAGAAAATAAATTATATTTACAAATGATATATTTCTGAACATTGTATTCGAATATTTTTGTCTCTGTCATACAACTGTTAATTTGCTAATCGTACGTGCGCTTTGATATCGTACTTGTCGGATTTTCGCCCGCCTACTTTTGTTAGATTCTTTACCTCAGAAACACTGATACCCCGCAGGTTGTGGTATAAAGATAGTCAAATAAACCCTTTTAAGCGAAATGTAAATCTCGATAAATTAGACGCTATTATACGGTATCCGAAATTAGGCGAAGATTTTTTTAATCCGTAAAAGTGAGAAAAGTTAGTTTAAATTGTTTTTCCTAAAGGCAACTATAACTATTTAAATTCAAATATTTTCATCAGTTTATGCCACCCTACACATTTATATTTGGCCCCAAAGTTGATGAATCGAGATGTTTTTTGAAACCAAAGGATTTGATCAGATCTATCAAGCTAAAATAATGAATTTTCTTTTTAACAAATATTGACAGTTCTTGGAGTTTTAGAAAAGTGCGTTTCGCAAAAAAATTCAAAAGTGGACTAAGATTAACAAAAATTTAAATAAATTTTCCAGACGAATGTTATAAAAAAAACATTTTTATTCATCCCATTAAATCCCAGTAATAAATGACAGCTCTTACAAATTTTGATTTCCTGAACACCTTTTGGCTGTTTGGTTGCACTTGAGAATCTCAACTTTGGCAAGCCGATTCTACTCATCATCAAGTAGTATCTTTAACATCAACAAATATGTTTTTTATTACTTCTTTGCAATGCACTGAATAAAACAAGTATTGGTCCTCATTTGGTGCTCTAAAAGTTTTATCGCCAAATCTACTGAACCAAACTACACGTTTTTGATCTAGAATTTATCGTCTTTCGATTTTCCATAATCCCATAATTTTTGTATTACGATTCGATCTTTAGAAGTTGAGAAATTAAATAAAACGTGAGAGTAAACGGGTCCATGTACTTGTGCATGGAAAATGCACTTCTCGGACGGACGCTACGCGAGTTTGAAGTCCAAAACTTACCACATTATTCCTGATATTGTCATTATTCGATCGTAACATTTCTATCAGTAAAAGTTTAGTTTCAAACTATTGTTTCGCGTAATTCGACGCCACTGTAGTTGAAAAGAAGTGTTATTAGAAGTGCTATAGTTTTAAATATTTAATAATTTTTCCTGCTTGCTTTTAAACGCCATACAGGGTTTTTCTAAAATACAAGCCGAACTTCGAAGTATAATGAATCTGTGGGTCGATAGCTAAAGACCCGTTCATACACACACACACAGGCTTGTCGGTTTGCCTTTACAGGCGGCCTGAAGAATTATTAACATTAGAAAACATTTTTTACGTTAAAAAATAAAAATTATGTTTGGTTAAGATTTTACTTTGCCTGTTTAGACAGTGAAAAGTACTTTGCTGACAATTTTTCCTGCCTCGGCGGGAAAGTTAAACTTTACCCTTACATATTGAGTGACACAAAGTCGACATTTTTTGACGTTTGAAGAAAAAAACTCGATCAACAAAACAGGCAATTTTAAAGCCAAAACAATTTTTTGATTCTCTGATCGATCTGTAATGATTTTGTTTAGTAAGTTAATGGTTCAATTTCGACAACCTTGAAATACAAATTACCTTACCTTATACTAAACCATTACAAAGATTTTATTATATTTTCTACAACCACTATCAAATATAAACATTACTAGCATCAAGCTCAACAAGAACTAACCACTGCAAAATGAATTTATATCTTTTCGTAAGTTTCATGTTACTCATTTCTTCTTGCGTTAGTGAAGACATATTGGCTAAGGTAAACAAGATTACTTAGTTTTTCACATTATAATAAAAATATTCATAATAATTTTTGTATTATAGTTCCGTCAGAACGATTATCATATAAAAGATTTTCGCGTAGAGATTGAAAGCTATAATCCAGAAATTTACAATTATTTGCGTGTTGTTACTTTTAAACATAATCGTACTACACCTGCTGTTAATATTTCTTTGAGTTATAAAATAGATGTTGATAAAAAAAATGAGCAGGTATTGGACTATTTAATGAGCCATTTCAGATACGATATAAAAATGATTAATTTTAAGGTAGTTTTGCAAGTTTACAAATTTTTAAGTAACGAGTACCGTCCATTTCCTATACATTTTCAAGCAACTACAGATGACGCGTTTAGAACAAACGCTGTTGGAATAAAAGCAATGCTTGCTTGTGGGAATGTCGAGAATCTACACTTTGTGAAAGTACTTAATTTTTTATTTTAATAATTAAGATAATAATTTCGTATTTTTAACAGAATAAAGATTACCATGTATGCAACTTTATTATCGACGAATCTAAATTTCCACCCTTAATACCCACTGGAAGATACAAGCTCACAGTTACTTTTCTTTATTTTAAAGAAATATCAAGTGTGGCAAATGGATATGGTGAAACATATTACGAAATTCCAATACCAAAAAACGGCAAAAATAAACCTAAAATTTGAGCAATGAGGTGATTTGTTATTTCTTGACAAATTTTTATTTGTCACCGGGTGTAACGCGAAGGTTGGGCATAATTTAAAGGGTAGGATTTTTCTTTGGTTTAAAAATCAAAATTGGGGTCATAAATATTGCCCTCAAAAATAAGCCTAACCTTCCTGTTTCAATTTGTGTAATTCAGCGTGAATATTAAAGTACTTGAAGTGTGCCCAAAGCATTACTTTAAGCGCACAGATTTGTTGAGCACTGGTTTTGTATGCACTTGAAGAATTGAAATAAAGCAAAGATATTAAAAAGAAAAAAAATTATTATATTTTGTACCTACTTATCTCTACTCGTGACGAACACGAAACACCGATAGCCCACCATCTCTTTTTATTTCTCAAGAAAAGAGATCGAATATGCGCCATCGGTTTTTTTCTAACTCTTATATTATCCATTCACTTATTATTTGCGCTTTGGTTGGCCATGTTAGGGTGACAGATTCCACCCGGTATAAATTTGAAAAAAAAACGGTTAGGTTATGTATTGCAGAGTAGTGACTTTTATCAATTGTGTTAATAGTTGGTCTGTCAGTGGTCTGTCATTTTTTTGGTATTGTCAAGAGCTGTCAGTCAACTTAATAGGAACTTTTTATTTTAGCAAACCAAAAAACAAAAATTCATGGCCAACCATAGCGCAAATAATAAGTGAATGGATTATATTTATACCAACTTTCTTTATGAAAACGTTTAATTTTGCTCACCCTGTACACAATCAAACAGAAAGAGTCAAGGTCTATTACAACTTTTATGACTTTTACAGAATAGCTTTAGCTACTATTTACATTTTTACCAAGTCACACATGTTTATAGAAATTAAAAACCAACAATTTTTTGCTCTTTCATTGCTACTTCTGATGATATCGATCTGGTAATGATTTTTGTAATGAAATTTAGTTTACATAGATGTTAAAATGATTTTAGACTAAAAAGAGCACCAACTTAAAAAAACAATAAGTAATTAAGGACTTCTAGTATCCCATGAACTTCAAATTGAGCGCCAGTGTATATCATGTGCATGTCCTAAAGATTTATAGAATAGTTTTTAAGTCTTTAAAAACCTCCTGCGGAGCGGTTAAGGGAAAGGGGGCGCCCCCGTTTTTTAGAAGAACTCGGCTCTTTCTAGGGATCTTTCGAGTGTTATTATGATATTTAAAAGTGCTTGTGACTCAAAGTTACATGCTGGTCAAGTTAATAGATTGTTTTATGAATAAAAAAGATGCGAGTTGTCGCTGTAATGTTATATTTAAAAAAAGTATGTTCATGCCTAAAAAGATAAATATTTATATTTTCGCTTAGTCGAGCGTAAAATATACGTGGACCAAAATGGATGTAGATGATCATCTACTTCCGATGATATTGATCTAGCAATTTGTTTTCTTTTATAAGATAATGTTGATGTGTACCTATTGTCTGAAACCACTATAAAATCCGACATTAGCTTCAAGAAGACACTATTGCAAAATCAATTTTTTATGTATTTGTTTACTTTCGTAAATTTCTACTTGTAGGTTATAATAGTGAAGACATACTGTCCAAGGTAAATAGAACAGAACTTAGTTTTATAAAAAAATACAATACAGTATATTAATGTTTATTTTTATGTTAGTTCCATCAGAGAGACTTTCAATTAGAGATTTCAGAGTAGAACTTTAAAGTTTTAATGAAAACATTGTAAATTATAGCGGATGATTGATGAAGCTTGTCATAGTTAGTATCTCATTAACGAATAAAGAATAAAGCTACATTCAAATATCGGTCACTGTCGCTCGCAACACCAAAATCAACCAATCATATTGCACCAAATGTTAACTTCAACGTATTTCTTTATCTTTAGTGCAATATTATTGGTTTATTTTGGTGTCGCGAGCGACATTCGCCGATCTCTAAAAGTAACTTAAAGATAATTAAGTGTTTACGACAAGAGGATAAGACGCAACTTTTAATGCAGTCACTTTTGAAATTTCTCCATTTTTGTGGCTGTGAATTCTTAATATGAATTTAACAACAAAAATGGCTCAATTTTAAAAACGGGTGAACTAAAAGTTGCGCCTCATTCTTCCATTAACATGTGGGAAATTTCACTGGGATATCTATATTTGTTTTTGAGATTTATCTAACTATACTCTATTCACCGAACAGAGGCAGCTAAGCTACTCCCTACAAATTTATGTCAAATAAGCTTGACGCCTGTCAATTCTTGGGTGAGTGTTTTAACCCGAATTTTCAAAATACGACCAATAGAAAACGTCTATTCTGATATCGCGCACTTTTTTTGGGAGTGGCTTAGCTGCATCTGTTCGGTGAACAGAGATTAAAAAATAATTATTAGCGCTCTAGATATTTAGAAAAAGCTGAAAAAGGGCATATTTTTAAATGCTTATAACTTTCTTATTACCCAAAATGGAGATACTACTAAAACCAATATTGGAAAAGAAAATATGGGTTATAGTTATAATGCAAAAGTGTGTTCTTTTAATGTCATTGAAAAGCTAATATTTGCTTTTTTTTTAAATATAAGGCTTTATAGATTAATGCCCGTTTTCACCGACGATTCGCAAAGTTAGGCATTGTCATTGATCAAATGGAATAAAATTTGGAGAAAGTAAATATCCTAATTTTTTCTATTTTTTGTTTATGTTTAAAAAATTTTATCGTTTAAATCTTCAGAGTAATGGCGTTGAAGTAGTGAAGTTGAAGAAATATAGTGCAATATGCATATATCTCATAATTTTCATTTATATAGAAGATTTGCTACAATAGGGGTAAACAAAATCAAAATATCCTGACTTTCAGTATTATAGGTCTTATCTCAATTACTATCACTATTTGAAATAATAAAATTTAGCTTATATTGTAGATCAATCTTTCTAATTCATTTTTTTATGTAAATAATTGTTTTGGTGTTTCAATAGTTTTTCCTACTCAAGCGCTACTGTGTAGCACTTTTAGCAATATTTCTAACATGAGCGGAATTGCCACCTTAAGTATACCTAGTGCAAGACGTGTTTAAATTATTAAAGGGGCGTGGCCAAATATGCGCGAACTTATTCCTACCACTCGCCATCGGGGATCTGTGTTGCACCACTTATTCCCAGTTTCTCGAAAGATAGTTATAACTTCACCAATAGATATCTATTCCTAAATGTTGAAAAACTGGTTTTCAAACAATGTTTTGGCCCTTCATGAAGTTAAGTTACGGAATGTTATGGAACTATAACGTACCAGAAACTCGCCCTTAGCTACTTATTTAACGGACACGAAAAAGCAATAGCGCACCTTTTTTATTGAGAAACCAATAATGGGAAAATAAAAATTCAGCTATCTTCTTTTGTTTTAAAGTTATAGCCGAAAAGTTAAATCTTGCTTATATCCTTTATTTTTCAAATTCTTTTAAAACTTTACAGACCGTTTTTAGACACTTTTATACAATAACTGCTGTTTACTAAGTTGAAATCTAAAGTTTTTTGCTATTTTTAACAAATAAAAAAAAACCTACTATTTACATTTCAGTCAAACGTTTAAATTTAAAACCCAAACAATTTTTTGCTCCTTTCATTACTACTTCCGATGATATCGATCTGGTAATGATTTTCGTAATGTTTAGTTTACCTTCAATTAAAAATTATTTTTGTATACATATTACGCGTAATAAATACCTTAATTTTGTTAAATTTTATTCACTATATAATCTGACATTAGCGTGTGAAGTTCATCAAGAATCAATTACTATAAAATGAGTTTAAGCATTTTCTTGAGTTTCGTGTTGTTCATTTCTATTTCTATAGGTGAAGACCTACTCTCTAAGGTAAACAAACAATCTAAATTAGTTTAGAATAGTACAATATTAAATTTTTCATTAGTTCCATCAGAAAGATCACCACATAAAAGATTTTCGAATCGAACTTGAAAGTTACAATGGGGACATTATGAATTACATGCATGTTGTCACTTTTAAGTATAATCGTACTGTAGCTGCTGTTAATCTAACTATGAGTTTTAAAATAGATTATGATAAAGCAAATGAACAGGTATCGAACTCTAAATGCTATATCAGATATTTAAATAAAAGTGCTTATTGAAGGTACTTGTTGAAGCTTACAAATTTTTAAGTAACGAATACCGTCCATTTCCCATACATTATCAAGCAAGTTCATCTGAATTATTTACGACAGACGCTGTTGGATTAAACTCAATGTTAGCTTGTGGAAATTTTACAAGCCTCCAATTTAAGAAAGTAATATTTTTCTCATGTAAATATTTAAAATACTAATATGATATAATTAATAGAACACAGAATATCGTATTATGCAACTTTGTTATTGATGAATCTAAATTTCCACCTTTAATACCGACTGGAAGGTACAAACTCACGCTTACTTATACTTACTTGAGTGTGTGTGCTAAATGGATATGGTGAAATATATCACACAATTCCAATACCAAAATAACTGCAAAACTAAAGTTTAGAAGCCAGAAAGGTTATGAATATTTGTATTGTTACTATGTAGATATGTAGAGTTTTAATAAAAAAAAAACATTTCATTAAAAATTGATAACTTTCATTAAATAACTGATAAAATAATCGATTGAAATTTTGATGTTAAAAATTGATACCAAAACAAATTTTTTCTCCTTCATTGCTACTTCTGATAATATCAATCTCCTAATGATTGTTATAATGAGCGAAATTACCTTGAAACGAATATTATTTTAGTATCTATAGATGATGCAATACAAATACCTCAATTTTGTCACTTTGCAATCACTATAAAATCTAACATTGGCGTGTGAAGTTCATCAAGAACCAAAATGAGTTTAAGTATTTTCTTGAGTTTACTGTTGCTCATTTCTATTGGTCTAGGTGAAGACATACTCTCTAAGGTAAACAATCTAGATTAATTTCGAGTAGTACAATATTAATTTGTTTTATTAGTTCCATCAGCATGATTATCACATAAAAGATTTTCGAATGGAACTTGAAAGTTATAATAAAGACATTATTATGAATTACATGAAAATTGTCACATTTAAGTATAATCGTACTGTAGCTGCTGTTAATATAACTTGGAGTTTTAAAATAGATTATGAGAAAGTACACGAACAGGTATTGAACTTAATTAATGCTATATCAGATATTTTAATAAAAGTGGTTATTGAAGGTACTTGTTCAAGCTTACAAATTTTTAAGTAACGAATACCGTATATTTCCTATACATTTTCAAACTGGTACATCAGAATTATTTACATCAGACGCTATTGGAGTAGACTCAATGTTCGCTTGTGGAAATTTTACAAGTTTCCAAGTAAAAAAAGTATTGTTTTTCTCTAATGAATAATTAAAAAATACTAATATGATATACTTAATAGAACACAGATTATCGTGTATGCAACTTTGTTATTGATGAAACTAAATTTCCACCATTAATACCGACTGGAAGGTACAAACTCCCACTTACTTATCTTTACTTTAAACAAATAGCGAGTGTGATGGCAGCATATGGTGAAATATATCACTCAATTCCAATACCAAAATAATTGCAAAACTGAAGTTTACAAGCCACAAAGGTTAGGAATACTATATATTGTATTGTTATTGTGTATACAGGTAGAGTTTAAATAAAGTAAAAACGTTGTATTAATAACTTGACGACTTTCATTAAAACCAATCTATACGACAAAATTGTATACTTATAAATAATTTTCAAAACTAGTTATGTAAGGGTTGAAAGTTAGCGCCACTTACAGTGCTCCTAATAGTAGTTGAATTTTCTTGAAATATTTATCACAGTATGGCTTTTATGAGATATACCCAAACCCACTCTACTAAAGCATTAAAGTATATTCAGTACTTTTTGAGATGAGCTTGGTTGCTTGCTATGGTGTGGATGGTTAATGATGGTCTGTCCGTCCTACTTTCATACTGCATGTATGTTAAAAAATTTTCTAATGCCTTTGATTCTTGATATTTTAGATCAAAGATCTTTATCAGGTGTACTTGAGTTTAAGGTTGAGACAAAGTCCTTCTATGAGTTTGATTTGGCTTTTCTTGAAGGTTTTTAAAGTGTATACGGAACTTATCTGTAGGATGTCTTTTATGGTAGTTATATTATGCTCCTTTTTTTGCATTATGGTCTTGCATTGATTATTCCACCATGGTACGCAGTTGCGTGTTACTATACTTTTTTCCTAGAGATGGATGCGTTTGCTAAAATCTTTATTATTTGTGTAAAGCATTCCACCATGGCATCAATATTGTGGTGTACCAATGCAGGCACGTTTAGTTGATTTATTATATTGTCTGAAAATTTCTAACATCAGTCCCCTTTTTTAAGGTTCCATTTAGGATTCAATACTAGGTTTTAACTCTGTTCGTGGGTGAAGGAAAGTGGTCGCTCGCAAATGAGCGACCATGTTAATAATGGAACGGGTTTTGGATGTGCGAAAGCTAAGTCTAAGTTTGAGAGTCCTATAAACTTGAGTTTATAAGTGTAAGTTCATGTTCATGTAGAAGGATTATGTCAGAACGATCTAAGATTTTTTCAATCAGTAGTGAGTAATTTCCAATAACGTAAAATAGGGCGCTCAGTGTCACATTCAAGCGCAACCCGTGGGTACTGCAGTTCGCACAAAATAGGCAACTAATACCATTCTTTTCATATAATTTTCCCCACTTCAATTTTTACTCTTATAATTTTTCCCTTCTGAACAAAAGCCTTCATGGGCGAACGCTTCCCCTTCACCTTTCTGAGATAGAGGCCGCCAAAGCTCTTAAGATAGCAATCCTGATAAATTAATGTAGCAGGTATTTTTTGTTAAACAGAAATATAAACTGTACCAGGTGGTAGAGTTGACCAATACTAATAACTTTTGTTATTTCAATTTTTTAAAGTGGCGCTTAATTTTTTCAATATGGCAGATTTATTAATTTTTAAGTTTTTAAGTTCAACAGTATCTTTGTTTTTTGAGTTAGGGAAAAAATAAAAAGATTTATGTAATCTACTTAACAAGCTCTACAAATAATGTTAATGTTACAAATAATTGTTTTTTATTATATCTCTCACCGTTTCAAAATGGCGTCGAGGCAGGAAGTTCAAACTCTTATTTCTCTGACACCACTTCATGAATTTTTTTCAATGCATTTTATTTAGCTGTTCGAAGCCTTTTTAACAACTTATATACAGAATGTTTTTTTTCTATTTTCAATAATAAGGTGCAATATTGAGTGCAATTAGGTGAATTAAAAATAATTTCTAATTATCCATTATTGCACCTTATTATTGAAAATAGAAAAAAACATTTCGCTTATTATATTCGCTTACAGGAATATTTTATCGTTTATATGTAGACATGTAGATTTGAAATAAAGAAAAAACATTGCATTGAAAACTTGACAACTTTCATTAAATAAGTAGTGATAAAATAATCGATTGAAGTTTTGATGTTAAAAATTGATAGAATTTAAAGTGCAAACAAATTTTACTTCTTCATTGCTACTTCTGATAATATCAATATATGCTAATGAGCTAAATAACCTTGAAATGAATATTATTTTGGTATATATGAGGCAAAACAAATATCTTAGCTTTGTCACATTGTAATCACTATAAAATCTGACATTGGCGTGTGAAGTTCATCAAGAAGCAAAATGAGTTTAAGCATTTTCTTGAGTTTCGTGTTGCTCATTTCTATTTCTCTAGGTGAAGACATACTCTCTAAGGTAAACAATCTAGATAAATTTCGAGTAGTACAATATTAATTTGTTTTATTAGTTCCATCAGTATGATTATCACATAAAAGATTTTCGAATGGATCTTGGAAGTTATAATGAAGACATTATGAATTACATGCACATTGTCACTTTTAAGCATAATCGTACTGTCGCTGCTGTTAACATAACTATGAGTTTGAAAATAAATTACGATAAAACAAAAGAACAGGTATTGAACTATTAATGCTATATAAGATAATTTAATAAAAATGGTTATTAAAGGTACTTGTTCAAGCTTACAAATTTCTAAGTAACGAATACCGTATATTTCCTATACATTTTCAAACTAGTACATTTGAATTATTTACATCAGACGCTATTGGAGTAAATTCAATGTTCGCTTGTGGAAATTTAAGTTTTCAATTGAAGAAAGTATTTTTTCTACTCCCATATGTGAAACTAAGCATTTCGTCATCACTTACTCGTTACGAAAATAGCATTTTCGTCTCTAGTGAGAAAAAGTGTTATTACAAGCAGATGTTATTTACAACATGAGGTGAAACCAGTTTTTTTGTGGTCGGTTCACATTTTAGTAAAAAGAATTATTTTTTTAAAATGTACTAATTATCGTCGTAGAAAAAATAGCATTTACGACTCGAGATGAAATCCGTTTTTTTCGTTCGAAAGATTAATTCACTCGCCCCTACGGGGCTTGTGAATTAAATTCTATCTCACGAAAAAAACGTATGTTTCATCTCATGTTGTAAAAAATACTATTTTTTCTCTAGTGAATAATTAAAATATACTAATATGATATACTTAATAGAACACAGACTACCTTATATGCAACTTTGTTATTGACGAATCTAGATTTCCACCTTTAATACCGACTGGAAGGTACAAACTCTCCCTTACTTTGATTTACTTCAAACAAATGGCGTGTGTGATGAATTTATATGGTGAAATATATCACTCAATTCCAATACCAAAATAACTGCGAAACTAAAGTTTACAAGTCTGAAAGGTTAAGAATGTATTTTTATCGTTATTATGTTGATTTTAGTTATTAAGTTTGAATAAAGCAAAAACATTGCAAAAGTTGATGTCTGATTAAAGTGTTGATGTTAAAAATTGATAGAAATTTAAAACCCATCAAATTGTTTCTCCTTCATCGCTACTTCTGATAATATCAGTCTGCTAATGATTGTTATAATAAGCTAAATTACCTTTAAATGAATATTATTTTGGTATAGTACATAATCAGGCCCCCCACAACAGGGAGGGGGTCAGTTGGTACTATGGTACCGGGGCCCGAGAGCTTAGGGGCCCGGGGCGCGTTAACGTACTGCGTACATTGAGAAAAATATATTCTTAACTTAATCATTGACGAGTATTAAAGAATCAAAATCTTTCAAGTTCCGTTAAACCAGACTTGTGAGTTTCAGGAGCCCCAAGAAGGGACTTTTTTGTAAATTGTAAAATATGTCATCCTTTTTAAAAAGGTGGACATGGACATGCAAAAATTACAAATATGTTATTTTTATGAACAGTGAACTCATAAAACAAGAATTATCAAATGGTCAAATAAATAAATTATTATCAAATAAAGTTCTAAAGTTGATCTAAGCTCTTTTGACCTTGAAAAGTAAAATAAAATTGCCTTCGGCACTGGAGGACCTTGAAAAATCTTTAAAACCCAACCCTGTGATAATGTAGCTATGTCACTGGGTTTTTTGGTATCGGGGCCCAAAATTTTAAGTGGGGGGCCTGTACATAATGCAAAACAAATACCTTATTGTTACATTTTAATCACTATAAAATCTGACATTAGCGTGTGAAGTTCATCAAGAATCAATGACTGCAAAATGAGCAGTGCCGTAACTAAGAGTTTGTGAACCACCCTGGCGGTATACGGTATACGCCAGGGTGGTTATTAGCCAACAACGACAAAACGACAGGAAAGGAGGTTGTTGATTTACTACTTTTTGGCAAAATAAAGTTACCCCTCAGCTGGGTAGCTGGGTGTTATGATGGTTGCATCTACAATTAGTGCTAAACGTATAGCCAGGGTGGCCATTAAATGTGAGTTTGACTATACATTTGAGCTCCAATGGGGAATTAGACTGTTTTTTTTTTAATTTTTTTATGATAATAGAGCTAAAAAGAATAATTTTGGCTGTTTTAATTTCTTTCTACCTTCAATATTAAGCCCAAAAATAATTTTTAAAAGTGCTTTAACCGAAAAAGGTCCATTTTATTCATGTTGCAACAAGCGCCTACAAAGCGAGTGAGATATAATACAATCGAAACTAATATAATTTAGGAAGTCAGAGAGCTTCAGTAATTTACAATTTTTTTTCTTTTAAATCCCATTTCTTTTGTAGTTGTAGTAGAGTTAATAACGACAAAAAACTCGACCATTTTGAAATTAGTCTCAGAAACATATATTTTTTTTAAAACTTTTGCATGATTTTGCAAGTGCCAAGTATAAAGTCTATAAATTTTTTTTTGCTCTCGATTTTCCTTCAAGAAAGTATTTTTCAGACAAGGTGCATGTCACTGAAAGCTACCGAACAACTACTAAAATGAGTTTCTGGGATTAAAGTAGGACTTTGTCTGAAAAAATCTTCCACGTTTTCCTCTGAAGAATATCGAGAGCAGCAGAAAAAGATTTATAGGCTTTGAACTAGATACCATATAGATAGAAGAAATGATTTTTGAAAAACCGATGCTTTTGGGACTATGATTTCGAAATGTTTTTCTTTAATGAATTGACTACTCAAAATCTAGATGAAATACTTTTCTTCTCAAAAAGAGTATTTATTTATGTTCTTGCTTAATCGACCAAATGATTTTTTGGTCCATCATCTACTTCCGATGATATTGATCTATCTGACAATAGTTTTTTTACATAATGAGATTAAAGATAAGGTAATGTTGATGTATATTGTCTGAAACCACTATAAAATCCAACATTAGCTCATGCTCTTCAAGAAGAAATTACAAAATGTTTCGTGTTACTACTAATTAGGTACTACTTTTATCGGCTCTTGATCGAAATTCTTTTGTTGGATTCTTGATTTAAATTTTTTTATTTATTGTTTGGTTTTTTCTTTAAACTCTGAATTTTTTTGGAAAAAATTTTCGTAGGTTCATTTAGAAAACATTTTTTTGTAAATTCTAAACAGCAACTGTCTTGTTTCGGTCCCAAAAATTTACTATAGTAGTTAGTCGGTGGTTTACAGTGACATCTTGTCTGAAAAAAGTCTTCCGCGTTTTCCTCGAAGGAATATCGAGATCGAAGAAATGCTTTTTGAAAAAACCGATGCTTCTGGGACGAATTTTGAAATGCTTGTCTTTAAATAATGGACTACACAAAATCTAGTTAATATACTTTTCTTCTCAAAAAAGGTAATTATTTACGTTCTTGCTTAATCGACAAAATGATTTTTTGGTCCATCATCTACTTCCGATGATATTCATCTGACAATGTTTTTTTTTTAACAATGGAGGTTGAAGATAAGGTAATGATGATGTAGGTGTATTGTCTGAAATCACTATAAAATCGGACATTAGCTTCAAGCTCCTCAAGAAGAAATCATTACAAATAGTTTCGTGTTACTATAGGTACTAATTACGACTTATATTACTGAAGAGCTTCTGTCTAAGGTAAAGAATAGAACTTAGTTTTATGGAAAACTACAATCATCTCCTATATGTATAGTATCGACGTTAGTTCAATCAAATTAGAAATTTCAGAGTAGAAATCTTACATAATCTTCAGTCTTATCCAGAACAAACCACTTCCAAATGAGTTTGCGTATTTTTGTAAGCTTCGTGTCCCTCATTTCTTCGTGTATGGGTGACGATATACTAGCTAAGGTAAACAATCTAGATTAGTTTTACAGATAAATTGATAGTATTTTGTCTCTTAGTTTCATCAGAACGATTATCACATAAGAGATTATCGAGCAGAGCTTGATAGTTATAATAAAGACATTATGAATTATATGCGGATTGTCACTTTTAAGTATAATCGTACTACACCTGCTGTTAATGTTACTATGAATTATAAAATTGATATTGACAAAGGCAAAGAACAGGTATTGAAATATTAATGATATCTCTCAAATTTGTTATAAAAAAGGTTACTTTTAAGGTGTTGGTTGAAGCTTACAAATTTCTAAGTAACGAATACCGCCCTTTTCCGATAAATTTTCAAGTTACCATATCTGCGGTGGTATTCTATGTTGGTGTTTAAAAAAAGCGATAAGTTTTTGACGTATAAAAGCGATAACTTTTCGATGTAGTCAAAAAAATTATATGAACTTATATTTAAACATTTTATACTTAAATTTTTTGATTTAACGGCTATTATGTTCATTTTTGGATTTCTAATTAAAAAAAAATAAGTTTGAATTGAAAACTTGGCAATTAAATTAAACTTTTTGTGTGAATATGAGAGAAACTGAGGTTATAAATTCAATTGAATTTACAAGTTTTGGCGCGGCGTTTGAAAATTATTTGTGAGAGTTTTGATCGTGGTTTTTTTAATCTAATTGTTATTGAGAAAGAGCTTGTTCTTACAGTATCAACATACGACTAAGTTTATTATATCGTTTTACCAAATACAATGGATCGGATTGTTGAATTGGATGCATGGATTGTTAATGAATTATTATCAAGATATAATAAAAACGAATTCTAAAAAATTAAGGTAGTTTGTATTTGTAAAATACAGGAAAATTATCTTATTTGATGACTGTTGAATTTAGAGAATTTGTTGTTAGAGATGTTTAGAGGCATTTTGATTTGAATTTGTACTAGGGTCTTTTAATGTTGTTATCGAATAACTAAACAAGCCTAAATTTTTAATGCTGACATATTTGCAACGTTTTTTCTCAGTATCTAATGTGAAATTTTTGTAATTTGTGAGCTATAAAGCCAGTATTGTTTCCTTTCCCTTGATCTTGAAATGCTAATTCTATAACTCAAAAGAGTTACAAAGTTGTCTCCGTGTATGTTTTGCATCTATAACATAAATTTAGGAAAATATGACCCCTATTCTCGAATTTACGTCGAAGTCTTGAGATTATTCTTGAGTAACTTGAATTATCATCTTATTTAATTAACATCTAGAAGTTCAATTTGTATTTCCGATAGCCTTCATACCACTAAAAATTACAATGCTTTGTTTGAAACCATACATAAGTCGTATTTTTTAATTCACAACTTCCAACTGAAACTCAACTAGAGTGAAACTACCATAATTCGAAACAGTTTTCATTTCCCTTGAAATTTTTAGCAAAGTTCCACTGTTACAATATAAAAAAGACAACCACATAATTTAAAATATAAGTTGAAATCATTTAAGTTCCGGTTTAAGGATCAAAAATATTCAAAATGAACAGACAAGGATATCCTAACCTAAACTTTTCGCTTGACATTTGTGGTGAAGAAATAACATGAAACAACAGTAAAACACCAATGTCCCTAGAACGATCCTCGTTAACTACCCGCGACTTTTAAAATATAAAAGTTCGGTTTTTCTTACTTTACCGACACATGAACACTTAATATGTATTATGTCATTATGTGTAATTTAGTTAATACATGTATTGTTAATTATTATTAAATACACATATCATCACATCAGTGTGATGTGTGTATTTATTTAGAAAATTTATAGAAAGAAAAGAAAATTAATAATTGAGGATTTTAAAAGTCACGTGCCGGTAAAGCAAGAAAAACCGAATTTTATGTATAATGTCGACAGTGTGAAAAGCAATAAAATATTTGCTTTTGGTAATTAGACGATTTTTTAACATTTTAACATTAACGCCAACTTTGAGAGCCAATAACCTTTTAGGGATTAATTTTTGGATATAAATTTTGGCTCAAGATCTCAAGAACTCGCTTTAGTAGTTAGTCGGTGGTTTTCAGACGTTTCGTCTGAAACAAGACGCTTTGAGCAGTAATTTTAAAATGTTTGTTGCAAATGAATAAACTGCATATTTTTTATAAACGTACGAGTACCTACCTATAGAGAGTACGGATAGTTGCCAAATGCAATTGAACATGTTCTCAATGGTTCTCAGCCACCAATTCAGCCACATATTTATACAATAAACCTTTAGCATTATTTTCACAGGACTTGATTTTCTGTGGCAAACTGTTACAAAAAACAGCACAAAACCTGTTTGTTATCGTTCGTAACTACGTTTCGCAGTATTACGACCGTCTACATTTTAATTTTTAGAACGAAAAGATTCGAGTAGAAATTTAAAATTTTATTTAAAAAAAATAAGTAAATAAGTAATTTTCAAATTCGAATAAATTTCTAACCTATAATATTCTAATATTCACACAAAAACATTCTTTTAATTGGCAAGTTGTCACTTCAAACTTAATTTTTTTAAATTAGGAATCCAAAAATCAACATAATAGCGGTTAAATTAAAAAATTTTTAGTTATCGCTTCTAAATACTTTCTTAACTAGCCTAGACGATGCCGCGATAGCAAACCACCATAACTTATCGCTTTTGTGACGTCAGAGACGAAAACCCTTCTCTTTTTAAACCCCCCTTTTAAAAATTAATCTTTAATTTGCTTGTCACTGTTATTTCGTCCAATAAAATGTATTAAAGATAACCCACGTGACAGCGAGTAGCAACGTCGAATAATCCTTAACGCCGTGTTTACGAACACCAACATAGAATACCACTGCTGATGTAGTCGAAACAGGCGCTGGTGGAATAAGAGCAATCTTTGCTTGTGGAAATCTCAAAGATCTACATTTAGTGAAAGTAATTTTTTTTAATTTGAATACTTCAGATAATAATATACTATAATTAACAGGAAAAAGAATACCGTGTGTGCAACGTAATTATTGATGAATCTAAATTTCCACCTTTTATACCGACTGGCAGGTACAAATTCGTACTTACTTATACTTACTTCAAACAAGTAGTGTGTGTGGCAAGTGCATATGGAGAAGCATATCATTCAGCTCCAATACCAAAATAAATACAAAACTAATTAAAATTGCACCTGTGGAATGCTTTTTTAGTTCTCCTGTCGTTGTGTGTCCGATTTTGATTAAAAATAGGAGATTTCAGTTTTGAAACAAGCTCTGTTCAGTGCAGCTACGTTTTTAATAAAAAAGATTTACAATCATCATAACTTAAAAAAGTAGGTAGGTAGGTACTTGTTAAAGGAAATTGTCACCATCAAACTAAACTTAAAGTATGTTGTTAATAAATATAATTAGGTATTCCAAAACGCAACTTTAATCGCACAGATTTGTTTAGCACTAGTTAAGTTTGAAGTGTGTATATCCTATTTTAAAATTTAAATAAAACTAATTAAATGAAAATGAATTCTTATTTCATCGGTTAATCACACTAGAAGAAAATGAATTTTATAGTGTAAATATGATATTCCAATACGCCACAGTGTATTGGCTGGAGATCTGTGAAATGGGATTTATATTGCTCAATTAGTTAGACGAACACCTTTATGATTTGGCAATACAGAGGGTGTCTCATAAAGAATGGGACAACGCTTAGTCACAGATCCTCTAGGTTAAAATAAAACGATTAAACCTAATATACCTTAATACAAAGTCCTCCTGTTTCCAAGTTAAAAGACCTTAAAGTTCAATTTTTAATATTTTCTTTTTATGATAATTTCCACAAATGTGAAAATATTTACTTCAAATTTGGAACAGGTGTTTATTATTACGAAGTACATACATCAATAGAAAATTTTTCATGTAGTAGGCTTGATCATTAGAGGTACTTAACCTAACTTCTACAACTTATTTTAGCTTTAACTTTGTTATCTGGGAATTTTTTATCAATATTACGCTATTTTCTGAAAAATAATTAGTTCATATGCTTAAAACCAACCGTTAGCCTTAAAATCCCGGCCTTAAAAGTATTGAGTTGTCGTTAGGACGTGCAATTATCAAGTAGCAATGATCACAAAAACCAAGGACAAAATAGTGGAAAAGGTTTATTTACAAAGAATGTTTAATGTGGTATCATTAGAAATTGTTTTGTAGGCCCATTCGTACTTCCACCAAAGCTCAAATTTAATTACTATTCAACCTTCTTGGAAAATAACCAGGATGAACTATTACGCCACGTACCTTTGATTTTTAGACAATGGTATTGGTTTAACATGTTTTCCAATCTTTTACACATTGTTTTTGTGATGATGGCTACATGATAATTGCTCGTCTTAACAATAATCCGAAACTTTAATGCCAATTTTTAGACAAACGGCTGCTTTTACGCATATGAACTAAGAGTACCTTAGTTTTCTCTTTTTTAATGCTCTTTCAGAAAATAACACAATATTGAAAAAAATTACACTGTAAACGAAGTTATAGCTAAAACAAGTTGTAGAAGATAGGTTAAGTGACTCTTATAGTCAAGCCTACTTTATGAAAAAAATTCTCTTGATTTAGTTCTTAATTATAAGCATCTGTACCAAATTTGAAATAAATATCTTGACATGTGTGGAAATTATCATAAAAAGAAAAAAGAAAATATTGAACTTTAAGGCCCTTTAACTTGGAAACGGAGGAATTTTGTATTAAGGTATATTAGGTTTAATCGGTTTATTTTAACCTAGAGAATCAGTGACCAAGCGTTGTCCCATTCTTTTTGAGACACCCTGTATATGTTATTTAAAGTAGCATTTTCTCTATCATCTGTCAGAGGATTTTGAATTAGCGAAACTATAAATTTGGCTTCCTCAACAATGGTTGTCAATTGTCAATAGCATCAGGAGGTAAATTACATGTAAGGCGAGGTCCATAAAATATAATATTCACAGGACATTATAGCATTTACAGGTTACTTTACTCGGCAAAAACTAATAAGAGTACAGCGACGTCAAATGACGATGCTTAAGACGTCTTATAAATTTAATTAAATTACTGCCTTATAGTACAATTTATTTAAAATGAGCAAAAGTTAGTTATTGGCATAAGAGGTATATTATATTACTTCTGTTCCTTTTTAATTTGATATTTAACAATAGAAGGTACTATCCTCTGTCGACGGCTAAAAAGCAAAATGACTTAAGCGACATTTTGTAAATTGTTCAGGAGAGTATGGACGTAGCTAGACTTAAAATACTGGGTGGGCAATGTTTGGGCAGCTTTATTTCGGGGAAGGGCTATAACACTATGATTAAAAAATGCACTTACCCTAGTGTAAAATAATTCTTATGTTTTGGAATCGAGTCAAATTTAACAACCTGGTTTAAGTTTAATGTTTTAGCAGTCTCATTTTCAATATTTAGTGCCTTCCTAATTATTTTGAATAAAAAATTTTTGTTTTGAAAATTATTTGAGGTGGGCAGACGGTTGGGCAGAGCGAGTCTTTAGGTGGGCATTGCCCACTTGTGCCCACCCTTAGCTACTTCCCTGCAGGAGAGTGTAGGTTGAATCTAAAGTTTTTTAAAATGAGATTTAAAATGGAAGGAAGGTATCCAACGACATAAAAGTATATTGATCTTTTTGAAACTGAGCTCAAACGAAAGTCAAGAATTTTCTGGTTCCAAATATATAAAAAAGTCTATATGTCATAATATGTAGCTTAAATCATTTTGCCTTTCAACCGTTGATATGATCTTGATTTAGTAATGACTTTTGTTAGTAAGGTAATGATTAAAAAGTTACCTTGTAATAATAATTAGTCTATAATAACAATTATGATAATTTTGATGTTTTCTGAAACTGCTATAAAATACGACATTAGCTACAAGCTCATCAAGAAGTAACCACTGCAAAATGAATTTATTTACTCTTATAAGTTTTGTGTTACTAACTTCTTCTTGTATTGGTGGAGAAATACTATCTAAGGTAAACAGATACTTTTTAAAAATTAATACAATAACGCTATCAATATCAATTTTTATATTAGTTCCATCAGCAAGATTATCACATAAAAGATTTTCGGCTAGAACTGGAAAGTTATAATGAAGACCTTGTGAATTATGTACGCATTGTCACTTTTAAATATAATCGTACCGTAGCTGCTGCTAATATAACTCTCAATTATAAAGTAAATTTTGATCAGGCCAAAGAGCAAGTATAAAACTGTTAATAATCCACATTACAATATTATAAAAATTGTTAATTTTAAGGTACTTTGTCAAAGTTACAAATTATTAAGTAACGAATACCGTCCATTTCCTGTAGATTTTCAAGTTAACATATCTGACGCATTTAACAAAGACGCTGTTGGAGTAAAATCAATGTTTACTTGTGGAAATATGAAAACTCTACATTTTTTGAAAGTATTTTTTTCTCATCTCAATAATTAATATATTAAGTAATATGGTATATTTAACAGGATAAAGAATACCGTATTTGCAACTATGTTATCGATGAATCTAAATTTCCACCTTTAATACCAACTGGAAGGTATAAAGTCGAACTTACTTTTACTTATTTGAAGCAAGTAATGTGTGTGGCAAGTGGATATGGTGAAATATATTATTCAATTCCAATACCAAAATAACGTGATTTTAAAATTACATATAATATACCTACATCGAGTAGTTTATTAACTCTTTGCGACAAAAAGCTGTCTTGTGACACTTGATTTTTAATATACTACTTATACATATTTTAAACATAAATAGGTAACAATTTGTATTACATAAATTTGTTTAGCACTGTGCACGATTTAAATTTGTGGGCATCATCCACAAAATATTTAAATAAAAGCTCCATAACGGATGGTTTTGGCATATCAGTATCACTGATTCAGTTTAAAAGAAACAAATTAAAAGCACGACGACTACTTACTTTTGTTCATTTTCATTGATCATTTTTATTTCAGTATGTTATTTATTTATAGATTCAAGATATGTGTATGTATAGTTTAACTTCTGAATAGACATTAAGGGCGCGCTGCTAAAGTGGAGGGGAGACATTTTTGCCATAGCGTGTATTTTTACCATAGCGTGTATTTTTACCACTTTAAGTTGAAGAAAAAAAAATATAGATGGTGCCAACATACTGTCAAAATAATTATTTTAATTACCAATGTCAACCAATCTCAAACTTAAAAAAAACAAGAAACAGTACTTAAAAGTAGAACATTACAACATCGTTTTGGACGGTTTTCGATGCTGTAATGAGTATATTGTTACAAAAGAATAGTAAAGTTAAAAATTTATACCTGGAACTTTAAAATTTTGCTTGGGCCATCTAAAAGGCAATGCCTGAACTATTGTCGAAAGATTTGGTTGAAAAGACCGCTAAGGACAGATTTTGATTCAGTATTATCTTCCTTGTTTCGTTTAATTAGCGATGGAATCACTTAAAAATTAGGTATTGTTCTTATAACGATCTCCACCAGGAAATAACGGAATTTCATCAATATTGGTTGCTTCAAAATTTGAAAGTTTCTTGTTTTCAAAAATTAATTTAACCTATTTATTCATAATATAAAGCAATGAAAATTGTTCATCTCCTTCATTGATCTTTCCTTATTAAAATTTCAAAAAAATTAAGTTCATATAACGTTTAGTTTTTAAATTCCGCAAGACAAACTAAACGCTTATTTTTAACGTTATTTTAACTCCAACTTTTGACGGTTTGTCAGCGCGCCCTTAAGGTATACACCACGTATATTTTTGCAAATTTAGTATATAAATTTTACTAGGAATCCAAATATGTAAAAATATAGGATAATCATAACTACCTAGAATAGTATTTTATTTATTATGAGAGAAAGCACTGTTTGTGTGACAAGACTGTGTTTGACTGATGAGCAAACGTAGCGAGCGAGTCCGGAAATACAAGCAATACAAACGTGAAACTATTTATAAGCTAAGTATTTAAGAGATGAGCAGTCATAGAGTTTGTTTTGATCTTTTATTTTTATTTTACTTTGCTTGCAACTGGTGCAGCTAATTTTCGTTCGATAGTGAACTGGACGTGTTAGAAAATTAAACCCTTTATTTTTTTTATTAACTTTTATTAATTTCAATTGAACTGTAACTGTACTGTAATTATATTAATTTAAATTGAACTGTAATTGTACTGTAACTGTAAAAATATTCTAACTGTAATTCGGTGTTATGCTCACCGATATTTTTTATTACAATACTGACTTTTCCGGCCGCCGTTGCCATAGCGTTTTAAACATTCGCAATTACAATCTAGATAATTTTAATTTAACAGAGTTATTTTAATTACTAGTATTGAGAATATGAACATGTGTAGAAATAGTATTTAACATTACTAGCCAGGTAAAACGGTTTTTACTGGGGAATGGAGGATATAACTGACGAGCCGCAGGCGAGTCAGTTACCTCCTTGAGCCAGTAAAACCCGTTACCTTGCGTGTATTGTTTAATATTTTATTTGTTTCTCATTTGTAAAAAGGTTAGATAAATTCCAAAAAAATCTCAATAATTTGTCGCAAATGTCGTAAGCTATGGAAGCGTTGCCATGAACATGTCTGTTTATTTTTCTTTACATTTGTTTTGGCGAAAGCGAAAATGAATGTACCAAAAGAAATTATTGAGGCAGCCAGCAGTGTAGCTTCAAGTTTATTACCTGCAAAATCAGCTTCCAGGTACGAGCGAGAATACGACGACTTCAAAAAGTGGCAAAACAAAAATAGTGTGATTGGGGTAACTGAAGATGTTTTGTTGGTCTACTTGAATCAACTATCAGCTAGATTCAGCCCTAATACTTTATGGGCAAAATGGTCTATGCTGAAAAGCTGCTTGGAAATGAAAGAAAATGCCCCTGTTCGCAGGTTTGTTTTCCTTAAAAAATTTATTGAAAAATATGACGTTTAGTTGTCATTTGCAGATTTCAAAAGGTAATAGCGTTTCTGAAACGAAAAAATGAGCGTTATACGCCAAAAAAGGCCAAGGTATTAAGTAAAGAAGAGGTTGAACAATTTCTTTTACATGCTCCTGATGACCAGTGGTTGCTGGCGAAAATTGTAACAATATTTGTGATTTTTGGATGTTGTCGATGTGACGAAATTCTCTCCTTAAACATGAATGATGTAGAAGATATGGGAAAATACGTTATTGTGACATTGCGGCAAACAAAAAATTTAACAACAAGAAGATTCATCATAACCGATGATGGCTGCAGCTTCAAGCCCTGCATGTTATACAGAAAATATGTAAATCTTCGGCCTCCTGGAACAGAAAGCCTAAGATTTTTTTTGACATACCGACATGGAAAGTGCATTTCCCTTAATGCTGGCCAGCACACTATTGGTGGTGTCCCAAAGCAAATAGCGAAATATTTAGGTTTAAAAGACCCAGAGTTATACACCGGCCACTCTTTTCGCAGAACTGGAGCCACTATGGTTGCGGATTCGGGTGGAGATATTTTAGCACTAAAGCGTGCAGGAGGGTGGAAGAGCACCGAAATTGCGATGAGTTATGTCGATGATTCGGTCAACAAAAAAATCGAAATGTCTAGCAAATTATTTGGTAGTAAGGAGAGTACAAATGTTCTGCAGTCCTCGAGTTCAGCAGTTTCTGAGTCAACAGATGGTTCATCATCATCAGTATCAACTCTTTCATCATCAAAAATCTGTGTTACTGGAAATAACAATTGTACCATGATTTTCAACATATATGACGATAAAACAAAATTTTCTAATGTAAATAATTCTACTAACTTGTAAAAATTTTGCAAGTTAACTGTCACTTTTACAAGTTAGTGACTTGATAAAATAAACTTTCTTGATTAATATTGTGTTTTTGGAAACTGACGTTTACAAATGAGAAACAAATAAAAGCCTTATTGTAATTGGAAAACAACGTTAACATTTGTAAGAATTGTTAATTTTACATTTTGGCAAACTATAAGTCCAGTATTTAAGGGGTATATGTATTAAGGGAATTATTTAAAAAAAAATATTAGGAGCAAAAGTTAGTTATTGGCATATTATATTACGGCTAATTTTTTTAAATTTGAAATTCTACTATAGAAGGTACTATCCTATATGATCTTGATTTAGTAATGACCTTTGTTTAATAAATTAATGACTAAAAGTTACCTTGTAATAATCATTAGTCTGTAAATAACAATTATGTTAATTTTGATGTTTTTTGATGCTGCTATAAAATACGACATTAGCTGCAAGCTTATCAAGAAGTAGCCACTGCAAAATGACTTTATATACTTTCATACATTTCGTGTTACTAATTTCTTCTTGTATTGCTGAAGATATACTATCTAAGGTAAACAAATACGTTTTAAAGATAAATACAATAACGATATCGATATTAATCTTTTATAGTTCCATCAGCAAGATTATCACATAAAAGATTTTCGGATAGAACTTGAAAGTTATAATGAAGACCTGTTGAACTATGTACGCATTGTCACTTTTAAATATAATCGTACGGTAGCTGCTGTTAATATAACTCTCAATTATAAAGTAGATTTTGATCACGCCAAAGAGCAAGTATAAAACTGTTAATAATTCACATTCAAATTTCATAAAAAATCGTTAATTTTAAGGTACTTTGTCAAGGTTACAAATTGTTAAGCAACGAATACCGTCCATTTCCTGTACATTTTCTAGCCAGTATATCTGACGCATTTAACACAAACGCTGTTGGATTAAAATCAATGTTCGCTTGTGGAAATGTGAAAAGTCTACGTTTTTTAAAAGTATTTTTTTCTCATCTCAATAATTAATATAATACTAATATGGTATACTTAACAGGATCAAGAATACCGTATTTGCAACTTTGTTATCGATGAATCTAGATTTCCACCTTTAATACCCACTGGAAGGTACAAACTCAAACTTACTTTTATTTATTTGAAGCAAGTAATGTGTGTAACAAGTGGATATGGTGAAATATATTATTCAGTTCCAATACCAAAGTAACTGGAATTTAAAATTGCATATAATATACATAGAGTAGTTTAATAGCTCTTTGTCAGATTTTGATTAGCTACCTATCTATCTCGAGGTGTTTCAAAACCTAATGTATCTAAATTTGTAGAATGTTGTCAATTAATTATCATTCTGTTGAATGACTTGACTCTTTTCAGTCGGTCTGCAGACTTCGCCGTCGTGCGCCAAGAAGCTGTCTTGTGACACATGAGTTTTAATATCCCTACTACATATTTTAAACCTAAATAACAATTTGTATTACATAAATTTGTACAGCACTGCGCACGATTTAAATTTGTATGTATCCTCTACATAATACTTAAATAAAAGCTCCATATGGGATGGTTTTGGCATATATCTGTATCACTGATTCAGTTTAAAAGAAACAAATCAGTGTTTTTATGCTTTCAAGAAAAGTACGATCGGTATCTACTTTTTTTTTCATTTTCTTTGATCCATTTTATTTCATTATGTTATTTATTTATAGATTCAAGATATAAATGTAGTTTAACTTCGGGAATAGACATGCATATAGTACTGCAATTTCAGTGTTACTAAATTACTAGAACGACATTGCTCGTTTCTTAAAAATTCTTTTTAGCCAAAAGGATCAGTAATACTGATATATGTCAGAACGTTTTTAGGTTTTGTTTAATCCATGATTTTTTAAGGGGCGGGAAAGGAAGATGGAAATTTTTTTTTTCAAAAATAAATTACGAAGCATTCTCTTCCATCATTTTCTGATCGGAATCTCTTCCAACATTTTTTGTAGCTTATAAAATTTCCTATCATTTTATTTCTTTTCACTCTTCTAAGATAAATATTAACCGAGTTGTTTCATTAGGAAACTGAACATTTTTTCCCCTCCCCCTATTCGATCTTTTATTTAATTGTCTAATGCCAATTTCATAAAAACCTTGTAATAATATTTTTTGAAGGTTATAACTTATGATATCGTATTATTGGGTTTATTTTATTTTTCATTGATTAGCTAATTCAGATGATACCTATACTAACTCTATTGATCTGCAATGGCTTTTGTTTTATAATTTGTTAAAAAATTAGACTGCCTTGGAATAACAATTATTTTATTAAAAACAATATTATTATAATAATTTTACGCTGTTGCATAAACGTAAATTATATTTTAATCAGAGAATTAGATTAATAATCCTTAGATATGGCAACGTTACAAAATAAAAAAATTAATAAATCGACTGCCTACAATTAATAATAGTGTTCGAACTCCAAAGGATTTCCTATGGAGTTAGAGCACGATTATTATGTGCAGTCGAAATGTCAAAGTTTGGCAAATTATGTTCATAATTCAGCACAAAAAGGACTTAATTTATTTACAAACGTCAAACTTTGACATTAGAGTATTGAACGTTGTCATATCAAAGGATTGTAAATATAATTCTCGGATTAAAATTTTATTATCGTTTATACAACCGGGCGTTAATGTAGTTTCTGAAACCACTATAAAATATAACATGGGTGCATTCACCGGACGTAACAGTTGTGGAGCAGCTACCAAATCGTTCGGTAACTTACCCCTGTTTTAGGAACGTGTGCGGAGCGATCGCCATTTTTTCGAGCGCATTTCATTTGCGTTATGTTGAACTATCTCGATACCTGCTCATTTAACAAAATTACCACACGATAGTAGCGTTAGTGATGTAGCGGTTGGTAGCTGCTCCACAACTGTTACGTCCTGTGAATGCACCCATGACTTCGAGCTCATCTAGCATCAAACGGCAAAAATATTAATTGTCTAAGCTTTTAAGACTTTTCATCAGCATGAACGAAAGTAACAACACCAAAGAACCAATTTTTCTAAGCTAATAAGCTGTGTGGAGAGACCTAGGTTTAGCACTGATTTAACTTTGTATTTTGTAGGTATAAATCACATTAAAGAAAGCTAAACAACACGGAACTCTGTTTACAAAAAGATTTTTATTTTTAACTGGACAGTGGACAGGTTGGTTCAAATTGCTTGTTCTCAGTGTAGAGTATCTCAGTTAAAATTAGGAGAAAACTAATAACATGGTCTCGATCTACTTTTTTAAGACCAACCCTTCTTCTGTTTTTGAGTTATAGCTCAAAATTCAATTTTTTATTTTGGTCGATATCTCCTTTACTTCTAAAGAGTTCTTATGACTCTATTATGACTTTATGACTTTATTAAAGTATTTTTCAATGATATTTTTACTCTTTTCAAAAATATGACATTTGTAATTTTCAAATTTCATTTTAAATAAAAATAAATGAAAAAAGCATTTAATTACATAATAGTTAAACGACAAAGGCACATGTAAACAGCATTTGTTTTCAATAACAAAATTTGACTGTCTTTTGTTTTTAAAAAAGAAGAAAAATTCGATTTCACGCAGATAAGAATATGAAAATGTAAAAAGGGTACCAAAAGCTCTTGGATTTAGAACAGAACATTTATGAACACCGGTCCAAAATTCAAAAAGCGATTTAGATGGAATTTTTGTATTTTGATTTCATCGCTTGACGTAATAAGATCTTTATCTATAGTGTAGTTCCTCTTATTCAATTGAGAGACCTTTATGAGTATTTTGAATTGAATTTCTGACCCACCTTTGATTTGTTGCTCTTTTGCCTTAGGTTTTGACAATTTTATCCACATTTGTAAACAATTTCTACTTTTTTTGGGCTTCGAGAAATATTACATTTGAGTAATGAAATCGAAAAAGTATTCCGCAGATAACGATATGATTGGAACCAACCATCAAACTTGCAAAGTAGTTCTTTTCGACCTGATGCACATGCACGTACACTTATTACTCTAACCCTGATTTTAGCGTCTTAGGTAGCTCATCATGTGAAACGTCGTTTAAAGCCTGTGATACTTGATCTTTGGATGGGAATCTTGTTTCAAATACGAAAAGATTTGACTTTTATGTATAAAAACAAGGGGCACGGAGCGAGGTCAGGTGAATCTTTACATGAAGCATGCCTTACACACACAGGCTTGCCTTCCGATTTGGCTGTGCAGGCGGCCTGCACAGGCCACCTGAACGCTGTTGAGATGCTACGGTTTAGCCTATGCAGGCCGCCTAAACGGTGTCCACACGTTCCGGTTTGGCCTGTGCAGACAGACAAGCATGTGTGTGTGGACGGGCCATTACAGACGTACAGCATGACAAGACGCCATTTGATATTTTCATGGCGATGAAAGCATACACATCCATACTAACTTGTTATGTGATTGTAGCATGTAGAGGTAACCCAACGTAAAAGGTGAATCCACCACGTGATGACGAGTTACGCAGCAGATTAGTGCGATCGTTGCTTAGAAACGAACGTAGACAGTGCAGTCGTACTGTTATTATTACATTACTTTTGTCGAAGCAAAATAATTACAAGCATTTTGATAATATGAAGATCTCATTCACAAAGTATTAAACCAGTAATTAATTATTATTAAAACTTCAAATAAAAATTTAAATTAAGTAATTATTTTAAATTTTGCCAACTTTTAAAAATAATTTATTTGACAGAAGAAATGACTAGCTCCGCCAATGGGCCCTGAAGCCAGGCCTCGTATATGTATATTGTGTATGGGGTAGCTATGGCAGGAGTACTACAACAGTTCAATATGGTCAGTTGTTGTAGGTTGCCATAAGAAGAAAAATAATTAATCTCATTACTTTATTTTCCTACTTTGTAATTGTCTGGTGTATCCAAGTCTATAAAATTTTAGAATATCAGGTTGCGAAACACTGAAATAATTAATATTTTTGTTTTAGGATTTCCAAGAGAAGGTCTCCCACATCTACAACTCAACTCGATAGTGTAGGTAAGTCATAATTTTAAAAATTAATAGCAAAAAATCTAATTGTTTAATTGCCGAAAACTTCGAACTTTGAGCACTAACCGGCGAAAAATGTATTTGAATTCACCTTATTCACATTCTTGGAAATCATAAAAAAATAAGTTTGTAATATTGAAATTTGTGTTGTTCCCACAGATTTACTTATACCACGTCTAATTTGAAGGCTTTTATTATTCCGTTCACAAAGACATACAGACAGTTTACTTTTAAAGACAATAACGCAACTGCATTGTTCGAGCATTCTTAGAATAAATTTTTGAAATAAAAATGCATAATATTTTTTTATGTAATTAATTGATAGAAACAATTAGTGATTTACTATGTTTTTGTTACTATTACAGCACTTTCTTTATGTAACCTTAAGTTCAATTAAACTTCTTATACGGTAAGCAGCATCCTTGGCGCCTATTATACGCGTTAAGAATTCTTAAACTGCTTATTTATACGGTAATTGATTTTCAACTACTTTTAGGAAAGCTTGAATTCATACACTAAGTGAATACTGATTATTACTTCCTATATCTAGATCTACATGCTTTTGTTTAATATTTTATTCACTCGCATATCTCGAATTGATTTGTACATTTCTGTAGAATTTTAATTTTACTTTTTACTAGACATATACAATAAATTTCACATTTAAATGAAAATTTCGTGTTGTGTGGTAATTTTAATTACCGGTGTCCAATTAAGATAGTTATTACTTGACGGATCTTTATTGTGAAATCTTTTCTCTTCTCTGACACGCTCGTTATATCTTATATTTACTGTTTTTGCACACTATTTATTAATGGAACAATGGAAATACGTGTCTGAGTTTTTGATAACATATTCTTGTAGAAGATGATAGCTAAATTATAGAAAGTGAGTCACTAAGTCACTAAAAATATTTTGGTATATCTCTTTACCTTCAGTTCATACAGTATGGAATAATCGAATTATTTTCTTTCCTGATAGGAATATCAAAAAAGTGTTGAACACGTCAAATTAATTTATTTAAAACAAAACATTTTCCTATAATTTTCATTTTTTTACCCCCACCCCCTTCGAGCAGTGACGTCATTGAAGACTTTTTAAAATTGCCACTTCTAATTTTTTTTAGATATTTGGATAGATTATAAAATTATGATTTCAGCAATATCACATGTTTGCCCTTTAGACTCACAGTTTTTAAGATATTAATTTTGAAATAGAGCTGATGGTGTTTTTAAATGAAATTTTCGCAAAGTAATAATTTTTTATTTACTTTGTTTAATATCTAAAAAAGTATTTCCTAGTTTTTTCAACAAAATTATTTTACTGATGAATTTTATTAACGATCAAGACGTGACTTCTAAATTATTGGTGCAAATTTGAAAATTCACACGTCGTGGAAAAAAATAATTTAAAGAACTTTAAAATGATATACCTCTCGACCCTCTTTCCCTATTAATATTTTTGGGGTTGGTTGCACCACCGCTGAGGCGTTGAAGTGACGGTGTTTAAAGTAGCAATTAAAAGTGTCCTTCAATATTAAAATTTTCGGGTCTTGAGGAATTTCAATATTTTATATTATGGCGAAGATATTAGAGGTGGGAAGTTTTCAAATTAACACCCTGTATAAGGAAAGAATAATGTATAAAAAAGTAAATTATGTAAATAGGTATATGTATACATACATGTATTTATTTAAAGATAAAAAGAAAATAATTAGGGGTAGAAATATAAAAAGTTTTGCAATTCCAAAAATTATTTTTGAATTAAAATTTTGACCTTTTTAAATTTACAATATTGAATGTGGTTGATAAAGAAACTAAAAATTATTTTAAATGCGACCATTGTATAAAATAATCAATTCGTTGAATGCGATAGCATTTCACATTTTCACAAATTGATATCTAACAATTTAATTTTAAAATTATTAGAAATTTAATCGCGTCTCGGTGAGGTTGGTGTTAAATACGTCGTGGTATTTGTGCCTTTTGGGTCTGTAGAAAGAACTTTCTAGTTAACCATTACAACAATTCAATAAAGGTTAGTTGTCTTTCTTTTATTTATGCCCGTCAATCGAAATTTTGAGTTTTAATCACGTAATGGTAATAAGTTGAATCATTTAAGTGAAGCGCGTCACATGCTGCTTTATTTGTTAATTTTTAAAAGATTTTAATAATGAATTTAAAATTCTAAAAACATTTAACTAAATATTTTTAATTTATATAATCTAATTTTCCATTTCTTTTTAATTTACATAACCGTTCTTATTTTAAAAACTATTGTGTCGAAAAGTCATGTCTAAATTACTTATTATTACTAGGTATTAAGGTAGATTCACCTCTTAATTTCTTCCTATCTATTTTTTATCTTTAAACTTTTTCATTTTTCAAAAAAAAAGATAAATTATATTAATTAAATTAAATTTAAAAGAACTGACTTGCTCAATTTCATAAACAATTGAAAATGGTCCGACTGGAGAGTCGTTTCCCCTACAGTTCGATCGCCGCTGCAAAATACTGGGTGTAACAGGGATGTCACTAAATACTATTAATAATACTGTACTATTTAATGTCAAACATTAAATAGTAATTCATGTCGCCAAAAGACGTAAGCTAAAAACAATCCATAATAACATTTTGTCCTAATGTGCTTTTTAAGGGCTTTATAGAACCCCTCAGAATAAAGAATCAAATATAGTTTTTAATTGTTGAAGAAAGGTTTCAGATAAAAAAATTTGTAGTTGCTGCAAAAAGTTTAATTTTAGTACTGACTTGCATGAAAAGTTTGAACAAAATTTAACAAGTGGCCATTTAACCAGTGATGGCCACTTTAGGGGGTTGGAAAGGCTTAAGGTCGCAGAAATATATCTATTAATAGAACAGTTGAATGGAATTTTACAGGTTTTAATAAATTATGATTTCTTCTAAAATCATAGCTTTCTTGGGTTTCTATGATAAAGCGCATCATTTATGAGAAAAAGTGATTAAATAATAGGAACGTCACGCGCACTTCAACAACGGATCTTGTGAAAACAAAATCATTTGCTCTATTTTTTTCCCAATTTAGTATAATTTCTTTTTAGTTTTTGCAATATTATAACTGATGCGGATTTTTAAATTTTGTTAAATCCATTTTTTAAATTTTATCTACAGAGTGCCCTTGCGAAGCACATCAAGAAAAATGCTTTTTTTATTTTTAGACTTATTGTGTCTTGACATCCCTATTACATCCTGTAAAGAAATAAATAATATTGTGGCTGTTTTTGAGCGATTTTCAAGTAAATCGCATCATTAGGGACTACTTACTCCTAGCTAGAAGGGTTACTTGTTTTTCGCTTAAGACGTAATTTCAATTCGTTAGCTTTAGGTATTTTACTTTTTCGTAGATTTCGTCTACTTTGAAAGAGTACCTATTAGTATATGGTCTAAGAAAGAATTGAATTTAAAAAAATTCACATAGTGTAGAGTGGCCTAAAATGAGTTAGCTATTATCATATCAAAGACCATATACCTACATACTTACTGTATGGTGTTTGCTATTCTACAGGGTGTCCCTGAGTAACACCGACAAACGCTTACAGTAAGTTCATGGGACCAAAATAGGACTTTTGGCCCTCTTGAAATTATGCCCTCTAATGTCCCCCTACCAAGTTATACGCTCTCGAAGTTGTGTTAAAAATTTTTAAAAATTGTTGTATCTCCTACAGTACCTACTGCCAATATTTTAATGATTTTTATACAGTAGGCATATCTTATAAAAGTCATCCTATGGTAGAAATTGTATAAGAATCACTAGAACTACCCCATCTGAGGGTGGCGCTAACTTTAAACCCCTAAAATACTAGTTTTTGCTAATAAAAATATTAAATTAATTTTTTAATTTTATGGGGAATTTTAGAATAAACATTTTGTGTCTCTTACATTTTTCATCTAAAACCAACCGTTCCACAGTGGGACAAAAATGCATGATTTAGGTAGACAAAATTATCAGGTTTCCGAATTATGATTATTTTTACTTCAGAATGGTTTTAAAATCCGGGAAAGGTAAAAATAAGGTTCAAAAACAGTTTTGAGTTTTAACCATAAGAAAATCGACCTTTTATGGTAAAAAAGGACCCGCTCAATCCTTATAGAAATAGGTCTTTGGTGTATTTTTATAAAATTTTAGTATGTTGTAGATTATGACTGTCTGAACAAAAGTCTTCCTGAGCAGAAAACCCTCAAGTTAATATTTTTCATGCTAGAGAGGGCTCAAGTGCTGCAATTCACATTCTGGACTGTGGTTTGTTGAATTTCATGTGATTAGTTACATCAACAAAAATAAATTGCATTTTGAGATTTTTTTATCTCTTGGTATTTTTCTCTTTTTTTCTCTTTAAGGTATCTCTTAAAATCAAAACATTTGTCTCAATATACAGGGTGTTCGCGAGAAGTGGGCCACTATTGCTATATCCGTTAATACTAAAGATACGAGGTCGGTTAAATTGGTAAAGTAGTCTAGCTTTTTCCGCTGATTGCAATGGTCAACACAAAGAATTGAACCTCTAGTTTTCAAGATATTCACAAAAATAACTTCTTTTTAAATGGAACACCCTATATATTTTTATATATTTGAAAAAGACACTGCATTTAGAGTATAAAATGTCATATGAGTTTTGTCCTAAAATGAAAAATAAAGTACCGATTTCGTATCTTCAGTATTGAACGGATAAAGCAATAGTGGCTCACTTGGCATGAACGCCCGGTATTTTTGCTAATTTAGTATCTACATTTTACCAGGGATCTAAATTTGTACAAAAATAGAGGGTGTTCGTGCCAAGGGTCCACTATTGCTGTATCTGTTTAATGCTGAAGATACGAAATCGGTAATTTATTTTTCATTTTAGGAAAAAACTCATATGACATTTTATACTCCAAATTCAGTGTTCTCTTCGAATACATAATAGTATATTATAATACATGTGTATAAGAAAGACTTTATCGCATTAGCGACGAAAATTACAAGCACGAGCTTGCGAGTGCTTGTGAGGGCGCGTATGGGATAAAGTCTACTTATACACGAGTATTATACGCTATTTTTTATTATAATTGCAACTAAAACCTCTATAAAATAGAAAAAATCTGTATTTCAAATTTGAAAATTAAGCGTGCCGATTTTGAATATATTTGTTGCCACAGAGATGTTTTGTGTTTACATTGGAAAACAACAGTCACACAACAGTTAATATTATTGTTGTTACCTAGACGACTTTATAGAGCACTTGTACTATAAAGACGATTTCATGAACGCTTTTTAGTGTGAAATTGGCAGATTATAATGCAAGTATAATAAAAAAATATATAGGGTGTTCCATTTAAAAAAAAGTTATTTTTTAACGTAAATTTTAACAACTTCTAAATCTTTTTTGCTCTTTAAGTACAAGCATGATGAAATGTAACACCTTTATCATTTCTAATTTTTAATTCTGCATAATTTTTGTCTCTTTCATGTTTGCTCTAAAACAATTAGGGAAGCAGGAATTAATGAAATGTGATTTTACGTGCTATTGCCCTATGTATCGGTAGGTCATTCAACACCCGGTATATCATTTTTGGATTCTCTATAGAGTACTGATTTTAAAAACCTACCACACTTAAAAAGGGTTTGTGTTAATTTAATATGTTACTTGTTATTATTAATTTATTTTATGAGATTATGATTGAAAAATTTCAAAACAGCGTTGTAGAGCCAAAATACACGTCTTTAATTTTATTAATTTTGTTCAAAATTGCTTACATTTATTAGGCCAAATAAAAGGTGAAAATTTTTAAACGAATTGTGTCAAAATATGTTATTAACATGGCACTTTGAGAGTTCCGATCATTTCGATAGTAGAAATTTTCAGGACCTTATGATTTTACGAAATTCGAAATTACTAAAATCGATCATTTCTCTTTTAATTAAAATAAAAATTTGAAAATTAGTACATCTTTTAATATCATGAATATTTACTATTTGACCTTATTTTAGGTTAACAGAACGCTTCCGTTTTAACCGGAAATTAGAAAAATATCGAAGTTTTAAGGAACACCATGTATATTTTTAGTTAGTACCTATAGTTAGAAAGATCGTGAACTTACCTTTCTGTTAGATAATACTAACACTTTACACTTTTACTTCCGATTTAACCGGAAGTGGGAACAACTTTCTTAATTTAAACAGAATATCTTATATATTTTTCAATTATTTGAAAACTCGTAAATTTTGCTATATCCGGCCCCGACGATACCAAACACTTTATACTTTGCCTTTCGGTTTCTCTAAGGGCCAGGCTACGCTAGGCTAGGATAGGCCAACTAGACTTTATAATACTAGTCCTAAAACAAGTGGTGTTCGCGTAGTTAAGAATTGAAACGTACAAAATACCTTTTATCACGGGCTGGAGTTCTACTTTGATCCCAGGAACTCATTATAAAAGTTTATAGATTTCCTCAGGAAGCACCCTGTACGTATTGGGCATAAATTTGTTAATTTTTTGGAGTAAACACTCCAGGCTTCTTAAAACGTCCAGAATCGTTTTTAAAATTTTTGTCTTCGTTTTTACGAAAATTTTGAGTTAGTTTTGTGTCGTCTGTTACTGATAAATGTTACTTGCAACTCCTAGATGTCGCCTCTTTCAAAAGCCTCTCTTTTTTGAGTTCTTTTGATCACCCTGCTTAATTACTTTTTTTATTACCATTTTAAGCAAAATTCACCATTCGAGATAACACGTTACATTAAATTTTATTACACAATAAATTTAAAAATAAAAAAAAAAGTAACTGTCCCATCAATTTATTGTTGAAATAATTTTCATTTTGTTACACTTGAAAACTCATTAAAATGACATGTAGATTTTGTTCTTTTGATAGGAATGTCGGCCCTGGCCACTTCTAATACACAATATGACATGTAGACTATTTCTTGGTTGTTGTAATAAAAAGTTTTTAACGATTATAAAACATCTTGTGATGAATTTCAAACTCTTTTGTAGGATTGTAGGAATTTCAGGATCGGGATGTTCTTCAGTCAAATTAACGGAATTTGAAATTTATATTTTTACAAATAATTTTACTAGAAAATCAAAAGTATAAAAGTTATTAAAGAACAATAAGTAGGTACATCAGTATTTCAGTCGTGTCTTTTAATGTTGCAACTTTGTCGCAAAAACCGGCATCTTTACTTGATGGACAGCATATAAAATTAAAAACTTTCTTACTAACATGGCTTTATCTCTTTCTGTAATTTAAAAAACGAATTTGCTGAAAGAGATAAGATAATGCACGTTTGTTAATGTCGCATAAGACGACTTTTAGCGCCGGCTGGACGAAACAACGTTTACTTAAGAGAGCAGCAATTGTCAATATCGAACTGATCAATGACCGCGATCATTCACAAGCAATAAAGTTTGGCTTTAAGTATTAATGTAAACGTGTATGAAAAAGTAATTTCCAGATATTGAATTAATTTTCTGTGTGTGGTTACTTTCTTTGTATTGTCTTTTTACCTTCTTGGAAGTAATAACGCGTATAGATATAATTTTTCATGTTAGACCACCTACCGACCTATTCTTGCTTTGTTATAAGGAAAACGGTTATGATTAACCAATAAATTACGTATATGCACTTGGAATTTTTATATTTCTTAAACCATCTTAAATCTACTAAAAAGTTACCTTCACTTAACAGTTCATTGTTTGTACAAATAAAATAATACGTTTTTTGAATTCTTATATTGAATAGCTAAAAGTTACCACTATTTACTGGTTAAATTATTTTTTTGATTAAAATTAAATCTTTAAGAACTGTTTGTACACTCTAGTCTAGAAGTTAAAAATGTTTTAATTAATGTCGGTCATCTAACCTAGAGATCAATATTATAAAAGTTCTTCCACATTTCGGTTATCTGCAACCTACCAGACTTTTCTATTACCGATCTTTAGGTAAAATAAAATATAATATAACATATTAGGAAATCCGGAGATCTCCTTACACTCTTCACTAGTGATTTTACTGTTATTAATTAAAATTAAATACTAAAAGTTACTTGTGCATGCAAAATATAATTCTCAAAAGTGAAAGAAATGAAGAACTCGAAGAGTTCGAAAATTCAAAAGTTTGGCCTTTTTCACACATCTCGGGAAATATTAATCGAACAAAAAAATGTTATTTAGAGAAGAAAAGGTCTTATGACTTTTTTCGTAGGATGGATAGTTTTTGTAGAAAACGGAATAAAACTAGGCTCTGATTTTCTAAAAAATGTGTCATAATGGTTTGTTTTATGCAAATATATTGTATTGGTGCATTATGTAATAGACCCTCATGACTGATCATTATCTACTGAAAAATAAAACAAGATCTTTATCGAGTAACATTATGGTCTGTTATGGTTTTACAGGCTCATAAGTACTCTTATGTACTATAGGAGTATTTATTTTAAAATGCGTTTTTGAAGTATCATAATGACAGCGCAGGGTTGCCACATACCAACAAATCAAGCTAAAAAACATTGAATTTCAAACAAATTAAATTGTAATGTGACAACTCTGTACAGGAATGCCAAATTAAAATAGTCCTTAACTGCATTGTCTCTTCACATTTCTAACTAACTTTAGGTGTGCTCCGGTAAGTGTCAAAAACGCATTCTTAGATAAATAGTATTTATCTAAGAAAAGAAAAATTTATCTTTTTAAAAAAAAATTTTCAATACATAGGGGTATTTAGTATTGAAAATTTTTTTTTAACCCCTTTATTTTATTATTACCGATTTGCCATCTGTCACAATGCAATAACAATAAGCGAATTTTATAACAATTACAAACTCAACAAAACCTGTAGGTGTTTGTCCATAAACTTACACCTTTACATAACTATATCATAGATTGATTCCAATAGAGTCACAATGTTGCGGCTCTAGATCTTTATAGATCTTTAGTGCGTTCAAAGCTTGACTATGGATGTTTTATTTACGACTCGTACATCGTACATCGTATATACAAACATTGAACACGGTCCACCACTGTGGAATTCGATTAGCTACTGGAGCTTACAGAACCAGCCCTGTTCTAAGCCTATGTGCTGAATGTGGGGAAACGCCTTTGGCACTTAGACGTAAAATGCCTGCATTAACTTATGTAGCTGGTCTAAAAAGCAAACCGTTATCAACTCCATACTACACTGTAACTGAACCCAAACTACGATCAGTGTACGAAAGAAAACCTGTGCTCTGAAATTAATGTTGAGTTTCCTAAACCTGTAGAAATACGATTTAATTCAGTTCCACCTTGGAAACTTAGACGTGCTGATGTGTGTTGTGATCTGACTAAATATATATAAAGGGAGAAACCTGTTCTGCAGTGTTTAAAATAGCATTTTTGTCTTTGAGGGAATCCTTTGGTAACCATTGCTCAGTTTACACTGATGGATCGAAATCAGTTAACTCTGTGGGCTGTGCCGTCATAAAAGACGATACTGCACTCGAATATAAGTTTTTTAATCAATGTACTAGCGTATTTGTAGCCGAACTGTTTGCTATCTTAAAAGCTGTAGAACACATCCTGACTCTGTCTGACTCTTATTTTGTTATCTTCTCGGACTCTCTCTCATCACTTCAAGCATTAAATACCTTATACACCAACAATCCGTTAATCTGCATGATCCAGGATAAATTACATCTTGCGCGAAATAAAAATATAAATATTAAATTTTCATTTTGTTGGATCCCCAGTCACTTGGGTATTCCAGGAAACGAGAAAGCGGATTTAAGAGCAAAGACAGCAGCCGATACAGGCGAACTTACGCAATTTGTACTTGTGGACATCTTCCTGTCGTAGTCAAAGATGGGAAGATGTTGCTGTCTGTAGGCTGCGTATAGGGCATTGTTATATGACACACAGTTTTTTAATGAATAGCGAGGAACCTCCAATATGTGAAACATGTGACTCGCCTCTAACGGTACTGCACAGTGCACATTCTTCAAGAATGTAGGCAGTACCAAGACCACAAAGAAAGGCTGTGCATGGCGGCTACTCTCAGCGAGATTCTGAGAGACGATGTCAATGTTCTTGATATATTCATTACGTTTTTAAAAGACACAGGACTCCGTAATTATATACCGGGTGATTAGCACAAAATCTGGCCATAGGGCGACTTAACATTACGCATATTTCCAAAAATATATGAATTACCATGAAATATATTTCTTTAAATCACACACTGACAGTTCAAAAATTTTCAAATTACTTCCTATGACAACCTTACCATGACAATCGCCCTCATACGTCACATGACTAAAATACACCAATAACAAGTTTGCATTGTTTTATTTACTGCCAATGAAATCTTGATTTTGCAACAATTTCATGTTTCGACAATTTCCCTAGACTAATATTCGACAATTTCCCTAGACTAATATTTGACGACCGATTTTATTAAATAATTTAAAACTAACAACTATAGAACAATATAGTAATTTATTTTTCTATCAACGTTTATTAAAAAGAACTGTTTATTACCTATATAAAATGAATATTTGTACAATTTGTGAAATTTATAGTACAATTATTGTAAGTATTTGGAACATTGCCTTCAATAAGCGGCTTTTTATTTACATTATTAGAAACAGAAGAAGTAGAAACTACTTTGCTGTGGTGCTCTTCATCCAACTGCAAATAAGGCTTGATAGATGTACTACTGCTGTGCCCAGTCATCTTAATCAAAGTTTGTTCTTGAACACCAGCTTTACTTAAATGTGAAATTGTAGTAACTCTGTGCGAATGATTGGAAATTTTCATCTTCTTTGTATCGACACCTATAGCCTCAGCTGCGCTCTTTGTCCACTTTGATATAGTATTTTTTCCAATTGGAGAATTTATAAACCATAAAGAATTTGGATCAGCTTTTTTCCAATTATGATTAGCAGTTAAAAATAATCTATGAATTTGTATGTTTTGACCCCTTTTGGACAGCAATTTTCTCAGGATTCTAAAAAATAAATCGTAGTTATTCAAATTTTTAATTTTGACTTTATATTTTTATTTCTCACCTTACTGGACACACAGATTCATCCACTTTATTTAAAATTAGCCACTTCGAATCAGTAAGTTTTTTAGATCCCCCTTGTGCCGTTTTTGATATAACTGGATTGTATTCAATATTCAGTATGTGCACCTTTATTGTCATATTCATCTTTAAAAAAAGATACCAAACAATTTGTAGCTTCTCCTCCACGCCATGCTAATTCATGAGCCGCAAGATGAAAAATTTTTTTTTGTAAGCCATTTGGCGTATTTTCATCGTGTAATGTTATCATTTCATGTACTTCGGATTTTGAAAGCGCTGCGGAACTTACTTTTCTAAATTGAGGTAACAACTGTAATTTTCTTCTACGAGAATCACGGGCACTTCTTGCGTCTGCGAATGTAATATCTTGAAACGGATCAATTTTTATTTGAAACTTTTTGAAATATAATTCTTGAATTTGCTTTGCAACTGAGTTCCACATTTGTTTCACCACTAATTCTTTATAATCAATTCCATCAGTTTTTTTCATATTAAAACCCCAATCTTTTAAAATATCGTTGATTTTCTCAGAAACTAAGGGCTCAGTTTCAACGTCATATTTTCTCTCTTTACAAAACCTATCAAATTGTTTCCACACCGAATTTTTAGAGCGGACGGTGTTAATTGGCATGTTTTTTTTAATTTCGTCGTCAACGTCGTCAATATCTTTCAAAGATTTGTTGCCAAACCTCGAACACATTTTTAAGTATAAAATTGCGACTTTCTCTGACAAGTATAATCTGACAACTGATTTCGCATAAACAAAAATCAAGGCAAACTTAATAATTTAAATTTAAGTTTTTAAATTTAAAATCAGGCGATTCTCTTATCAAATATAACGCGTTTGCAGGATATCTCCAGACAATTTTCCTTGCTATCAATACGCGTGCTTGTTGACAGAGAAAATTGCCCGCGCGCTGCGCGCTTGGGCAATTTTCGAGGCAACAAGCACTTGTAAAAGATAGCGCGTAAAATTGTCGGATATATCCCGCTCCCTTGTTATATTGTACATATATGACAATTCATATATTTTTGGAAATATTCATAATGTTAAATTGCCCTATGGCCAGGTTTGGTGCTAATCACCCGGTATAGTGATATAGAAGAGGCTGTGATATTTAATTTTTTATTATTTTATCTGTTTTCATCTGTGATATAGAAAAGGCTGTGATATTTTATTTTATTTATTTATTTGTCTGTTTTTTTTTATTAACTTATTAAATTGTTCTTGTGAGCGGATAGAGCCTCTTTACAGCTCTATACTGTAATAAATGTTCAATTTGTGGTGCAAATAACCAAGATGTTGACGCGCCAAAATTTCTACCATTCTATTCTTCTATTCTGATTCCAACACTTTTGATATTGTATGCAATAAACTGATTGGTCTGTAGGTGTAGGAAACAGGAAGCGACGGGTGTTTTCCTGGTTTGGGAATCATTATTATTTGTGAAACTTTCCATAAAGATGGAAAATGATGAAGTCGTAGAACTGCATTAAACAAAATTGTAAGTAGTCTGAAAGCTTTACCAGGTAATTCTTTTATGATTTTATTTTATCTGTAATTAAGTCATAGCCCGTTGATTTTTTTATACTTAGGTCTTTACGAATTATTTCTGTTACCTCTTTGACTATAAAATGCCTGAAGGTTTCCTGTTCTTGTATGCCGGGAGGGTCTAAAAACTGTTTACATACGTGCTCGTTGTCGTTGGCCTCTTCAGGAAAGGGTTGAAAAACTTGTTGTAGGTGGTTAGCAAATATTTTAACCTTTTCTTTATCTTCTCTTGCCCAGTTTCCGTTTTCTAGTTTTAATGGAGTTTCGCTTGGAGTTGGTCGTTTTATTTTGTTCGTTGCTTTCCATAAGTTGTAATCAGTAGTGTTGGAAGCAGAAAGGTCTTGTAAGTACGTTTCGATCGCTTGATTCTTTTCCTCGCCTATAAGGTTTTTAAGTTCTTTAATGGCTTTGTTTAAGTTCGTTTTGTCTTGTGGGCATCTGCTTTCTTGCCACCGTTTTCTCAGTTTACGTTTTTCACTTATTTTGGTTAAAATAGCTCGCGAACAATTTTCTAATGCTAAAGTTTCTATATTATCGTTGGTGGGTGTAAATTGCCACGCAACTTCTTGAATGTGTGTGTTAAACTTGTCAACAGCTATTTCAAGTTCTTCTTTACTTTTCAAAGGAACGTTACACTTAATACTTTGTTCTAGGATATTTCTAAATAGGTTCCAGTTTGTTTTTTGGTTGTGTAAAGTTGTTGGCTTTGTTTTTCGTATCACAATTGAACTTAGTGTAGCAATTAGCGGAGAATGATCCTGATGTTAGGTCTAAACAAGATTCGATTTTTAGATAGTTCTCAGAAATTCCCTTTACCACACTAAAATCTATGACATCTGGCAATTTCCTTCTGTCTGTTGGTCAGTAGGTAGGGTGTCCTGTGGATAGTGGATTAAGACCATTTCCACCATTGATAGGTAGAGTTGGCAACCTTTCGGAGTTGGGATGTGCGATCTTGAACCCCACCATGGATGTTTAGCGTTATAATCGCCCCCTGCTATGAATCTACTGCCTAATGTTTTAAAAAAATCTGTATATTGTTGTTGCTTAATGGAATGTTTTGATGGACTATTAGCTGTGAAAGTGATCCGACCATGCCAATCCTCTCCGGTGACGCTGGCAGCTTGTAAATAATCTTTGTTAAACTTTTGGTTTTCGTAATGCTTGTGCGAGGTTTTGATTATGATCGCTGTACCTCCGTGAGCAGTTCCATCAGGATGTGGTGTAGAGTAAATATAGTATTTTGGTATTTTCAGTGAGGCAAGAAATATTTTCATATAACAGAAAAAAAAAAGTTTTAAGTAATTTTATTTAAAGAAGAAGATATTTAGAGAAGAACAAGTCTTATGACTTTTTTCGTAAGATGAATAGTTTTTATGTAAAACGAAGTGAAAATAGTAGGTGTGGAACTTAAATATTTGGAAATGGCATAAACGCTTCTTCGTTTGCATTTTGCTGTTTGCAAAATACATCAAAATCTATCAAATTTATCTTTGTTAACTTCTTTTACAATAAACATTAAAATAGTTCTTACCTGCACTGACCATAGATAACAATGGGTGCATTCACCGGACGTAACAGTTGTGGAGCAGCTACCAAATCGTTCGGTGACTTACTCCGATTTTGAAACGTGTATGGCCATTTTATCGAGTGCATTTTATTTGAGTTTTGTTGAACTATTTTAATACCTGCTTACTTAACAAAACTACCGTACGATAGCAGCTTTGGTGATGTAGCAGTTGGTAACTGTTCCACAACTGTTACGTCCGTTGAATGCGCCCAATCTTTATATACCTTCACCTTGACCAGTAAGGTGCATAATAACTGTAATAAGTTAATAAAGATATAGAAGTCAATTCTGTATTCCGAAAATAAACAATTACACTTCTTAACATAAAAATGAAACACTCTGCTCTCCATATTTGCTGTAACTTTATTACTTTTTTTTAAAGGAACTTATCACTCTTTACTTTGTTATTGAGTGATTAAAATTAAATCCTAAAAGTGCATAGGAACAAAATACCATTACCTAGTGAAATAAACAAAAGCAAAGAGCACTTAAATTAATTTTTATGTTTTGGTTTGGTTGTGTTTGGTGCTGGTGGTACATAATATGTACCACGGAAGACACTAAAGAAGACACGGTCTAATTGTATCAAGAAAATTAACATCAATCAAGCGTATTCCAAAGCAATTCAGTTATCAGAGAATAAAAGAAAGGATCTGAAAAGTCTGGTTGATAGTAACATAATTCCTAATTTTTATAAATACTTTTTTGATTCAGTATGCTCCTAATTATTTTGTGTTCAGACTTCAGAATATTGTATTTTTTTAGTATAAGACTTCATAATTTTATATTGTTTAAATTTAGTTTAATAAAAATGTTGACACAAGTGTTAAAAATGATAATTTTATTTTAGAGAAACAATGACATAACTTCAAATTTTCCTTTAAATTTTAACATAATATTTTTTTTGCTTATTACAGCTTCAAGTACTGTAAGAATGCTCCTACATGCCTTAACTTCATAAGCATCTATCAATTACTTTTCTCTCAATCAGAAATTGTAGTAAACCTTAAATAGTTTTTTGCGTCTCCTGAATAAATTAACTTTTTGCACTTACGTCGTTGTACTTCCGGAACAGCGATATATTGGACGGTATATTTCACCATAACCACTTATTGTAGCCATTTCTTGATTTAAATAAAGCAGTATAATCGTGTTTTTATACCGACCATGAGGTATTAAGGGTGGTAATTTAGTTTCATCCATAACTAAATTACATACAGTATAATTTATATCCTGTTAACATAATTCTTATTATTAATCATTTCTTTTATTTACATGACTTACTTTCTTGAAGTTGAAATCACCCATGTTACCACAAACATTTCTTTTATTCCTGCTGCATTTGATTTCAAACAATTATCCAAGCTAACTTGAAATCTCTTAGGAAAGGTCCGATATTCGTTGCTTAAAAATTTATACGATTGAGACACGAACTTAAAATTGATTATCAATAAAGTATAATTGGTTAATATTATGTTAACAATTACTTCCACGTTAGAGCCAACATTAATTTTCAAGTTGAATGATGCATTAACAGCAGTTCTTGTACGATTGTATTTGAAGGTGACAATTTTGACATATCTGAAGTATTGTGGATCAAAGCTATCCAATTCTACTCTGCGATCTTTTATTTTGTAGTCGTGTTGTATAAACTAATTCAAGGCAAATAAAAATTTGTTTTCATTTTCCTTTATGTTGTAGAAGCATATTAGGAGGCTAGTCCAACAGGATTAGGTCAGATATTAGACCTAACAAACTTAGGTCCGTGTTGAGATTTTTCCTCATATGTTAATTTGAACCTTTACTTTAATAATCTGATGAGTCCCAAGGTAGGCCTCCTCGTGTGTGTTAAAAAATAGGTTTAAAGAGGAAAAAAATGTTTGAGCATAAATATCTTGGAAAAGGTGCAACATTTCATTATAATAACGAATACATTACATTGATTCAAAAACAAAAATTCGTTTGCTGAATGAATCGAAATTCATAACATTGATGAATGTAGTAATTGATCTATGAAAACTGATTCATTTTTCCAATGAAAAATTTCATCACCCCTATGAAAAATTATTAATGAACACTCTTCATTAATATTACAAACTATATTTTTTTCAGTGTACTGGCCTTCGACAACTGGAAAATTCGTGTTAAATCACATAAACAAAATGCGTTTATTGTGACATCTACTAACTGCTCGGTGAAACGATACGACATCCGGTGAATAAACTTTGGAGGCTCAATGATTAGCCTTAACGATTTAGTTATAACTAAACAAATTTTACTTGATCACAATATTGCTGTTAAAGAAAAGCAATAGTAGAACTTTAAAAGACCATGTAACTTTTTAAATGGAAAAACGACTTTTGTCAAAGGTTATTTTAGGTTAGTTTCAGAAATGGCTAATCCTTTCAATCGATTTTCTTATTCCTCTTTTTTAACTACAAATAAGTAATATTTGGTTTTTGTACTTGTCTTAAAAGTCACCTGCTTTGCAATTATTGTTCTTTGTTATTCCGGAACAGCGATATATTAAAAAACTAGTTGTATTTTTTTACCTTAGAAAGTATATCTTCGCCAATAGAAAAGCAGATAAACATCAACCAGAAAATTACCAGAAAATAAAAATTCATTGTTGTAAAGTGTGAACCTTGCGTTTTATACTAGCAGGACCCGTGGGCTACGCCACACGCCTTTTAATTTAGCGGCTCCTTAGTTTCAAAACCCTTGGCAAAACCTATCAAATCTTAATTAGGTAGTATATATGAGCCCAACATACTCTACAATGTAACAATAAATCGATATTGTGAAATTTGTGGGCATACGAATGTATGATAATAATATGTAGAAGCAAAAAAAGGCCGCTATGATATCTATTAGGAAAAAGTTGGAAACAGGTGCTTCTTATCGTGCACCACCAATGACGGCACCTCCCCCGCTGTTTCATCAGAACCGTTACCTCAGGAAACCCTCTACAACCACCTGCTTAAATTTTAAGTAGCACCGCCGCCTTAGGGACCTCTATAACCCCCCGCTTTAATTTAAATTGGGAGGCATGTGCACCACTAATGTAAACATTGCCGCCACCAAGTTCACCAAAATCCTCGCTTCAGGGCACCCGCTTTATTTTAAGTGGGAGGCACATCCACCACCAACGACAGCACTTCCGCCACCGGAATCACCAGAATACTCTCAGGGCACCCTACAACCACCCGCTTTTGTTGAATTTGAGAAATACGTGCACACCACTAACGCCAGCACCACCGTCACCGATATCACCAGAACGCCGCTCCAAGGACCCCTACAACCACCCGCTTTAATTTTAGTTGAGAGGCACATGCACCACTGACGTCAGCATCGCCGCTACCTAGTACACCAGAACTGCCGCCTCAGGGCACCCTTCAACCACCCGCTTTAATTTCAATTGTGAAGCACGTGCACCACTAACGTCAGCACCGCCGCCACCGATATCACCAGAATCACCGTCTCAGGAACCCCTACAACCAACCACTTTAATTTCAATTGACACGTGCATCACTAAAGTCAGCATCACCGCCACCGAGTACACCAGAACCGCCGTCTTAGAGACCCCTACAACCACCCGCTTTAATTTTAGTTGAGAGGCACATGCACCACTAACGTCAGCATCGCCGCTACCACCGAGTACACTAGAACTGCCGCCTCAGGGCACCCTTCAACCACCCGCTTTAATTTCAATTGGCAAGCACACGCACCGTTAATGACAGTACCGCCGTCTCAGGGAACCCTATAACCGCCCGCTTTAATTTCATTTGGAAGACACGTGTACCACTAACGACAGCACCCCCCCCGTATTACCAACACCGCCTCCTCCGTGGCCTCCAACAACCACCCGCTTTTATTTCAAATGTGAGGCAGTACATTTCTTGGCAAATTTGTTAGAGTAGATTTTTAAAAGTAAAATTTGAAATATTAATTTTTATGTGTCAATAAATTATAGAATTTAACTAACTTGAAACCATAAAGGAACGCATTCTAAATTGATTTATAGTTCATGGTACATTTCTGTATAACGTAGTTTTAAATTTTAGTTTTTGGGGTTCTTTGACATTTTTGCCAATTTCTAAGCCCCCAGTTTACATATCATAATCACACCTACCCTATGTTACCCACAGAAGTACGGTCTACATGTGAAAAAAAGAATTATTAAAATTGGTTCAGTGGTTCGCGAGATCTTAAGTAACGTACATACATATCCACAAACTTCTTCTATACTAATATATAAAGTAAGATGTTTGTATGTATGTGCGTTACTTAAGATCTCGCGAACCACCGAACCAATTTTAATAATTTTTTCTTTCACATATAGACCGTACTTGTGGGAGTAACATAGGCTAGGTATGATTACGATATGTCAACTGGGGCCTTAGAAATTGGCAAAAATGTGAAAAAACTCCCAAAAACTAAAATTTAAAACTACGTTATACAGAAATGTACCATGAACTATAAATCAATTTTGAATGCGTTCCTTTATGGTTTCAAGTTAGTTAAATTCTATAATTTATTGACACTTAAAAATTAATATTTCAAATTTTACTTTTAAAAATCTACTCTAACAAATTCGCCAAGAAATGTACTGCCTCACATTTGAAATAAAAGCGGGTAGTTGTTGGGGGCCACGGAGGAGGCGGTGTTGGTAATACGGGGGGGGGTGCTGTCGTTAGTGGTACACGTGTCTTCCAAATGAAATTAAGGCGGGTGGTTATAGGGTTCCCTGAGACGGCGGTACTGTCATTAACGGTGCGTGTGGTTGCCAATTGAAATTAAAGCGGGTGGTTGAAGGGTGCCCTAAGGCGGCAGTTCTGGTGTACTCGGTGGCGGTGATGCTGACTTTAGTGATGCACGTGCCAATTGAAATTAAAGTGGTTCGTTGTAGGCGTTCCTGAGGCGGTGATTCTGGTGATATCGGTGGCGGCGATGCTGACGTTAGTGGTGCACGTGCTTCACAATTGAAATTAAAGCGGGGGGTTATAGAGGTCCCTAAGGCGGCGGTGCTACTTAAAATTAAAGCAGGTGGTTGTAGTTGTAGAGGGTTTCCTGAAGTAACGGTTCTGATGAAACCGTGGTGGAGGTGCCGTCATTGGTGGTGCACGATAAAAAGCACCTGCTTCCAACTTTTTCCTAATAGACATCATAGCGGCCTTTTTTTGCTTCTACATATTATTATCATACATTCGTATGCCCACAAATTTCACAATATCGATTTATTGTTACATTGTAGAGTATGTTGGGCTCATATATACCTAATTAAGATTTGATAGGTTTTGCCTAGGGTTTTGCAAACTAAGGAGCCGCTAAATTAAAAGGCGTGTGGCGTAGCCCACGGGTCCTGCTAGTACTTTATATATTAGTATAGATGATGATGTGTGCTTAAGTTAGAGCTCTCGCAATATCTCTGCGACTATGGGCGCCTACTTCAAGCAACCGCTTAACCACGTTTTATATCTACTTCGGACACATGATCGATCTAAAAATATTAAACTGCTTTTAAGTTTGCATGATCTTTATCGTGTATCATTTTTAGCACAATATTTCGTTTGAGACCGGCATAAAACGTGGTTAAATGCTAGCTTGAAGTAGGCGGTCATAGTCGCGGAGATATTGCGAGAGCTCTAACTATACTTCGACGTTTCCAATACTAAACGTTTTCAGTAAAAATATCATTTTAGTTTTATATAAACTAGCACCAAAGTGCGCGCTTACGCGCGCTCTGACTACTGTGTAATATCAACAATATGTTTTTGCTTTTCATTTAAATTTGCGTAATATTTTGATGCATCTTCGATCGTTTCCGCTTCATATAAAACATGATCCTTAGTTTCAATCTCACTTATTTGATGCATAGTAGGAAACATCGTAAGATCAAAACCTTCAGCACCGAGAAGCAAGTTAATGTCAGCGTAACCTTTGTTTTGTCCTCTAATTTCGCCAAAATGTCTGACATAATCTTCTGACAATGGTTTTTTAAATTCATCCCATAGTTCTTCAGGATGAGTTGGCTGACAATGCATCAGAATTCGAACGAATAAACATCTGAACTGTTTCGGCATCATCCAAACTTCAGCTTCGTGCATAGCTCTCTTCCATTCATGATCATTTTCAATCAGTCGGTCCTAATTTAAGACATGTTGCTATGTAAGATTCTTGAACTTCTCCGTTTACTGTTCTTAAATCTTCAAAACTCTTTGCTCCTTTGATGTGAATTAATAATAAACGTAAATGAAATAATTCAGTTTGACTGGGACTTACAGAATACATTCGTCCAATAATGTTGAACTGTTTCTGACGTCTTTGCCAATGATACCCGTAGGTATTAGTATGATTATTGTTTTTTTTAAACACATAGTGGGTTGGTATGTCACCATACACGTACTGTGTAGCTTCATGGTCTCTTACATTTAGTGCAAAATAATCTAGAAGCATTGTTTGTTTTTCTAATGCATTTCTGATTTCACTTTCATCACAATCATCACTAACAATAACATTTTGTTGATTTGGTAAATGCACTGGTAATCTGGTAATGGAGTGGCTTTTATCTTGTAAAGGTTTATTTAATATTCTCCAAGCAGCTTCTACCGGACCAACGTATCATGTTTCGATAAAACTACCAAGTTCATCGTGTTCAATAGTTTCATTAGTTGATTCGCTAATGGTTATTCCTGCAGCGTCGTGCCCTTTGTAAATGTACTTATACAAATATTTGACAGACTTAATGCTAGAAACCACTTCAACATTAATATGACAATTAAACACTTTTAGAAGATGTGGATTGTAAGGCACAACCTATTTATTGTCACAAACATAACCATCAGAACGCTTATAAAAAAGTCCAGTATTTCTACGTCGCTAATTTGGATATCTTTGTTCATCCAGAGTTGTTACTTCATTATATGTTTTAGGAAAATTCTTTGAACATACTTTCTGTTCTGTTAAACACCAATTTCCACATGGACCGTGAACCATGTTTCTTAAAACAATAGCATGTAGTATAGAATCTATTTCCGGGTTTGGTATTTCTGCAGATATGTATCGATCAACTACTTCTGAAGTAGTTTTGTGAGACTGTTTTAAAGTTAATAACATGTGTGCGCATGCGGTAAACCCCGTTTTTGAAATTCAATCACATAAACATACGCTTGTACTTTGCCAAAAAAGTTTTTTTTACTATCAAATCAATGAGAAATTTTTTTTTTGAGATTAAATACTCGAGTTACCAGATCAGGTCGATCTGAAGCAGTTTGGCCTTCCATTGAGTTTTCAGAAATCTCTTTCCATTTGGGGTTACAAGTGATTGTAATAAATAAATCTGGTTTACCGAATTTTCTTACAATTGCCATAGCATCTTGGTAATTTTGTAACATATTTCGCGGCGAACCTTGAAATGATGATGGTAAAATTACAATTTTTGAATTTTTTCAATACTTTGATGATTCTTTTGTGCTCTTAATTCTAGATGATCAATTAACCCTTGATAAGATTCCGCACGTAATTTCTTTTGATTATTTCTACAAAAAGTTAACCTATCTTTTTCAATTTTGACGTAACTATCGACTATCCATTGTTGAAACAATCGCCGTTCGCCGTCCCATCAAAAAAACATTTGTGTCTTCGCGAATAGCCATTCTGTACTTAATATAACATGCTCGAGTAATTCGTTTGTTTTTTGTAGTACAACGCAAATCTCTGTGCCATCCAAGAGTGTCGTATGGATAAAATAGAGGATAAATCCAAGGTTCTACGTTACCATCCATTGTACTAACAAACTGCAATGATTTATCACTTTTGTTTGGAATTGTTACGTACGATTCTGGAATATCTCCATCAGCAGTTGTGGAAAATACTGCGGCAACTTCATTTACTCTTTGAAAGTTATAACGATTTCGGTCCATTCCAGGTTTCATTGTAAATAAAAGGTGCAATTCAGGGTCTTCATTTGCATTATTTGAATTAGTGAGACGTTGATTAGCCAATTCTTCGCTCATCATTTGATAAGATTGTGCAAATAAATTATGTTCACGCATCAAATCTTCAATTATGTTCATAACTTCTTTGTCACATTCAGTATTATGATTTAAACGAAATTCTACTGATTCTTGGGAATCTACAATAAAAAGTTGACCATAGGTTGGCATCTCATCACATGATGGATAAAGTGCTGTATTAATTTGATAATATATTTGACCCTGTATTTTAAAACAAAACGGACCTTTCCGTGTATTATTAAAAGTCATCAAGTTTGCATTAAACGATGCAAAAGAAAATGAGTTATTATAACTTCGAATATGTTCAAAAAATTGTTTCGATTTTGGATGTGAACCTTTAAATAATGATTTTAAAACAGGGGGGAAAACAGGTAAAGCTTGCAAACATACTTCGCCGTGATTACAACAATCATTAAATGAATTGTTTTTATTTAAAACTTTTTCAGATACAAAATGTTTTGCACCGCTAGCGTATGCAAGCAATAGTCATTGCACCAATATAATTTTCGTTCACGTGAATTCTCTCATTCTCATGATTAAACACGTAATTTGCTTTTCTATTTCGAGCGATTTCTCGATATCGGCGTTGATAGTTCTTAGCGTTTTCCCGTGAGCGTTTTATCAGCTGCTCTTTTTCATCTGCAGTTCGCTGAATTTTTCTGCGAGGCATGATAAACAATATTTATAATGTGATTAACAAAGAAATTTAACTTCAATAACTTTAGGTAAAATTTTTACAAAAATATTCACTAATTCTAAAAGCAATCCCTAATAATAAGCTACGAATTTAACGTAAGCGTTATGGGGTTATTTAAATTTAAAAAAGTTTCCAGTAGGGTCGAAGTTATTTTTCTTAACAATTTGACTTGGTTTTCACTTTCTGGTAATTTAATTGTACTCTTATTTTGTCAATATAAACAAAATGAAACTAATCTCGCCTGTACTCTAATTTTTGGCTGTATTTCTACTTGTTTTTATCTTTCTAGGTCGTACTCTTATTGTAGTATAAAGTCGAAAATAAATTTAACTTCAAAAATTTGTTTACGTTAAAATACCTAAAACAATCATTTTTTCAAACTGCCAGTAAGGTCGAAGTTTTTTTCATACAAACGAAGTATCCTTTTACGTTAAAAGACGTAAAACAATCATTTTTTCAAACTGCCAGTAAGGTCGAAGTTTTTTTCATACAAACGAAGTATCCATTTTCACTCTCCAGAAGTTGAAAAATAGGCAAAGGTTCAACTTAGAGACTGGTGGTTTTAGAATTTAAAAATATTTCTCACTACTTGCTGATTTTATTACTTAAATATGATCTATTTTTTCCTGATTTTATTACTTAAATATGATCTATTTTTTCCTATCATTTTGCTATTTTGCAAGCATTTTCTCGCAACATAATGTCCAAAAGTTTTAAATTAAAAAAGCATCAGTTTCGAAGTTCAACTTTTGCCTATTTTTTTTTTAATTTTGACAATAGAGCCACAGGTTTTGGGAAAGTTCAATTCAGAATGTTTTTTCTTTGTTTTTTATCAATAAGTTGCAATGGGATCAGTTACATCTAAAAATAGCTCCCAGCAATGTCAAAGTTACTTTTCTTAACGATTTTATAAAAAGAAATAATTTAGATTCAATATTTTTTATGGTAGAATAAGGAGGCAGTTAAATTTAAAAAAAATTATAGTGAGAAAAAATTTAAGTTCAATTAAATGTAAAATAAATTGAAAAAAATTATAGTAAAAAAAAATAATTTTTTTAACATTAAATTAAAATATAAAAATTGAACTAAAATAATTTTTTAACGTTAAAATATCGAGTCAGTTAATTAAATCTAAAAATAACTCCCAAACATACTAACTCATAACTCTTAAGACGACTAAAGAAAGCGAAGGCGGGATTTAAAAAACCTTCTACGGCGCATTCTCCAAAACTATTGTACATTTTATAAGTGGATATAATGTATTCGTGCATCATGTAATAGACTCTCATGATTGATCATTATGATCATCATCTATTGAAATAAGATCTTTATGGAGTAACATTATGGTCTATTATTTACAGGCTTATAAGTACTTCTTGTTTTTATTAAAATTATTAGCTTAATGTTATTATTATATTTTTAAATTTTGAGAAATTTAAAATTTTTTAATTCAAAATGGCGGCCAATGGAACGTTTGTTCCATTTTGTGGGTTTCCTCTATAACTTGACCGGTAATTATTATTATAAAAATTTCAAAACGGCGTTGTACAGCCAAAATATAGGGATTTCGTCCTACACAAGTCGATTTTCAAAATTGCCTAGCTGTAAGGGTTCAAAGTGCGTCAAACACTTTATATTTTGTTAATATACCTAAAAATTCTGATTACACGCAGAAGTCCTAGGTTCGATGTCTGACGGAAGCAATTTAAAAAAAAATTATTAATTTATTAAATTTTTTTCTAATACCTATCATGTAATTTATTGTAACATAAAAATAAATTTAATAATAATGTCACGATCGGGGAATCATGACCTCTGGAATCCTTCCAGAGTTGTACCGGGATAAATAACAAAAACCACAATGCTGAAATAAAGTTAATTTATTTAACCCGGGATCGCTATCGCCGTTAGCAAAACGCTAACATTTTTAAATTTTTTTAAATATATTCGGTGTCTTTAAAGCGGGAAATTTAACCTTCTAGATATGCTATCTGCATGATATTGTGGTCTTAATGGAATGCCGGATGTGGAGGTGGGTGGGCGGTGAACGGCCTCCCAGGCGTTTCTTTGCAGTAAGGTGACAATGTTAGCAAAAAGCTAACAGTGATAGTGATCCCGTTATGGTTTTAGTCGAATGAACAATTTATTTTTTTATAATTGAAATCTTATGTGCTATTTTAATTTAATTAAATTAATTATTTTAGTAAAGTTTAAAATCAAATTTAAATAAAAGTGTTGACTGTGGGGTGTTTTTAACCCCTAATATTAGTTTACATAAGTGGACTGTATTTTTTTTTAACCCGGGATCCCCCTTTTAACTCCGGGGTTCCCTCAGTGGTATGATCTTCTTAGAACATACCAAGTTTGAAAACGGGTAGACGGTAAACAGCCCTAAATGAGCATTTTAGTTGAAAAAGTTACAATTTACTTGTTAATGGGTGACGACATAAGGACTACTTTCGCGTAATTTTAATACTAATAGTAATATTTTTTTTATTCAAATTAAAATAAATATCAGTTTCAATGCTTTAATTGTTTAGATATTTTTTTGTATGTAAAATACTTACTAATTAAGTATAAAAAAATTAATTTCGTCAGCAAAAATTGTAATAAAATACATGTAAGCATTTCGCTCGCAACGATAGTGATCACGTAAATAATTTAACGATAGTGATCCCGGGTTAAAATACTCTCTTACCCAAATATTAGCATTATAATCCAATTACAACACATGATCATTATAATAATTACTTAACTATTACAATGCCCAAAACCGACAAACATTTCGCGTTTCCGAATTATATACTGCAAGTAAGACTACTTACTGACTCCTTTGGGGTCTTTTATTAACTTGGCACACGCGCCAACTAAAATTGCTAAAACTGACAATTTATGCTTTATCTCACATTCTTCAATACAATGACAACAGTCACGTATATTGAAATATTTTTTGTACATTAAATTCTTATACTGCTTTACTTAATAATTGCATTAAATAATTTTCGTAATAAATCTACGCGTGACAATAAAAACAACGGATGTAGGCATACGAGGAACTGTTTTCAAGCCTAACTTTAATACCCAAACGTGTCTTTAGTGCACTTTTAAAGTTTTTTTATACTTTATTTATTGATAACGATAAGATATAAGATTGAATGAAATTTTAATTTAAAAAAAACATAAAACATTCCAAGATTAGACGGACGCAAAAATTTCTCGTATGGCCACATAGCTTCTTGGTTTGCATTTTGCAATTTGCAAAATTTTTATTAAAGAGAAGATACTCACCTTATATTCCTTATATATACTGGTTTGTTTGACTTATACTCATCAGAATCGCTTCCATTTTCGTCAAAAATGAATTTAAAATTTGACATTTCATAGCGGGGTTAGATAAAATAGTATATTAAAAAGCAAGTATCATTAGGCATCTTCTTAACGTATGAGTCCAAAGTTTAGAAAACAAGCGCGCAGCGCGCGTTTTCTAAAAGGACGAATGCGTTAAGGGCCTAATGAAACGTGTTTTTTATACTATTTTTTCTATTTCGCTGCATTATTTTATAAAAATGGTATTAAAATTACGTCAAAACATAGTTTTTGGGATTTTGATGCTTAAATTTATTTATGTTGGCAGTACTTATTCCAAAGTTTGACGTTCGTGTTTGAAAGTGAGTTTAATCTGTCCAATGAAATTAATTTTATAACTGTCAAATATAATTCATCTGTCAACATGCAGTGCCGCACATTGAAAAAAATTCCCTAGAAACAGTGCTGTTATAGACTCTATAAGCGTACTATTATGACGTCAAAACAGTATTCTTATAGGCTTCTTAACGTACCGAAATAGAAAAAATTTTTTTCAATATTTTTATTATTTGTTAATAACATGTAATTTATATTAACATAAAAATAAATTTAATACCTTCTAAAAACACCGGATACGAGGAACTGTTTTCATGCGTAACTTCAGTACCCAAACGTATCTTTAGTACACTTTTCCAAGATTTTTTCATGTACGAGGGGCGATTTTTAAGTTCGCGGAATGAGACAGAAGGAGGCGGCCATTTTTATTTCTTTTTTGTAATTAATGTCTTTTTTTATTTACAAGCATACACCAAAAATTGTATGCAATTATATCAAGTAGTTTAGTCTCAATCAACAAAATGATAATTTTGAATTTTCCGCGAACAAATCTCCCCTCGTACCTATTTTATTCATAAGATATTAAATGAATTTTTAATAAAAAAAATACAAAATTAAAAGATTTGACGGACAGAAAAATTCCTCGTATGGCCGCACCCGTTGTTTTCATTTTATTGTCAACATTTTGGCTTCGTTCTGGCATCAAGCACTTCCACGCACCTATACAGTCTGACAATATTATTTTTATTCCAACAAAAATTTAAATAGTCAACCCATATAATTTGTCTTCTGTGTATACTATGAGGAAAAGATGCACCATTGTCTTACATTTTTAACCACCCATTTTTATCACCTTTCACTCACAGAAAGCCGTTTGTTTTATGGATCTTTATGTAAGATACATAACGTAACATTAATCCATATTTTAACCGGTATAAAATGAGGGGTAAAAAAATTGACTAGCTCCTGCTCCTATAAACGTTTTTTTATTTATAAATAAGTAGTATTTGTTTTTTTACTGGTCACTAAAAATCGCCTGATTAACAATTATTGTTGTTCTTTGTTGTTCCGGAACAGCGAATATATTAGCATGTGATCGAATCAAAAATTGCTCGCCTAAAGACAAGAATACACAAAACTACTATATTTAAGTAAAGTAGGGCCTTGTTTAGGTTTTCCTCGATTAACGTTGCTTCGATAATAACGCGCTAGATAAAACTGCTCAAATTTGTTAGAATAACCAGAATAACTAAAGCACTGCTATAAATTATTAAAAAGTCAGAAAATTTAAAAGAGGCATATATTTGAAGGTTTTCTTAAAAACCGTATCAATATTTCTCAATTCCCCCCTAGACTGGACAAAACCTCGTATTAAAAATTTATCAATTTATCGAGTTCCACTACTGTTACATTCTGAGTACGCCAAAAGTTCACCTTCATCTCGAAGCTTTTACTCATCTTTTATTTCTATCCTTTCCAGTACGGTACTAATAATTAATAAATTAATACGGATATAGAAATAAATTTTGTCTTCCGAAAATAAACTATTATATTACACTCCTTACTATAAAAATGAAACACTCTGTCCTTTATAATTGCTGCAACTTTATTACTTATTTTTAGAGCAACTAAGTTTAACACTCTTTGGTTACTTTGTTATTGGTGATTAAAATTAAACCCTAAAAGTGCATAAAAACAATATACCATTACCTAATGAAATAAACAAAGAGCATTTAAATTAATTTTAACGTTTTGGTTTGGTTGTGTTTGGTGGTACATATATTGGACGGTATACTTCACCATAACTACTTAATGTAGCACCTTCTTGATTTAAATAAAGCAATGTAACCGTAACTTTATAGCGACCAACAGGTATTAAGGGTGGAAATTTATTTTCATCAATAACAAAATTACATATAGTATAATTTATATCCTGTTAAGAATAATTCTCATTATTAATCATTTCTTTTAATCTCATGACTTACTTTCTTGAAGTTTCCATCACCAATGTTTCCACATTTTAACATATATTTTATTCCTCCTGTATTTGCTTGAAAACATTTATGCAAACCAACTTGATATCTTATAGGAAAGTGCCGATATTCATTGCTTAAAAATTTGTACACTTGCGTAACCACCTTAAAATTGATTTATCAATAAAGTGTCATTGATTAATATTATATGTTAAAAATTACTTCCACCTTATGACCAACATCAACTTTCAAGTTGAATGATGCATTAACAGCAGCTACTGTACGATTGTATTTGAAGGTGACAACTTTCGCATGTCTGAAGAATTGTGGATCAAAACTATCTAGTTCTGATCTGAAATCTTTTATTTTGTAGTCGTGTTGTATAAACTAATTTAAAACAAATAAAAAATTAGTTTTCATTTTGCTTATCGGTTGTAGAAGCGTATTAACCTCACCCTGTATAATATTTGTGTATTACATATACACATAATAAATGTGTATATGTAAATGATTGAATTTGCCATATTTTTTGACTTTTGAAAAATTTTTTAAATTTTAAAATTCTGATGAAGCTTGCATAAAAAGTGAAACATTAAAAGAGAAATAAATAATTCCTTAATTTGGCTTAGGTTTGCAATTGTTGTTCTTTGTTATTTCGGAACAGAGATATATTGATTATGAGCATGTGAACGGATCAAAATTTGTTCGACATAAGACAAGAATGCACAAAACTTGTATTTTATTTTTACCTTAGAAAGTATATCTTCGCCAATAGAAAAGCACATAAACATCAACTCGAAAATTAACAGAATATAAAAATTCATTTTTGTTAAGAAGTGTGGAACTTGCGTTCGTCTATGTTAATTTGCGATTGACTTCTAACTACTTCGGCTTTTGCAATATTTAACGTTTTCAGGGAAAATGTCATTTTCTAATATTGCATTTTCACACATTTTCTGTTTCATAAAAAATATATTTTAATGGTTTTATGTAAATATATTGTATTTGTGCATTATGTAATAGACTCTCATGATGACTGGATCATTATCTTTTGAAATAATAAACAAGATCTTTATCGAGTGACATTATGGTCTGTTATGGTTTTACATGCTCATAAGTACTCTTGTACTATATTGGACCCGATGCATCCGGCCACCTCAGTTGAAAACGAATGAGCTGTATCTAATGTTGTAATTTGTATAACACTTACTTTAGTTACTACTAAAAAACCCGGTGCATGGTATTTTTGAAAGTATATTTTTTTTAAATCTCAAATAGTAATATTATATTATTAGGATTAAAAGTGGAACTTTGTTTGGCAAGCAATTTTTGCATTTGCAAGGCGAAGCTTAGCCGAGCGAATGCAAAAATTAGCGTGCCAAACAAAGATTTAAATTTAACACTTTTAAATAAAATATAAATTGTTTATCAAATTGTTTTACTTAACCGTAAAGTATGACTCTAACCGATGACGAAGATGCACACTAGATAAATTCTTGCATCAGTATCTTAGCGTGGGTGATTACTGGACACAATCTTGCTCTGTCTCAGTAACAAATGAAAATGAAAAGATGGCGATCATAACGTTGACAATATATACAAAATATAATAATAATATAATATAATATAGTCTTTATTAGCAACAGCTATTACAAAAAACTATTTAACATTTTATAATTCAAAAATTTTTTTTTATAAGTTCACATAAATGTTTCTTAAAAGCTTTTAGACAGGTGGACATTTTTACAGAATTTGGTAGTTCATTATAGCAAATTAGACCTTTAGAGAATAGACTTCCATAAGTTTGAGCCCTCGCACAAGTAGCGATGTGGAAGTCATTCTACCTTCTTGTACAATGATCATGAACACTGAACAGCATTCGACTTCTTAACATTATCAAGTAAATACTGTGTCACCAAACCATTACTAACTATATAAATGAAGATCATGGTTCTATAAACAATCCGTTGCCTGACAGGCATGAAACCCAAAATATCCATCATAAAATGGATAGGGGACATCTTATTACAACACAGTATACTTCTCATGGCCCGATTCTGGACCTTCTGTAGTTCCAGATTCTGTCCACTACCAGCATTAAAAAAACAATTGTACAAAAATCAAGGTGTGGCGCCACAATTGATTTATATAACAAGATTCTAACGTACGAACTAAGTGTCACCAATCCTATTTAAAAAATAAATCTTTTTTGACATTTTCCCTTTAATATAATCAAAGCGACTTTTGAAATTCAGATGTTTATCAATAATAATTCCCAGATATTTCATTTGCTCAACGTTTTGTAACTTATTGTTATTGACGTTAACACGAAAAATTATTTAAACTATTTAAAGAGCCTAATACATATTTCGATCCCAAAATCATAAACTTACTCTTATTATTTATATATACAACAAGAAAACTTGTATCGCATACAAAATTGAAGCTAACTTCCAAAATTTAATCTTCTAAAGACAATCCCAATCAATGGAGAAAAAAAACGACTAACTTCACTCACAATCAGTTTCCTTTTTAAATATAACTTAGAAAATTTCAAATAAGCAGTTGACAACTGTACGACTTTTAATTTTTATGCCTCAAAAATGGCGCCTTATCAACAAAGGTATGTGAAGGGGAAGAAAAATTATAGTATTAAGTTTAACAATAATAAAGGTACAATAAACAAACTACGGAGGGTGTGACAAGTAATAAAATTAGAAAATAAGTAGAAAAATACCCACAAGCAAAATAAAAACGTTACAAAGCTGTCCCGAAGTACCCGGGATCTCCCTAAGGATCTCCCTTAGACACTCACTATTACAAAAATTAGACACTCTGCTTTTTAAATTAAATTCTAACAGTGCATAAGAACAACATAGCAAAATACCATTACCTAGTAAAATAAACAAAGAGCATTTAAATTAATATTTACGTTTTGTTTTTGTTGTGGTTGATGGTACATATATTGGACGGTATACTTCACCATAACTACTTATTGTAGCACCTTCTTGATTTAAATAAAGCAATGTAACCGAGACCTTATACCGACCAATAGGCATTAACGGAGGAAATTTAGTTTCATCAATAACATAATTACATATAGTAGTATAATTTATATCCTGTTAAGAATAATTCTTATTATTAATAATTTATTTTAATCACTTGACTTACTTTCTTGAAGTTTACATCACCAGCGTTTCCACATTTAGATATTTCTTTTATTCCTGCTGCATTTGCTTGATAATATTTATCCAAACTAACTTGATATCTTATAGGAAAAGTTCGATATTCATTACTTAAAAACTTAAACACTTGCGTAACCACCTTAAAATTGATTTATCAATAAAGTACAATATTAGTATGTTAAAAATTACTTCCACCTTACGCCCAACACCAATTTTTAAGTTGAATGTAAAATTTACAGCAGCTACACTACGATTGTATTTGAAGGTGACAATTTTCATATATCTGAAGAATTGTGGATCAAAGCTATCTAATTCTACTCTGTAATCTGTTATTCGGTAGGTAGTCGTGTCGTATAAACTAATTTAAAACCAATAATAAATTAGTTTTGATTTTGCTTATCGGTTCTAGAAGCGTATTAGGAAACAGGAACGTTGATTGCAAAAATTATTTTGAAATTTTGGAATACTTAAGTTATTGCTCAAGGTATTATATATTGGGGTTATTCAAATTCGACCGACACAATGGGGATCTCGCTTATTTGGGGAAAAGTTGCAGAATTTTAGACCGACTAAAAATCTGAAAAGAAAAGTGCCCCAGCTGCTTCTGTTTTTGAACTACATTGACAAAGAAACAAAAAATAGACTTTTAGTTTTTTGACTTTATTTTCCTTATTATCAGAATTTTGAAAATCTTAGAGAACTTCTCTACAGCCATTTTGTATTCTATATCCGATTCCGAAATCACATTTGATATAAAACGCGTCGGGTTTCTGGAACCATCGTCAACTTTAGTTTTTTAAATAGGCGCAATCTTTTGTTTTAGCGCCATTTTGTACAACCTTTTTTGCTGATTTCAAAAATTAAATTTAATTTCAAAGTCATCAAAAACATAATTTTTAAATTTTTTTTTCCATTTTTGAAAAAATCTCAAAAATTCGATCACTGAGTCGACGGCACGGCATCGGCATTTCAAAATGGGTTCAAAAACGTCACAGTTATTCAAAAATTAAAATTGAAATCTTTACATTTGTACGCTCGCCGTACATGCGAATGTTTAAGACAAAAATGCACAAAACTAGTTGTATTTTTTTACCTTAGAAAGTAAATCTTCGCCAATAGAAAAGCACATAAACATCAACCCGAAAATTAAAAGAAAATAAAAATTCATTTTTGTAAAGAGTGAACTTTGCGCTTGTCTATGATGATCTGCGCCTGACTTATATAACTACTTCGACTTTTGCAATAATTAACGTTTTTAGGGAAAATGTCATTTTAATTTTATGTAAATATACTGTATTGGTGTATCATGTAATCGACTCTAACGACTGATTATTATGTTTTGAAATAAAAAATAAGATCTTTATCGAGTAACATTATAGTCTATTATTTACAGGCTTATAAGTACTACTATTATGTACAGTCAGCCTCACAATTAATGGCCACCTTAGCTATACGTTTAGCACGAATTGAGGATGAAACCATTTGGTATAACACCCCTACTTAAATGGATGGGTAACTTTATTAAGCCAACAAGTACTAAATCAACAACTTCCCCTTCTATCCTTCTGTCGTTGTTGGCTATACGTCAGGGTGGCCAATAATTGTGATACTAACTGTACTATACTGGTCCGGTCGTTTGTATAGTCGAAAAATAAAAAAAAATGTTTTTATGGCTTTGACTCTATAAGTACTTTAACAATACTAGTCCTAGTTTTCAAAGAAGGGCCGGGCCGCAACAAAGATATTGACAGGTAGTATTGTTGTAAAAATAGACATGTTTTAAAATTTAAAACAGGGCAGTATTGACATATTTTTTAGTCGAAATATATATTCTCATGGATATGTAATTTATTATTGTATTTATTGTTGTATTGTTGTATTACATATTATTCTAAAATGAAACACTTTTAAAAAAATACGTATTTATAGGTGGGAATCTATTACATTAATTGCTTCAACTTTATTACTTATTTTTATTGGAGCTAAATTAACACTCTTGACTGGTTACTTTGTTTTTAGGCGATTAAAATTAAATTCTAACAGTGCATAAGAACAACATAGCAAAATACCATTACCTAGTGAAATAAACATAGAGCATTTAAATTAATTTTTACGTTTTGTTTTGGTTGTGTTTGATACTGATGGTACATATATTGGACGGTATATTTCACCATAACCACTTATTGTAGCACCTTCTTGATTTAAATAAAGCAACGTAATCGTGACCTTATACTGACCAATAGGCATTAATGGCGGAAATTTAGTCTCATCAATAACAAAATTACACATAGTATAATTTATATCCTGTTAAGAATAATTATTATTATTAATCATTTCTTTTAAAATCACATGACTTACTTTCTTGAAGTTGAAATCACCCATGTTTCCACATTTAAGCAAGGCTTTTATTCCTGCTGCATTTGCTTGAAAAACTTTATCCCAACCAACTTGAAATCTTATAGGAAAGGTCCGATATTCATTGCTTAAAAACTTGTACACTTGCGTAACCAACTTAAAATTGATTTATTAATAAAGTATAATCGATTAATATTATGTTAAAAATTACTTCCACCTTACGACCAACATCAACTTTCAAGTTGAATGTAATATTTATAGCAGCTACGCTACGATTGTATTTGAAGGTGACAATTTTATATATCTGAAGAATTGTGAATTAAAACTATCCAACTCTACTCTGTAATCTTTTATTTTGTAGTCGTGTTGTATAAACTAATTTAAACCAAATAAAAAATCGGTTTTAATTTTGCTTATGGGTTGTAGAAGCATATTAGGAGACTAGTCCAACAGAATTAGATATCAGAACTAAAAAAATTAGATCCGTAGTGAGACCTTTCTTAATATGTTAATTTAAACCTACACTTAACAATCTGATGAGTTTCGAGGTAGGCCACCTCGTGTGTGTTAAAAAAGAGGGCTTGAAGAGGAAAAAAATATTTGAGCATAAATATCTTGGAAAAAATACAATCTAGCGAAAAATGACCAGATTACAATTTTATAGACGAAGCTTTTTTACAAAACAAATGTATAGAAATTTTTCTTTAAAGCAACTTACATAGTTGGTTTTAGAAGAAAAATATAAGAGGTAAAAAATGCTTATTTTAAGATTTCCTATAAAATTATCTAATTTAATTCGATTTTTTAGGTTTAAAAGTTAGGCCCACCCCCCTTAGGGGTAGTTCTAGTGATGCGATTTTCTTGAAATTTCTACCACAAAATGACATTTATAAGATATGTTGACAGAATAAAAATCATTAAAATATTTGCAGTACTTGCGGAGATCAACGGACTTAAAAAAATTTTAATACCAACTTTAAGAGCCCACAGTTTTTTAGGAGTGCATTTTTTGATATGATTTTAAGAAGGACAAATGTCTCATTTTAATACCAAGAATGGACTGTAGAAGTTTGCCGGTGATTTGAAGAGGAACAAATGTCCTATTTTGGACCCATAAACTCATTTTAGTAGTTGGTCGGTGTTTTTCAGGGACAGCTGTCTGGCAAAAGTTTTTCCCGTTTTCCCGGAGGAAAATAGATCGCGGCAAAATAAAAAAGGTAGACTTTGAACTAAGCAGCATATATTTGAAAAATACCGGCTCATTTTATCATCTTTTGGACTAGTTATAAGCTATGTGCTGTGCAACAAATCAGTATGATGATTTTTTCATTTTATTGTCAATATTTGGTCTTCGTTCTGGCAAGCACCTCCATCTACCAGTATGACAATATTGGTTTTATACGAGTAAAAATTGGTCAATAGTTACCCAAATAATTTTTTTTGGTATACGTTTTTCCCACGGAAAGCCTGCCCTGTCCTGACTTTTATTTTATGAATCTTTATGTAAGATATGTAATGTAACATATTAATCCATTTTTTAATCGGTATAAAATGAAGGGTAGTAAAATTCACTACCTCCTGCTCTATAAACATTTTTTCGTTTTTTAATTGCAAATAAGTAATATTTAGTGTTTTTCTTGTCTTAAAAATTGCCCAGTTGAGCGATATATGGGCAAATGAACGAATTAATATTTACTCAACTTTAGACAAGATTACACAATACTTGTTGTAGTTATATTACCTTAGAAAGTATATCTTCGCCAATAGAAAAGCACATAAACAACGCGAAAATTAACAGAAAATAAAAATTCATTTTTTGTAAAGTGTGAATCGTGAATTCGTCTATGATGATGACTTGTTGTAACTACATCGACCTTAGCAATATTTTATGTTTTCAGGAAAGATGTAATTTTATAATAATACTGAGCTATTTCCTAAACAAATGTGGCATAATGGTTTGTCTCATATAAATATATTGTATTGGTAAATTATGTATTAGACTCTTTTGACTGATCATTATCTTTTGAAATAATAAACAAAATCTTTATCGAGCAACATTATGGGCAGTCATGGTTTTACAGGCTCAGTAGGGCTTATTCGTAAGCTCTAAACGAGGTTTTACTGTACCTTTACAACTGTACTTGTATATCAGTACATAGGTAAAGTATAACCAGAATTAATTGAACAAAATGAACCAAAATGCAAAAATAACCCTTTTAAGATTTATGGTCGATTATGGTACTTAGAGCTTGTCAAGTAACTACCTGCTTTGAAAGTTTGAAGAGACACAAATGGTTGGTTTTAAGGGTCGGATTGAAAATATTTTAAATCCTTTCCTCAAATTGTTAAATGAAAATAATTTTTTTTATTTAGGATAAAGTTTTTTTTTATTTATTTTATTTATATCCCAAAAAATTAAATAGTTTTATAAAAATATAATATTTACACAAAATTAAAATAAGTATAAAAAAACATATAAATGGTATACAGGGTGAATCAGAGCACCCGTATCAAGCGTATCAATCTTGCGAAGCTTCGGGCATGGCATTTTACAAAATGCAAAATGATTGAAATTTATTTGTACATAATGCGTTTATACCTATTTAAAGTATTAATTTTGGTCGTTAAATAAAATACGATTCTCTTCATTTTAATTACATCATGATTTTAATAAAACAAAATACTAAAAACTAATAAAACAATAGTTTATAAGCTTATTACCTATAAAAGTGACATAAATAAACATTTTTGCGTAAGATTTGCTAAATCTTAAACCTTAAAAATTAAATTGTTTTGAAATGTACCACTTTTCAAAACTTTTAAATGAATATTACCTAATAATAAGGGCGGGATAGACATTTGTTTATTACATTTCCACACATTGCTTAGATTGACATAATTTGCAATACTTTTATTGCTTTTATTATTACTTGGATGCTTATGTTTTATATGGATTTTCAGATTAGCTTTATTTACAAATCCCTTCATACACTCGTTGTATGTAATAGCTGATTGGAACTTCTTTTTCGGACATAAAGCATCTAATTTATCTAAAATAATAATGAATTTATTATGCATTGTCATTGTATGTATTAAAATGAGTGTCCCCAAAAAACGCGGCACAAATGATAGGACTTAATCCTGAGACAAAATAAAGAGAAATGACACCTACAGTCCTACAGGGTAATTTTTTAAGTGGTAGTAACATTGGGATCTCGGAAACCGTAAGAGTGACGAGATTGGTTCAACTAGCGATTGCATGTTTTGATGACTTTTAAGAATCCGTTTAGAAAATTTCAAAATTCAAAATGGTTTCCGAGATAACGCAGAAAAACTGAAAATTCACATTTTCGTTTTTCGACTGTTGTTTGAAAAGGGCCTACTTTAGAATAAAAATTAAAGGTTTTCAAGTACTTTCAAGTAGGTAAATTAAAAATTTAAAAATTTTGGTGAATTAGTGAAAATTTTTAATTCGTAGGTAAGTAATCTTTGAAAAATTAATAAATAAATAATATCGCACTTTCATTGCGGTAGCGATTTGTCCCGCGTTTTTCGGAGACATGTATAGAAGTGGAATAAGCGAGGGGTTATCCACTCTCTGCAGTCACTGTACAAAAATTGAGCTGTCAATGGTAGTCATCTGCAGTCAATGGCAGCCATAGCATATGCAGTCATGGGCAGTCAACTGCAGTCAGTGTACAAATTCAGAACAGTGGTTGACCCCTCGGGAATAAGTTAACGATCAAAAAAATTAATTTAATAGATTTTTTTACCTGGGTGTTTCTTTTTCAAGTGAGCTCATAATCTATACACAATTTCTTTTGTTTTTAAGAACACAATGCAGTGAGTGAACACGGTGATGATAACGAAAATACTTTAGCTGTGCGTTCCCGCCAAACACAACTTCATAACCAGTGGTGTGTTTTAAAAGTTTAGTAGGATGTAAAAGTTTTTTAATTTATTTTTTATTTTTATTATTAATTTAAAATTTAATGTTATATTAATATAAATTATACAGGGTGGGCCATTTAACTTGTAACCCCTAACGATTATTTACTGCAACCCAAATTACAAATATCATTCGAGTCTAGATCAGTCTCTAAACAATTATATTTTTATAAATCAAAAAGTGGATCAGTGTAGGTAAATATCAAACTTCATAGTGAATTAATTTTGTGACTACTGTCATAAATTACAATTATATTTTAGTTTGATACTTACCTACACTGATCCACTTTATGATTTATAAAAATATAATTGTCTCGACTGATCTAGACTCGATCGATATTTGTAATTTGGGTTGCAGTAAAAAACCGTTAGGGGTTACAAGTTAAATGGCCCACCCTGTATATTATTAAAAAAAATTGTTAAAAAAAAGTTGGTTCTGCCAGGGATCGAACCAGCGACCTGCTGTATGTAAAGTTGAGTACATAGTCATGCGCAAAGCTTCCGCAGCTTCGCAAGATTGGTGTACGTAGACGCTTGTTAAAAAAAGTACGTAGCTGAGTTTGAATTAGAAGTTGAAATTTGAGTAACTTAATTATACCAGAAAACCACTGTTATTGTCTATTATGCAATTTAAGCCTATTTGAACTATCAGAATTTTTAGATCTCGGTAATAAATTATTATATAAACCCATATGTACCGTATTTTAATAAAATCATAATTATATATGTCGACTGTTTTCACTTTTAGAAGAGGTGGGCTTTATTTAAAACCGGGTCTTATTTGACGATTGTACCTTTTTTTTATACAGTGTACAGTAAGGCTGTACTGTACTATATTGGACCCGACGCACCCGGCCATACATCTCAGTTGAAAATGGATGAGCTGTAAGGGAAGGTGGGGCAGGATGTTACAATTTTTACATTTGCCCGATTTTCTAAAAAATATTGATCAAAATAAAAAAATGATGCTACATTGTTAATAATCAAACTTTAAACTTATAATTTAATTACATTTGTGTAATTGTAGTTTTTTCCCAAATACCTTTTTTTTTCATTTAAAACTTCCTACAACAATGTAACAATGTACCCCACAGGTGGAGCATGTTGTTACAGAGTATGTGGCGAGTTGTTACACATTAACACTTAGAGTACCAAGAAAAAAACTATGCGAGAAGTACCAGCCGGGTCCAACGGACCCGAGTGTACATTTATAAACGCAATAATAATACGTGTATTTTGATTTTTTTTAAAAATTTTTTTATTTCAGTTTTTTACAATTCAATTTCACCTTTCTTGAATTTCGCTTATTTCACTATGACCCTGAGTATTTATTTCTACTATTAATGCGGTTTACATGTAAAATGATACTGCACTTTTGGTTAATGGAATGAAACTCACATAGTTTACTAGAACCATATAGGGTAATTTTGTACAATGATAATTTAAAAAAATTCGGTGGGGGCTTCTGTACACCCCCTTTAATGCAGGCTATAGACGGCGAATACCTCAGCTACGTTGCATTTTTTGTTAATAAATGAAATGAAACTTGGTACATAATACCAACCATTACTAGAACCATACAGGGTGATTTTTTTAAGTGGTACTAACATTGGGATCTCGGAAACCGTAAGAGTTACGAGTTAAATGAGCAAAAAGTTGCATATTTTGATGACCGTTAAGAATCCGCTTACAAAATTTAAAAATTCAAAATGGTTTCCGAGATAACGCAGAAAAACTAAAAATTCGCAATTTCATTTTTCGACTGTAGTTTCAAAATGGCTAACTTTAGAAAAAAAATTTTAAAGCAAACTTTTCAGGAGGTCAAAAAAGCTATCAAACGATACTAAACTCGACTTTTTATCACATCAACCCTAGGCGTCGCGACGTTCAACTTTTCATTTTTTTATGGGCGACATATCATTTTTTTTGCAAAAACTACTCAGTAGACTTGTCAAAATTCGGATGCCAAACGAAAACTTTCTATCTTGTACTTTTCTTCATTTACACAATTTTTTAGGTTATGTTAAGTTACGTTATGTTAATATGTCACTTTATGTTATCTTTTACGATGAAAATTGACGAATAAAGCTTAGTTTTTAAAGCTTTAGAACCGTAAGTTGATCAAAAATAAAAATAAGTCCAATTATTATTTATTAAATATTAGTAATGTAATTTTATTTCCTGGTCAACTTACGTTTCTAAAACTTTAAAAACTAAGCTTTAGACGTTAATTTTCATCGTAAAAGATAACATAAAGTGACATATTAACCTAACGTTACATAACATAACCTGAAAAGTTGTGTAAATCAAGAAAAGTACAAGATACAAAGTTTTCGTTTGGCATCCGAATTTCGACAAGCCTACTGAGTAATTTGTGCGAAAAAAATGATACATCGCCCATAAGAAAATAAAAAGTTGAACGTCGTGACGCATAGCGTCGATGTGATAGAAAGTCGAGTTTAATATCGTTTGATAGCTTTTTTAACCTCCTGAAAATTTTTCCCAAAATATTTTTTATAAAGTAAGCCATTTTGGAACTACAGTCGGAAAACGAAATTGCTAATTTTCAGTTTTTTTGAATTATCTCGGAAACCATTTTGAATATTGAATTTTTTTAAATGGATTCTTAAAGGTCATCAAAATATGCAACTTTTTGCTAATTTAACCAATCTCGTATCTCTTGCGGTTACCGAGATCCCAATGTTAGTATCACTTAAAAAAATCACCCTGTATAGAGTAAATTTTGTACAATTAGACCAAATAAATATTCAAGGGGGCGCTTAACACCCCCTTTTTTCAAAATCTGATATTTTCCGTACTTTCTTGTGAAAAGATCTGATATTGGCGGATATTGCGTATTGTTACACTACATTTTAAGGGTGTCGAATCGATCTGTGACTATTTGGAATCCATCTGAGCAACTCCATGGGCTTAAAATCGCTTAAAATTTTTGTCTCTTTTGTATCCTTCAGAATTTTAAAATCACGCCAGTATGGCATTGTTTATAAGTATTTTTTTTTCTCATCGTACAGAATATGGTTCCAGTAAACTATCTACCAAGTTTCATTTCATTAACCAAAAGGGCAGTATTATTTTACTGAACCCCTTTTAGAAGAGAGTTTTTACAACGCCAAGGAGGAAAATAAGGGTTTTGCACCCAAGGGATGCTCAAACGAATTCAGTATGGTCACAGATCGATTCAGCAGCCCCGAAATATACGGATTCATCAAAAATACTGAAAAAAAACAGTAATTCTATAAAATATAATGTATTTAATTATTTATACAGACGGGTTCGTTGGACCCGGCTGGTACGCGGCGCTGCTTTTGTTATTACAGAGGCAAGGAAGTTGATTAAATGAAAACAATTTGAAACAGTTATTCAAAATAGAAAATTACAAAAAGTCACAAAATAACATAACAACTTCTAATTTTCAAATTTGAATGAGAAAAACTGAATTGAAAGTGCGATTCGGGTCCGATGGACCCGGCTGGTACTCTAACTGTTAAATAGCTTTGTTAGCATGAAAGGGATGCGATGTAACAACATGGTATTTCCCAAAATAAATAATTAACACTCCTTACTATAAAAATTAAACACTCTGCTCCCTATATTTGCTGCAACTTTATTACTTATTTTTAGAGCAGCTAAGTTTAACACTCTTTCGTTAGTTTGTAAAACCCTAAAAGTGCATAGGAACAAAATACCATTACCTAGTGAAATAAACAAAGAGCATTTAAATTAATTTTTACGTTTTGGTTTGGTTGTGCTTGGTAGTACATACATTGGACGGTATACTTCAGCATAAGTACTTACTCTAGCAGCTTCTTGATTTGAATAAAGCAACGTAATCGTGACCTTATATCGACCAATAGGCATTAAGGGTGGTAATTTAGATTCATCAATAACAAAATTACACATAGTATAATTTATATCCTGTTAAGAATAATTATTATTATTAATCATTTCTTTTAAAATCACATGACTTACTTTCTTGAAGTTGAAATCACCCATGTTTCCACATTTAAGCAAGGCTTTTATTCCTGCTGCATTTGCTTGAAAAACTTTATCCCAACCAACTTGAAATCTTATAGGAAAGGTCCGATATTCATTGCTTAAAAACTTGTACACTTGCGTAACCAACTTAAAATTGATTTATTAATTAAGTATAATCGATTAATATTATGTTAAAAATTACTTCCACCTTACGACCAACATCAACTTTCAAATTGAATGTAAAATTTACAGCAGCTACGCTACGATTGTATTTGAAGGTGACAATTTTTATATATCTGAAGAATTGTGGATCAAAACTATCCAATTCTATTCTGTAATCTTTTATTTGGTAGTCGTGTTGTATAAACTAATTTAAAATTAAATAAAAAATTAATTTTCATTTTGCTTATCGGTTGTACGAGTAGAAGTGCATTAGGAGACAGGAACATTGCAAATATGATTTTTAAATTTTGGAATAATTTTTGCCGTAATATACAATCCATCAATCCGACCTCTGCTAAAAATTTTATAGGCGGAGGAAGATCAGAAAATGCAGTTTTTCCGAAATATCTTGTAAACTATGGATTTTTCGATAAGAATAGCTATTACCAAATTTGTAGATCGTAAAATTTCCTACAACAAAGGTTGTATTACTATCGCTCGGAGTCTTAAGTCGCCGAAATAACACTTAAAAAGATGAAAACGGAATACACTGATTTCATCATTATCTTCAAAGGTATCGAATTTAGATATAGTAAATCTCAGCACAATTTGAAACATAATTAAATTCTTCATCACTAGACGCAAAAATATACAGGGTGTTATGTTTAATAAATCAAGATTTTATCACTTGAATACAACTAAGTTTGCTCCTCTCAAAAAACACCCTGTACAATAAAAATCTTCTTTATAGGAAAGCATAGAGGACAGTTTACGTCGACAGCAAATACCTTGTTTTAACCTTCTAAAATAACCACCCTGCTGTTTGTTTAAGCAATTTCTGCATTTATAAAAGTACCTCGTCAAACGAATCCTAATTTGACTACATTTATAAATGCAGTAGTTGCTTGAAAAAATCGCCGAGTGGTTACTTTTGTAAGTTAAAGAAAGATTGTTGGTTCCTATGTAGATCAAACTACCCTATATCATTTTCCATTAACAAAAATTGATTTTATTCTACTGGGTGTTTTTGTGAAAAGAACAAAAACATGATTCTTTTAAATTAAGTAACTGAATTATGTTTTGAATTGAATTATGGTTTACTACACCTAAACGCAATACCTTGGAAGATATAAACTAATTCAACATTCAGCCAACTTAGAATACTTAAGTGATAGAGATAAACTTTTCTTGTAGGAAGTTTTGTGAGCTACAACTTTGATAATAGCTACTTTTGGCGAAAAATTAATCGTTTACGAAATACTCGTATTTTCTTGCATTTTTTACTTCTATAAAATTTTTAGCTGTGGTCGGACGGATAGGGACTTTTGAGGCATTGTTTATTACGGCAATATGAAGGTTTATACAAAAATCCAGCTTTATGAGAATTTTTCCGAGGTTACACCATATTGTGTTTAATTTGACAGGATTATCATGAGAATGTAAACGAATAAAAATTTGTTCGACTTAAGACAAGAATGCACAAAACTTGTGTTTTTTTACCTTAGAAAGTATATCTTCGCCAATAGAAAAGCACATAAACATCAACCCGAAAATTAACAGAAAATAAAAATTCATTTTTATAAAGTGTGAACCTTGCGTTTGCCTATGATGATCTGCGATTAACTTATAACTACTTCCACTTTTGCAACATTTTACGTTTTCAGGGAAAATGTAATTTTCTAATAATGCATTTTCACACTTTTTCTATTTCATAAAAAATATGTTTTAATGGTTTGTTTTATGTAATTATATTGTATTGGTGCATTATGTAATATAATATACTCTCATTCATGACTGATTATTATCTTTTGAAAATAATAAACAAGATCTTTATCGAGTAACATTATGGTCTGTTATGGTTTAACAGGCTCATCATAAGTACTAGTATTCGTATATGCTATATTGAACCGAATGATAGTAGCGCTAATAATGTAGCAGTTGGTTGCTGCTCCTCAACTGTTACGTCCGGTGAATGCACCCAATGCAAAACCAAAAAACCCAAAAAAATTAAAATAACGTCGCCTGTTAGTAGATAACTTGGCGTACCATTAAGCAAATCTATGCGCCAAATAAGCCCTAAATTAATTTTTAAATCAATTTTGGCCTCTGAGGCACAAAAGTTCCTTAACATATTCAAAATGACTACTTCAGTTATCTTCTTAAAATTAATATTATTAAGGGGGATAGCCACTGTGACGGCCTACCTGCTCTCACTAAAATCGCTGTAACTTAGTCAATTTTTGAAATTTTGACCTGCAATTTTGTACACATATTTTTGAATATATAAACTTTGATTTAAGACAAAACAAAAAAAAATTTGACCCATCACAGTGGCTATCCCCCTTAAGATATTAAAATGAAAGTGAGATATAAAAACAAACAATAGAACTTTCTTTATACTATCTCCATTTTCAGAGATAGGGAAGTCTTGCACTAAAAGGCGATATTTAACCCTAGGATGCATAACGTGGGTGTTTTATACTCACAAGAACATTCGACTCTAAATTACAGCCTCATTTTTTAAAACTTACTAATGTGCTCTTAGAGTGCCTTCTTTGAGTGTTTAAATTAACTAATATGCTATTAGAAGTGCCTTGTTTAAGTGATTAATGAGTTACTAATAATAAAAAATAATTTATTCTTCTAACCTAGATACAGCCACTGTCCTTTTAAAAGCACGTGGTACCTTTGAGTATATTTTTGATTATAAGAATAGTTTTACTGCCGATATGAAAATAGCGAAAATTGCATTTAGTAGGCATTAGTAGACATATGTCTGCAACAACACATTTAATTTGAAAGTCATTTCACGTGAAAATATACTGTGAAGTGGTCAAACAAGGGTTTAAACTTGCTGTTAACAAATATTTAAAAAAATTTTCGGCTTTATCTGTGGGTTAACTGATTATACAAATGGACTATGGGCCCATAACAGACAAAATGGAGTGATCGTATTCAGGTCCATCTTTGGGGAATAAGCTATTTGATTGCCAGCGAATATAAAAATCTGGTTGGCTTTCAAAAGCAGTAGCTTAAGGCCTCAGGACTGTTATTAATAAACTTCTAACCTGAGAGGGATGGCAAAGTAAAATCTTACTTCTTATGTAAAATGTAGTTACCTACTTTGTCAGTGGAAAACCCAAATACTGTTTATGAGTTAAGAGTTAATGTATGCGGGTTTGTAGCATAAAGACGTTAATTTCAGTCACTGAAAAAATAATTAAAACTCAAAATATAAGTTTATAGGCCTTATTTCCGACATTAACTGAAATAAGCCCCACTTATTTTTATTTTCCAATTTTTCACTTTTTAGGTTAACAGCGTTAGCAATTTCTAAAATAATATTTAGGGAAGTAAAGCACTACCAATAACTTTCCTATTCTAATATCTAAGAATTCAGAACAATATACATATCTGTGTTTGAATTATCAACTGAAATATATGACCAGTGCATTAAATCTGATTTCATCACTTGTTGATTTCACTGTTTTTTTTAATTAAGAGATAAACTATCGGTTTTCTTACGTTTCTGTAATAAATTACTATACAATTCCATAAGTTTTTTATTTTAATAAAATCATTCGATTATGTCGACTATTTTCACTGCGGGCCTTATTTCTGCCGGCACCAATTTTCACTTTTTAAGCATTTTCTAAAGAAAAATACTTAGCGAAGTAAAACACTGTAAATAGCTTTTTTGTACTCACTGCTTCGAAAGTGACGTTTGACGCACTCTGTGGTCGACTGGGAAACAGTATTTCCCGGTCTACTACACCGGGAAGTAAACTGTCAAAACAACACTAATAAATGGTAATAAAATAAAGTAATGTGTATTTATTAATGTATGGGAACATATTTTAGAACATTTAAATTCGCAAACTAAACTATTACGTTACATCTAATAACAATTTTTAACAACTTTTAGAACAATTAACTGTCAAAGTAAGAATTTGTTTGACGTAAGAATGAAGTTTGACTATGAAGTCATAGGTTGCTTTGTATACCTAAATTGTCAAAACTAATCAAATAAAACTTTTATTTAAGAATTATGATAACGGTTTTGTTCGTTACAAAAAATATTGTACGATCCTCATGCGTGAACAATTTTCCCGCGTTCACGCAATGAAAAAAGCACTCGCTCCTACGTCGCTCGTGTTTTCAAACAGCGTTCACGCGGGAAAATCGTGTTCCCACACATGGTTCGTAAATAACTATTTTAATATTTAAGGATAACATTAAGATGGAGATTATTGATTATAAAAACAGTGCGTAGCTGTGTTTGAATTAGAAGCGAAATATGAGTAACTTAATTATATCACAAATTTTTAACAGAACACTTTTATTGTCTATTATGCAATTTAAACCTATTTGAACTATAAGTATTTTCAGATTTCTGTAATAAATTAATATAGTCATATAGTATATAATTAATATATAGGTATATAGTAAACATAATTATATGTCGATTATTTTCACTTTTAGAATTTAGGACTGGGCCTTATTTGCCGAATGTACCTTACTTATCTTTTATTGCTGCCAAGCCCAGTAGGGTGCTAATAACTAATAAGTTAAGTAAAATAGAAGTCAATTCTGTCTTCCGAAAATGAGCAAAGTAATACAAAAATTAAACACCTCCCCTTTATTATTGCTGTAACTTTAATACACATTTTTAGTGCAGCTAAGTGATCTCTCTTTACTGGATATATACTTTGTTAATGTTATTAATAATTAAAATTAAATCCTAATAGTGCATAGGTGCATACAAAATATCATTAATTTTCTAGTGAAATAAACAAAGAACATTTAAATTAATTGTTACGTTTTGTTTTAGTTGTGTTTGGTGGTACTGGTATTGGACGGTAAACTTCACCATAGGCACTCATTATAGCAGCTTCTTGATTTAAATAAAGAAACGTAATCATAAGCTTATATCGGCCAAGGGGGACTAAGGGTGGAAATTTAGTTTCATCAATAACAGCATTACATATAGTATAATTTATATCCTGTTAAGAATATTTTGAATTATTAATCTTTTTTCTTTAAATCACATGACTTACTTTCTTGAAGTTTCCATCAGCCATATTTCCACATGCAAGCATGTATGTTTTCATTCCTGCTACATCTGCTTGATAGAATTTCTCCAAACCTAATCGAATTCTGGCAGGAAATGTCCGATACTCATTACTTAAAAATTTGTACGCTTGCACAAGCAGCTTAAAATTGATTATTAATAAAAAATTGGTTAATATTGTGTGAAAAATTACATCAATCGTTTCAACTCCACCAGATTCTTTCACGTTGAATGTTGCATTAACAGCAGCTACGCTACGATTGTATTTAAATGTAACAATTTTTGCAAATCTAACGTATTTTGGGTTGTAATAATCCAATTCTGTTCTAAAATCTTTTATTCGGTAGTCGTGCTGTATGAACTGATGCAAAGGAAATAAAATTAGGTTTGTATTAATGTCGTCGCTTGTCGCGAAGCAGGCTATAATTGTGAAATTTTGGATTATTGGCTTGCCTAAAGTTGATGCCTATCAATTTACTACCTATACCAACTTATTGGGACAACCGACTTAACTTTCCCTCAAAATTGTATAATTCTATGGGGAAGGCTAGTGTTATAGATTAAGCACTAGGATTGTAGCTGGACATTTCGACTGGGAGTATCTGGGAGATATTCATTCAGATTTCTAATAATGTGAAGTTAACGTGGAATATAATAGGACAGTAGTGAAAATATTATTCAATGATTTGCAACTAGTGAGTAATGACACACATTACTGGTCAAAAATCATAGAGTAATGTGTGTCATTACTCACTAGTTACAAATCATTGAATAATATTCATATTACTCAATTACTATTACATTACTCAATGGTTTACGAGGCGACACAGGGGATTGGAAAACATTTATAGCTCCGTTATTTGTCAACGTATCAAAATAAAATTTGCTGTGAGTTATAGTCATATAAATTGCAATTTGTTTAACTACTTTTGAAAATTCTTCCACTTCCGATTTCGCCGGAAATGAGGTAAACTTTAGATTTTTAAATGCAACACCATATATATTTTTACATTTTTGAATTCTACATTGAATATTGAATACATTTCCATAAAAAATTAATTTTTTTGAAATAAATAAAAATTTTTTTTTCAAAAAATACTCGCGTATTCAATGTACATGATTCAAAAATGGCGCATAAGCTCTTCAGTACGTTGTAGGGAATAATAATTGAAGTATGGGAAAAATAGTAAAAACAATTGTAGGGGCTAATTTGCTGAGAAATGAAGAAGTAAAGTTGAGAACTCAACTCCGAATTCATCCAATTTTTGAAAGTTTTTATCATTTCTTATAATAATTTAAGTATTTTTTCATACTGTGTAATAAAACAAATTCTCATTATACCTCATCATCCTGAAATATTAGCTTTTGAAAATCGATATTTTTATACCAAGTTGTTTGAAAACAATATGTGGCAACTTATATAAGCCACTTATATACATAGTTGCACCCTTGTTGCCAAATCTACAATTTACTTCTTCGTTGATAACTACAAAAATATAGCAGCTAGAATTTTTTTATGATTTTTCTATAGTTCAAATAACCGTCATCTACAACGTACTGAAGAGCTTATGCGCTATTTTTGAATCACCCTGTATATTTAGTTTATAATATTTGCAGTCGTGGATAAAGTATAGTATCCTACTCGCGGGTAATGCTCATTACTCACTCTAATGATTACGACACTCGTCTTACGACTCGTGTCAGAAATTCATTCTTGTGAGTAATGAGCTTCATTACCCGCTCGTTGGATAATATACTATTACATTTTTGACTCTAAATTTGACGCTGAATATGACATTTTATTTTTTGCCTCGAGTTTTGAATCACCCTGTATAACTACGTCGATTTTTTCAAATTAACGTTTTCAGGAAGGCATTATTAGGTCATAATGCTATGCCAATTTGTATAATAAGTGCATAAATGTTAGTTATAATGATTTGTTTTATGCAAACATTAGGTTTGTTCCTACAAACAGTCGAACCAGTTCAGAACGGTTCAGAACTGAACAGCGCAAGCGCACATTGAAGTTGGCAATACAAATTTCCATTTGCGCACACTCCGCCCAGTTACGAACTAGTTCGAGCTGTCTGGGAACAAACCTATAATGTTGCAGAATTATGCAATATATTCTCTTGACTAATAATGATATCAAGTGATCATTATCTTATAAAATACTAATTCTAACGCAAATATTTATGGTAACATTATGGTAAGCTACTTATCATTTACTATTATTATTTACAATTACCATCCTCTTTTACGTTAATAAAGGTAGCTTCTTCTCTATTAGATACAACACATTGTATACATATTTTCTAATAATTGTAATAATCACTAATACATGTTATAAACAAGAGGTCGTGTTGAAAGAACTACAACACGTCAGAATTGCCGCCATATTTGACAAATAATTAATTTGATATGAATGTTGTGTAACTATCTGGTAATAGTGTGCACAGGCGTTATATGCTAGTACTTATAGTACTAAATAGTTTAATATACCTGCGCCCATTTGGGGCTTATAAGGGTTCTAAAAACGTTCTGGAAATGTTATTAGTACAACCGTGTTTTATACTTTTTTTAACTGAAAAAGTTGATTTTCGTTAAATGCCTATAACTTTTTTATTAATCGAAATAATTTCAATTTTCAAAAAAAAGATTCTTTTTATTAGGCCGTTTTGGAAATATGATGCAAAGTTACATTTTTTTAAATACAAATCTAGTGTTAATATTATGTTATTGCATATCTAATTATTTTCTCTTTTCAAAAATATAAGGGTTGATTTTTCAAATTCTTGTTTGGTAACATAAAATTAAATAATAAATTTGTTATTTAATGTTAAAAAAATTTTTTTAATTAAATATCCCTTGAAACAATCGAATAAAAAAAACATTTGAAATTAAACATAAGAAAATCAAAAAAAGTGTAAAAAAAATTCATAAAAAAATACTAAAAAATTTAAAAATTTAAAAACGTATATTTTTGAAAAGAGAAAGAAATTAGCTTTGCTACAACATAAAATTTAGGTTCGGTTTGCATTTAAAAAAATGTTACTTTGCATCATATTTCCAAAACGGCCTAATAAAAAGATTCTTTGGTTTATTAAATTTATTGATTTTAAGAGTGCCTATTATCTCTTTTTTGTAAATTGAAATTATTTCGATTAATAAAAAAGTTATAGGCATTTAAAGAAAATCAACTTTTTCAGTTTTCTGTAAATATCTAGAGTGCTAATACTATTTTTCAAAAAACAAAAATACGATCGAGTAGGTCATGAAAGAGGTTACATTTGGTGTCATTTAACTGACTCTCTTACAGTTTACGACAACCCCATGTTGAGCATGCTAAGCGGGACACCCTGTATACCTTATTTTAATGAAATCATTATATGTGGATTATTTTCACTTTTACAAGGGATGGGTCTTATTTACGGCTGAGCCTTATTTGCCGAATGTACTTTACTTATCTTTTATTTCTACCCAGCCCAGCAGGGTGCCAATAACTAATAAGTTAGTATAATATAGAAGGCAATTCTGTTTTCCAAAAATGAGCACAGTAATATTAAAATTAAACACCTCACCCTTTATTATTGCTGGAACTTTAATACATATTTTTAGTGTAGCTAAGTTATCTCTCTTTACTGGTTACTTTGTTATTGATAATTAAAATTAAATCCTAATAGTGCATACAAAACATCATTAATTTATTACCTAGTGAAATAAACAATAAACATTTAAATTAATTTTTACGTTCTGTTTTAGTTGAGTTTGGTGGTACTGGTATTGGAAGATAAACTTCACCATAATTACTCATTTTAGCACATTCTTCATTTGAATAAAAAAACTTAATCGTGAGCTTATACCGGCCTACGGGAATTAAGGGTAGAAATTTAGTTTCATCAACAACAAAATTACATATAGTATAATTTTTATTCTGTTAAGAATATTTCGTATTATTTATTAATCTTTTTTTTTTAAATCACATGGCTTACTTTCTTGAAGTATGTAACAGCCATATTTCCACATGCAAACATGTTTGTTTTCATTCCTGCTGCATCTGCTTGATAGAATGTCTTCAAATCAAATTGAAGTCTGATAGGAAATGTCCGATATTCGTTGCTTAAAAATTTGTACACTTCCACAAGCAGCTTAAAATTTATTATTAATAAAGATTTGGTTAATATTGTGTGAAAAATTACATCAATCTCTTCAGCTCCAGCAGACTTTTTCAAGCTGAATGTTGCATTAACAGCAGCTACGCTACGATTGTATTTAAATGTAACCATTTTTGCAAATCTAACGTATTTTGGGTTGTAATAATCCAATTCCACTCTGTAATCTTTTATTCGGAAATCGTGTTGTATAAACTGATGCAAAGGAAGTGAAATTAGGTTGGTACTAATGTCGCTTGTCGGGGAACAGGCATATTAACTTATAATTGTGAAATTTTGGATTATCGGCTTGTCAAAATTTGCTAATCAACTTATCACCTACCGACTTATTGGGACAACCGACTTAATTTCCTCTCCAAATATTATAATAATATGGGGAAGGCTAGCATTATATAGATCAAACGCCAGGATTGTAGCTGGCCATTTCCACTAAGAGTATCTAAGAGATATTCATTCAGATTTCTAATAATGTGAAGCGTACGTGGAATATAATGGGATAGTAGTGAAAATAATAATGCATTTTACTCAAATATAAATTTGGTTTGCTTAAAATATAGTCTACATTATGTTGGTCTCAAACAGAAATATAAATATGGTAGTATAATGGAATCATACTAGACTGAAAACAGCATAAACTGCGAAGTACCCATGCCTTGAATGAATTTTGATGAATTTTTTTTTATTGAGTTCTCAATACCCTAAAGATCAAAGTTTATACTGTAAAAAAGTATGCAATTGCCTCATCCTTTTCTTTAAATCGGTTTTATTTCATAATTTTTGATACAAATGCTTACACTTTTTATGAAGTTTACGGGCAAAAAATTTCAAAAAGGCATGATGAAATTCTTATTAACATTTATGCAACAATAACTATTGAAACACTTTTAGGCATCTCATACACTTCAAATTTGACACCAGTGTATATCATGTCCTCAAGATTTATAAAAAAGTTGTCAAGTCCTGAAAACTCCCCAGAAGACAAATTTTAAGTCAAACTTTAAGTCACAATCACTTTTAATCATCTTATGAACTTGAAATTAGGTGTCGGTGTAAAACAAACTCTAAAGATCCCTTAATGATAGAACGTCCAAGCGTTTGTCCTGCCGGCAGCTCCTTCCAGAAGGACAGTTGTACAAGCCTACGGTCCTGCTGAAAGTACTCTCCCTTGTTATGGAATATGTCCTTCTCGCAGTACTGCCAATCTTCCGGCAGTACGGCGACTTTTACAGTGCCGTAGTACATATTTGATCACCCACTTTCATTTTTAAAACAGTTTAAATTTCGGACGCCACTGACGAAATTAATAATGTCTTAAAATACCTTTTACGTATTGTAACGTCGCTCCTACTAGAGCTATCGCGATGAAACTTGCACAAAACATAGATAACTTTTTTTGCTGATTCGAACGGTTTGGGTTACGTCCTGCTAGCATTACTCAAACGTCATATAAGTCAACATGGAAAAATACGTACTACCAGCAGGACGTAACGTCCTGCTGGTAGTACTCTTGGACGTTCTATCATTAAGGTGTGATTTCGCTGCAACGTCCAGCGGTCGCGGCCAGACGCGACGGCCAGCACTCGAGCACTGCTACAATGTATTTTCGCCAATTTTCGAGCCGCCAAGACGAGACGCGTTACCGAAATCACTTACATTTAAAATGCATTGTAGCAGTGCTCGACTGCTGGCCGTCGCGTCTGGCCGCGACCGCCGGACGTCGCAGCGAAATCATACCTTTATACAGCCTGTCCTAAAATTGCGGGGCACAAAAAGATCCACATATACTAGACATAAAATAAAGTCGATCTAACCCAACTTGCCTAATACAAAAGTCCTCGGCTACAAAGTTAGTAGTTAGTAGACTACTACTTAATTTATGCTATGACAATCGTAGCTTCCCCATACAGAAGCTAATGGTTTTTTGCATTTTGCTCGTAAACGACTAATCTTAGTAAAATAAAACAAGAGGCTTAAAAGTTAAAATTTTAAATTTAATTGACTATTCTTAACCTTTTTTTTCGAATTTGTTACGTACAAATAAAATACGAATAAAAAACTACCCCTTACCCCACCGTATTCCGCCACTTTTAAAGCAATCATTATGTAATTTTTCTGAAGTATTACTGCTAATAAATAAACGATCGGTGCCAAGTTTCAACACTCTAGCTCAAACCGTTTTCATTTAAAACAAAAAAATTAATTATTTTTTCGCCTCTTTCAGGGGCTGTAACTTTGTAGCCGAGGACTTTTGTATAAGGCAAGTTGGGTTAGATCGACCTTATTTTATGTCTAGTATATGTGGATCTTTTTGTGCCCCGCAATTTTAGGACAGGCTGTATAGGTCAGATTTCCAGAATATAAGCTTGCCGAAAAAGGCTTAAAAAGTCAAAGCAACTTACTAACTAACACCCGGTTTGTCTAATTCTCTATTTCTTAAACTTTTGTATATAGCTCTCTTTATTTGTTTGTAAACATAAAATTTAACAGTGGTAAGTATCGTCAGCAGTTCTCAAACTGTATAGTAGTAGAATTAAAACAATTTAAATAAAGAAGAATTATTTTTGTGACGAACTTACACATACCAGCGCACAGTTTGAGAACGACAGATCATATCTATCTGTTAAATTTTAGGTTTAAAAGCAAAAAAGACTACTACATATAACAAAAATTTAAAAAAGAGAGAATTAGACGAACACCGTTAATTATTACCCCCCGGTGGTTTATATCTTTGACTTTTTACGCCTTTTTCGGCAAGCTTATATTATATGGACTTTAGTATTGGTATGGTGAATAGATCAAAATCTGTTCAACTAAAGAAACATATAGTACAAAAGTTGTTTGATTAATAAAGATTTTTACCTTAGAAAGTATGTCATCGTCATCGCTAACAGAGTAGCACATAAGCGACACGAAAATTAACAACAAACAAAACTTCATCTTGTAAAGTGTAAATCTTGTGTTCCTCTCTGATGATCTGCAGTTGATTTATATAACTACGTCGATTTTTTTCAAATTAACGTTTTCAGGAAGGCATCATTAGGTCATAATGCTATGCTAATTTGTATAATAAGTGCATAATGTTAGTTATAATGATTTGTTTTATGCAAACGTAATGTTGCAGAATTATGCAATATACTCTCGACTGATAATGTGATCAAGTGATCATTATCTTATAAAATACGAATCCACAAATCCACACAAATCTTTATGGAGTAACATTATGGTAGGCTACTTATCATTTACTATTATTATCTACAATTACCATCCCCTTTTACGTAAACATAGGTAGCTTCTTTTCTATTACATACAACACATATTGTATATGTTAGACGCAATCCCCGAATTCCCTCAATTGCCGAAATAAACGACCAATCCGAGGATTGAGCAATCAAAAATGATAAATTGCCGAAATGAGTTGTTATTTCGGCAAGTGAGCATAAAATTTTAATCATTCTGCGAACTGTGAAAGATGCGTTTGCTCTACAACCGATTATTTAATCTTTTCGGCAATTGAGCAACTAAAAAATTTCCTTTTGCAGATTGTTCAATTATTAATTGCTCGGATGCATGCAAATTCCAGGAGATACTAATAATGATAGCTAAAATGGGCTGGTATCCTGTAGCTATTAGCGATACGATAGCTAACGCTAAGCTACTTACCCTTTATTCTTCTCCAATCAATTTTTAAACATTTGTCGGAGAGCGATAGAGAGCAGGTAAATAGCGTTAGCGTATCTTTAGTTATCTATCTATCTAATAGTTACAGAATCCCAGTCATGAACAGATACACCAAACATGGCTTCGTAAGAACTTCTTTCTATACTTTTACGAAGAGATCGGTTTTTTTTAACTGCACAAATCTTAAGCTTTTCGCCTATTTTGTTGTGTTGCTATCTTTCATCCAGGTTATTAAAATGTCAGGAACATTCTGGTTTCCGCTCTGCAGCGATCCTTGACTTTGGGAATGGCGCGGTTTGCTGTGAACTACTTTAGCATTGAGAATTTCTAAGACATTCTTGATTACAGTATTAGCAAATTCTTTTTCTCTATCGCTATGAAGAGGACATGGAGCACCAACAATGATAAATATGCCCATTTAATTATAATCAACCTTTTCGACTGTCTTAGTTTTTATTGGTCTGAGAAACAGGAACTTGGTAAGATGATCCTCATAATTTATTATGAATTTATCTTTTTTCTTGACCCGTTTATCCCCAGTGACCTGGTGGGTTTTTCTAAAATACCAATATAAAAGGTCATAGCTTATAATTATGCTTGCTCACACTGCTGCAGTGGTGATGATTTCTAATACACTCAATCTCAGAACTGTGCAAATTGTACTAATTGATCATTGAAATATTATAAGAATCGGGAATCGTGTAACAGCATCTTGCACAGTTTGCTAATTGAATAAAATTTTGTATTCAATTTCCGAAATAACAACTTAATTTGGCGATTGAGCATTTTCGATTACTCAACTCTAGGACTGCTCGTTTATTTCGGCAATTGAGCGTATTCGGAGATTTAGTCTAACATATACTTATTTTGTAATTGTAATAATCACTAACTGGGTTTAATTGTCCTGCAATAGTTGTTTTCGATGCAAATACATGTTATAAACAAGAGGTCGTATTGAAGGAACTACAACACGTCAGAATTGCCGCCATATTTGACAAATAATTCTAAAATATAAATTAGTATTACTAGTTTATGAGACAAAAATAATGGTACTTTTAATATTTTATGTTTTATAAATATGTTAGCATAATTTTTTTATCAGAAAACGCCATTTTCAAAAATCATAATTTCATTTGGAATTCAATAATATTAAAAATATTGAGTAATAGCACGGGGCATTAAAATTTCATAATATTTATTCTATATAAATAACAGTAATTTTTGCTCCGTATCCAAAAATGATCCTGTAGGCCATGTGTCATGTCTAAAAATGTTTGACTTAAAATTCTTAGTTTAAAAAAATTAGGCATTTGTTAAATTTTTTAAGTACCTACTTATTCTTACTTTTATCATTAGGTAGTGTTCATCACTGGCTGTTGTTAGAGATTGGTCTATCTTCCTTTTGGTAAACGCTTTAGACTTTTTGCTCCGATAACCTTCGCTTTACCTCTTCAAAAAGGAAATTAAAACTGTAAATTTTTTGCTGTCTACATTTTTATTCATGGAAATGGTTGTTCTCAGCATGGAGTATAGGTACACTCCACAATGTTGCAGACTTAGAAACTTGCGATTTTTCGAAGAAATAAGCTAACATTACTCTTTAGTTTATGGTTTTTACTTTTTTCTTGCTGGACCACTCTCCAAAGCGGCAAAATGTTAGTTTGTATACCGGTCACGATTTTTTTGGTAATAACTCAGCAATTGCCCCTTCTGCGGCAGCTTTAATAGCAAGATTCTGATTATCAGAATCAATATCACTTTCACTCATTTTTCAAATAAATAATTATAAATATTCAAAAACACAAAAAAAGTAGGTAAACCTGTGTTTACATTAGTAACATAAACCTGTTATATAACAGTGTTATATAACATTGTTACAAAAAATTGCCATTACAAAGGTGCAAAAATTATTTCGAAAATGTTATATAACACTGTTATATCACATATGTTATGTTACTAATGTAAACGCAGCTTAATTGACTTACCCCCAATATTATCAACTTATCTTTAACTTTAAAGGAGCTTTAGTCAAAATCTGTCAAAATATTATCTGCTTTAAATGGCTGATTTTCATTATTTTGGCCTTGATATTAACTTTATATTAAATAATTTGGCAGTTAGCTACTTCTACTTTAGTTTAATTCATAATACACTCTAGTAATACGAAAATAAAAGTTAGGCTAAATGCCCTTTAACTAAAGGAGCATTTAATATAGTTGATAATACCGGCCGTAATTTTTTCAAATTAATTACGATAAACAGTTGAAAGTTTCCTTGACACCAGAAACATTGCACATATCCTATACCCGTCCTCTGCGTTGATCTGTCGTAGTTGACTCTACTATAAAGTCATACCAATCGCTCAAAATCGTGCGATGACATAATGCTGCGAAAATAAGGTATAGATGGCTCCACTTCAGGGAACATAGGAATTTATTTTACCGATAGTCAATTAGACATTATTTGTTGTGACTGGTGCAAATTTCATATTGACATTTGCGACACCAATCACAGCACAGTTAGATACATCTCGTACTCTATGAGAGGAGGGGGTACAGTCGCTGTTTTCTGAATGTAGCTTTAATTTTGTCGTTGTCAAATAGACAGTGCCAGTATGATGACATTACTCCAGTGTAAAACATGTTATTACAGTTTCCATTGTTTCCTGATGCACTAGCGCCTCTAGTTGCAATTTATTGGATTGGTATGGCTTGATAGTAGAGTCAACTACGACAGATTAACGCAGACGACGCCTATACCCTACTGGATTAGTAAACTATGAAATTTATAGAAAAGTCAAATTAATTATTTTTTTTATTTTTTTACAAAATTACAATAGTTATTTGTTTTATAAGGAGGGAAAGTTGGGTTTGTGTGACAAGACTGTGCTTGGCTAATGACAGAGCGTAGCGAGCGAGTCTGGCAATACAGAGGCGAGTCACACAAAACTACTTTCACTCCGTACAAAACATTTTATTTTTTATGCAAACGTAAAGCGTAAAACTGAAAATTTTGGATATTTATATCCAAATATTTTTTAAACTTAACTTTAATTTATAAAAAAAAGCTAATTATTAAACGCAACGAACTAATTATAAAGGAAAATTATAAAACTTTTTTTTTTTTATTTTTTTACCGTTTTTTACATTACAAATGCGTAAAAAACATTTTTTAAGTTAAAAAATAAAAATTATGTTTGGTTAAGATTTTACTTTGTCTATCTAGACAGAGAAAAATGCTTTGTCTGACAACTTTTCCTGTCTAGGCGGGAAACTTCGTCCTTACCTATGGAAACGGTATGGGAAACGTAGGAACGCATGGATTACTGACAATATAAAATTATTGATATCATTGAGGGATAAGGCCAAGGAGAGGTTTAGAAAATCGAAGCTAGTTAGCCATTGGGATTATTATAAACAACTACGTAATTACCCAAAACATGCGGTTACAAATGAGAAGAGGGCGTATTTAAGAAGGTCTCAGAAAAATCGACGCTTCGGGGATTGATTTCGAAATACTTGTCTTTAATGCCCATGAATTGTTCAGTCAATGACGACAATCATTCCTAAGTAAGTCCCCGAAGAGTCTATTTTTCTGAAACCTTTTGCATTATTTTTTATATGGTCACGAGTTCAAAGCTTACCAGTTTTTTTTTGCCGCGCGATATTTTCCTCGGCAGAAAAAGACTCACAAGGTGGGGATAAAAATGGAAAAAATCACATTGTTCTCCAAACTTATAACTTTTTCATTTTTTCTCAAGAACCGTTGGTTTTAGAGGAAAAATATAAGAGGCAAAAAATGTCACTTATCGGTTTTTCTCAAATTTGCTGATTCAAATAATATTTTAATTTTTATACCTACAAGTAGTGGGAGCCGAAAATGAAAATATCGAGTGTCACCATAAAGGTAATTTTACGAGCATTCCAAGTATGAAAAATATACCGAATGTCGATTTAAAAAATTTTTCTCATTCTCGGTTTAACCAGAAGTTGGATTATTGAGTGTTTAGTATCATTAGACGGGACATTTTAAGCCCTTTTAAAATACCCAAAATTCTACAGCGCGTTTCTACTATTTTTTACTACTTATATCAGATGAGGCCGAAACCGGCGTTGATTTTGCATTTTGCTAACTGACGGTCAAGGGGGAGGTTCGAGTTGTGTGGAATGTTAAGCATCTCGTAACAACACTTATTCAAAGGGGGTAGGGGGTGTTAATCGGAGTTTCCTCCGATCGGACCCATTTCGTTCTTTTGAAATACAGGATATTGTGTTAATTTTTGTAACAAAAAATTTAATTTTTATATAATAAATACTTTTTTTAAATTAAGGGTGTTCATTTTTTTAAATAAAGGACCTTCCCTCCTATAACCCCGCATAGACACGGCACGGTTCGTTGTTACTTAGGTTAAAAGTAAGAAACCGACTTTTTTTAAATTATTTTTTTAGTGTTATAAGTGCTGTATGGTATTAGTGCCAAAATCAAAAAATAATTTTAAAAAAAGTTGGTTTCTTACTTTTAACTTAAGTGACAACGTAACCGTGCCGTGCGTATGCGGGGACAAAATAGGAAAGGTTCAAAATAAACTACAAAATTTTTTTACTGTACTGATCCGAAACAAAATCCGTTCAATTTAATCGTCACCCTTAAATAGAATTAAAAACTTATAAAAAATTACAAAGTTAACTTTTGTTTTCATGTAGCTTTTTTTAATTTAAATCATATCAAATATCGCTAAATTATTAATTTCTTATTTTGATAATTATTTTAAAGAAGAGACAAATTATTAATTATGTAATGCAACTTGTAATATTTTTTTAATGCAAATTCTAATGCGCAAATCAAATTTTTTTTTGACAAATTACATTTTTCTAAAGTGCGCTTAAATGCGACCCCAACAATTTTTTTCTTGCAAGGTAGGAAATTTAATGCTCATTTAGAGGAAAAATAAAATAATCGCAACAATAATTTTTTTGGCGATCTCTTTGAAAACGATAAATCAATTTTTTCAACAGTTTGGATACAAACCAATTTTAGTGGTTGAATCTTATTCATGGATTTTTACAATTTGTTTTACTATTTTTTTACGATTTTTCCTACAACTGTCCAAAAATCTGATTCAAATTTTATTTAAGTTGTAGTGTTGCTGTAAACTGCAGACGCATTACGACTTAACGCGTCGTCAGTTTACATCTCTTTTGATTGCGAGATTGATTGCGAGATGCGAGATCTTTTTGCGTCTCCAGTTAACGTATATGCGAGAGGCATAACAAAGTAAAATCTTACTTTTTATGTAAAACGTAGTTACTTTGTCAGTGTCAGGTTTGTATCATAAAGACGTTAATTTCAGTCACTGAAAAAATAATTAAAATTCAAAATAGTAGTTTATTGACCTTATTTCCGATATTAACCGAAATAAGGCTCACTTATTTTTATTTTCCAATTTTTGACTTTTTAGGTTAACAGGGTTAGCAGTTCCTAAAAAAATAGTTAATCATAATGTTTATCATAAAACATTTTGATAAAGTACAATTTAAAATACTCAGAGAACAATTCAAGGCAAAAAACTTCACAAAAGCAACTTACAATTTAAGAAAACTATCAACTTCATTATTAGTAGTACATATTTTCAATAAACATCAAACATCATCAGAAAATAGCTGAAAAAAGCGCCGAAAAGTCTCCATGTACCTATTTCATTGCTTGAAATGGAATCCTGACAAAAACTTATAAATAAAATGACTTGCCTCTCAATGTTTCTTTTTCAGTGATAAGGAGGTCTAATTAACCAATAAAACTATGAAAACTTACTAAGTGAAGTAACATAGAAGTTAATTCTGTCTTCCAAAAATGAGCAAAGTAATATTAAAATTAAACACCTCACCCTTTATTATTTCTGTAACTTTAATACATATTTTTAGTGTAGCTAAGTTATCTCTCTTCACTGGTTACTTTGTTATTGGTAATTAAAATTAAATCATAATAGTGCATACTAAAAACATCATTAATTTATTTATTTGTTACTCAATTGTAAAAAGTAATTTAACCAAGCTGTCTATAACCTTTGAAAATCAATGTTTACAAGTTTGACTTTCAAAGCTTTCTAATAGTTATTTTTGTACCAAGAGCGCGAAGTCAGTGTTTTTAGTGCGCGAGATGTTACTTTTTTCAAGAGGCGTAGCCGAATCGAGCGCACTAAAAACACTTCGCGCTCCTGATACAAACAATATTTTTTGTACAACTGTAAAAAAACCATCCAAATATAAAAAAATTAATTAAAATCATTCAACTGACAGGAGAATTTAAGAAACAATTTTTCACGCAAAACCGTGAAAAAACGCTTTTTTAACGGAAACGAAAAACGTTTTTTCACGTTGTTAAGGGTAACAAACTAAAAAATGTTACTATTAAAAAATAGCAAACTTCGCGATTTGTCAATGATATTAAAATTTGACGTTTTTTTGACGGTTGGACAAAAAAACAATTTAGGGACATTTTTGACGCTACTGACAGCTGACAGAAATTGATTAATTATAATTTAATTAATTTGTAAGTGAATTAAGCACGAGTAACAAGTAGAGTATTATACATTACACGCCAGGTAACTGTTTTAACAGGCTCTCAAGAGGTGAGAGACTCGCCGGGCCGGATCGCCAGTCATAATCCTCGTTGTGCCAGTTAAAACAGTTTTACCTGGCTTGTAATGTTAAATACTATACCTAGTGAAATGAAAATTAATTTTTACGTTTTGTTTTAGTTGAGTTTCGTGGTACTGGTAATGGAAGATAAATTTCACCATAATTACTCATTGTAGCAGCTTCTTCATTTAAATAAAGGAACGTATTCGTGACCTTATACCGGCCAACCGGGATTAAGGGTGGAAATTTAGTTTCATCAATAACAAAATTACATATAGTATAATTTATATCCTGTGAAGAATATTTCGTTTAATTAATCGTTTTTTTTTAAATCAAATGCCTTACTTTCTTGAAGTATGTAACAGCCATATTTCCACATGCAAACATGTTTGTTTTCATTCCTGCTGCATCTGCTTGATAGAATTTATTCAAATCAAGTTGAAATCTGATAGGAAATGTCCGATATTCGTTACTATAAAATTTGTACGCTTGTAGAACCAGCTTAAAAGATTTGATTATTAATAAAAAATTGGTTAATATTCTGTGAAAAATTACATCAATTTCTTCAGCTCCAGCAGACTTTTTCAAGCTGAATGTTGCATTAACAGCAGCTACGCTACGATTGTATTTAAATGTAACAATTTTTGCAAATCTAACGTATTTTGGGTTGTAATAATCCAATTCCACTCTGTAATCTTTTATTCGGAAATCGTGTTGTATTAACTGATGCAAAGGAAATAAAATTGGGTTTGTATTGATGTAGCTTGTCGGGAAACAGGCATATTAAATTATAATTGTGAAATTTTGGATTATCGCCTTGCCTATACTTGCTAATCAACTTACGTATTAACTTATTGGGACAACCGACTTAATTTTCTCTCCAAATTGTATAATTATATGGGGAAGGCTAGTATTATAGATCAATACTAGCGCCAGGATTGTAGCTGGACATTTCGACTGCGAGTATCTGGGAGATATTCATTCTAATTTCTAATAATGTGAAGTGAACGTGGAATATAATAGGGTAGTAGTGAAAATGATATTGTATTTGACTCAAATATAAATTGGGTTTGCTTAGAATATATCGTAGTCTACATTATGTTGGTCCCAAGCAGAAATGTATAAATGTGGTGTTTTAATGGAATCATACTAGACTGAAAACAGCATAAACTGCGAAGTATAGTTCTAACCACCTTAGCTTTTGGGTGGGAATTTTCTTATAAATGGAAAATTGAAGTAGTCAGATATATTAACTTCAGTTTAATAGTGGCATTTGAAAGATGATATCATGCTCTAACAAACGTCGGCTGTCAAATTTAAATATAATTATCAATGACGCATCCCTGACGTTTCTTAGCGCAACCCGAACTAAAAGCTAGTTTGGTTATGACTATACCGGGCCTCGAATGAATTTATAGAAATTTTTTTATTGAGTTCTCAATATCCTAAAGATCAAAGTTTATACTGCAAAAAAGTGTGCATTTGCCTCATTGTTTTTTTAAATCACTTCGTGTGAATTTAGTTTTCAAAAACTTAAATATTAGCTGAAATGGAAGGAAGCTTTCTTTCATAATTTTTTATACAAATGCTTACACTTTTTATGAAGTTTACGGGAAAAAATTTTCAAAAGGGCATGATGAAATTTTTATTAACATTTATGTAACAATAACTAATGAAACACTTTTAAGCATCTCATAAACTTCAAATTTGTCAAGTCCTGAAAACTCTCCAGAAGACAAATTTTAAGTCAAACTTTAAGTCACAAGCACTTCTAATTATCTTAGGAACTTGAAATTTGGTGTTGGTGTAGAACAAACTCTAAAGATCCCTACATAGGTCAGATTTCCTCTAATAAAAAACGGGGGTATTGTCCCCCTCTCCTCAATTTCTCCCCCAGGGGCTCTTCAGGACTTAAATTTTTTATAAATCTTGAGGTGATGATATACGCTGGTATATTAGCCAAATTTAAACTTTATGAGATGCCTAAGTGCTTTATTAGTTGTTGACACCAAAAATGTAATAAGAATTTCATCATGCCCGTAAACCTCATCAAAAGTGTAAGCATTTGTACAAAAAAGTATGAAAGAAAGCCTCTATTTAAGCTAATATTTAAGATATTGAAAATTGAATTCACAAGAAGTGGTTTAAAACAATGATGAGGAAAATACATACTTTTTAACAATATAAAGCTTGATCTTTAGGGTATTTAGAACTGAATAAAAAAAATTTCATTCATTCAAGGCATGCGTTCTTCGCAGTAAAACCCTCGTTCACTCCACTCAAGTCCATATAATATAAGCTTGCCGAAAAAGGCTTAAAAAGTCAAAGCAACTAACTAAGTAACACCCGGTTTGTCTAATTCTCTATTTCTTAAACTTTTGTATATAGCTGTCTTTATTTGCTTTTAAACATTAAATTTAACAGTGGTAAGTATGGTCAGCAGTTCTCAAACTGTATAGTAGTAGAATTAAAACAATCTAAATAAAGAAGAATAATTTTTGGGACGAACTTACAGAAACGTAGATTTTACTGTACTTTATTTAGTATTTAATTCATTATTTTTTGTTACCTTAAAATGTTTTAATTTTAATCCTACCAGCGCACAGTTTGAGAACTGTAGATCACATCTACCTGTTAAATTTTAGGTTTACAAACAAAAAAAGACAACTACATATAAAAAAAATTTAAGAAAGAGAGAATTAGACGAACTGAGGTTTATATCTTTGACTTTTTAAGCCTTTTTCGGCAAGCTTATATTATATGGACTTTAGTATTGGTAAGGTGAATAGATCAAAATCTGCTCAACTATAGAGAAATATATAGTGCAAAGGTTGTTTGATTAATAAATATTTTTACCTTAGAAAGTATGTCATCGCTAACAGAGTAGCACATAAGCGACACGAAAATTAACAAAAAACAAAACTTCATCTTGTAAAGTGTGAAGCTTGTGTTCCTCTCTGATGATCTGCAGTTGATTTATATAACACGTCGATTTTTTCAAATTAACGTTTTCAGGAAGGCATCATTAGGTCATAATGCTATGCTAATTTGTATAATAAGTGCATAATGTTAGCTATAATGATTTGTTTTATGCAAACATAATGTTGCAGAATTATGCAATATATTCTCTTGACTAATAATGGGATCAAGTGATTATTATCTTATAAAATACTAATCCTAACACAAATCTTTATGGAGTAACATTATGGTAAGCTACGTATCATTTACTATTATTATCTACAATTACCATCCCCTTTTACGTAAACATAGGTAGCTTCTTCTCTATTACATACAACACATATTGTATACATATTTTGTAATTGTAATAATCACTAACTAGGTCTAATTGTCCTATAATAGTTGTTTTCGATGCACTTACATTTAATAAACAAGAGGTCGTGTTGAAAGAACTACAACACGTCAGAATTGCCGCCATATTTGACAAACAATTCTAAAATATAAATTACTTATAGTATTACTCGTTTAAGAGACAAAAATAATGGTACTTTTAATATTTTATGTTTTATAAATATGTTAGCATAATTTTTTTTATCAGAAAACGCCAAAATCAAAAATCATATTTTCTTTTGGAATTTCAATAATATTAAAAATATTGAGTAATCGCACGGGGCATTAAAATTTCATAATATCTATTCTATATATATAAATAACAGCAATTTTTGCTTGGTATCCAAAAATGATCCTGTAGGCCATGATAATAATGATAATGTTTGACTATGGCCATCGCCATGTACTATAAATTTTTTTACAATCACCCTTGAAGTCTATCGTTCAAATCGTTTAGGGTACTATAACTCGAGAAGTAATTTGTGTTCTACAAATACATTTAACCTTCGCATGAGCCGGGCGTACTTTTGTCAAGATTTCAATTTTAATTTTTGAATAACTCCGTCGTTTTTACACCGATTTCGAAATACTCGAAATGCGCAGTGATCAAATTTTTGAGATCTTAGATGTGAAAATAGATGTGAAAAAATATGGTTTTCTTCAAACGTCAAAAAAAGTTGATATTTTGTTACTGAACAAGTAAGGTTAAAGTTCTACTTTTACATCCTAGGAGGTAAAAGTAAATTCTAACTCTAAATATTTACAACAAATTGTAACGTAAAATGATATTTCTAAACATTTGTTATGTAAAAAGGTACCTAATGTTTTTATAAATTTTCTGTTATAATTTATTCGTTGCGTTTAATAATTAGCTTCTATTTACAAGTTAAAGTTAATTTTTTAAAATATGTGCCAATTGAACTACAAATATATTTTTTCAAGAGATGGCGACACTTTAAAAATTTTACTTTTGGTTTCTATAAGTTTATCGTTTGAAGAAAAAATTTAATGTTTCATACGGAGTAAAAATACCTTTTTTGGCTCGTCAGTAGTTGTCAGACTTTGGTTTAGCTTCGTTTCGTCTGACAAGCCCTACTGACTTTTGTCAGTGACATTTTTACTCCTAAAAAACAAACTACTATTTTGTAATTTTGATCCAATGCTATAGCCACTTTCATTCTATTTCGGTACTAGTATACAGGGTTATTCAAATTCGACCGGCACCATGGGGATCTCGCTTATTTGAAGAGATAGAGAAACGGTTAAATTAGGGCAAAGTTGCGGAATTTTAGGCCCATTAATAATCTGAAAAGAAAACTGCCCTAGCTGCTTTTGTTTTTGAGCTATTGACAAAAAACCAAAAAATTGAAATTTCGTTTTTTGACTTTATTTTCCTTCTTATCAAAAATTTTAAAAATCTGACCGAAGTTCTCCTAAGCCATTTTGTATTCTACACCCGATTCCGAAAACACATTTGATGTAAAACGTTTCGGTTTTCTGGAACCATCATCAACTTTAGTTTTTTAAATAGGCGCAATCTTTTGTTTTAGCACCATCTCATAGAACCTTTTTTGCTAATTTCAAAAATGTTTATTACTTGAGTATTTATTTTTAAATTTTGTTCTCAAATAAGCTAATTTGTTAATCAAAATTGAGGATTAAGCTGCTCTAGAATTAAAACAAAAGCCGGTATAACAAAACATAAATCCATGCTTCGATTACGACTAATTTGATTTCTTTATTTGTGTTTATTACAAAAATAACTGAGTAAACAATGATATTAATGTACTTCATAATTTAGGAAATAAAAACTTTAAAAACTTATTAAAGGTGTTTAAATTTCAAAATCTCGGGTTGTAATCGAAGCATGGATTTATGTTTTGTTATACCGGCTTTTGTTTTAATTCTAGAGCAGCTTGATCCTCAATTTTGATTAAAAAATTAGCTTATTTGAGAACAAAATTTAAAAATAAATACTCAAGTAATAAACATTTTTGAAATCAGCAAAAAAGGTTCTATGAGATGGTGCTAAAACAAAAGATTGGGCCTATTTAAAAAACTAAAGTTGATGATGGTTCCAGAAAACCGAAACGTTTTACATCAAATGTGTTTTCGGAATCGGGTGTAGAATACAAAATGGCTTAGGAGAAGTTCGCTCAGATTTTAAAAATTTTTGATAAAAAGGAAAATAAAGTCAAAAAACGAAATTTCAATTTTTTGGTTTTTTGTCAATAGCTCAAAAACAAAAGCAGCTAGCGCAGTTTTCTTTTCAGATTATTAATGGGCCTAAAATTCCGCAACTTTGCCCTAATTTAACCGTTTCTCTATCTCTCCAAATAAGCGAGATCCCCATGGTGCCGGTCGAATTTGAATAACCCTGTATATGTGTATATATGAAATATGAAATATATACACATATGTGGTATATTATGAAATAAGAATTTATAATATAAAAAAAATAAATCTTGTAGATTTAAGCTTTATTTATCTATTTAGAAACATTTATATTATATTACTCAAATGTGATAAATTAACACTATTCAACGAAAACACCCGCCATTATTTTCAAGTTGTATTTTTCTCAGTTCTTATATTTTTTGCAATATTCTGTATTGATGTTTCCACCCAAAATCATAGTAGATATCTTCTTTTTACTTTCGAGAGAAGCATCCACATATCCTTCAGCCGCATTTGTAGACTTCCAGCCTTCGTGGCGTTTTAAAAGGGACATATCAGCTCAGCTCTCGTTTCAGCTAATAAAGTAGCCCAACTTTTCCGGAAACAATGACTAATGACTAGTGTACAGCTCTGTATTTGAAAGTTTTCTGCAAATCCTACAAGGCCACCTAAAAAACCAATAAAATTAGTATTTGTTAAATTTTTTAAGTACTTATTCTTACTTTTAGATTTTACTTTTGCATTCCTCTCAGGTGGGTTTCTCACCCTCTTCGCCAATTTGAAGTTTTTTATTAACAGTCCTGAGGCCTTAACCCAATGCTTTGGGCAGCCAACCAGATTTTCGTGTTTTGTGGCACTGAGATAGCTTATTCCCAAAAGATGGGCCTGAATACGGTCACCCTCATTTTTCTATTATTGGCTCCAGGACTATACTCGACGTGCTTCATTAAAAAAGTAATAAATATCAATAATACTGTAGAATTAGGATATAAAAGAGAAAAAATTGCGAAGTTAGTAAAAATTTTTGAATCCTATTCAAAAACATGTGATCTTTAAGAATCCGACGAGTCCCGAGTTCTAAAGTGTGAGCTAAAGAAGTTAATGGGGTAAAATGGTCATCTTCAAAACAAAACATGGGATATTTTGAATTTGTGCATTAAAAATAAAAATATTCTTATGAAAGTAAATAAAATAATCTATTTTTAACAACATTAGCAAGAAATAATTCAGGTCAGATGGTTTCTTAAGCAGATGAACAAAATTCTTCTGTAGGCGGGGACTGTTTTACCAATAACTATATAAAATTCATTATCTCTCGTAATAATACGACTAGTCTTTTGAAATTTGGTACGTATACTCAATATACATCAGTTTATTATATTCAACCCTCAAATTTAACTTCAACTCTCAAATTTGTCAGTTCTCACCCCCGAGGTGATTTTAACTTTAAGAACATTTCTACCTTACTTGAGAATATTTTTTTAAATTCCACTAAATGTGGGTGTTTCCACATGGCCTTAACAATTACAAGCAGCAAACAAAATTGTTGGGACTTGCCTCATAATTTTTTTAAACCAATTCTTGTGAATCAAATACACAAAATTTTAAATGATTATGTATCGCTGATAATTATTAATTACTGAAGCACTTCTAGGCATAACGTAAACTTCAAATTCGGTACTAGGGTATAACGCATCCTAAATATTTCTATAAAAGTCTGAAACTGACTAAGACCCCCCCACTAACCGATTTAAGGGGGGGACAAAAGCCCCCTGAAGCTTTCTCGAAGAATTTTGACTTCTTTAGGGATCTTTAGGATGTGGTCTATAATGAGACTAAATTTCAAAATTTTAGGGTACCTTGAAGTGCTTCATTATCTCGTGTCGTGTAAAGGGGTAAGTAACATTAATTATCATGAAATAATGAAGGACTTGAAGGCATCCTAAAATTTTGAGATTTGGTCTCATTTTAGATCACATCCTAAAGATCCCTAAAAAAATCAGAACTCCTCAAGAAAACTTCGGGGGGGCTTTTGTCCCCCCCCTTAACTCGAACCGCGGGGAGTTTTAGGGAGATTCTGACTCCCCTACAAATAATTAGTGCGTGATATACACTGGTACCAAATTTGAAGTTCATGGAATGCCTAGAAGTGCTTCATTAATTATTGATACATAAGCATTTAAAATTTTGTGAATTTGAATCACAAGAATTGGTTTAAAAAAATTATGAGGCAAGTCCCAACAATTTTGTTTGCTGTTTCCAATTGTTAAGGCCATGTGGAAACACCCACATTTAGTGGGATTTAAAAAAAAAATTCTCAAGTAAGGTAGAAATGTTCTTAAAGTTAAAATCACCTCGGGGGTGAGAACTGACAAATTTGAGGGTTGAAGTTAAATTTAAGGGTTGAATATAATAAACTGATGTATATTGAGTATACATACCAAATTTCAAAAGACTAGTCGTATTATTACGACAGATAATGAATTTTATATAGTTATTGGTAAAACAGTCCCCGTCTACAGAAGAATTTTGTTCATCTGCTTAAGAAACCATCTGACCTGAAATATTTCTTGCTAATGTTGTTAAAAATAGTGTATTTTATTCACTTTCATATGTTTATTCGTACTTTTAATGCAAAAATTCGAAATATTCTATAAAACGTTTCAAAGATGCCCATTTTACCCCATTAACTTCTTTAGCTCACACTTTAGAACTCGGGACTCGTCGGATTCTTAAAGATCACGTGTTTTTGAATAGGATTCAAAAATTTTTACTAACTTCGCAATTTTTTCCTTTTCACGATGATTTTAATCCTAATTCTACAGTATTACAAGTTTGATATACAATACTTAAATTTTATATCTGAGCTCCTATCATCATTAGAAAGAACTTTTCCTCTAAAATTTTAAATTTTTTCTCACAGCTAGTATACTTCGACTAGGAATAATTGACTAATATTCAAAAATAACCTTTTTAAGATTTATGGCCGATTATGGTACTTAGAGCTTTTCAAGTAATTACCTGCTTTGAAATGAAATGCGCCCCTTAAAACCAACCATGTGTCTCTTCAAACTTTCAACAGATAATTACTTGACAAGCTCTAAGTGCCATAATCGGCTACAAATTTTAAAAAGGTTATATTTCCATTTTAGCTAATTATTCCTAGTCGAAGTATAACCTACTTTACTCTTACCATCATTTAATGTTTTCTTATTTTTTGTATGTTATATCCACATTTTGATTATGGAAAAGGACTTTTCAGAAGAAGCAAAACTCTTTATAAAGAATGACTTTCTCTCTAAAAATGAAAAATAAAGAAGTTCACAAGTATAGTTAGATCCATTTGGGGATACACTGTATAATCTTATATGTACCTTATTTTAATAGAATCATAATTATATGTCGATTATTTTCACTTTTAAAAGGGGTGGGCCTTATTTTTAAGACTGGGCCTTATTTGCCGAATGTACCTTACTTATCTTTTATTGCTGCTCAGCCCAGTAGGGTGATAATAACTAATAAGTTAAGTGATGTAGAAGTCAATTTTGTCTTCCGAAAATGAGCAAAGTAATATAAAAATTAAACACCTCACCCTTTATTATTGCTGTAACTTTAATACATATTTTTAGTGCTGCTAAGTGATCTCTCTTTACCGGTTACTTTTTTATTGATAATTAAAATTAAATCTTAATAGTGCATACAAAAAATCATTAATAATTACCTAGTGAAATAAACAAAGAACATTTAAATTAATTTTTACGTTTTGTTTTAGTTGAGTTTGGTGGTACTGGTATTGGACGGTAAACTTCAATATAACTACTTATTGTAGCAGCTTCTTCATTTAAATAAAGGAACGTATTCGTGGCCTTATACCGGCCAACGGGGATTAAGGGTGGAAATTTAGTTTCATCAATAACAAAATTACATAGAGTATAATTTATACCCTGTAAAGAATAATTCTTATTATTAATCATTTCTTTTAATAGCATGACTTACTTTCTTGAAGTTTCCTTCACCAATGTTTCCACATTTCAACACTGCTTTTATTCCTGCTGCATTTGCTAGATAAAATTGATCCAAACTAACTTGAAATCTGATAGGAAATGTCCGATATTCGTTACTTAAAAACTTGTACACTTGCAGAACCAGCTTAAAATATTTGATTATTAATAAAAAATTGGTTAATATTTTGTGAGAAATTACATCAATCTTTTCAGGTCCACAAGACTCTTTCACGTTGAATGTTGCATTAACAGCAGCTACGCTACGATTGTATTTAAATGTAACAATTTTTATAAATCTAACGTATTTTGGGTTGTAATGATCCAATTCTACTCTGTAATCTTTAATTCGGTAGTCGTGTTGTATAAACTGATGCAAAGGAAATAAAATTAGGTTTGCACTAAAGTCGCTTTTCGGGCAACAGGCATATTGACTTATAATTGTGAAATTTTGGATTATCGGCTTGCCTAAAGTTGCCTATCAACTTATTACCTACCAACTTATTGAGGCAACCGACTTCACTTCCTCTCCAAATTGTATAATTATATGGGGAAGGCTAGGATTATAGATCAAGCGCCAGGATTGTAGCTAAACATTTCGACTGAGAGTCTCTGGACATTTAGACTGGGAGTATCTGAACATTTCGACTGGGAGTATCTGGGAGATATTCATTCAGATTTATAATAATTGGAACTGAAGGTGGAATATAATAGGGTAGAAGTGAAAATTATAATGTATTTAATATAAATTTCGTTTGCTTAGAATCTGTAGTCTACATTATGTTGGTCCCAAACAGAAATGTATAAATATGGTGGCATACTCGAATTTTTTCAAAAACAGCATAAACTGCGAAGTACCCACGCCTTAAATGAATTTTGATGACATTTTTTTTATTGAGTTCTTAATACCCTAAAGATCAAAGTTTATACTGTAAAAAAGTGTACATTTGCCTCATTCTTTTTTTAAATCATTCCTTGTGAATTAAATTTTCAAAATCTTAAATATTAGCTGAAAAAAAAAGCTGTTTTTCATAAATTTTTGGTACAAATGGTTACACTGATGATGAAGTTTACGGGAAAAAAATTCAAAAAAGGCATGACGAAATTCTTATTTAATGAAACACTTTTAGGCATCTCATAAACTTCAAATTCGGCACCCGTGTATATCATGTCCTCAAGATTTACAAAAAAAGTTGTCAAGTCCTGAAAACTCCCCGGAAGACAATTTTTGAGTCAAACTTTGAGTCACAAGAAATTGGGCGTCGGTGTAAAACACACTCTAAAGATCCCTACATAGGTCTAATTTTCTCTAATAGATAACGGAGGTGTCCCCCTTCCCTTAATTTGTTCCCCTGGAGCTTTTAGGACTTTTTGTTCTTTAGTTACTAATTATCAAAAGTATAAGCAAAAAATTTGAAAAAAGTCTTCTATTTTAGCTAATATTTAAGATTTTGAAAATTGAATTCGCAAGAAGTGGTTTAATACAATGATGAGGCAAATACACACTTTTTTACAATATAAACTTTGATCTTTAGGGTATTTACTGAAACTGAATAAAAATAATTTCATCAAAATTTATTCAAGACGTGGGTTCTTCGCAGTAAAAGCCTCGTTCACTCCACTCAAGTCCATATAATATAAGCTTTCTGAAAAAGGCTTAAAAAGTCAAAGCAACAAACTAACGGGGGTTAAGTAACACTCGGTTTGTTTAATTCTCTCTTTCTTAAACTTTTTTATATAGCTGTCTTTATTTGCTTTTAAACATAAAATTTAACAGTGGTAAGTATGGTCTGCAGTTCTCAAACAGTATAGTAGTCGAATTAGAACAATTTTAATAAAGTAAAATAATTTTTGTGACGAACTTACACATACCAGCGCACAGTTTGAGAACGGCAGATCATATCTATCTGTTAAATTTTAGGTTTAAAAGCAAAAAAGACTACTACATATAACAAAAATTTAAAAAAGAGAGAATTAGACGAACACCGTTAATTATTACCCCCCGGTGATTTATATCTTTGACTTTTTAAGCCTTTTTCGACAAGCTTATATTATATGGACTTTACTATTGGTATGGAGAATAGATCAAAATCTGCTCAACTAGAGAAATATATAGTACAAAAGTTGTTTGATTAATAAATATTTTTACCTTAGAAAGTATGTCATCGCTAACAGAGTAGCACATAAGCGACACGAAAATTAACATAAAACAAAACTTCATCTTGTAAAGTGTGAATCTTGTGTTCCTCTCTGATGATCTGCAGTTGATTTATATAACTACGTCGATTTTTTCAAATTAACTTTTTCATGAAGGCATCATTAGCTCATAATGATATGCTAATTTGTATAATAAGTGCATAATGTTAGCTATAATTCTTCTTATTAGCTATAATGATTTGTTTTATGCAAACGTAATGTTGCAGAATTATGCAATATATTTTCTTGACTGATAATGTGATCAAGTGATTATTATCTTATAAAATACTAATCCTAACACAAATCTTTATGGAGTAACATTATGGTAAGCTACTTATCATTTACGATTATTATCTACAATTACCACCCCCTTTTACGTTAACATAGGTAGCAACAATATTAAAAACAGATTTCCCCATCTACTATTGTAATTCTGTTGTTACCCGATATAATTAAACGGTAAATAATAAGAAAGTTTCGTTCTTGTTCTTGATAGAAATTAACTACAATAACGGACATAAAGTATAGTCGATTTATTCTTTAAACAACCAATTAATATTCTATTCACATCAGCACTAAGCCACTAAAAAGTGGCCGGTTATTCATGCGTGAATCAAACTGCGGGATTCGCAACCCGCTTGAACGATTTACGATTTTTGTTCACGATATCTTGATACTCCTGTTCTTCATTTATATTTTTTTTCTTCTTTATGTTTATGCTTCTTTTTATTATATTTAGTACGTATATCACAACATATTGAGGGATAATAAAAATGTTTATTTTTATGCCGAATATAATTCAGTCGAAGAAAAAATAGATTTGAATATTTTCATCTAGTTATGCCCAAAAATTATAATCCTTCTCTAAATCGACTTTCGAAAACATGAACAGATGAACACCGCTTTACAAGAGTATGAGGTACCATTAGTAATAACTGATTGGATCAGCAACATGCTTAAATGGAGAGCGGTGCAAGTTACAGTGGAAGATTCCACAATACAAGGCATTGTTTCGAAAGGCTGTCCGCAAGGAGGAGTTTTATCTCCCATTCTATGGAACCTTGTGGTTGACTTCTGAGACGGTTAAATAAAGAACAATATCTAACTATAGGTTATGCAGACGATATCACCATTCTGTTGACCGGTAAGTTTGAGGGTGTTGTATTCGATCAAATGCAAAGCGCCCTAGACATAGTCGAAACCTGGTGTAATGAACACTCCTTGGTGGCAAATCCATCAAAAACGGAGCTTGTACTTTTTACCAGGAAACGCAAGACGAAGAAATATAAACTTCCAAGTCTATCCGGAACTCCCCTATGTCTGGCTCATCAGGTCAAGTATCTGGGTGTCACGCTTGATCACAAGCTAGACTGGAGAAGCCATCTTGATAACAAAGCGGAAAAAGGAAAGGTCGCGTTCTGGCAGTGTCGCAGAGCTGTAGGGCAGTCTTGGGGACTCTCCCCAAATATAACCTACTGGCTGTACACTGCAATTATTAAACCTATGCTAAGCTACGCAGCCATAGTGTGGTGGCCTAGAACCACAATAGACACCGCAAAAAACAAACTCCGACCCGACAAGTGCAAAGATTAGCATGCCTATCAATCACTGGAACTATGAGAACCACACCCACCACAGCTATGGAAACGCTTCTATGTCTGCCTCCACTTGATTTACACGTGGAGGAAATGGCACTGAGGTCGGCTCTAAGACTGCGCGATTTAGGGCTGTGGACAACCAGACGAGGGAGAACAGGTCATACGAACATCATAGAGGTCAGTTCTAAAAAACTGCCTCTACTAGATCTCAGATCTGACCGTATCTCACCAAAATACATATTTAACAACAGGTTTGTAAGTTTGTTAACAACACGAGACCCCGGTACTGCTGATATCCACATCTTTACCGATGGATCAAAAATTGAATCTGGCTCAGGGACAGGAATTTTCTCCCCTGAACTAGAAATAAATATCAGTATATCATTGGGAAAATTCACCTCCGTCTTTCAAGCTGAACTTAATGGCATACTAGAAAGTGCAAAAATGGTAAAAAAGAGTCTAGTAACAGGACAACACTTACAGATATTGTCGGACAGTAGGGCTGCTATCGCGGCCCTGAACCGCCACAGAATAACTTCGAAGCTGGTCTCGGACTAAACGACATTTCGACGAATAATGCTCTTGAAATCTGCTGGATCAAAGGGCACCAAGGTAACGAAGGCAATGAGAGGGCAGATGAGCTGGCAAGGCAGGGCTCGGGCTCCTACCCGAACGGGCCGGAACCGACCCTGACTCTGGCCGTCAGCACTTTCAACAGTCTTATAAAACAAAAAACATTAACCTCACATAAACATATGTGGGCGAAAGCAACGGGCTGTAGACAAGGCAGAGCAGCAATTGCTGCTCCTTCGATACTACGCGCAAAATACTACCTCAACTTGTCTCGATTACACCTGCGAGTACTCACGGGCATCGTTACAGGACATTGTAAGCTAAACAAACACCTTCACACGTGCTTTGCTCGTGCCCTGCGGTAACATCAACTAGAGCATCTATACTTGGTGACTACTGGCTGGATATGGTCAGAATCAGAGACACTCCACCCGCCAAGCTGCTCGAGTTCATCTTAAAGTTGGGATGGCTCGAGGGGTGACGGGGAAGGAGGCGCCTCTGGGGAGGATGCACAATGGGTCCGATTAAGCTCTCCCGCTAGCAATCCAATCCAATCCAATCGACTGGAAGAAGATCAATAAGACTTTTCACAATTTCACCTCTGTAGATATCTCGACTGAAAATAAAGTCACCACAGCATCCTCAATTTTCTCATTTTAAATATTAGATCACAATCAAGATCTCAGTTGGTGGTTGTCAATCGAATAAGGACCCCCCTCTAAACCTTCTTCATCTGTTTCCTCTAGCACAAAGTTTGTGGAACCACCAGTACTCACACTGTAAATATGGTAATTTACGATCAGTGATTTTGTTGAGGATTTTTGCTTAGGTTTTATTGTTGCCAGGGATGAGCCTGCAGCCATTCATCTCAACTCTGTCATCTTGGAGGACCAGAATTTTATATTTTTAACTTCATTGTTTAGTGGAGTAACTGTCACTCTCTACAGCTTAGAAAGGATATCATCCCCACCTGTTGATCCATAGGAAATATTTTATTTCTGTTAACCCACCAGCTAAGCTGGATAGAGCTCTCTCTTATATGCCACATGGAAATACTCTCTACTTAGGGTTTTAGACAGAGTTGGTGGAACCACCAGTACGGACACCAAATTTGTTAGTTTACGATCAGTGCGATCACTAAAAACTCTACAGCTTAGAAAATATACCATCCTTACCGGTTGATCCATGAGAAATATTTTATTTCTGTTCACCCACCAGCTAAGCTGGATAGCTCTCTGGATATACCACCTGGAAATGCACCCTATTTAGAGTTTAGACTTAGAGTTTATTCCCACGAAGGGGTTTGCATACTGGGTGGATGTTTGAGAAAAAATTCTTCTGTTGATTTGAGTTATTAATTTTCTGGCATTTGATAGTTCAATAAATACATTTGTATGAATCTTTCTTGAGTTATTTTATAATTAGCATGGGAAACTGTAATTGATAATCACAGAATTACGTTCAAACATGCAATAATTCTATATCATTACTGCGGAATTATTTTCTATTACATCTTTTACACTATGATTTATTAATCGATTAAAATTAGATATTCTAATATTTACACAAGTAAGTATAAATGTTCGTGTATCAATAACAAATTATTTGTAATGTAAATGCAACCTGAGGTAGTTGTAGTAGAATGTGATATACTTAGATAAAAGTAGATAAAAGCAACATTCTTATTCTAGAATTAAACTAGTTTTATGTAATAATGCCTTGAAATACATTTAATTGTCGTTTTTTAATTACGTTATTATAAATTAATTAAGTAAAAGAGCATCTAACATTGAATTAAACTTAAAAAATGTGAATAAACTCGCCGTGCATGGGAATTTTTGAAATCGTTTAACACAATTTATTAGTCAAAATTGGTTTTACTCATGTTGTTCTAACCGCTCGCTTTAATGCCATGGATATTGTTAAATTTAAGAAATTATGGAATGCTTCGTGTAATCGAAAGACAATAAAAGTTGTCTGGAAATCGTATTGTTCAGTGCTCATTTTTAGCGATGTCGATACCAACGCTTAATTTTGCCCATGGTAATTTTAACAGATGTGGTGTCTGTCATGGTGCACAATAGATGAAATCCATTCATAAACGCAGTTCAAACGGTCCCAGTACCGTACAAAACAATGCAAAAATGACCTATTATTTAGATACTTTTGTTTTTAACCAACTTGAGAAGTCCTTGCAGATATGCAACCAAACTTACCCGGACCAGTCATTAATGCACACGCTGTATTATTTAAATTACTGGACTTTCTACTTCTTTAAATTAAGAGAAATAATAAAGAAGTAAGAATAATAACTCAAATTTCTAATTTCAGATCGTGTCGTTGGACGAGGAAAAATAGAAGAACCTAAGCATCTTAAGGAATTTCCACATCAGGTGAGTTTTTTACTTTTCTCACTTTCAAATTTCTGTCTATCCAGTAATCCAGTCACCCTTTTCATCTTCTCAGAAAGAGTCCATTGCAACATTTGCTTAGGCAATCTCTGTTAGTCTCTTTTTGAGCTATTCTAAATAAACTGAAGACGTAAAAAATTATAAATTTCGGGCTGGACATACATAATTAAACGGTTTTTTTCGGAATCGAGTCTAAACTCCAGCGTACGCGTTATTAAACTCGAGTTAGATGTTGTGGAAGCTTGGTGGAAGCTTTAATAATTAGTTATTCGGTTGTTGCTCTAAAAAATAAGTGCATGGATCGTAAGTGTTAAGTAATTTTTCTTTCAATTCGTTATAAATTAAACTAGTGAGCGAAGAACGGATTTTGACATGGACATTAGGCGTATGGAGATCAGAGAAAAGGTTGATAATTTTTTGTTTATTTTAAAAAGGCTGATTTTGGCTTCTATTTAACCAACTTAACTTATTAGACCTTTTTGAATTGGTTTTTATGGAATATCCAAGTTTCACTGGTTCGTTGTGCCTAATAGAAGATATATTAGAGTAGTCCCAACGAAAGAAAAACCCCACCCTTGCCGAATCTGCGCGAGGCGTGGCTTCGAAGTCCAGTGACGACAGTACAAAATTACTGCCAAACTTCAACGGTAATCACGTGGTGGGCTTTTCTTTCGTTGAGACTACTCTAATTCCTCCACTACTTAGATTTTTCTTTACAAACCTACTTTTGTATCCTGGCTGGCTAGCACGACAGGTAGTCTATTGCCAAGGGCGCCAAATGAAGCCAGTCCGATCCTGTTAATATATGGCCTATGTTCTAATCGCAAAAATTAATGAGTTAGCTAGCAATAAACTTATCGATCATAAGCTGACTCACATGGGATGGTTTTTCATTCCTTTCGTGTTCTTAAAGAAATTAATTCTTAAACTTGTTTGGTTATTATGAAAAAGACCCTTTGTAATAAACAACTTGTACGTCATGATGGATATTTTTTACAAAAATATTATTAGTTGTTAACCATCGGTAATGAAAATTACCACTGTCTATTTCTTCGGTAATTATATGCATTCTTAACAATTAGACTTTAACATTGAACAATTCTCGTCTGGATCTATAACTAGTAGCAACTTCACTTTAACACATTCCAAATTCTTCACAATGCATTCTAATTGTCCTCAATGATAAAGCAAATTTAATATATTTATAAACACATTACTTGTCATGTTGTTTAATTTTACTAAAAAAATCTTGAGGGGGTGTTTTTTAAAAACTTTTCATAGATGATGTTTTTGTGTAAATTTTAGGTTTTATTTGCCGCGTGATACATTGATAAATTCCAATTTTTTTCTACGAAAACGTCAACGATGAACACTTAGATTGTTATTTATAAACAATAAAAATAGTAGACATAACTTGAAAAAAAATTGAGAGTTTGAACCAATTGTGTGATCAAACGTCGTTAGGAAGAATGATTTGCAGATTTGAGTATGGTCCGAAACGAACCACCTATAATTTTCAACTACCGCTTCCACTTATCTATTTATGTAATTAAAACTACCTCGCTTTTCACAAATAGCTTTTGCTTTTATTAAAATACAATAATTTAATTTGCTTTAACTACAGAAAAACTAGAATGAAAATTAACGACTCGTAAATGCTACAACTTACGTGTTATGAAAAAAGAATTCTTGGATTGATTAGCTCGAATTTCTTCTTTTAATACCCAATAATAATAAAAGCGTTTAAATACCCCATCTTTGCTCAATGAAGAAATTCAAGTAGCTAAAGTTGCCTTTTACGGACATGAAGAGTTATTTTCAATTACACGGTTGCTTTGCTAACTCTTTATGGTGTACCCATTTTATTTGGTTTTGGTATCGACTTATATTCTGCCCACAGAATAGAGTCCAATCAGTAAAATGTCTAAAACTGCAGCTCTCGATTACAAAAGAATTGCGTGGCGAGCAAGACAGGAAATAAAGGTTGGTCAACAAATATCTTAGTGTGCTTTTACATTGTTCAGACGTGTAATTTCTCGTAATCTAATTTTAGGTTATAGTTTTCTGTCAATGTGCTAAAGTCAAAACGACAGTTTGCAAATAAGCCAATGAAAACGCCAGAATCGATATCCCTCTCTCTGTTTTGGTACGATTTACATGCCAAATTAAAATCAAATGTGGTTTAATGTCATTTTGACAAGCCTTATATATTGGCTTAGATTATATTCGTTAAAATGCTAGTTTTAAAACGTTCTTTTATAAAACTGGTTCGCTTTTATGCGAACCATCGTACTCCTGCTATAAAATTTCGATATGGAACTGGTAAAGGAGCAGCACCAGCGGGGGGATCGGCTGCACCAGCTGCACCAAGTGCAGCTTCTAAAGCAGGTTCTCCAGCAGCACCTTCTTCTGGCAGTGGTACTGTAAAAAACTTCAGAGTACCTCCAACCAATGACGAAATTGATGCCATAAATAGTGGAGGAGCCTCCAAAACATTTTAATTATTGTGTCTCGAAGGAAATTACTGTGTGGACTATTGAATTTATTGTCTATTGACTATTATATTTGTAGCATTTTATATTTTATTAGATAAATAAAATAAAGAAATAATTTTATACATAATAAAGTACTGGGTAGGTACATTATACACTAAGCGGCACAATTAACCGCCCACCCATTGTAGAAAAATGTGTTGGTCCATGTATCAATGACCAAGAGATGCACATTTGCACAGGTGCACAAGTTTAGCGTTAAGAAATCGCCTCACTACTGCAACGCATGCTTATAGTCATAACCAACTGTATGAAGTACGAGAGGTCAACATTAGTGTATGAATTTGCGAGAAGATTGGTTAAACCAAAGTCATCACCTATTAGACCACCCCGAGATCCAGAATTGATCGTATGGCATCGGATAGTTCGACTTTGTTTTGCCCGAGTATAAGTACCAGGAGCTTGGAATCAATGGAAGAATGTTCTTTTCTCGGACGAATCAAGGATATGTTTAAGAGGGCGAGAAGGACGGCAGCGAGTGTATAGACACCTAAATGAACGAACTCGTACAATGGTCAAAACCGTGGGTTATCGTAAGGGGTCGATAATTTGGATTTCGAGCAGAAATCCAGGACCTATGAGGGCTCCAGCAGCTAGCACATGGTTTGTTAGTAAGTCATCAATGTATCGAGCAGCACTCATTTGCCTAGGTACTACAACGTGGTCTGTACGAGTATTAAATGACATACCTACCCACGCCATGTGATATCCATCTCCAAACTTGCCTTTCTCCTGAACCAGTCCTTCACGATGAAGTTCGCGTATGCCCAAACTCGAAGAAGACTATAACAACGAGTTAACCGAAATCTCATCGCTGAAGAGCACCAAGGGCCACTGCCTAATTCGCCAATTCACATGTTCTTGCTTGAAAATCAGTAGGTTTATTTTGCGATTTAAAGTCAATTGTGGCTTACGAACCGCCCTTCTTGACCTCAAATTGCTTTCTTTCAATCTTTTTCTTATGGTTTCTGTACAAATTTTAACTCCAATGGCTCTTCTGAGTTCACTTCGCAGGTCTTTAGCAGTAGAAGTGCGACGTCTAAGTGCACAATTACGCAAAAATATGTTTTGCCGAAAGGTTGTAGAACGTTTTCGACCCTGACCAGCCCTTCTACCATAACTGTCAGTTTCTAAGTATCGATTCAAAACTCGTTCGATAACAGAAGGACTCACATTAACTTGTCTTGCAACATAACGATAACTGTAGTCTTCTTTGATTAATGTTACTGCTCTTCTACTCCAACTTGACTTAAATGGCTCATTTTAGTAGCAAACCCTCTAAAGACAAGTACCTGATACACGCAGGTTCAATTGTTTCTAATATTCATGAATCTACAGATTTTGTATTGAAAGTATGCTTTTTAAGGTTTTTATGCTTATTTTGTTATTTTAAATTTTTCTCAAAAACCGTTGGTTTTAGAAAATAAAGTTAAGAGAACAAAATCGCTTGTTTTAAAATTTCCTACAAACTTTTGTAAACGCATTTACATTTTTTGGCGCCAAAGTACACTTTTAGAGTTTTCAAGTTAGCACAACCCTCTAATTGTGTCGCTGATTGTACTTTGGGAAAATAATCATCGTTCACGAAATAAGTGCAGGAAAGTAAAAAATTGAAATTAATTACAAAACCTAGCAATACAGTAATCCAAATGATTAAATTTAATGGCAGTTGAACTATGAGACCGGAGACTGATTCGGCGTTACTATAACAATAGGATTTTTAAACGTTCTCAAATTTCTTCCAAGAGACGAAACGGTAGTAATATTTATCAGCTTCGACTTGAATTGAGAGGTGGTCACAGTAACTTTTTAAGCAAGGGCTTGTCTATTCACCTGGATTGAGCAAACTCAGATGTTCTGCTATAATCTTCTGTAGTTCTCAGAGGAGTTCACACCGAGTGCCTGTTTATACGCATAACCTTTTTATGGTTTTCTAAAAATCAAAATCGGTCGAATGAAGCCACATGTTAAAAATAAACACGAAGAAATTTATTTTTCGAAAAGAAATATTTCGTTGTCTTCGACACCATCATGATCAGCGAAGATACTTTAGCTAAGATACTTTTAGCACTAAAGGGGAGATTTTTTAAGCTACTGAGCAACTGCGAATTTGTGATGTTAGTCATAAATAAAATCAATCATCATAATTTTCAAGTATTTATTGAATTTATGTAAACAACAAACATACACTTAATAACATGATAAGGAATCGAAAAACTATAAAATTAATGCTAACATCTTAAGGCTGCTCTTCACACATAGACTTCCGGTTTGCATGTGCAGGCGGCCTGTCCGGAGTGTGTGGACAGCATTCAGACGGCCTGTACAGACTTTAAATAAAATTGTGTCGGCCGGCCTGCACAGGCCACACCGGAAGGCAAGCCTGTGTGTGAAGAGGAGCCTTTAGGTACAAAACGAAAATTTAAAATTTCTGCTTCGGAACAACTTTCCAAAAGACTACACCCGAAGGAACAACTTTAACAATAATTTTTTTGTCAATGTTGACTACCTTAGGGCTCATTTTTTTTGGTTCAAAAATGTCTGTAATTACATACGACACATTGGCAAGTCCTAGATCTCTTAGCGTTACATTAATTGCATAATCATAACCATCGTCCCTATTGCTGTGAAAACCAATTGCCCATGAATTTAAGTTTTTTATTACAGGAGTAATAGGTTTCATCCAAATATCGATTCCTGAAATTTTCTTAACTAATAATCCTTGAATACCTAATTCGTCCTGATTAACAGCTATTGCACCAGGATGAAGCAATATATTCTTGTACGGTTTCTTAATAGTGCGAAAATCAACAGACATAATCAAAGGTGCAGCCATAATAGCCCAAATTGCCATTTGAGATTTACTCTGAACGTAACTTAAACCAAAATTACCAATTATCAACATATCGGGATCGTTCCAATGGCCTGGTGCGCTAAACGGCGCAAGTCTTTTTTGATTAGCACTAAACCATTTAATAATGCTCACGAGAGTGCTATAAGAATCTTGTATATCGCCCCAATTCCTCCATAAATTACAAGTTTCAGCTAAAAGTGAATAATTTGCATGTATTCCAGCAGTCTCCAAATAAGCAGGCCAGCTACACGAATAAACAATAGGTCTTCCAGTTTTGTTTAACAATCGACCAAAGTCAACATATCCTTGTTCGTAATCGTTTCTATTTGCATAGCATCCGTCAATTTTAATGTAATCTACTTCCCAATCAGCAAAAGTTTGTGCATCGATTTCCAAATGGCCCATAATACTAGGATAACCGGCACAAGTAAAATTTCCAAAATTTTCATAAATTCCAAACTTCAAACCTTTACTGTGAATGTAATCAGCTAAATCTTTTATACCATGAGGGAAGCGATCTGGATCTGGCTGGAGACGACCTTGCGCATCTCTTTCACGCGCTAGCCAGCAATCGTCAATAATTAAATATTCGTAACCGGCATCCAAATATCCTTCTGAAGACATTAAATTTGCCATTCTTCTGAATAGTCTATCAGAAATACAGTCATCTGGATATAATTTGCAATCTGTAATGCAACGGAATCTTTGCCAACTCAGCCAACCCATCGGCGGCGTTCTTGCCAAACCATTGTTGAGAGAGTTAACATTTTTTGTAAATACAAATAAAAATACACAAAATAGAAAAACATTAATGTATGCCATAATGTGAACCTTTTTAATGCACATTTACGTTTCTTGAGCGCTAGCTGTGTGCGTATTATATTTCGTCGGTGCTTATATTATAGTACACGTTCATAGCAATCTACCGCCAGTTTACCATAGTAATCGAACTGATAATAATTTTAGGTATGTTGAAAAATTACATATAAATGACAATAAATGAGTCTTTTCATTATGTTATTTGTATTTACATATTAAATAATACAAATGCAAAATATTTATCAGAAACTTATTTAAAAAAAGAAAATAGTTTAAACTTGTTTTGTATAAGAAGCCCTATACTTATGTATAGGGCTATGAAATACTTTGTATAAGAAGTATAAGTAAGCTGATAACTACATGTCACTAATAAAACTTGCTGTGGTTTATATTGACATAAATTGCAATTTTTTTAACTGATTTTGAAAATTCTATCACTTACGATTTAAATGGAAATGAAGTTTCCTTTTGACTTCTAAATGCAACACCGTATGCACTTATAATAGTTGCTTTTTCATTGTCCAGTTAATATCTGCTGAAATATTGAAGATACAAAAGAAAGTTAAATTAGAAACTGCTCAAACAACACCTGATCTACACAGGGCGCAAACAATTTTGGATTGAAAAAAATGCCTTAGGTGCCTACCTATTTTCCCCTGTATCACATGTACCATTTTGTTTTGTAAGTAAGCCCAATACTTTAAAAAATAATTATTATCAGCTCTCTGTCTCATAGACATGATAGATTGTCTGTTCTTCTTCTTTCTCTTTCTTTAAAAGCATATCCTGTTTTTCTTAGACATTTTGCCATTTACTGTGTCGATTATACTGAGGAGGGCTGTCAACTTCGAGCCCATCATTTTGGTGATCTTCCCACATCTCTTTTCCCCTGTGGTTTTCCATTCCTTACTATTTTTGGTAGCCTGTGTTCTTGCATTTTCTCCACATGTTGATTCTATTGTTTTCTTCTGTCTTTAATGAAATATTCTGTATATCTTATTATTTCTTGACTACGTACTCTGTCCCTTAGGCTGAGGCCTGAAATGGCTCTTAGCGTAGTCATCTCTGTTGTTCTGGCCAGTATAGTTTTGTTTTGTTAGACAAGTTGTTACAATTTTTGTTAATCAAAATAGCAATTAAATGACAAGCAATAATTAAGGCCCGTTTGCACCGGTTCCCCTTAACTACTAACTACAACTTGCTACAACATAAATTTATTCTCCAGTAGACTTGTTAATGGGCGTATCCTAAGCAACGACTAGTTTAACTACAACTTAAATTTAACTGGAACTGGTGCAAATGGCCCTTAATTGCATATTTTAATAACAATTAAATCGCTATCCTGTTTAACGAAAATTTTAACAACTTTTATAGTCTTGTTTGCTCTTTAAATAAAAGCTTGATGAAATGTAATACCTTTATCATTTCTAATTTTTAATTCTGCATAATTTTTGTCTCTTTTATTTTTGCTCTGAAACAATTAGGAAAAGAGGAATTTATAAAACGTAATTTTACGTGTTATTTCTTTATGTGTCGGTAAGTCGTTCAACACCAACTATACCGAGTGCCCACGTTATTCAAGGCGGAAGATAGGCAAATAACACAGGGAATTATATTTGCAATTTGCTGCTAACCAGCTACATCTGAAATAACGTTAATAATATCAATATCTATTAAAACGAAAATTTCTTAATTAATGAATATTTTTAAATGTAGAAGAAGCAATTTGAATATTTGCATGTTTTGAAAAGCTAATTCCGAGAAACGGGGAGAGCTGTGTGGACATTTTTATTAAACAATATATCAAAACTCCCCATCGTTCTGACTTCTACTAAAAATTTAATGGGGAGGGGGGAGACGAAATCGCAATTTTTCTAAGTTTCTCGTGAAACATTGGAGTTGGTAGTTTTCTGGCGAAAAGTTTTTCCTTTTTGATCTAATATTTTGTCATGTTCATGAACCAATTGTTACACGTGTAAAGACAAAACCTATCCTTACTAATAGTGGTAGTGCCCAATAGTTAAATATGGACAGTATTTATCTTCTACATGCTCTTAATAAAATTACTAGGACATAGGTGGATGGCTTAGCACGAAGACGAAATATTTTAAGCTATAGAAATTACTCTGACCAACAACCGATGATCGAATTTGTAACAAAATAAATCATATTATCAAATAAAAAAAAACAATTAATTTTCAAGTATTTATATAATTTACATAAACATCAAACATACACTTAAAAAACTGATAAGGAATAGATAAACTTTATAAAATTAAAGTTAACAACTATTCAATGGGGAAATCTAAAACTGCTGCTTGGGGAACGAGTTTCCAAAAAACTACACCCGAAGGAAGAACTTTAACAATAAGTTTCTCGTCAATGTTGACTACTTTACGACTCATTTTTTCTGGTTCAAAAATGTCTGTAATTACATACGACACATTGGCAAGTCTTAGATCTCTTAGCGTTACATTAATTGCATAATCATAACCATCGTCCCTATTGCTGTGAAAAGCAATTGCCCATGAATTTAAGTTTTTTATTACAGGAGTAATAGGTTTCAACCAAATATCGATTCCTGAAATTTTCTTAACTAATAATCCTTGAATACCTAATTTGTCCTGATTAACAGCGATTGCACCTGGATGGAGCAATATATCCTTATACGGTTTCTTAATTGTGCGAAAATCAACAGACATTAGCATAGGTGCAGCCATAATAGCCCAAATTGCCATTTGAGATTTACTCTGAACGTAACTTAAACCAAAATTACCAATTATCAACATATCGGGATCGTTCCAATGTCCTGGTGCACTGAACGGCGCAAGTCTTTTTTGATTAGCACTAAACCATTTAATAATGCTCACGAGAGTGCTATAAGAATCTTGTATATCGTCCCAATTCCTCCATAAATTACAAGTTTTAGCTAAAAGTGAATAATTTGCGTGTATTCCAGCAGCCTCCAAATAATACGGCCAGCTACACGAATAAACAATAGGTCTTCCAGTTTTGTTTAACAATCGACCAAAGTCAACATATCCTTGTTCGTAATCGTTTCTATTTGCATAGCATCCGTCAATTTTAATGTAATCTACTTCCCAATCAGCAAAAGTTTGTGCATCGATTTCCAAATGACCCATAATACCAGGATAACCGGCACAAGTAAAATTTCCAAAATTTTCATATATTCCAAACTTCAAACCTTTACTGTGAATGTAATCAGCTAAATCTTTCATACCATGAGGGAAGCGATCTGGATCTGGCTGAAGACGACCTTGCGCATCTCTTTCACGCGCTAGCCAGCAATCGTCAATAATTAAATATTCGTAACCGGCATCCAAATATCCTTCCGAAGACATTAAATTTGCCATTTTTCTGAATAGTCTATCAGAAATACACTCATCTGGATATAATTTGCAATCTGTGATGCAACGGAATCTTTGCCAACTCAGCCAACCCATCGGCGGCGTTCTTGCCAAACCATTGTTGAGAGAGTTAACATTTTTTGTAAATACAAATAAAAATACACAAAATAGAAAAACATTAATGTATGCCATATTAATTATGTTAACCCTTTTATTGCACATTTACGTTTCTTGAAGCGCTAGCTGTGTGCGTATTTTATTTGGTCTGTGCTTATATTATTATAGACGTTTATAGCAATCTACCGCCAGTTTACCATAGTAATCGAACTGATAATAATTTTAGGTAGGTTGAAAAATTACATAATAAATGAGTCTTTTCATTATGTTATCTGTATTTAAATATTAAATAATACAAATGCAAAACATTTATCAGAAACTTATTTAAAAAAAGAAAATAATTTAAACTTTTTCTTTGTTTATAAATTTAAATTTTTGTATAAGAAGTATAAGTAACCTGATAATTACATTACATAAATAGTGACTAATAAAACTTGCTGTGGTTTATATTGATATAAATTCCAATTTTTTTAACTGCTTTTGAAAATTCCATCACTTACAATTTAAATGGAAATGAAGTTTCCTTTTGGCTTCTAAATGCAACACCGTATGCACTTATAGTGGTTGCTTTTTCATTGTCCAGTTAATATCTGCCGAAATATTGAAGATACAAAAGAAAGTTAAATTAGAAACTGCTCAAACAAGACCTGGTGTACACACTACGCAAACAATTTTGGTTTGAACATATAAAAAAATTTCAGATTTATTGAATCAAATTTAGAGATTCTATGCAAAAAATGCCTTAGGTGGTCGATATTTACCCACTTTCCCCTATATTACATGTACAGTCAGGCTCACAATTATTGGCGACCCTGGCTATACGCCCCTGTGGTTATTAGTAAACAACGACTAAAGAACAGAACGGGAGGTTGCTGATTTACTACTTGTTTGCAAAATAAAATTACCCCTCAGTTTAAGTAGGGGGTGTTATGATGGTTTCATCCGCAATTCGTTCTAGAATCATAGCAGGGTGGCCAATAATTCTGAGGCTGACTGTACCATTTTGCTTTATAACTAAGCCCAATATTTCAAAAAATAATAATTATCAGCTTCCTGTCTCATAGACATGTGCAATATAGATTCAGTGGTGTGTTGTAAGCAACCCGTTATTTATAACCTCAGTGTTGAGTCGTTGAACGAAGCTGGATATATGTCTGTTGCATTCTGTTGAATAATGAAAAAAGACTCAACGTTGACGTTATATTATAGCTGGTTGCTTACAACACACCACTGATTGTCTGTTCTTCTTCTTTCTCTATCTTTAAGCATATCCTGTTTTTCTTCGACATTTTGCCATTTACTGTGTCGATTCTACTGAGGAGGGCTGTCAACTTTGAGCCCATCATTTCGGTGATCTTCCCACATATCTTTTCCCCTGTGGTTTTCCATTCCTTACTATTTTTGGTAGCCTGTGTTCTTGCATTTTCTCCACATGTTGATTCTATTGTTTTCTTCTGTCTTTAATGAAATGTTCTGTATGTTACATTGTCTTATTATTTCTTGACTACGTACACCTTAGGCTGATGCCCGAAATGGCTCTTAGCGTAGACATCTCTGTTGTTCTGGCCAGTAGTTTTGTTTTGTTGGAGAAGTTGTTAAAATTTTTGTTAATCAAAATAGCAATTTAAATGACAAGCAATAATTTAATTGCGTATTGTAACAACAATTAAATCGCAATCCTGTTTAACGAAAATTTTAACAACTTTTAAAATCCTGTTTGCTCTTTAAAGAAAAGCTTGATGAAATGTAATACCTTTATCATTTCTAATTTTTAATTCTGCATAATTTTTGTCTCTTTTATTTTTGCTCTAAAATAATTAAGAAAAGAGGAATTTATATAACGTAATTTTACGTGTTATTTCCCTATGTATCGGTAAGTCGTTCAACAGCAACTATACCGAGTGCCCACGTTCAAGGCGGAAGATAGGCAAATAACACAGGGAATTATATTTGCAGTTTGCTGCTAACCAGCTACATCTGAAAGAACGTTAATGATATCTATTAAAACGAGAATTTCTTAATTAATGAATATTTTTAAATGTAGAAGAAGCAATTTGAATATTTGCATAATTTGAAAAACTAATTCCGACAAACGGGGGATTGCTGTGTGGACATTTTTATTAAACAATATCTCAAAACTCCCCATCGATCTGACTTCTACTAAAAATTTAATGGGGAGGAGGAAGACGAAATCGCACTTTTTCCAAGTTTCTCGTGAACCATTGGAGTTGGTAGTTTTCTGGCGAAAAGTTTTACCTCTTTGATCTAATATTTTGTCATGTTCATGATTCAATTGTTACACGTGTAAAGAGAAAACCTATACCTACTAATAGTGGTAGTGCCCAATAGTTAAATACGGACAGTATCTATCTTCTACTTGCTCTTAATAAAATTACTAGGACATAGGTGGATGGCTTAGCACTAAGACGAAATATTTTAAGCTATAGAAATTACTCTGACCAACAACCGATGATCGACTTTGTAACAAAATAAATCATATTATCAAATAAAAAACACAATTAATTTTCAAGTATTTATATAAATTACATAAACAACAAACATGCACTTAAAAAACTGATAAGGAATCGATAAACTTTATAAAATTAAAGTTAACAACTACTCAATGGGAAAATCTAAATTTGTTGCTTGAGGAACGATTTTCCAAAAAACTACCCCAGAAGGAACAACTTTAACAATAAGTTTCTCGTCAATGTTGACTACTTTACGACTCATTTTTTCTGGTTCAAAAATGTCTGTAATTGCGTAAGAAACGTCGTCAACTCCTAGTTCTCTTAGAGTTACACCAATCGCATAATCGTAACCATCGTCTCTATTGCTATGAAAAGCAATAGCCCATGAATTTACGTCGTTTATTACGGGAGTAATAGGTTTCAGCCAAATATCGATTCCTGAAATTTTCTTAACTAATAATCCTTGAATACCTAATTCGTCCTGATTAACAGCGATTGCACCTGGATGGAGCAATATATCCTTATACGGTTTCTTAATTGTGCGAAAATCAACAGACATGAGCATAGGTGCAGCCATAATAGCCCAAATTGCCATTTGAGATTTACTCTGATCGTAACTTAAACCAAAATTACCAATTAACAGCATATCAGGATCGTTCCAATGTCCTGGTGCGCTAAACGGCGCCAGTCTCTTTTGATTAGTACTAAACCATTTAATAATGCTGAGGAGACTGCTATAAGAATCTTGAATATCGCCCCAATTTCTCCATAAATTACAAGTTTCGGCTAAAAGTGAATAATTTGCGTGTATTCTAATAGGTCTCCTCGTCTCCAAATAAGCAGGCCAGCTACACGAATAAACAATAGGTCTTCCCGTTTTGTTTAATAATCGCCCAAAGTCAACATATCCTTGTTCATAATCTTCCCTATTTGCATAGCATCCGTCAATTTTAATGTAATCCACATCCCAATCAGCAAAAGTTTGTGCATCGATTTCCAAATGACCCATAATACCAGGATAACCGGCACAAGTAAAATTTCCAAAATTTTCATATATTCCAAACTTCAAACCTTTACTGTGAATGTAATCAGCTAAATCTTTTATACCGTGTGGAAAACGATCTGGATCTGGTTGAAGACGACCTTGTGCATCTCTTTCACGAGATAGCCAACAATCGTCAATAATTAAATATTCATAACCTGCGGCCAAATATCCTTCAGAAGACATCAAATCTGCCATTCTTCTAAATAGTCGATCAGAAATACAATCATCTGGATATAATTCGCAATCTGTAATACAGCGAAATCTCTGCCAACTCATCCAACCCATCGGTGGTGTTCTTGCCAAACCATTGTCTAGAGAGTTAACATTTTTTGCAAATACAAATAAGAATACACAGAATAGAAAAACTTTAAGGCAAGTCATTTTGACTAATACTGAGAAATGATTGTTTTACTGTGTATTTATATAGGTGTACTTATTTTCTATTTATCGATAAACGAGTCCAAATAAGAGATAATAGTTTAATAGAGTGGCAGAAAAACAAACCTTTAGACGTTGGTAAATGGAAATAAGATGAGTATGAGCACGATTTTTCGGTTAAGCCAAATGTAAAATAACTAAAAATGCAATAAAAAATGTAAGTTTTTCTTTAGTCTTACTTAAACGTGAATGAATAAAATATGATGCATTGGGAGTTTCGATTTCAACTTTAAATTTTCCACTTGTTATTCGTAATAATTGTGCTTAATTTGAACCAAGTTATACATAGTAACACACTTTCGGCCGGTTTTATCAACCATATTTAAATGCTCCTTGTGTTAAAGGGCCTTTACTGGAACTTAATTTTCATATTACTGAAGTGTATTATGAATTAAACTAAAGGAGAATTAGCTAACGCCAAATTATTTAACATAAAGTAAATATCAAGGCCGGAATAATGAAAAACAGCCATTTAAAATGCATAACAATAAGACAGATTTTGACTAAAGCTCCTTTAAAGTTAAAGACATTGGGGGTTTATGTTATAAGATTTCAAAAAATGAACACTTAAGTATCTTCTCGTTCTTGTATAATAAAAAGTCAAGTAGATAATTGATTAATTTGGGTTATCCACTCTCTGATTTACCATTCATGCCTAGATATTAAGGAAAAACTGTTGAAAAAACGTATGCGAATTGGGAAAATTCATTTCATAATTTGTAAACATTTTTATTAAAAGAAAATAGGAGGAACAGCCAAGATTTGTAGTAAATTAAACTTTCAGATGGAACTAAAATATAGACCAACCTTAAGCCAAAACACACCCATTCATGATAAGAAACTAGAACACGAACGTAACCAACCTTACATTTAGGATTTGCGTCTCATCGTTTTTATCCAAAGACGATTGAGTGTTAAGGCCGCAGCGCAGACACAGACTTACATTCTGGTTTGGCAAATCGGCCACCTGAACGATGTGGACGTTCCGGTTTGGCCTGTGCAGACCGTCTGCACCTGCACAGGTCAAACCGGAGGACAAGTCTGTATGAGTGTGGCATAGGCTTTAGAGTGGAATAATAATAATAATAATATAATAATAACAGAAGCATTATAATATAATTAAAAGCAGTAAATGCTGAGAAATCACTGGGCGCAGTTCAGTAATGTCGATATTAGGATACCTGATATCGACATCCCTGCTCTTCCACTGTAACCCAGAGTTATTAAGAAAAACTACTTTGTGTAATAATACAGAAAGAAAAAGAACTACAAATTAATCAATAATACGTAGGGGAAGAGCGCAATGAAACGGACGCGTTATGAAACGGACAGTGTCAGTATCTTGAAAACCAAAAGGCATTTAAATTTGAAATTTTAGTATAATATGTGACTTAATATACTTATAAACAAACTATGACGTGAACATAGTCCTCTCGTTTAATACACCGGAAGTAGAGTGTTTTGTTTTTTATTCATATAAAAAGTAAATATTGTTGAAAGTTTTGGATGCTTTAAGATAGGGATGTATTTACTTATTTTACTTACTTTTATGGCAAAACGTATATCAAGGTATCTATTTATATAGACAGCTATTAAAAACAAATTTGGTTTTTCTTCAAACGTCAAAAAAAGTAGACATTTTGTTACTGAACAAGTAAGGTTAAAGTTCTACTTTTACATCCTAGGAGGTAAAAGTTCTTTTTTACCTCCTAGGAGGTAAAAGTAAATTCTAACCCTAAATATTTACAACAAATTGTTACGTAAAATGATATTTATAAGCATTTGTAATGTAAAAAGGTAATGTTTTAATAAATTTTCTGTTATAATTTATTCCTTGCGTTTAATAATTATAGTCCAGTGATTAGCGATTTGAACCTCGGAATAATAGAAGAACGGGTTAACATCGGCGCATGGTCTTTTTGAAAGCCTATTCTGTAAAAATCAAAAATGTTTACCATTTTTTAGTGGCCGCTTCATTGAAAAAATTGAGGTCGAAGATTTAAAAGTTCGATTTTTCAAAACATCTCTGGAAATATTGATCGTATAAAAAAAAAGTTTAATTATTTTTTACAGAAGAGTATATTTAGAGAAGAAAAGGTCTTATGACTTTTTTTCGTAGGATGGATAGTTGTAGTAGAAAACGGAATGAAACTGGGTTCTGATTTTGGGAATCAACTCGTGCGCGTGAAGCTTCAATACTTTGAAATGTCATAAACGCTTCTTCGTAAAAAGTGTCAAAGCTCTCTCAAAAATAATCATACGAACAAATTTAAAAATTCATTTTAAAGAAGAAAGCGTAAGCTTTCAGATTCACTAATTCATCATTTGCAGACATTACTCCTGACTGCTGGAATATGAGTTTAAATATGTCGTTCCCCTGTATTATACTTAAAATGTTGCTTTATTGTTAAAAATGGAGCAAAGTGAATAATTCTTGTGGGATTATATTCTTAATACTATACACTATCATTAAATAATAGTGAAAACCGCCTTTGGTTTATTAGTTTTAAAAGCGAGCACTTTGAAATTTGGCAATTTTTAATAGTTTCGAATTAAAGCAGGAAATTTCAATTCAACTTTAATCCGACAAAAACTAAAATGCAATATGAAGCTCAAAATATGTACTATTTGTTAATTAGGAGTAAATTTGGCAAAATTATCTTTCATTTTAATTGAAATTTCCTGCTTTAATTCGAAACTATTAAAAATTCTATTTTTCCGAGCTTGTAGTGCGTTTTCGTCTGTAGAAACCGAGTAGAAACTGAACTATTAGCTTCTTTTTACAAGTTAATTTTTAAAAATATTTGACAATTGAACTACAAATAATTTTCAAGAGATGGCGACACTTCAAAAATTTTGATTTTTGAGTTTTACGTTTGAAGATAAAATTAAATGTTTAATACGGAGTAAAAATACTTTTTTTGGCTCGTCAGTAGTTGTCAGACTCAACTTCGATTCGTCTGACAAGCCCTACTGACTAGCCTAAAAAAAGTGACATTTTTACTCCTAATCAAACAATCTACTATTTTGCATTTTATTTTTGAACAAATATTCTTAAAAAATGTCTAGGTGTTATGAAACGGTGTTCATGGCACATTGAAACGGACGTTAATTTTAAAGCGTATAAAGTATAGAAAATTTTAATACATTAGAAATAGATGTTTCAGAAACAAAAACTATTTCTATTGCTTTCAGATGTGTTCTGCACACACAAAGAAAATTTAAGCTTTTCTTGCAAAAAAATTTTTTTTAATTTTCTAGATTGTTTATTTTATTATTATTAATTATTATAGCTTGTTGTTTCAAATTTTTATTTTTCAACAAGTTTGTAAATCAATCTATAAATCAGTAATATTAAGTTTCTCCAACTTTTTTGTGTGAATGTTGTAAAACTAAGCACACAAAATATTACAAAAATGTTATATAATATCTTATTTACCAGGAATTGATAAACTTTATAGAACTAAAGCTAACATCTATTCAATGGGAAAATCTAAATTTGTTGCTTGAGGAACGAGTTTCCAAAAAACTACACCCGAAGGAAAAACTTTAACAATAAGTTTTTCGTCAATGTTGAGTACTTTACGACTCATTTTTTCTGGTTCAAAAATGTCTGTAATTGAGTAAGAAACGTCGTCAAGTCCTAGTTCTCTTAGTGTTACTTCAATCGCATAATCGTAACCATCGTCCCTATTGCTGTGAAAAGCAATAGCCCGTGAATTTACGTTGTTTATTACAGGAGTAATAGGTTTTATCCAAATATCGATTCCTGAAATTTTCTTAACTAATAATCCTTGAATACCTAATTCGTCCTGATTAACAGCGATTGCACCTGGATGGAGCAATATATCCTTATACGGTTTCTTAATTGTGCGAAAATCAACAGACATGAGCATAGGTGCAGCCATAATAGCCCAAATTGCCATTTGAGATTTACTCTGATCGTAACTTAAACCAAAATTACCAATTAACAGCATATCGGGATCGTTCCAATGGCCTGGTGCACTAAACGGCGCAAGTCTCTTTTGATTAGTACTAAACCATTTAATAATGCCGAGGAGACTGCTATAAGAATCTTCAATATCGTCCCAATTTCTCCATAAATTACAAGTTTCAGCTAAAAGTGAATAATTTGCGTGTATTCCAGAAGGCTCCATGTAAGCAGGCCAGCTACACGAATAAACAATAGGTCTTCCCGTTTTGTTTAACAATCGACCAAAGTCGATATATCCTTGTTCGTAATCCTCCATTTTTGCATAGCATCCGTCAATTTTAATGTAGTCCACATCCCAATCAGCAAAAGTTTGTGCATCGATTTCTAAATGACCCATAATACCAGGATAACCGGCACAAGTAAAATTTCCATAATTTTCATATATTCCAAATTTCAAACCTTTACTGTGAATGTAATCAGCTAAATCTTTTATACCGTGTGGAAAACGATCTGGATCTGGTTGAAGACGACCTTGTGCATCTCTTTCACGAGATAGCCAACAATCGTCAATAATTAAATATTCATAACCTGCAGCCAAATATCCTTCAGAAGACATCAAATCTGCCATTCTTCTAAATAGTCGATCAGAAATACAATCATCTGGATATAACTCGCAATCTGTAATACAGCGAAATCTCTGCCAACTCATCCAACCCATCGGTGGTGTTCTTGCCAAACCATTGTCTAGAGAGTTAACATTTTTTGCAAATACAAATAAGAATACACAGAATTGAAATACTTTAAGGTAAGTCATTTTGACTAATACTGAGAAAAAATTGTTTTCCTGTGTATTTATATAGGTGTACTTATTTTCTATTTATCGATAAACGAGTCCAAATAAGAGATAATAGTTTAATAGAGTGGCAGAAAAACAAACCTTTAGACGTTGGTAAATGGAAATAAGATGAGTATGAGCATGATTTTTCTGTTAAGCCAAATGTAAAACTAACTAAAGATGCAATAGAGAACGTAAACTTCTCTTTAGCCTTACGTCTTACTTTAACATGCATGAGAAAAATATGATGCATTGGGAGTTTCGATTTCAATTTGAAATTTTCCACTTGTTATTGATAGTAATCGTGCTCAATTTAAACCAAGTTATACATAGTAACACACATTCGGCCGGTTTTATCATCCATATTTAAACGCCCTTGTGTTAAAGGGCCTTTACTGGAACTTAATTTTCATATTACTGAAGTGTATTATGAATTAAACTAAAGGAGAATTAGCTAACGCCAAATTATTTAACATAAAGTTAATATCAAGGCCGAAATAATGAAAAACAGCCATTTAAAATGCATAATAATATAACAGATTTTGACTAAAGCTCCTTTAAAGTTAAAGTCATTGGGGATTTATGTTATAAGATTTCATAAAACAATCACTTAAGTACCTTCACGTTATTGTATAATAACAAGTCAAGTAGATAATTGATCGATAATTGATTAATTTGGGTTATCCACTCTCTGATTTACCATTCATGCCTAGATATTAAGGAAAAACTGTTGAAAAAACGTAAGGGAATTGGGAAAATTCATTTCATAATTTGTAAACATTTTTATTAAAAGAAAATAGGAGGAACAGCCAAGATTTGTAGTAAATTAAAATTTCAGATGGAACTAAAATGTAGACTGAATATAGACCAACCTTAAACCAAAACACGTCCATTCATGATAAGAAACTAGAACACGAACGTAACCAACCTTACATTTAGGATTTGCGTCTCATCTTTTTATCCAAAGACGATGGAGTGTTAAGGCCACAGCGCACACACAGACTTACATTCTGGTTTGGCAAATCGGCCACCTGAACGATGTCCAGACGTTCCGGTTTGGCCTATGCAGACCGAGGACAAGTCTGTGTGAGTGTGGCATAGGCTTTAGAGTGGAACAATAGCCTCTATTGAGTTTCCTTTTGTAATAATTAAAGAATTGTTTGTAGTTTTTGAATAATATATTTTTATTCGCTTGTGTCCAAAAGTGACATTTTATGGTTGAGTTATTTGGACGAGAAGACGAGAGACCTTTTTTTAACGAGTAATATATGTTAATTGACAGACTTTGTTATATAGGGTGGTTCAAAACTCGAGACAAAAAATAAAAGGTCATATTCAGCTTCAAATTTTGAGTCAAACATTGAAATAAACGTTTTTCCTATCGGGTTTCGTTTCCCAGATAATCGTTATCTAAGTTTCTCGAAGAAGTTCATTTTTTGTACAAAAACAAGACACTGTTCAGTTTTTATTAATGTAGATAACATTTGCAACACTTGTTATTATACCTTAATTTATACATAAATTATTAAAATTATTTGTTTTCAAAATTTGTTCAATTTTGAAATTGAAAATTTTGGATCTTTATAGGAAACATTGAACTCGATTATCTCCGAAACCGAGCAAAATCGGAAAAAATTAACGACACATTTTCTTCTTAAGCTTTGGTTTCCTAGGATAGCGTGATGACGTCACGTAGCGTTGAAGTCGAAAATATCCCTAAAAGCGGTGAGACACCACCGCTCTCTAGGAAACCATGTACATTTAAATACAGCCTGTCCTAAAATTGCGGGGCACAAAAAGATCCACATATACTAGACATAAAATAAAGTCGATCTAACCCAACTTGCCTTATACAAAAGTCCTCGGCTACAAAGTTACAGCCCCTGAAAGAGGCGAAAAAATAATTATTTTTTTTGTTTTAAATGATAACGGTTTGAGCTAGAGTGTTCAAACTTGGCACCGATCGTTTATTTATTAACAGTAATACTTGAGAAAAATTACATAATGATTGCTTTAAAAATGGCGGAATACGGTGGGGTAAGGGGTAGTTTTTTATTCGTATTTTATTTGTACGTACTAAATTCGAAAAAACAGGTTAAGAATAGTCAATTAAATTTAAAATTATAACTTTTATGCCTCTTGTTTCATTTTACTAAGATTAGTCGTTTACGAGCAAAATGCAAAAAACCATTAGCTTCTGTATGGGGAAGCTACGATTGTCATAGCATAAATAAGTAGTAGCCTACTAACTACTAACTTTGTAGCCGAGGACTTTTGTATAAGACAAGTTGGGTTAGATCGACCTTATTTTATGTCTAGTATATGTGGATCTTTTTGTGCCCCGCAATTTTAGGACACGCTGTATATGGATACGCAAAAGCGTTAATATGACGGCCGCTATTAGACGACACCGCTTTCCTAGGAAATCCAAGCTTTAGAATTTCACTCGTAATATGACATTTCATTTTCATTTTACAAGGCCTACCTTGTATTAATATTTAAAGATCAACTTCTGGAAACTTTGAAATCGAATATCTTGGAAATCAAATCCGATCGGAACAAATTTTATTTTATATTTTCTGCTCAAAAGTTGATGCCGATTATGAAATTTTATTTTTCGCTTCGGGTTCTGAATCACCCTGTGAATAAATTTAAATAAATTTATTAGTATTTTTGAGAATTTCTTACAATCGATTAATAGTAGATTGTTTGATTAGGAGTAAAAATGTCACTTTTTTTAGGCTAGTCAGTAGGGCTTGTCAGACGAAATATTGTATGACACACGGACGAAAATGGTTTTCGGACTTAGACGTTTGCTTGCCTCGTATTTATATAAATTACATAAAAAAGAAATATACAGTTAAAAAACTGATAAAGCTGCGTTTACAGTTGTAATATTACATGTTACATAACATGTAATATTAACATGTGTTAACATGTGTTAACATAACATGTGTTGTTTAACATTGTTGCAAAAATTATTAAAAAAATTCCGATTACAAATGCACAAAAAATATTAATAAATGTTATATAACATCTTATTTACAAGGAATTGATAAACTTTATAAAACTAAAGCTAACATCTACTCAATGGGAAAATCTAAATTTGTTGCTTGAGGAACGAGTTTCCAAAAAACTACACCCGAAGGAAGAACTTTAACAATAAGTTTCTCGTCAATGTTGACTACTTTACGACTCATTTTTTCTGGTTCAAAAATGTCTGTAATTACGTAAGAAACGTCGTCAAGTCCTAGTTCTCTTAGTGTTACTTCAATCGCATAATCGTAACCATCGTCCCTATTGCTGTGAAAAGCAATAGCCCGTGAATTTACATTGTTTATTACAGGAGTAATAGGTTTAATCCAAATATCGATTCCTGAAATTGTCTTAACTAATAATCCTTGAATACCTAATTCGTCCTGATTAACAGCGATTGCACCTGGATGGAGCAATATATCCTTATACGGTTTCTTAATTGTGCGAAAATCAACAGACATTAGCATAGGTGCAGCCATAATAGCCCAAATTGCCATTTGAGATTTACTCTGAACGTAACTTAAACCAAAATTACCAATTATCAACATATCGGGATCGTTCCAATGTCCTGGTGCACTAAACGGCGCAAGTCTATTTTGATTACCACTAAACCATTTAATTATGCTCACGAGAGTGCTATAAGAATCTTGAATATCGCCATAATTTCTCCATAAATTACAAGTATCAGCTAAAAGTGAATAATTAGCGTGTATTCCAGAAGTCTCCATATAAGCAGGCCAGCTACACGAATAAACAATAGGTCTTCCCGTTTTGTTTAACAAGCGACCAAATTCGACATATCCTTGTTCGTAATCCTCCATTTCTGCATAGCATCCGTCAATTTTAATGTAGTCCACATCCCAATCAGCAAAAGTTTGTGCATCGATTTCCAAATGACCCAGCATACCAGGATAACCGGCACAAGTGTAAGTTCCGTAATTTTCATATATTCCAAACTTCAAACCTTTACTATGAATGTAATCAGCTAAATTTTTTATACCGTGTGGGAAGCGATCTGGATCTGGTTGAAGACGACCTTGTGCATCTCTTTCATGCGATAGCCAACAATCGTCAATAATTAAATATTCATAACCTGCAGCCAAATATCCTTCAGAAGACATCAAATCTGCCATTCTTCTAAATAGCCGATCAGAAATACAATCATCTGGATATAATTTGCAATCTGTAATGCAACGGAATCTTTGCCAACTCATCCAACCCATCGGTGGTGTTCTCGCCAAACCATTATTTAGAGAGTTAACATTTTTCGCTAATACGATTAAGAATACACAGAACTGAAAGACTTTAAGGTACGCCATTTTGACTAATACTGAAAAAAAGTTGGTTCCTTGAGTATTTATATAGGTGCACTTATTTTCAGTTTATCGACTTTTTATCGATTGTTTAACGATGTTTTATCGACGGTTTAACGACTCTAAATAAGAGATAATAGGTATATGGAGTGGTAAAAAAACAAACCTTTAGACGTTGCTAAATGAAAACGAGGCGAGTTTGGGAATAATTTTCGGTTAAGGCAAATGTTAAACTAACTAAAGACGTAATAAATAACGTAAACTCGTCATTAATCTTACTAAAAACCTGAATTAGAACAATATGATGCATTGGGAGTTTCCTTTTCAATTTTAGATCTTCCACTTGTTATTGATAGTAATAGTGCTCAATTTTTAACCAAGTTACACATAGTAACACACTTTATATTATAAGATTTCAAAAAAACAAACACTTAAGTGCCTTCTCATTATTGTATAACAACAAGTTAAGTACATAATTTAATAGTTGGGTTATCCAGTCTTTGATTTTCCATTAAGGAAAAACTGTTGAAAAAATTTAAGTAAATTGGGAAAATTCATTTCACAATTTTTAAACACTTTTATTAAAAAGAAAAAGAAGGTCTACTATAGTCTGTTGTAGTAAATGAAACTTTCAGTTGGGGCTAACACGTAGGTCAAGTTTAAGCCGTAACAAATTCTTTCATGATAAGAAACTAGAACACGAACGTAAGCAACCTACATTTCGGATTTGCGTCTCATTTTTTTTATCCAGTGGAGTGCCATGAGAGAAGGAGGTTTGAAGACGCCACCTCTTTCGGATAATTAAAACAATAAGGCTTAAGTAACACACTTTTGTTAGACAATATGTTCTTGTTTAGAAAATACAGTATCTAAATGGGAGCCCGTCATTATAATTATTCAGCGCAAAATGTGCCCAGCACTATGGTCTAACAACAGATTATGCAGTATGCACTTTAAGGTTGAGAAAAATGACGAGTTTAGAATTTGGTTGCTGGGACTAATAAAGTTGTACAGCTAAAGTAATTTAATTTGAGGAGCGGTAGGGATAAGTTCGCGCAGATTTGGCCACGCCCATTTAATAATTTAAATACGTTGACTACTGCGTTGGTGGGGATAAATACTAATTTAGGCATCTGCGCATTCCCACCGCTCGCCAACATAAAAAATTATTGCAGTAGTTCAGAGTCATAGCGATTCTATTATTTTATTTTGCTCTTTGAATTTTTGGAACAATGATTTTGGAATCAATAACTTCAAATAGTATGTATATAAGTTTTATAATCTTATCGTTTTTTGCTTGATAACTTCATTTACGCAAACAATAAAAAATATATGAAAAAACAAGCGATATGTATAGCTACGACAAATCACTTACTTCGAGTATTTTGCTATTATATTAATTGCATGCAAATGTGAAGACATTTATTGGTACTAAATTTACAGTTAATTAAGCTATTTAATTAATTGCTTACAATTTATTATCCGGATCGAAAAATATTAGTTTAATTATTATGCTACACAATTTGATTTATTTATGCTAATTAATAATAATGAAAGTTCCACCACACAGAAAGTATGTGGACTTTTAAATCGAAAATTATTACTCTGTGACTAATTATATTATTCAATAATTTCAACAGAAGAAATTTGCTTTCTAAATTTTTATTAATTTGGACGATATTTTTAATTATTTGTAGCACCTATAGGTATCAAGTACCAGATAAAAATCAGTAAAGATTTATGACACGCTTTAGGCACAGGCACGCTTCTGTTTATTTTTACCGATTTTCAGCATCCATAACCACTTCCTAAAAGGGGTAGAAAGCACCCTTTTCAAAAACTAAAATTAATAAATAAATTCTCAAAGTAACGATGATGTGTACAAAATAATCTTCCTTACCTGAAGTTGCATTTTTCAAAAAAAATTGAATACAATTTTCTTTTGTACGGAAAATCAAAAGAAAATTTTATTGAAAACATTTGAATTGTATTCTACAATTTTGATTATTAATCGAAAGTCTTTGAATTTTAATATTATGACACATCCATTCAATAAATACATCACACATAGATAAGCATTGAAACGTAAGCTCAAAGCTTAAAATCGGATCAACGACATAAGAATGAACAACTAATGAAGTGCATTGATGGCATCTGTTACGCTACTGAATTATTTGTATTGTATAATATGGGTTAACACAAACGTGGGTAAACGTGTTAACTAACGGTTGCTTAGGGTTTTCTGTATGATTAGGAGGGGTAAAATTTTTAGATACAGGTTACCGATTGATTGCACGATAAGGTAAGACGAATTATAGACTATCGATTTTAATTAATGATTTAAAAAAAATTTAATTGCAGTTTCACAAGCACCTGCAATCAAAAGTGTTCGTTATTTTAATAGTGTGGCTTTTTAAAAAATATGCTAGATAATCACCTGCAACGTTTAAATTGTCTATAAAAATAATTAGATACCTGTCCATGTGTCCATGTGTCCATGTTTGTTTTGGTAGTTGGACAAAAGTACAGTGTTGTATCTGCATTTGAAGAAGGGTCTCATCACATGCAAACGCACGTTTTAGGGTAGCTGACTTGTTTTGACATCAATTTTGGGATCTGTGTCGATTTTGTAGGTAATTAGTAATCAAAATTCGCATCACTGTCATCTTCTCTCCTAAGAACTACAAGGAAAACTTGAGACAATTTTTGACTATCTCAAATAAATATATGGCATTAGTTGTGGGGATTTACCAAAATCTAGCACCTACTATGTAATTTTAACGTAATTTCTACTTCAAGTCAGCAATCCAAGACACTAATAATATTAATGACAAATAATTTCAAGTCCTTAAAGTCCACCATACATTTCTGCCGAATTTATGCCGAATCATTATTTCTTTTGAAACCCACAGGAAAATGGCAACGAAAATTTCAGTTTTATAGATTCTTGCTCCCTAGTTGGGGCGCTTAACCTGTTAGGGATAAAAATTGCAAAGATTTCAGGAATTATTGAATTTGTTCTTTAAAATTTTAAATATAAACGTAGAAATTACATAATATAGAAAACCGACTAAATATTTATATTCATAAAGAAGCGACACTCGCATAAAATCTCATTAAAATCGTATAAAGTCAACTCCAAAGTAGCTTTGGGGTGGGCAATATTCGTCTGATTACAAAATTGAAATAGTTAAATATATCTGTTTCACTTACTATCGGCGTATGAAAGGAGATAGCAAGCTTTAACAAACGTCGACTACACAATTAAATGTAACTGTCAAAAACGTAGGTCTAAGAAATTTCTACATTATTTCAAACTTAAACGTCAGATTTTACAAATTTATATAATTTATAAATTAAATGGATTAAAATAGGGAGATTAAGGTAAGTAAACAGCAAGTATACATTACAACCTTTACATATATGCAGAAAAATTGTTTTTAAATGCTAATTATTTGTAAATTTGTAAATTTATTTAGCGCATTTTTTAAACTAGGCGGCAGATATTTCAAATATCTAGAAACATTTGGGTCAATTATTGGTACCACTTAAAAACACTAAAATGTTGAACAAATCGACATACGTTCTTCAAAATTTAATCCAGACGTTGCTTATCCCCTCTCAACTCAAAGCTACTTTGGAGTTGACTATACATCGTTTTTGGTGGCTTTGAGCTATGGCGGTCATTTTCCTAGGGTATTTAAGCAGGAAATTTGAAAGCAAGATCTTTCATTTTTAATGTCAATTGACATTAATTAGTTAGGTTAACAAGCGTAGTTTTTTATAATCACAAACTATTAGTATTTATGCGGGAAATTTGAATTTGAGAGAAAGATCTCTCATTTTTAAATGTCCCTTGACATTATTGAATTACTTGACATTATTTGGACAAACCACGAACAAACGGTCAAATAAATTAGATTTATTTATTAGGAATATGTTTTTGAAATGAAAGTAATTAATTTTTTCAGTGTAACTTAATTATATTACATAAATATTAATTATTAATTACGAATTTTAAATACACTTATTGTAGAGCCTAAGGAAATTACTGTAAAAATCAGTAGTTATTTGAACTTTACATTTAGTAGTCGCTTCTTTATCAATATAAATATATGTAATGTCGTTTTTCGATGACTATTTCACTAGAGTGTATTATAGCGACAATAAAATCAAGTATTCAGGTGACAAAACAAGTACCTTGGCAAAACTAACAACATGGAATCTCAGCGACAATTTTTTTGACGTTTTAAACGTTCAAGTCAGCTTGGAAATTAAATCATTGTCAAACTGACATTTTTGCATCGCATTGCGTTTTGCAGTAAAAAATAAGTTTTTTAAGTGAAAATAGACTTAATTTTTCTCTCGTAAAATAGTCATGTCGAATACCACTCAAGATAAAATTTTGTAGGCAAAATTGTTCTCTTGTAAGTAGGTATTCAAGTTTGTTTCTTTTTGACAATTTCGCTCATGACATTTAATTAAAAATCACTCGCCGTACGGCTCGTGATTTTTTGACAAATGTCATTCGCGAAATTGGCAAGCAACAAACTTTCATAACAATCGAACAATTTTGCCGACAAAATTTTATCTCTAGTGGTATTATATATGATAATATCTCTTTTTGATATCCACGTTATGTTTGACGTTTCAGATTTTGTTTTCCATGGCATGATAGATTATGTCCAAATAGTTAAATTTTTCGTTAATAGTCCAGTTACTGGAAATTTTAACCTTGAAAAAATAGTGGAGCAGTCAAAATTTAGTGCATGGTCATTTTAAAAGAATATTCTTTAAAAATATGAAATGTTTTCATTGAAAAAAATGAGTTCGAAGTTTTAAAATTTTGCTTTTTAGAAATATCTGGGGAAATACGAATCCAATAACAAAAAAATAACCTTTTTTTTTTTATAGAAGAAGATATTTAGAGAAGAAAAGGTTTTATGACTTTTTTTTCGTAAGATGAACGGTTTTTCTAATAAAACGGAGTGAAAATGCGCTCAAACTAGCAATAATTAATGATGATTACTAATTAGTGAAAATTAAAACTTTAAAAAAATAATTACATTGTTTTATGATAATAATAAAAGTATTATTATAATAATAAGTCGTAAGTATGCTAAAATACGCCATCAATAGTGGCAACACGTACTACAAACTACAATTTCTTTGAAATTAAAGTTGTAGGAAGTTGTTGACAGTTATGTTTGTTGTACAATTCCTATTATGTTATCTTGTAGTAGTAACCAAAAGAAATAGAAACAAGAAATAGTAGGTTTAAAATGATGAAAAAACTGGAAATTACTCACTTGAAAATTATTATTTTTATTGACCTAATTTGATTATAAAGTGTAGGCGAGAGTATCCAAGAAATAAGTAACTGTACATTACAGCCTACTATTTTGAGAAGAAATTGATGGTCCCTTCTAAAGCTCCACCAACCAATTTTGCGTTACGGAAAATATTTCAACTAAAATAATTTTATTTAAAATATTTTTTGCGGGAAAAAATTCGTCCAATCATAATAAAGAATTTAGGGTAGGTACAGGCATAGTTAAAAGTCGCGTGTATCTATAGCTCTGTTCGTTTGACTTGCACTAGTTACTCCGAACCGTCAGTGAACCAATGAGAATAAAGAATACAGAATAAAGTCTTCAGTCATTGGTTTACGGACTGCTCCGAGCAACTAGTGCAAGTCAAACGAACAGAGCTTCTAACTACTTTAGGTTATGATAAAACCTTTCAACATGACAGTGAGTTGTACTTTTCAAATTCACTGTCTTAATATTAACCTATAGTCAATTTTACTGACAGTTACTTGTCAAATACTTTTAACTCGTAGTGTACTTCAAAATCTATCACAGCGCTGGCCACGCCCCCTCAGCTAGCTAATAAAGCTGGTGGGACTGTATCGTGCCTTTATTTTTCGTGGTTACATAAGACCAACTACCTTATCAAGATTAATAGATAATGCCTTATAAAGCACCCTTTTCTTGGAATATAATTTATTCCATATTTGTTTAATTTAATAAATTAGCTCAACCAAAAATAAGAGTTAGGGCTTCAGAGAACCTTCTCGGGTGTTTTCAGTATACGTTACCTGGTACATAGGGGCATAGCATGTAGAAATATATTTTCCCAAATTTTGGCTTCCCTAATAGAGATTAGAATTAAACTTGTGGAGTTGGAGGGTGTAAACTGAAGTTTACATGCACTTAGGCCGCTTATGCAGTCCCATTGCCTTCTTTTGTCAACTTCACCTATCCCTTCAGTCCTTAATCCATTTTTATATTTGGGATATTCGAGGTTATAGTGTCGTTGATACTGGCCATGTTAATCCAGTATTTTCCTAACATGGGGTTAAGACTTCACAGGGCCTTCTCGGGTGTTTTAAGTATATGTTACCTGGTACATAGGGGCATGCTATAGCTTGTAGAAATATATTTTCCCAAATTTTGGCTTCCCTAGAGATTAGAATTAAACTTGTAGAGCTGGAGGGTGTAAGCCGAAGTTTACACGCACTTAAGCCGTTTATTCAGTCCTTCTTTTAGAAACTTCTTCTGTCCCTTCAGTCCTTAATCCATTCCAATATTTGGGATACTGGAGGTTGAAGCGTTGCTGATATTAACGTTAACTCAGGGCAGTGACAAAGCACATGTGTAATATACTACACATTGTGTATGTTCCATTGTTTCGTCCGTTTTTGGACCTCCTAATAATCACTTGAAGGTAAAAGCGTAAAAGTACAATTTTGGACCATCCAAAAAGTCACTAAAAACATAGTATATTAGTACTTGGTATTCTACAAGGTTATCACTTTTCCACCAGTTGGTAAAAAATCAGTTTCGTTGTAGTACTTTCCTAAGCACGTTACCACTATTTACTAAGAACTACTTTACATCCAGTATGTAGAAATTTTCAATTTCTATTATATTTACCATCTAAAACGCAAAATTTGTTATAAGGGCAACTTCTTATTCTGTATCAGATGGTGCAGTTGGGCTTTTGTTGTTTTGTTTTTAAAAATGCGTTTCGTCTCGCGTGAACTATCATCAACTTTTTTATTTTTTTTGGACGGTATACCGAATTTTTAAATATAATTAGACAAAGATTTATGTTGCAATTTCAATAATGTTTTTCAGAATAACGTAAACATTATTTTTTATTAATAAAAGTGTTTAAATGAGGATAAAAATGTATGTGTTCATTCTTCTCGAAAACATTCATTTGGCTCAACGATAATGATATTATAAATAATTATAATACGTGTAGATAAAATAATAAGAGACTAAATAACTATAATTTACATTATAAAATATAATAGTTTATATCCAACAATGGTCGCAGTCTTTAGAATTTCGCTTTTGATAAACTATGTGGAATTTTATTTAATTAATGTGTTTATTAAACAAAAAAATCGAGTGGCACGAAACTGTACTCGACTACGAGGTACAGCCATATTTTAATTATGTGTATTTAAAATAATCTGATGTTTATTTTCTATTTGTTTCAGAAATGGAAAAAAGAACCCTAGAAAGCGAGTATTCAGAATTACTAAAAGGTAGGTCCTCAAAATTGAGGTTTGTACTATATTTACCTTTTCTGACACTGATATAACTATTAACTACCTGAACAGTTAGCTGTCCTGCAATGTACTTTATATCAAACACTCCCCCACTCTCTCACACATTAATAAATTATTTTACACAAATATTTGAGCTTTGAAACGCTGTTAAATAAACAAAAGAATTTCAAAAATTACATTTTTAGGTTAAAATCATTTATCATCAAGTTTTTTATGATATTCAACTTATTTAAGTACCGCTTTAAAGTCATTTATTATTCCATTTAGCTTCCTTCAGTTTATATCTTGAAAAGTCACGAATGTACCATGATATACCCACTTCTATACCAATTCGTTTCACAGTTTGCCCTAATCTAAGATGCAGTCGAGTCTTCAATTGATGAATGCAAAAATTTTTAATTTTTTTTTCTCTTCTTATTCTCCTTTCGTTTTGGAAATGAATAAGAGTTTGTTTCACAAATTTATGATTTTGTTTGTATACTATAATTACGAGTTTGGTGCTTTATGGATAACTGTTTTTAGTCAACAGGGGTCTAATTGAGAAATCAACCTTAAAAAGTTACTTTGATTTAGTTTTACTTTTCAATAGGTTAATTATACAGCGTGTCTCATCGAAAACGATACACTCTTTATCTTTGAAACCAGGTGGCATGTAGGTACGTAAACATAAAACCTACGTTAATTTGTAATATGTATAGTGGGGGGGGGGTATCAAAAAATAGTGTAGATACGGAATTTGTGTACATTAAATTTTTAATATTGTTAATTCATTCCTAAGGCAAAAAGTGTAGTAATTTTGGAAAGGAAATATAGTAGATTATGATACAAGGACGTAAAATTACGTTTCACGAACAAAGGGGGAGCCATGCGAATCGAGGCGTACGCCTAGACCGTAGAATTTTACAGCCGTTTGTCATACAGTATTTTTTTATTCGACTGTAAACAATATTTATTTAAACAAATAAGTAATTTAAGTAAATTTTAGATTACCGAGTAGATAACATAATTTTACAATATTTACATGACTTGTACATAACCTTAAATTTTTGGGCATAATAGTAGGAGTCATACATACATAATAGTAGGATATTTACAAACGTCAGATAAAATTTGAATAATAACTTCACATAAATGTCAATAGAAAGCGCATCAGTTTAAGCTTAATTAGGAACCGCAAAGTATCACTTTACTGTCTAAAGACCGGTTACCATAGTAACGAAATCAAAATAATTATGTTGATCAAAAGACCGTTTTGTCGAATAAAAAATCGTTTTTGCAGTTGTTCCTATTATTGTTCTATTTATTTATTATTCAGTGGCGTAATTATGGAGAGGCTTAGGGGCCTAGGGGACCCGAGCCCCCTTAATAGTAACATAATTAACTAGAGATGGGAAGATTTCGTAAGCGTCTATTTGACTCCTTTAACTTTTAGGGCCGATATTACAATTGAGGCTCAACAGCTGTTGAACTCCGGTTGAACCTGGGTTTAAAACAAATTAGTACTGTAAAATCAGATTCAATCGTAGTTTACCGTAGTAAAACTCAAGTTTTGTTAAACTCTAACTTAAGTTGTGTTTGTAAAATCGGCCCTTAATGCTTCCGCCCTGTGTTATGTGTATTTATGTGATCAGAGTATTACGGATTACATTTTAAGCTCCTTGGGAGAGTCTCTTCATTGTTTTTTAGACGCAAAATAGTAAATTGAACTCCGGTTGAACCTGGGTTTAAAACAAATTCGTACTGTAAAATCAGATTCAATCGTAGTTTACCGTAGTAAAACTCAAGTTTTGTTAAACTCTAACTTAAGTTGTGTTTGTAAAATCGGCCCTTAATGCTTCCGCCCTGTGTTATGTGTATTTATGTGATCAGAGTATTACGGATTACATGTTAAGCTCCTTGGGAGAGTCTCTTCATTGTTTTTTAGACCCAAAATAGTAAATTGAACTCCGGTTGAACCTGGGTTTAAAACAAATTCGTACTGTAAAATCAGATTCAATCGTAGTTTACCGTAGTAAAACTCAAGTTTTGTTAAACTCTAACTTAAGTTGTGTTTGTAAAATCGGCCCTTAATGCTTCCGCCCTGTGTTATGTGTATTTATGTGATCAGAGTATTACGGATTACATGTTAAGCTCCCTGGGAGAGTCTCTTCATTATTTTTTAGACGCAAAATAGTAAATTGGGCAACATTAGGAATAAAGTTCTAATACTTTCCCCGTCTTCTTCTTTTTTCAGATCATCTGAAGGAGGTTGGTTATCATGAGCTCTTCGATTGAGATTAAACTTAACACGTAGGTCGCGTAGTCACACAAATAAATGATTCTCCTAAACTTTGCCCACAACGTCAATTATTACTTTCCGATACCTTAAGGTATTAAAGGAAAGTATTGTAATGGGGTAAAAAAAATTTTTGAGATAACACCGGATATATGTATTTTGAGGTCCCCCGAGTCGATCTAGACCATTTTTAGAAAAAAGTCTGTGTGTGTGTATGTATGTGTGGATGTAGTTCCCCACGAAATCTCTGAAACGGCCGAACCGATTGACTTGAAATTTGGTATAGGGTCTTATCAGATAACGACGGAGTGCAGAAAGGAGTTTGTTCAAAATCGGTCCGCTAGGGGGCGTGCAATTAAGGAAATTTTGTGTTTTTTAAATGGAACTATATAATTTTTTTTAAATCATCCGATAGAGAACTTTTTTTTTATTCAATGATATAAAATTTTTTAAAATTATTTTGTTTTTGAAAGAGTTTTTACGCAATCAAATATCTAATAATATTTGGCAGCTGACGTTTCTGACAATTGTCAAAAAATTTGACAGTTGTCAAAAAATTTGACATTTGTCAAAAAATTTTGACTTTTATTTATTTTTAATCAGTGATTATAAAAATGTTCAGTATTCTTTTGTTTTCTAACTGTTTTGGTCTTAAAATAATCAACTCAATCGGAAAGTCTTGTGTTGACACAACAGATATTTTTTGTCACATTGTGACGTTCTTTCAAAAGGAACACGCGTATGCTGTAAGTTTGGATAACAATGCTAGAGAGTTACTACATCCTCGTCCTATAAAGTTGATGTATATGAGCATTCTACTCTTGTCTTCCAACGTTAATCTGTTGTACCGAACAAATCTTACTTCTTCTGAACGTTTAATTAGATCTCGTGAGAGTTGCAATACGAATCTTTTTTTTTGTCTCTTTGAACAGTAGGTAATATTAGCGTTGAATTTATGGATGGTTTTCTGTCTAGATACAACTCTCAACTGTTCCTTGAAATAATTAGAAATGTTAACAGCTGGCTCAGTGATCCATTGTATTTTATCTAATCTTTCGTTTCAACTAATATGACTTCTTTTCCATTTGTTAATTCTGCAATGTTTTGGGAATAAAAGCCACCGTAGGTCATTTCCTCTTTCGACTATCAGTCCCAATTCCGGATTAACCAATCCGGGATTGGGGAACTGATGGACCTGAATGAACTGAATCCCTAGGGTCAGTCTTGCCTAGGTTTTCTGAGATTTTCCCTATTTGTTAACTGATGGTATTATTTATTTGACCCAGGATTATATTATACACAGCATGGGTCATATCATATCCTTCTCTGATTCCCATTGACGTTGACTTTTCTTCAAGCTTCTGTTAACTTCAATCAAAGCATTATTGATACAGTTGTGAACCTGTTCCGATTTCTGGTAGATAAATCAAATTAATACTGATTTATTGGATAAGTTTATCCAAAATAAACTTTTAAGTTGTTGCTTTTCGCTTCTCTTCTTATAAATAGATTCATAATCCATATTTTAGAAACAGTTCACCTCTTTCGGAGACAAAAATGCGATTAATGTGTGAATCAATTAACGAATTCCTTATATAAAAAATGTTGGTTAATTAGGTGATTTCATCTAACGGAGAATAAGATTTGTGCAAATATTAAAGTTAGTTGGAAAGCAAATAATAGTGCAATGAACTGATAATCAAACAATTTTTGCTAGTAAGTTTTAAAAAGTATGATAGATTATCCTACGAAGTCATCCTACATGCACTTATACAGTTTACGGTACATCTTGTGAGATCTTATCTTTATATTGAAAAAAAATTACAAGTACCTACACTGTTTCTTTTTAATAAAAATGGCATTAAAATTTGTCACAAATCTCAACGGGGTATTAAATTAATTTTTATTCTTTCGAGTAATTTTTATACGCGCACATTATTATTTACTCAAAGTTTATAAAATGACATGTATCAGATATGGCTATCAAGATTTTGGAATAATTTCACTGAGTCGGCGTCTGAAAGATGCAAGAAACAGCGCCTCTTACATAGCCAGTTTGTAAATTTGACCTTTTGTTTGTCCATCACAAAGCTTCTTCAGACTTTTGTTATTATCAATCATTTTATAACTTAAAAAAATGACGTTTAATAATAATAATTTTTTAACTTCAATTTTTTTTCTTGTACAAAAGGTCAATTAAATATAAAATTTTTGATATAAAAAGTGGTACAATTTAGTTTTGAGTAAAGGTATTTTTATTACTAAATGAACAATAAGGTACATAGCAGACCCGAATTCATAATTTTTGTTTACTAAAGACGTATATACTCACGAAGTCAAAATGCAATTTTGCTGATTTGTTAGCCAGATCACGAACGATCCCAACGAGTTGGTATTCTGCAACTGAATACAGAGTTGTGACTTTCTGCATCTTGCAATTGTTTAGATATCGGAATCTAGATCAAAATGTGCTCAGAATCGTAATTACAAAAATGCATTATATTTTTAATATTTTTGTAACTAAAATGCGTAGTTATGAATTTACGAAGACGTGCAAAATTCTTTCATTTAAATATGAAACTGATGGAGCTGTGGAAGTAGATAGTGTAAGTTGTAGCTTGTATGGGAATGAATTTTAATCGCTTTTAAGAACAGTTTCATAGGCACCTTCTGAAGTAAGAGTGGGGTATCTTTATGTCGATATTTGATATTTTGTTCTAGAGATCGATGATGAACAACAACTACCACTTTAATTGAATGAAATCTCTTAAAAATGACTTCTAGAAAAAGGGTATAAAAATGCGATCCTGGTAGTGTACTTGCGTGTGTTATATAATCATCATCCGAAATCCCAGAGCAGCAATTCACTAATATAGCTTCAATTCTTTAGAGTTTGGTTTACTCTGAAGCTAGTTAGAGCCCATTACAAGCATCAACTGGCGATTTACACCTTCTAGCAGACAGCACTTGATCCCCTATGCAGAGATTTTAATTAAGAGATCATTACTACTGTATTGTTAGCTCTTCAAAGGTTCAATGATCACTTTAAAGCCTATTCAAGTGTTATTTCCGATCGGATTGGTATGTAATCATCTTCTGGAATCCCAGAGCACCACTTCACTAACATAGCTTTAGTTCTTGGGAGTTTGGTTAACTCTGAAGCTAGTTAGAGACCATTATAAGCATCAACTGGCAATCACTTGATCCCCCATGCAAAGATTTCAGTTAGGAGATCATTACTTTCATGCTGTTAGCTCTTCAAGGTTCAATGATTATTTTAAAGCTCTTCAAGTGTTACTTTCGATCGGACATCGCAATACAAGCATCAACTGGCAATTTATACCCTCCATTAGACAGCACTTGATCCCCGATGCAAAGATTTCAGTTAGGAGATCATTACTTCCATGCTGTTAGCTCTTCAAGGTTCAGTGATCACTCAAAAGCTTCTTCAAGTCTTACTTTTGATCGGATTGGTATGTAATCATCTTCCGAAATCCCAGAGCACCACTTCACTAATATAGCTTCAATTCTTTAGAGTTTGGTTTATTCTGAAGCCAGTTAGAGCCCATTACAAGCATCAACTGGCGATTTACACCTTCTAGCAGACAGCACTTGATCCCCTATGCAGAGATTTTAATTAAGAGATCATTACTACTGTATTGTTAGCTCTTCAAAGGTTCAATGATCACTTTAAAGCCTATTCAAGTGTTATTTCCGATCGGATTGGTATGTAATCATCTTCTGGAATCCCAGAGCACCACTTCACTAACATAGCTTTAGTTCTTGGGAGTTTGGTTAACTGTGAAGCTAGTTAGAGCCCATTATAAGCATCAACTGGCAATCACTTGATCCCCCATGCAAAGATTTCAGTTAGGAGATCATTACTTTCATGCTGTTAGCTCTTCAAGGTTCAATGATTATTTTAAAGCTCTTCAAGTGTTACTTTCGATCGGACATCGCAATACAAGCATCAACTGGCAATTTATACCCTCCACTAGACAGCACTTGATCCCCGATGCAAAGATTTCAGTTAGGAGATCATTACTTCCATGCTGTTAGCTCTTCAAGGTTCGTGATTATTTTAAAGCTCTTCAAGTGTTACTTTCGATCGGACATCGCAATACAAGCATCAACTGGCAATTTATACCCTCCACTAGACAGCACTTGATCCCCCATGCAAAGATTTCAGTTAGGAGATCATTACTTCCATGCTGTTAGCTCTTCAAGGTTCAATGATCACTCTAAAGCTTCTTCAAGCCTTACTTTTGATCGGATTGGTATATAATGATGTTCCGAAATCCCAGAGCACCACTTCACCAAGATAGCTTCAATTCTTGGGAGTTCGGTTTACTCTGCAGTTAATTAGATTCCGTTACAAACATCAACTAACAATTAACACCTTCCAGCAGACAATACTTGATCCTCCATGCAGATATTTTATTTAGGAGATCATAACTGTGCCGTGCTATTAGCTCTTCAAGCTTCAACGATCACTCTAAAGCTTCTTCAAGTGTTACTTCCGATCGGATTGGTATAAAATTATCTTCCGGAATCCCAGAGCACCACTTCACTAAGATTGCTTTAGTTCTTGAAAATTTGGTTTACTCTGCAGTTAATTAGCTCCCATTACTAGCATCAACTAAGAATTTACATTTTCCAGCAGACAGCACTTGATTCTCCATGCAGAGATTTCAATTAGGAGATCATAATTGCCGTGCTTCAACGATCACTCTAAAGTTTCTTCAAGGGTTACGTCCAATCGGATTGGTTGATAATCTTTATGAGCCCTAAACTTCTTACGACACTTCTGATCTATCGAGGTATCAAAACTCAAAAAATAAGATAACTGAACAGTAGACTTCCTGATACCTAATAGAGGAGAGGAATGTACAGGAACTCATTTTGACTGATTTCTATTTTCTTCTCCATTTGCAATCTCTCTCTCTCAAATGATTAGAATACTTCTTCGGAGCTTAGTATTTTCGGTGGAAATTTTGTGGAACCCAAGCAAGCCTCTTTCCTTTAGGTTTTGTTGTAATCATATTTTTTGTTTTATATGGAAAAACTTTAAAAAATAAGAACTAATTAATTATTTTTAATTAACAGATTTATTTAAACTTTTAAATTGTGTTATAGATTTATAAAAGTTAAAAGCACAAAGAGACGATCTGAGTAGTTCATCCACATTCCTAAATACAATCTCGACTGTTAATTTTCAAACATGTCCGTGTTGTGCTTGGCTGCGTGCGGATCCAGTTCAGAACTTGTTAAAAGGGTTCGTTTTATATCACGGTTTTAATTTAAATGTTTACTTTTTTAATTTTCAAAGTAAGTAACTTACCTGGTTGGTTTTAAATACACAAGAAAAGAGACAAAGCTTTTGTCATTACCTAACGAGTGTGATTTTTGACTTCTTTGTCGTCAACATATCAACAATTAATAGATCTAAGAAAAAATTAGTTTAATTATTCTAATTAGAAGATAGATATTAATATAATGAGCTAATTTACATGTAAAAATTAAAAAGGTGCTTAAATTTTATCTTTAATTAAATGAGATTGATAATAAGCCTAAAGGCAGCAGTTAAGAAACTTTTATGAACTACTGGTATACCTGGATACTTGCGAGATGCATCTTGCACAGGTGTGTTGTGCTGCTGAAGGCAAGGTTGTCTGCATGCTACAAAGTTCTCAGTGAAATTCGATCTTGAACAGTTAAAATAATGTGTGATTTACATTTATCATACCTCTACCTAATGTTATTTATTTACCGGTTGCATAATGTTGCAATAGACTTTTAAAAATGCAAGTTTGAATTTTTGACAATTTTGTATTTTATTGAAGAATCGAGTTAGAACGCTGGAAGTGCTAATTTGTCTTACACTAAATTAAAAACGCAATTATAATTTCAAAAAAATGTTAAAAATAAGAGATTTTCATGTCTTTAAAAATGTAATTTTCTTCAATTTTGGTGATTTTAAATGAAGGTAAATTGTTAGTTTCTGAGTGTATTTCCACTAATTATTAATCTCGAACAATCGATTGGAAGTTTGAACTTTAGAATAAATACAAGAAGGTAGTAAAAAACCAGGAACTTACCCCCTTCCCGCGTTCAATTTTTTTACTTATTCTTCTTTGTAGACCTCTAAACTAAACGCAAACTACTTAGACATTTTTTGCTTAACCTTTCTTAAACTGAGATAAAAATGAAACGTCGAGTACAGGGATCGAAACGTACCCCAGCTATTTTCTGCTCTTGGCAATTATTATTCCGTAATACAGTCGATTTTTATTCTCTGAAGGTTTAGGAAAAATTTAAGCCCAAAAGCACTCGTAAAATTAGCTTTTTGAAGATATAAAATAATATGTATTTTGAACTTCAATTTGTGCCAAATTTAAAAACAATGAGTATTTTAGTCAGTGTATACTTAAAAATTTTGCTTACACTTAGAAGTCACAGGTTCGATCCCAGAAAAAAGGAAATTTTTTTAATTGTTTTATTAACATTTTAATAACAACATGTAATTTATACTAACAAAAAATAAAATTAATACAAAAAACAACGAATGTGGCCATACGAGGAACTGTTTCAATGACTAACTTCAATACCCAAACGATTCTTTGTGCACTTCTTTAATTATTTTTAGCATATTTTATTTATAAGATATTAAATGAAATTTTAATTTAAAAAATGCAAAATTACAAGATTTGACGGACGGAAAAGGTTCCTCGTATGGCCACATCCGCTGTTTTTCTTATTGTAATACTTTTGTTATATTGTGTGTCCAGGTGGTCACAGACTAGCTACTAATACGGGGATCTGTGTTACTTTAAAATATAGTGATTAGGCATGGTGGTAATATACTGTATATTACCACCACGGTGATTAGACTGATTAGGTTAAATTGGGTTAAAAGTGCTCCTCGAATAAATATTGAATATTTAACCCAGTTGAGGTGCTATAGGAAAAAAGCTAATTTTTTATTTTTGTCCATGACTCGTGATTACATAAACATTTAATTGCTTAAATTTTAAGGACTACTCGAATCAGAATACGAGTTGCAGAGCTAACAATAAACATTAAACATGCATTATAATATTATAAAATTAGAGTGTCTCTAGTTTACAACATAGGTTTAAGCTATAAGCTAGGTTTAAGCATAAGTCAACAAACATTGAAAACCAGCCTTTAGTGTTGGTTCTGTAATTAGAACATTTTCCCTATATTTTATAAACTAAAATGTTTATGTGCAATTAATTCAACAAAAGTTTACGAATAATATTTCAGAGACAAAAAATCATCTTGGTGCTAAAAGAAATTCAACTTTTATGTTTCTTCTGCTATTCCAAACTTCTCAAAATGTTGTTAGGGAGAAAGCAAATTTCAGAACCTGAGATATAGAAAAAAACATGTAAACTATGGCCACAAAAATTCCTTACCAGTTCCTTACGACTTTAATTGATCGAAGTCCATTCTTAGATACTTACATCCAGCAATGTTGCGGTATTCATATCGATTAAGCCCCAAGCAGTGAAACGTATTTCTCGCTGAGCTTGTTGGATCATAAAGAGGGTTGATTTCTTCAATTTCAGATGGTGTTTAGCGTACCAATTGGAATTATAAATTGCAGTTGAAACATATGTTACCTGCAAATGTTTAAAATTTATAAAAGTTGGATTTTAATAATAATTTTTGAGCCTACCTCATCCGCTAAAATCGATAGAGGAATACAATAGAAAGCAAGTTGTAAACTAGTTTGGAAAGAATCAAATCCATATTGAATTTTGAGTCCTATATTGGGACTAAAACAAATTACTAGGTATTATTTAGAATTCAACGTTATTGATTATACCTTTCAAAAGTTGCATAAAAACTTGTACAAATCAATGGAGCTGAAGTTATGTATTGAATCATAAAAATTGAAGAGTAAAAATCTTGAAACAAATTTGTAAAACTGAAATTGAAGTATTTAGATGTTATATAGTAGTCCCAACGTAAGTTGAATCCACCACGTGACCAAACCTGCGCGAGGCGTGGCTTTAGAGCCCAGTGGCGGAGCTAGTTATTTCTTCTGTCAAAAAAAATTATTTTTAAAAGTTGTCAAAATTTAAAATAATTACTTAGTTTAAATTTTTATTTGAAGTACTTTTGATAATTAATTACTGGTTTAATACTTTGTGAATGAGATCTTCACAATTTTTAAAATGCTTGTAATTATTTTGCTTCAACCAAACCAAAGTAATGTAATAATTATACGACGGCACTGTCTACGTTCGTTTCTAAGCAACGACCGCATTAATCTACTGCGCAACTTTAACGGTCATCACGTGGTGGATTCACCTTATGTTGGGTTCCCTCTACGTAATTAGTGACATTATAAAAGTGTGTTCACACTACATGATTTTTCTTAGGAGAAGTCATGTAGTGTGAACACACTTTAAAATAGTTCACTCATATTTTGCAAGTAAATGACAATTATTGTTCAGTTGAAATAGCTCAAAGTATGATTTTCTATTTATATCTATCAGATAAAAATAATTAGGCTTTGTCTACATTTATATCTCAAATGTTAATGCTATAAATACGAGTAGATATACCTGATAGTTGACTTATCAAAATCGTTCTTACCTCCATAAGAATCTGTGATGTTCTACATAAACTTTCAATTTAGCATAGAAATTGTTCAGATCTTCCTTCGATTCGATATCCTCAACGGTCATACTTTCTAAACGATCACACAAAATCTTGAATTGAACTATGATTTCGTAACAAAATCCTAGAAGCATGCCTTCAGTAACATAACATATAAGACCAGCCAAATAAATGCATAACGAATATAAGGGTTGCGCAACTTTATACAATTTTGCATATTCATCAGTCATACTCCAAACTCCCAGGGGTACTTTCTTGTCCGTTAGAATCATAAAAATTATAAATAAACTACAAGTATTGAACATAGAGATGAAAAAAAAAATTTTGTCCAAAAGTGACCATTGATAATATCTTCTTAACTTCCTTTTGGGTATGCTCTGTGCACTCGTTGCTGTTCCAAAAATTATTACTTAGTTCAATTAAATTTAAAAGTTTCTTGCCATTAAACCAAATGAGAATTGTTTTAAGCAACCCCTAGAAATTACAAAATACTTTGTAAATATTATCCATTCACTTTTTATTTGCGCTATGGTTGGCCATGAAATTTTGTTTTTTGGTTTGCCAAAATAAAAAATCCCTATTAAGTTGACTGACAGCTCTTGACAGTACCAAAAAAATGACAGGCCCTTGACAAACCAACTATTAACACAATTGAATAAAAGCCGCTACTCTACAATACTTAACCTAACTGATTTTTTTCTAATTTATACCGGGTGGAATCTGTCACCCTAACATGGCCAACCATAGCGCAAATAAAGAGTGAATGGATTATACACAAAACTTATTTTAAATTTATTAACATTGTGGTATGTTCTAAAAATAAATATAAGAACCTGACTTCTATAAAAGGCAATAATTGCACATCAGCTCATGCCAATACTCAATAACCAACCGTATTGTAAATCTTACACCATCCTCCATTGTACCCTGACGATTGTTAAGTTAGGTACCATTTTAAATATTTACCAGACGCAGGTAGGTAGACGACAATTATACTCATTATCCTTTATTTTTTTATGATTTTTGTTTATTTTTTATTTGACAATCATCACAGTACAATGGGTGTTGGTGTATGATTTACGATAGGGTTGGTAATTGTGTATTGGCATAAGATGATGAAGAACTGTTGACTTTTATAAAAGTCAGGTTCTTAAATGTATTTTCAGACTATACCTACCTGCGCTAATCCAGAAGTCGCTTGCGTGTTATCAATTATTTCAAAAACTCCACTTTCCATATAAAAATATTGTATAAATGCCACAACTAACACAAAAATATAAGTGGAATAATCCCTATTTTAAGCACAACAGTTTTGAAAGTATTTGGAACGAAAAATCCCATTTTATTTAAAGCTAATAAAGGCCCATTTATCAATTCTTTCTCCATATTTAAACTTCAAACTCAAAAATATTACTTGAAAAATTCAATAAACAATCACCTGAATCTACTAGAACAAACTGATGACAATAATTGGAACCCTTTTATGAAATTTTAACTAATATTCAAAATTAAACACATTTGTCGATAAATTGTAACCGTTTTTAAATTAAATATTTATTTACCATTTAGCTACTTATTTTATAGAAATATAATGCGTTAAATAATTGATATTTACATTTTATAGAGTTGTTTAAAATTCAATATTTGTGACGAAGACGCCATCAGCCTCACATTTTTGGAAAATAATAACTTTTTTTTGTAAAAATTGTAGAAATATCCACTTTTTTATTTGTCTAAAGTTACAAATAAACCCCCTATAAGCAGGGGCCCTTTTTTGGAAACGCACTGTGTAAAAACAAAGAATGGAATTCCGGCTTTCAATGAGTTGCTGGAAGTGAAGTCAGCAACACAAAAAGACTTCGAGATGAAGCAGGATAATGGATAAAGCAGGAATAGCAACACAAGCTGGACTGGTTGCGTAATTCCTACTTTCAATAAGATGCTGGAAGTGAAGTCAGCTAAGGACCTAATCCCAAGCTGCTTGTGCTGCTATATTCCTGCTTCCTCCTGTTTCATTTCCTGATCCAGCAACACAAAACGTTTTCGAAATAATATAACAAAGTTTTTTTGTGTTGCACTCGAATAGCCAGTGCGTTTTAGAATGACCATTGGGGTAATTATAATTATTATTTTTATATGAATGAATTTTTGATAGCGTCTCATGGACTTTTTTTATTCGAATACGATTTTAAATAACTAACTTTAAAATACCAAGGCTAAAAATAGATGACACTCCCTCAAGACAATTTTCTAGTTGTTTCCTTCATCATGCAGTTTCATATCACTCCATCAAACAAACCTTTATGGGTGATACCTTCCCTAAATTACCCCAAATTTCCTAAGATAGGATAGGAAGATAAACTTTTCGAAGTTATAGTAATTTTTTAAAGACTAAGGGTTGACTTTAAAATTTTCGTTTTAGGGTTACCTTACAAATAGTTACAAATTAGTTACTAACTTGTGGCAAAAGCGCACTTCAAGAAATTCAACTTTGGGGGCTAACTTCACGAACCCCGAAATTTGACTCGAGGTAACTCCGCGAGACGAAAGTTACAAATTACTTGCATATTTTTGGCCGAAAAAAAATTCGGCGAATCCCGGGAAGTTGGCCCGCAAAACTTTGAATACCCATATCCATTATTACTTTCTTCCCTTGCTTATTTTTTCGCTTTGTTAACTATTTGCAGAGAGCCTCATTTTTCGTTTCTTTCTACGGTATTGGTCTATATTAGTGCAGGTCGCTCAATTTTTTTATACTGGCGTATACAACAGTTCTCCAACCATTGCCATTGTCACTCTTTCTAAAAGACATTATTGTAAGTATTTGTAAGTTTATAGCTTTTGATGTAGATACTTCGAAGCTTTAAGAACGTAGTAAGAAGTAGTAAGAAGGGATGCTAGAACAGACGATTACAATATTTTAGTCCAACCTAGTTTTCAAATTGTTTCACTAATTTGGTAATTAGGGCATTTATTAAAATTCAATTACTAACTTACCGTCTTTTAAAATGTAGTAAATCTTCAATTTTTTCCCAACTGGCATTTTTACAAAATTAATTACCTGGGGAATTAAAATAATTTTCTTATAATTAAAATTTTAGTAGATACTATTAAAATAAACTAAACCGCTTTAAGGATAAATCGGAAAATAATTAAAAATAACAAACGACTATATTGATGGCCTCACATCTAAGGTGGCTGTGGTAGCGTGTATGGTTCTCGTTAGTCAACGTGAATTCTATGTTAGTAGTTGGCCCCCTGTGAATCACTAGTGGTCAATATGAGAATTCATTTTAATATAAATGAGTTTACTCTGAAATATGGGATATACTGCACTCATTTTGGAAATGCAAATTGGCGGTCAATTTTTCTTTTGATCTTTTTAAATAATTTATAAGTGAACCCCATCAACGATGATAAAAAAAATTACGACTATTTTAGAAAAATGTGATTTTTTGTGCAGAATAGGTGAAATTGCACAATTTAACTACACACGACAAGTGGTTTATTTGCACTCGGTTTAATTAAGTAGATAAATTAGTCGCACCTAGATAAATTAGATAATTGAAATAGTATAAAGAGGGAAAAATGTGCAAGAATACCTTCCTTAACAAAATATATCGAGAGGCTTTCACATAGTAATAAAACTGGTGGCGCACACGTTATAACCTACTAGAGTAGATTTGCCCAAATATAGTACCTTGTTTTGTCTTCTATATCTTAATTAAAGTATAATTTAATAACGAGGAAGAACCTAACGCGTTTCTTCACGGAATTACTTACAATGCACTTACATATTCTTTTAACTAACCTTAATTACTTTAATTTTTAACCATTCAAATGTACGTGGTTTAATGACTTTTTATCTATTTTGTTTAAATTTATTGTCTCATTTTAATTGAATTCTATTAACCGTTTTTTTTACTATTCAATTACTATACCCAACTGACGGTTAATTAGGCTTACGTATAAAACGAAAATAATGCTCTTCAATTTTAAACGTCAAGAAACGCTTTGAACTCTCACTTTAGATTGACGATTCGTCATTTTAATCATTATGCAGACTGAATTGTTTACAGAAAGTAAAGGAAAGGCTGTTGAGTTTTGAATTAGAAAAAGTATGAGGAATTAATCGCTTGTGATGAGCAGGTGAGCCTTGATTGAATTAATGGCTTACTCAGATGGTTCACAAATTTTCGAAATTTTCTGCATCTGGTTCTCAAACTTTTCTTTAATTGACTTTATTATAAGTTTTCGGTTGTATATGCGTATTAGAGCTACTAGGACCCAGTAACAGTTGATTGAAAGCAATCAAAGCTCTCGAAGATTAATCCAGTTACCATTTTTAGCGAAAAATTTTGATAAAGAGTGTAACGATGCAGAATTTATCTGGATGCTGGACCAAAATACTGGTACAGTGGTACAGCATCATGGAAATTCTGTATCGTTTAAAGTAGGCACTTTAGTTTTTTTTTCTTTAGTTTTCCCCTAGCGCCACCCCTGAGATCAAAATGGAGATTATTTTTACACTCCCTTTTTCAGCTCTTCAAGCTCTTTCATTTCAGCCCAATCTCAGCCCAATCTCGAGGAGATTGGACCAAAATTACCCAACTTTAATTTTTATATTCTTCATATCAGCGTTATCAGTGATAACGCTGATTTCCTTGCAACTCGGCAACCATAGAACCTAGAGCTCCCGTTTTATTTCGAGTGTGACTCTGATGTCACTTTTACCCCTTTATAAATTAGTTTAACCTTATCAGTTGATTAATTACTTATCTAAACTTTTTAATTATAGGTTTCTAAAGTTATTAAATGTTTGAATTTAATTTAAAACCACGTGGAAGATTATAATTAGCGATAGGAGTTGACTGATGGTTTTCTCGTTTTACCTCCGTGATTCATTGGTACCCCTGAATATTTTCCAGCCCTTAATTAATTTTTATTAATTAATTTAAAGTTGAAATGATAATTTAAAATATCAAATTTTATACAGAGGTTTTGAGCTAACTTTTATCCTCGAGCTCGGGCTAATTAAAAATTTAATAATTTAATTATAACAATTAACTAATAGAGTCGCTCTTGTGTTTAATTCCATTTGTTGCGTTCTTATTGGTTGTCGAGTGAATCCGAGTTGGTCGCCGAATTTTCAGTATGATCCCCCTCTCCATTTTCATAAGGGACTCCTCGTTTTACGATCGTGGTGAACGGAAGCGCGTTTATTGTCAATTTCTCCCTTGCGTAATTTCGCTCCGTGTTTAATTATTTTAATAAACTAATTCTAGTTCAATTCTCTGTTCATTTCTATTTTACTCCGTGTTAAATTAATTAATGTGATTTTATCCCTTGCCTTTAGCAAACCCGTTAGTCCTGTTTCTTCCAGGTCTAGTGGTCTGTTTTTAAAGGTCTTATAGATCTTGAAGACAAGTCTGGCGGTCTAGGGGATTCGGCTAACCCCTTCTGTGTCTTTCAGATCAGGTGGTGTCTCCTTAAATATCTAGTGTCTAGTGGTCTAGAGATTCGGCAAAACCCATCAGTGTCTTCCAGGTCAGGTGTTTCTTTAAAGGTCTTATAGGTCTTGAGGACAGGTCTGGTGGTCTGGGAATATGCTCGTCCCTACTGGGTCTTCCAGGTCAGGTGGTCTCTCCTTAAGGTCTGGCTAGGTCGTAAGGACAGGTCTGGTGGTCTCGAAGAACAGTGACTGAGTCATCACGTAAGAGCTTTGTATCTGGTTAGTTAACCTATTGATATTCTTTTTACTTAAGAAAGGTTTTTTCAGTTTTTTTGTACGTGTACCTTTTAGGTACGTAGAATTATTTTTTATTTAATAAATATTTTGCTTTCTTTCCATCATGTGTGTTTTCCTGTGGCTTCGAACCCTCCCGTCTTCGTCTGAGCGATGCTCTAAAGGGAGAATTAGGTTTTCAGTGTCACAGAGTCTTAACTTTTAATAACTAAGTATTTGCGATTTACATGAAATCAATTCAAGTCACGATTTAATGGCAGAGCAAATATTTTTTAAAAGAAATGACCCAAACTGCTGCTATAGAGCAGTCATTTTATTTTAACGACTTTTAAGTTAGGTATACATAAAAAGGGACCTCAATTTAAAATAAAAATTGTCCAATTTGACACAATGATATAATAGTAGGTATTTTAAAGTCTGTTATTCTTTATTAGAGGGTACTTTTTAAAGGGACAATATGGAATTAGTGGGCGTGTGAACGAACTTTCCGAAGATTTAATAACCGCGACACCTGGAATTATAAAAGCGAGTCCAAATAAAGTGACTATTACCTTGAAGCCACACGTAATGATAGGGTTTGGTTAATACGTTCGTTGATTCGTCTATGGATGTTAGTTCTTCTTGTGCAACCGTAAAACTAAGTTTAAAAAAAAACTCCAGGTACAAATACACAAGGACAGAATATCGAAACAGGTTGTTTCGAGCAAATATCTTTCGGGTTTCTATTGAAGTTTAACAATAAAAAAATTAATTAATTAAGAAAAGATTTAATAGTGGTGAGTTTTTCAGGTGAACGTTTTGTTTATAAATTATGGAAAAAAAATTAATGTTTATGGCAACTTTCTTATTAGATTTTTTCCCTTAATGTAAACGCATTCACAATTTGCGTGTTCTGTCAGTTTACAAATGTAGAACAAAATATCAAGACTTTGTAAGGATCGTTAAAATAATCTGTACTACATCAGTGAAAGTTCTGTGTTTACATTGAAATTTAAAATTAATGAGGGTCCAGTTTACCTAGGATTTTTGCAGTCACACCCATATTTAAAACTCATAGAGCATACTATGACATAACCAAAAAACTTGACTTCTTACACAAAATACTCATGTGAACTAAACTTTTCTTGTAATAGCGCCAACTCGAATTATGTTACACAAACTTAAGAATTAGGAAATTAAGCATAAATTGAAAGGGTAAATTTCATTACTTTACATTTCTCTTTGATGGTTTTGCTAGTAAGCAGAAATAACAGTCCAGATTAGGAAAACTGGAAGATTTTGCAGAACAAGAGCAGTATGATACCAAAACGACGAATATAAAAGCCATTAAATACAATATTTGGAATTGAAAAGTCCATTCGACAAGCAAAGAAGAAGGCGCTGAAGAGAAGAAGAATTTCAAAAATGTTAGATAAAATTAAAATCCAATTGTACAGCTAAAGGAAGAATAATAATACTAAATTATCACTTTACAGTAAATTGCAACATACTTTGCTGTAATTATTTGTCTTTACATTTCAAAGGTGTCGGGAATCAGTGTCGTAATACTACAAACGGTTAAACCGGAAAATTCGAGTTTTTTAGCGGTTTTAATTAAAATTATTCTCTTGTATATATGGTTTTGAATGCAACTACATGCTACATATTATTAATTTATGAGTGTTAAATTAATTAAAGTTAATTAATTTGAAATAACTCGGGATGTATTTTAAGAGTTTTTCATGCAAGCGTTCGTAAATCGTAAAAGACCTCATTAATGGAGCACTAAGTAAATACCAAACCTAAATAGGTAGATACTAAAAATTAATACTATTGAAACCCCTTAGAAGTAATTAAAATAGTGATTTATGGAAATCATTATCGAAATTTCATCGACAGACATAGTAGGTGGTGCTCGGTGCTCGAAGAACAACTGACAAATCGCTTGTGTAATGTGTACTATAAACCGATAAACTTGAACAATGAATTTAGGGGACTAATGTGGATGGCTTACATGAACTTTTTTAAATTCCAAAATGTACCTACCTTTGGAAAGCCCCGCGCCTTTGGCATAGCCATAGATCATTATTTATAGGTTAAACAATGGACTTACCTTTAGCGAGTAATTTTTGAAGTTTTAGAACCCTAACCCTTAAAGGTCATGTGCCTATCCTTTTAAGGGGCATTTTGAATGTATTAGGAAAGTTAGGCCAAAATCATCTATTTTAGTGGGAAAAGTTTATGTGAAAGGAAAATAAATACCGCTGTCGAAGAAGTTCTAAACATCATCGCTTGAAAGACAAAATACAAATTAATATATCAATAACTTAGAGCGTTGCAGAAACACGTTGGAAAAATTAATGAAAATCAACAATACAGGTTATGCATAGTATACAGAGTGGTGACTTGCGCGATGCAATATAGGAATTTCAAATGGCAAAACAGTGTTATGCCATGAAATTATTGAAACAAATTTAATAAACGTCAAACTATAATGACAATAATGTAAATACACATGATGTCATTTGTTTTGGTACTTCCATGGCATCATTTTTTTTGTAAAAATTCCATATTTCATTAATTTTACGGTTTCGTAAAATAGGGTGTTTATCTGTGTTTATCTAAATTTTACCAGGAATCCAAATATATAAAAATATACAAGTTGTTGCATTTGAAAATAGCGAGTTATGGTCATTTGAAAATGAGTAACTTCGGGTGTTTTAAGTTTTCACCCTGTACAATTTAATTGAACTTTTTTAATTTCAACGCTAGTCATAACATAACTACCTAGGAAAAAAATTTCGTTATTATTTTTTGAACAACAGCTTTAGTGCGATTTTATAAAGTCTTGCGAGCATTTTTTAGAGAAAAAAATTAATAACTTGGCAACACCGCCGAGAAATTAAAAATTTTTAATATGAACATACAGGCGACTAATTCCAAGTCAAAAAATATACAAAGTATTAAATTTACAAAAATATTTTCCCGGACCAGTAATACAATACCCTGTAGAGATGAAAATATTTTTAGGTTATGCTTCTTAAGGGGACGAAATTTTTAGTCACGTGACCAAGATGGCTACCAAATATTTAGTAATTTCTTAAAATGTATTAATCTGCCTACATACTCAATGAATTTGAAAGGTGAAAGTGAAATTATATTGAGAAATAATTACAGAATAACGCATTTTATTTCATTTTCCAAATTAGATAGTAATTGTTTTAATAATTTTTCGAATGTAGCTATTTACTAATTATGAATGAAAAGCTTATGATAGTTATATGGTGAATTCAATAGTGAGCAAATTGCTTCAAGTTCCAGGAGAAGTAAACATAAGGATTTACCTGTATTCTTTTTTAAAATTATTGATAAATTACGTCGTTTGAATTAAATGGCGCCTTCATAAGTAGGTCATCTTTAGTTGAGTAGTTTTGCCGCAAAAGGTCATGCATTACCTGGCGCTTCCGCGCTTCATGCTTTAAAACTTATATGAACATAACCTATTTAACGATTTATTTGGATTAGACTTATCTTATAGCTATTGAATTGATAACATATTTGCGTAATCAGTTTGAAAAGTACGATATTGTTTGAAGAGTTGTAATATTTGCGAAAACGAGGGTTACATCCTTCCAGTTTTAAAAAACTTTTTGAATCGTTATTTCCAAAATTTGGTAAGCGGTAAATTTAAAGTAGGCATTCAATGAATGTACAATTTTAAGTTGACGTTATAAATAATTGTTAACTTTTATTTCAACATTAGGTAGTAAAAAATGCAACTAAAAATTGTAATTTGAAAAGGTGGGTTTAAACGACTTAAAAATTATAAAGTAAAACAAAGTTTATATAGTACAACAATCACTATAATGAAAGTAGGTTCAATTACATCTCACAAGAAGAACCGACAAAAACTTATGAGAGTTACGCATGATAATACATAAACACATTACACATACAAATTATTTTTATACATATACAAAGGGAAATAAAAGATAATTTTTCAACCAAAGTTGCTTTTCTCGATTTATAATTTCAGGTAATTCTTCAGGATCTTCCTATATCTTTCAATAACTTTGACAAACATGGGTTGTTTTTCATTTATACCAAATACATATAGACCCGTGTTTTGTGGGATTGGATCGAGATATTGAATACGCGTGTTTAAAGTGTATACATGCGGTTTTCAAAACTCAAAACGATTTCAATTCGTATTCAATACTTCATGTATACGTAGTAATTATATTAACGTTCGACATTTCTGACATTATGAAAATTTAAAATAAATGTCAAATTTAAATACGAACAAGTAGCGCCAGTAGCGCAAACGAAATGCGCTCGATAAAATGGCAACCGCTCCGCACACATTCCCAAAGTAGCGGGTACGTCACCGGACGATTTGGTAACTGTTGCACAACTGTTACGTCCGGTGAATCCGCCCATATGTCCATCACATAAAGTTTTTTATTTTCAACGAAGGATGTACTTTGTGATAATCTTGCGATCACTAATGGTTTGGTCCATTTCTTAAATCAATCTTAAGTTTTTCGACATTTCCAGATTTGTTTACGTAGATTACTTTTTTGGCGACGTTTTCCAATCTTTTAATAAACTCCACGGTAAGAAGCTTTCACCTTTCGCAGCTTACAGCAGTATCATTTTTTATTTTATAAAGAGCTTTACTATAATTTTTTATGGCATGGTTCACACACTCTATTTTTAGTACTTCATTACCATACGAAACTTTTTTTTGTATATTGTAGTACACGCTTGAATCCCCATCAGCTATAAACTTCAAATATTTCAGATTGTGCATTTCCTGACTTAATTTAAAGCCTTCGACTATTATGTCAGCTTCCATAGCTGATGACGACCCTAACCAATTTCTGAAGCAAGTGTGCGAAGGTGCTTCTTTTTGTATATTAGCAGCTCTTGCACATGCACTGCAATATTTATTTCTAACACCAAGAAATAGAAGTTTCCCTGTCTGCTGTCCAATTATCACACCCTAAAACAGCGTGAATTAAATTCTGACACTTGAAAGATTAAAAAAAACTTACTGCTCCAGAAGCTGCGTTATAATAAATTGTGGCCATACGAGCAATGGCACCAGCCTCCATCAAAGTAAACGCAAATCCAGACGTTTCCATCTGCATCAAATTGACCATTTTCTGTAGCTAGCTGGTATTCTTCTTTTCCAGCGGCTTCCATTGTGGACCACAGGGAGTCGCTCCAAGAATTTCCTAATTCCAATTCTATTTCGTGGATGTAAGGCATGTATGGAATGTTCATACAGCTAAAATTTTCTTTCATTTGGGTGTATGTACTGCCTATTGCCAAAGTACCCCATACAGTCCCATAATTCAAAGTATTTTTATTTGGATCTTGTCCTTTTTTTTGTTTCGAAACCACACATATTACACTTCAGTGTAATTTCGGACACTAAACCCAAGGTTCTTCTATTCTCCTCCATTATTTGCATTGTACCACCAGTACAAATAAGGCAATGTTCAGTTTGAAGTCGAAGAGCCAAGTTCAATACATATCCCAATTCGACTATTCTGTTCTCTCTCAATTTGTAATTGATGAGCCATAACACTAAAAGAACAGGTAAAGCAACTAAAAACGAAAACTAAATCAATCATAATTATACCTCTCATATTCTTCTTTCGAACAAAACGAATATTCCAAATATTCAAACTTTCAGTTGTTTTAAAATTAAACTAACAAAATGCCACTTATCATTTGTTTGTATGTACACAGGCTCACAAATATTTTATTTATTTATTTCATTTCTTGCACTTGTAAAAATAAATGCAACTAAAATAATGAGAACAAAAATAATGCATAATATGAACACTGTAAAACGATAATCGGAATCGTTCGAATTCGTCTACGCTTATCTCGACTCGGCGCATAGCCATTCTATTTTTAACCTACTTGACCTAGATTTAGTTGTAGAAATAAATATATTTACAAACGATATCATTTGCGCCATCTAGTACCATAAATTGTAAGGAATTTAAGCGTTAGTTCATATAATGAAAATTGGTGTTAAAAACGTCGCCTTAAAGAGTTGAGTAACTTTTCTAGGGAGCTATCGCCCTGTATTAATTTTTATTGTTTAATTTTAAATAGTTGAGTAAAAATAAATGCAATTTTTAATTTATTTGCTGTTTAAACCTCAAATTTATGCTGGGGTGATATTTTACCCTGCTTGGTCATCGGCGTATATTTTGTTAACTTTAAGGGAAAAATGTCGAGTTTTTTCATGATTTACGATGGGGGCCGACAGTGAAAGCCAAGAAGGCAACTTTTATTACTTCACAATTCTGTTGAATGTACTTTACCTAAAATAGGTTGAGCATTCGAGGGTATAGTCCGAAAATAGATAAATGGTTTTTATGACATTGACTTAAGAATAATAGGTAATTGTAAAATCCAAGCAGAATTCCAAATGATTGACAGGTAAAATCTGCACAAAGGACAAAACAGTTTATACCTGTTATTCGTTAATCGTTTTTTATGTCAGTCAGTCAGTCGTTGTCAAATTTTAGCAGCTTTAAAGTACCTACTTAAAGAGTCAAATTTATAAGAACCATTTATCTATTTTTCGACTATAACTGTTAACTCACAGCATATATATAACTCGTGCGTTAAGTGCATGATAACCGTTCCTTTTAGGTCAAAAGACTGAAGACTGCAAGAATTAAATTATCAGTAGAGAGCGGATTTTAGGCTCTAAAAAATTGAAAAAAAAGCCTCATAAATAAGCCACAAAAAACTCGAATTAGGCATTAACCTTTTCAAAATAGGCATTAACCTTTTCAATATAGGCAGTTACGTTTTTAATAATTTTTTTTCTAAAAGAAACGTTTTAAAGGAAATTTAACATTTTAACAAGCTTTTATTATATAAGAGTACGTAAAAAAAACGTTTTAAACAAAACTTATAATTTTACAAATGCAATAACAAATTTATTACAAGTTCATTACATACGAGTATGTAAAAAAGGAAGGTTTCACACAAAATTTAAGATTTCACAATTTTACACACGAAATAACAAATTAACAAGTTTATTTTATACAGGTAAAGAGGTCCAAAATTGAATATCGTTGATTAAACTGCAACACCTCGTATATAATGCGATTTTTAAGCAAAATAGGATTCACCTTCACCTATTGGTGAAACAAATTAACAAGAGATTGCGCTTTTTCAAAAATCTTTATTTTTTGTTTTTGTAAGTTTTACTTTTGAAGAAAAAATTTAATGTTTCATACGGAGTATAAGTACTTTTTTTTTTAAAAAGTGACACTTTTACTTCTAATAAAACAAACTACCATTCGAAGAAATTGAAACAATTTTTAAAATTGCTACAGACTTACCACTTTAACACATGCTTTGCAAAATACTTCGTCTAAATTATGTAGTTCAAAATTTTCTTTTTCGTTGGTTAACAGCGATAGCCACTGTTTGATTTTTAATTTTGTGGACGTTTTTGGTTTTGGCATTTCGCCGATGTTGATGAACAAGAACAGATAATTATAATTTAACACTACTATAATTTAATACAGCTTGTTGCAAGAACAAAACTACACTAAAGTAAAACATTTTTAAAATGTATTATTTTAAAACAACCCCCACTGCATTAAAAACTAACGCAAATCTATGATTTACTACCCACTATCTAACAAACTTGCTATCACAAGATGCAGCTGAGAGCTGAGGCGGCGGCACTATGCGAATATAAAGAATTAATTTAGTACCTAAATTTTTTAATAATAAAATAAAAATAATTTTAAGCAGATAGATATAAAATTCCTCAAAACTACCAGTTTATTTTAGGCCAGATTTATTTGCTTTTTAGGCAACTATATTTGAGTTTTAGGCGCTTATTTCGAAATTTCTCAATTTTAGGCATTTTAGGCACTAACAAAGGCACGTCAAATGATTCATTTTTTTGCGAATCGTACTTATCTATTGTTTAATTTTATTTATCTACATTAATACCGAAAAGGCAATTGCCCTAGAATCCGCTCTCTAATTATCAGTTTTGATCAGTGTATTCGTTGAAGCCTCTTTAGAGGTAATTCACTGCCTGAAAATGCATTTTTCTTAATTTTTGATGAGAAAGATTCTTTGACCCACTCTTATTATTCAGAGTTTTGTTCTTATTAACAAAATTTTAGTTTTTCATAATATTCTGAGCTGACTATGCGAAATTATAGCACAATCGTAATAGTATTTAACATTACAAGCCAGGTAAAACTGTTTTAACTGGCGCAGAGGATTATGACTGGCGAGCCGCCCCGGCGAGCCTGTCACCTCTTTGAGCCTGTTAAAACAGTTACCTGGCGTGTAATGTATAATACTTTACTTGTTACTCATGCATAATTCACTTACAAATTAATTAAATTACAATTAAATAATTTCTGTCAGCTGCCAGTAGCGTCAAAAATATCCCTAAATTGTTTTTAGAAAGCTTTGAAAGTCAAACTTTGTAAACATTGATTTTCAAAGGTTATAGACAGCTTGGTTAAATGACGTTTCACAATTGAGTAACAAGTAAAAATGATATCAAGGCCGAACTGACTAGTGGTTGGCCCCACCGGCTACAAAATAAATTGGCTCCAAATGCAGTGGCGTAGCGAGTAGCAACACTATCACGAGCCTGGTTTCCAAAGATTTCCCACAGGGGCCCATAGCGCATTTTTTAGCGAAAATTTTTGGAATTTCTAAAGTCAACGGACCTAAGTCAACTTTATAAATTTTTAAACATATTTTTGTTCTGTAAAATTGCGCAATTCATTAAGCAAAATAAAAAAGTTATTTGTGTCCTTATCTAAACTGAAACACACTGTATGTTTATTATAAACTTTTTTCTTCATTTTGATTTTTCCATTTATTTTCATTTGGTTCCAATTTCACTTAGCCCCACTTAGCAAGCCTGTGGGTGAAGACGAGCCTTAAGTCTGTGCAATTGTGCAGGACAATACTGCGCAGACCGCCTGAGCATTGAGCAACCTACCGACGGTCTGGTTCTCCTACACAGACACACTCTGCACTTAAAGTTTGTATAGTTATCTACCCAAATACATCGTGGACTCATAGTATGTGATTATTAATATGTTGTCGATAATAGGCGCTATTGGTCTATATCAACATGAAGAACGATAAAACACTCATACCTAGAGGTGAGGTAATATAAATCTCTTATTTTCAGTCTTCTATGTTTTCTACCTATTACCGAATTACAACAGATAATGCTCCATTATATAGAAATTTTATACTGAAGTGTAATTTTATTAGGAATCATGTCATACAGCTTATGAGTTGATTCGTCTCGCAGTGATGATGCGTGGCTACACTAAATAATTATTAAAGTCATCGTGTAACTCCCTCAAGTCACCTTCGTGGAAAGCTGTACGAGGACAAACTATTTAGTGAAGCTCTCCAGAACCATCATGGTTCATCTTATTCTCATACGAATACGAATACGAATAAGAGTGGACAAAAAATAAGAAGCATGAAGGTAGCTCATATTAGTATATTAATTCATTATATCATCAAAAGTATCAGAAGTTGAAAAAATATCTCTTGGAGAAATGATTGAACGGTCAATTAAAACTCGCATGATAATTAAGTTAAATTATAAATAACAATTAATATTCATAATAATCGTTTAAGACTTTCGCCGTATAAAAATTAGTTCACACAAGTAAACCTATTATTAATAAAACAAAAAATAGACCGGTTTATAAAGAAAAAATAATTTATTAAAGCATTAGAAGTGGTTAACCTTAAAATTGAGGTTTGATAAACATTTAAAATAAATAAATATAACGAGAAAAACAACCCAAAAAATCATGTTAATTGTTTTAAATAAAATAAAGATTGTATCGAGAAAATAGAGATGGTTAATAATTTACCTAAAATTGTGGCATTTTTGGGAGTTAATTTAAAACTCAAAATTTAAATTGACGCCGAACATCAAATAAACATCGACGTTAATTTTCTAATTAAAAATTTTTTCTTGTTGTCGAAAATATATTTTTTTTAATTAAGTTAAAAATATTGAACTAATTTAAAATTTTTCTCCGCGTAATGTCTCGGTGGAAATTTTTTTTGTTCAAGTCAGACAGAAATAAAGGAATAGGCGTCTGTAGTAATAATGTCAAACAATTAATAACAGCAATTCTGAAGAAAATTGCATTGCAGTGTTCTCTTGGTTATATAAATTGGTACATTATGGTAAGAATATAAACTTGTTCGTTCTCTTACCACTAACTGGTCTAAGGTTGTTTTAATTAATTTAGTGATAAATACTCCTAATTAAGGTATAGTCATCAAATTTACGTTTTAAGTCAAAATGTTTAATGGTTTACTAGTTGAATAATTTCGTATAAATTTTATTACACTCATGAGTTTGAAAAATATCAACTATTACACCGCGGTATTTCCTGTCTTATATGACCTAGTACTTTCCTCTTAATTATTGTGTTTAATTAAAAATAATGTGCAAAATTCTTGTTGATATTCAACTCGTCTTATTAAGGAATTAAAAAATTAAATAGCTCATTTGCTCATTCCATTTTAGGAAAATTTTGTCAATTAGAAGACACTTCCTTGGATATTCCGAGTGACGGATACAGGTCGTACCACACATAAAAATATGCCAATTTCATTTCATTTCAGAATTTAATAAGTGGGGATTTCATTTCTCATAATCTCATTTTGTACTAAATGAGTACAAAATCTCATTTTGTACTAAATGAGATTAAACTACATTATTTAACTTCTTTGCCCTAACAGACCAAACAGGGATGAAAAACTCTTAAAAAGATTGTGGTTTTTGATTCGAGTATTTCTGACAGCACTTTCTAGTGAAGATATCATAAGGTTTGTTGCTTTTAATTTCTGGGACAAGTGTTTTGGAAGCCCGTTGTTTAGCATAGTTTAAAAGTGTACATGTACACCCACACCTTATGCAATATGTTCTTATATAGGTAGCACAGGCCTACAGTAAACATTTCTAATAAATTACAAGAAAAAGCAATCAAAAAATTGTTAATTAGCACATCAACTACCGCAAGAGGTTAATTGAATAAATTTAAAGACAAAAGTAATCAAACTATTCCGTTAAGCAAATTATTTTACTTTAACCGTAAAATATTTAATTGTTAAGTTTTAAAGTCTTTTTTAAAAAAAATGTTAAGCATTAGATATAAAAATTACCGTTTATAATTTAATTTAACAATATGTTTTGCAGTCATTATTTATTAATATACCTCAGTTAGTACTCTCTCAACAATAACCATTTATTTATTAACTTGGGTCTTAGGTAATACATGGTAATACCTAGGTAATATACTCTTATCACTAAATGATTTTTACATTCATGTTGCGTCTACCTTCAGAGAAAAAATAATATTAGAGCCCAAAGAGCAGCTTTTAGGATAGTAGTCTTACAACTTACTTGTAACGAGGCGACCAATAGATCGAATACATACTCGGAGAAATATATTTTCATGAGCCGTTTTACATGGACTAAATGTTGTATTAACTCAGTGGCGTAGCGAGACTATTACGGGCCTGGGTTCCAAAGATTCTTCACGAGCCCCTCAGCGCCGCAGGCTAAGTTTTTGTAATTTTCATGGTCAACACAGCTTAGATTAACTTTAGGAATTTTTAAACATATTTTTGTACTGTGAAATTTAACAATTTTTTGTGACGAGAAAAAGTAAAAGTATAATAAAGATAAGTTCCTTGGTTCTACGAAGTGATAAAGTGATTTGATTTCTTTTGCTAATGCTGTGTGCTCGAAACTACTTGATTATTTTGTTTTAAATTACATAGCACGATTTGAATAAAAATTTTTTTTTGGTCTGCTCTTCCGGGCCCCTGAAACTCACGGGCCTGGTTTCACGGAACCCTCGGAACGATTATAGATACGCCACTGACTAACTTGCTAGTCTCCTATCACTAGATGGTCTTTGCATTCGCCTTGCGTCTACCCCCAAAAAATAATATTAGAGCCCAAAGAGCAGCTTCTAGGATAGTAGTCTTACAACTTGGCTGTAATGAGGCTACCAATAGATCGAATACATACTCGGAGAAATATATTTTTAAGAAACGTTTTACATGGACTCAATGTTGTATATACTAACTTACTAGTAGGTACTGAATCAACTCAAGAAGCAAAAGCACGGGAATCTAAGCATTAACGTCGCGCACGGTTGGGCTTTGAAATTTCTAAGCACGACGTTAAAGCTTAGATTCCCGTGCTTTTGCTCCTTGGGTTGTTGTGGCACTAACAAGTTAGTACGACGTTTAGTCCATGTAAAACAGTCTTAATACAGGGTGTAACGGGTCGGCTAAGCCAAACTGCATAGCGTGGTAAGGTTTCATTCACAACCATTTCAGTGACTTCACGTTCGTCTTTAAAGCTTAGATTCCCGTGCTTTTGCTACTTGCGCCGATTCAATTCAGCACAATATGCACTTAACCTTCAATTTTAATATTTTAACAAACGTTAATTTACAAACGTCAAACTTTGAAATTAGAGTGTTTAACGTTGCCATATCAAAAAGGATTGTAAATCTAATTCTCTGATTAAAATTTAATTTTCGTTTATTCAACCGGGCGTAAGTCCAAGTAAAACAGCCCTAAGGGCCAGGATTATAATGTCTAGTTGACCAAAGGTTAACCTAAGCCTAAGGTCATTTTATTCTGACATATAGTAAATTAATTTGTTTTTGCAATTGCAACCTACGGTTGAGTCAGTAAAAACTGAAACTAGACCTCTGGTTGTGTGAAGCGGTGCTCAATCGCCGCTTCAACCTAGGATTGGCGCTTCCAATACTCAAATGACAGTCTAACCTTAGGTTAAGTTTCAACTCTCGGTCAACTAGACATTATAATCCTGGACCTAAAGTAAACTATTGTAAATAGATCATTCCAAGGTGTCACAAATTAAAATATTAAAAAAATACACCCCAATTCTCTCAGGGCGGCAAGGCGCGCGTATGGAGGATTAAAGTATTACTTTATCTACCCTTGTGGTTAAATTGATACTTATGCCCGGTTGCATAAAAGAGAATTATAAGTTAATCCAAAAAGTAGATTATTTATAATCCTTAGATATGACAACGTTACACAATAAATAAATAAAAATATTAAAGTTTGACAAAATATATTTGCTAGCAAACTGTTTTCACAATTTAACACAAAAAGAACTTAACCTCAGATTATAATTTTTATTTAAAAACGTTAAACTTTGATTTCACATTTTGTAAAGTTGCCAGAAATATAAATCTAATTCTCCGATGAAAATACAATTCTCGTTTATGCAACCGAGGATTAACGTACAATTTTGAGTTGAAGAAAGCAAACTTAAGGATCTGAAGATATAAGGGTTGATAGGGTCAATTTGTGTCTTTGGGTGTCATTTAACCTCGTATCTCTTACGGTTTACGACATCCTCATTCCCCATGGAGAGCATCCTAGGTGGGACACTCTGTATAATATAATAATCTCAAATAAGCATAAGAAATAAGTTACATTGTATCTTAACTGATGTCCTTGGGTAAGATTATTTATTAATAGTTGTAATTAAGGAAAACTAAAATGATTCCCTTATTAAAATTTTACAAATTTCTCAGCAGTCCGTAATTTATTTCAAGTTCAGCCTAAGAATAATAGTGATCCAAATTTTTCCTTTAAGCTCGAAATTAATTTAAATCGATTAAATGCTACACGGTTCTGATGTAATTTTTTTTATTTTCTAAGACATATTTTATTCAAAAATATGTTAATAAGTGTTATAATTAATGATTATTGTGATAATTTTAAAAAACAAGGAATGGAGGAATTCGATTTAATTTTTTTATAGTTGTATAAATTATTTAATAAGTCAAGAAGATTTGCATAAAAGGTAAATAAATTATAATTTGCTCAAATATTTCTCTTTTATTTGTCAAATTGAAAATTAGTCGACTAAGTGAAAAACTCACAAATCAACACAAAAGGTGATTTTTCGAATGGTGTATCACGTAGAGCGTGGAGCCGAAAAGTTTTACTAAATATTCACATTTCAACACTTTAGAATCTTTGGAGATTTTATAGGACAATTAATCAATTTTAGAATTATAATAGCTTGAAATATTTCTTATGGTAACTAAAAATGGAGTTAAAAAATATTTTCAAGATTCTTCTCAATGGCAATTTTTTTAAACTTCTTCCGAATTACACTATAGAAGTATTAGGTATTTTGCTACACGTTGGCCTAAAGCTTCTGAATTCGTGTATTAGGTAATTCATAAAAGAAATTTTCCAAAAGGATGTCAATAATATTCTTTACATTAGAGGACAATAGTGAAATTTTTGAGAAAAAATTAACATCGTTAACATTTTTCGCTATAGCTGATAATAATTCAAAGGTTGCTATCTTTTCTTCTTCTGCGATATCTTCTAATGTTTCTCTTTCGAAACACCACAAAAGCGAGAACAATTTTTTGAACTTTACAATTGAATTATACGAGGATATAAACAACACCATACCAACTCCTGTCAACGGTATCTTAATTTCGAAAATTTATAGCATTTCATTGTTCAAATGGAAATTTATTATCATTTTAACATTTAAAAGGTATTGGATAAGACGTTTTACTACACGCTTGGGTTAAGTACTGTTTAAGCTCTAAGGTATTACCGATTACGCTACTCAAACCCATTCAAAAAAAAGTGTCCTGCGGCCTGTGGCCTCGTGGTTCGAAAATAGGTCGGGTAGAAATTGTTTATCAAAATTCATGGCGTCTATATCGTTATTTTTGGAGTTCCGACATTTTTGTAATTTTATTACAGTAACCAAGAGGTTTCAACCTTGAAAATCAACAATGTTGCTGAAAATTTGGAATTAGGAGTGTAGAAAAAATACTAAAACGTTTACCATCCTCATGGATATGCTTTGTACACCCAAGAGGTAAATGCCCTAAACCAAAAACTAGAAAAGAAAATTTTAAGTACAAATTGGGGGATTAAAAAAATAAAAAGAATTGTGTAAAAAGCTTTGTGCTTGAAAATTGAAAAATTTCCATATTTCAAACGGCTTATCCGTGATGTTTTTCTTTCTTCGCGTTTTCCGGAAAAGTATAGGTCACTTCGAGTCATTTTAAAAACTTTAAATTTGGTACCAGGTTAGATCATAGCCTAGAAAGCCCTAGAAAGCTGACATTCCCTAAAATTCCCAGGGGTGTAAGGCCTGACATCCTAGGTCTTCCCAGGATGTGATTTACGCTAGTTCCGAAAGAAGTTCCTTGGACGCCTATACCCTATAGAAGTGCTCCATTAATTCATGTTACTTATCAGTTATTAATAAAGCACTTCTAGTCGTTTTAAAAACTTGAAATTTGGTACCAGGAGGTTGTCCAGGTTAGATAATAGCTTAGAAAACTGATTTCCCGAAAATCCCCGGGGGTCCGAGAGGTCTTCCGGGAGGCTTTCTGGTAAGTCAGACTCCTCTAGGACTCTCTAGCTAAGGATAATGATATAAGCTATTAATAATATTATTGATTTATTGATTACACTTCCAATTATTTACATATAAGTTCATAATTCAACATTAGAGATGTTTCATAATTCATTACTCATGTCCAATAAATTTATGCAAAACAAAAATTATAACTTTTCTCTATCTACTAAAATTTTATGATTGAATTACCCTGTAGAATATTATTGTATTAATTTTGCATACCTACCTATTATATTCAATATTTTATAATTTTAAATAATTTCCTTTAAAAATGATAAATTAAAATAAACGAATTTGGTTTAACGCGATAAGATTCTTGCACATTTGGTTGTTTTATTGTGATAAAAATTAGTACAATAATCGTCTCAGTAAGTTTTCTAACGCGTTGTTAACGAGTGTGTTTGTTATTTTTGTAAAACTAAAGACCTTTTGTGCCTATCGAATTTTTGAAATGGTGTTTTAAGTCGCTTTGGCTGTTTTTATTTAAGGTTGGTTATAATTTTTTGATAAATTCCTCAATTTTGTTTCTTGGTTTGATTATGTGTTTTAAATGAGTCATTATATTAATTTTTATTGTTGATAATATAATCGATAGCAAATTGAATTTCATGTAATAATAATATAATGGGATTGTAATTAACAAGCATAGCAATAGAAATGCGAAATAATATGAGAAAACTTGTAAACTATTTTCATAAGTGGTAAATGAATGAGATTGATGTAAATGCAAGTCGGTGAGCATTTTTCCTCGGTTCATATTCTATACCTTCAACTTCAATGCATTGACTTGACTTCAATGAATTCAAAAACTTTGTTATTAAACCTTTAGGCCCGTCCACACACACACAGACTTGTCGGAGCGTGTGGATAGCGTTTAGGGCTCCTGCACACCTCAAACCGGAAGATAAGGCCTATGTGTGTGGACGGGCCTTTAGAATACCTTTGTGGGTATACTTTTATGGTGGTTGTAACATTTACGTAATTAAATACTTATTAATAATAATATTACTTTGAATATACTTTAATATAATCTTTATTTTAACTTTCGTGTACCAGTGCTAATTGCATACTGAGCGCGTGGACTTGCGCGCTCACCCTTAACAACTTAATCTATCACATACCTCCACCTTTAAATTTACCTTTACCTCTATACACAATATTTACAATTTTTTACATAACTATTACTAATTTACTACATCATAGCAACTTAAATTAAAATGATCGTAAGTTAAACGATCTGGTGCCCTTCGATTTCGTTTATCATTACTCGTACTTGCAATTTCCTCCTTCTCTGTAATTTCCTTCGAAATCGAAGGTTCCACCTCCACCTTAGATTCTCCAATTTTATCTGTGGGAATTCCTTTAGGACCCATTTCCGAATCATACATTTTTTTAATTTGATTAACATGTCTCTTCCACATTAACTGTAACACAGGAATTTCTACATTAAATAATAAGTTCCCTATTCTTTCCTTAATTACTCCTTCTACAAATCTAACTTCATTTACATATCTGTGATCTCTCACCAAAACTTTTTCATCTAACCTAAATTTTACATTTCTATTACCTTTAAAATGTGATCTTTGTCTATTTTGGTTTTTATATACCTTTTGACTAACAACATCGTTTCTCTTAATAGTGCCTGTTTTTTTTATTTTATCAAAATGGGTGCAAACCTTTCGTCCAAACATTAAATAAGACGAAGCGCTTTCAGTCGTACAGTGTGGAGTATTTCTATGCACAAATAAAAAATTATTTAATATCAAATTCAAATCTACATTTTCCATTGATAAAAATTCCTTTTTTAATGCCAATTTAACAAGTTTAACAGCGTTTTCCGCAGCCCCATTTGAAGCAGGGTGATAAGGCGCCGTGGTTAGAAATTCTACCCCATTATTGCGTAAAAAATTTTTAAACTCTATTGAACAAAATTGACTTCCATTATCGGAAACTACTAATTGAGGTAACCCAAATCTAGCAAAAGTGTCCCTTAACAAATTTATAGTAACTTTAGCGGTTGTTAATTTAGTCGGAAACACTTCTAACCATTTCGTATATGCATCAACGATTATAAAATAATATTGATTTCTATATGGTCCTAAATAATCTATATGTATTCGTTCCCATGGCTTACTGGGCCATTCCCAAGATTTCATAGGAACTTTTTCTGGGTTATTTGAAATGGTTCGACAAATGGAACAAGATTTAACTATATTTTCTATCTCGTTGTTAATTTTTGGCCACCAAAAATATTCTTTTGCTAGATTTTTCATTTTAACCATACCCAAGTGAGTTTCGTGTAACTCCTTTAAAAAATTTCCCCTTAAACTTGTAGGTATAATAATCCTATTATTCCATATTAAGCAACTATTTTCTACTGTCAATTGATTTTTAAAATATGCATAATTTTTTATTTCAGCCTCCTCAATTCTTTTTGGCCATTTTGTAATTACAAATTTAATAATACTTGACAATAATTTATCTTTACTTGTTTCAGCTTGAATTGTTTCCCAATCAATGGGCATGGTGCTATTTTTAAAAAAATTAATATAACTGTTGTCATCGAATTTTTCAAAATTTTGAAACGTCAAGGGCGATCTAGAAAAAAAATCGGCTATATTTGAAGTCGAATTTACGTACTGAATTTCATACTGATAATTTGACAATATGACCGCCCATCTTTTTAACCTATTTGCCGTATACTGAGGAATGCCCTTTTTCGGGTTAAAAATTGCCACTAACGGTTTGTGGTCTGTTTTTAATAAAAATTTGTATCCGTACAAAAAATTATGAAACTTATCTAGCCCAAAAATAATGCTTAAACTCTCTTTCTCCACTTGCGAATAATTTTTTTCGCTATCAGATAAAGTGCGGCTGGCAAACCCAATTGGTTTTTCTGCCCCATCAGGCATTATATGCGAGAGTACCGCTCCTAACCCATATGCACTACTATCGGTAGCTAAAGTAATGGGCAATGCCGGATTAAAATGCACTAACACCTTACTCGATACAATAATTTCTTTTATTTTAATAAATGCTTTGTTGCAATCCTCCGACCAATTATACTCTACCCCCTTTTTTAATAATCCATATAGTGGATGCAAAATGTCTGACATATTTTTTACAAATTTTGAATAATAATTTACCAATCCTAAAAATGACTTTAACTTCTTTAAATTAGTGGGTCGAGGAGCCTTTTCTATGGCACTTAATAAAGATTCGCAAGTACGAATCCCTTCTTTATTGATTTTAAATCCCAAATACTCCACTTCTTTTTTAAAAAAATTGCATTTAGTCAAAGATAATTTCAATCCCACTTCTTCCAATCTACTCAAGACTAACCTTAATAATTTAATATGTTCCATAAAGTCCTTACCCCCTACTAAAATGTCATCTATAAAACAAATGGTATTTGGAATATCTTGTAGCAACGCTTCCATTGTAGCGATGCAAAATTATGTGGGTGTTAAATTTTAGCAGTTTTACAGAAAACTTTTTACCACCGTAATTTTGATCTGTGAAGGACTTTGTTTTAAATGTTTAGTTTTTAAGGGTAAAATGTGAGGGCGTTTTCTTAACGACCACCAGTCAATTATTAGACCAAACCAAATATAAAGGGGCTCGTTTCAACCATATGGCACCGAGGGTTCGGGCAAGTAAGGTATTAATTACCTGAAGATCCGACCTGAGGCAGAAGAGTACAGTAGTCCAACTACTTACTCACCACTCCAAAGTGACGACTTTGTCTGATCTTCTGGAGTGGAAATCTGATTGCAGATGCCGCCGTCCGTTCTCCGCCGCCGTCCGTTTTACCGCCTGTTGTCGCTGCTGCCGTTACCGCCATTGCCGCTGTTGCCGCCGTCCGACTGCCGCTGTGCCGTATCGTAATCGTCGAGTGTCAGTTTCGTCCGAGTAACCCTGCGTTCCTTCGCTAGCGAGTACTAGCATCTGTTGGAACAATCTTTTTCGCTAGCGAGTACTAGCATCTGTTAAAGATCAAGGGTTATCGGCCGTAATTGTCCTCGAGACCGACGGATCGCGGAGTACTTAGCAGGTACTCCAGATTCTGAGGGGTTACTGCCGTGGAAGCCGTATAAAGGGATGTTTGTGTCGTTTGGGCACCTAAAGCCGTACTGGGTACCGACGGCAGGCGGGAAAAACTTCGTGACCGTTTCAGCTACGTTAATTTGATCTCGTAGGTATAACCCTTTATGGTTGGTTTGGCTAATGGTATTATATCTGTCTGTTCATTTCTGTCTTGTGTATTTTTGTCTGTTTTGTACCTGTACATAATTATTTCTGTTCTGTTCTGTTAATTTAGATTCTTATAAATAAAAGTTGTTTCACTCCAACCTTTATTTATAATTTCCTCATTTGAGGTGGCGCTCGAGTAATTAAAAGCCGCAGGTGTACAAAAAAATACAAAAAAAAGGTAAAGTTTCTTGCTGAACCAGGACCCATTTTCAACTGTGTCTACCCGGAGCAGTGAAGGGTTAACGTTGCTCAAAAGAAGTCGCGTTATAAAAATGGCGCCCTAGAGCAGGGACTTCAAAAGAAAAGTCCGCGACAAGAGACTTCAAAAGAAAAATCTGAGACAAGGGACTTCAAAAGAAAAATCAGAAAGCAGGGACTCTGAAGAATTACTGCTGTTCAGAAAAGAAAATTTGTTTGATTGTTGCAGGAAAATTAATTCTGCTTTCAGAGTATGTCAAGTCAACCACTGCCGCTGCCTGTTTTCAATGTCATTACCGCTGACCGTTAGTGCCGCCATTTCATTCTGGTACCGCTGCTACCGTTCGTTATCATTAGATCATTACCATTGACCGTTACTGCCGCCATGTCAATCTGGGGCCGCTGCCACCGTTCTTTAGCTATATAACTGACCTTTACTGCTGCAGTCTCCGTCTGGTACCGCTGTCCGTTACCGTTCCCGTTGCCTGATTACATCACCGCCGCTCATACAAGTTACTGCCGTCAGATTGTAAATTAAAACCGTAAATTCAATCACTAAATAAAATTTACAATCTTCTGGAGAAACTGGATTAATTACTAAAGCCGGAAGTTCACTGATGGTTGGAATGGACTCTAACACCACCGCTGCCGTTTAGCAGCCTCTCGTTCGCTGGAAATTACTATCACCGCTGCTGCCGTAATCGCCGTCTGATCAACTGCCTCTTTGCTGGCAGCCGAACATCAACCACCGTTGCAGTTACCGCAGCCGTCGCCGCTGTTATCGCAACCGCTGCAGTCTGTTAAAATAACCGCTGACTGCCATACTGTCAGTCCAAAATCGTCTACCGCAGTTATCGTCACCATCACCGCCTCCGCTTAAAGCCGCTGCCATCGAATATAACCGCATGTCACCGCTGCCGTCGTATCCTGCCGAATATTACTGCCGTCTGTTGTCATAATAACCGCCTCCGCTACTGCCGCCTCCGTTGTCTGTCTGCCGTCGTTTATAATACCGCTGGGGAAAATTACGCAACAACTTAACTGAAATGTTTAGCTGTGGTTACAAAGTTAATTGGAAGAATAAATTCGCCATACCTAATAAGTAATCACCGAAGATCGAAAACTCACACGTTTGGCCTGGAATTAGCAAAGTTTGTCTATGAAACGCAATTCAACCTGGGAGGTCTTAATTAAGTTGCTCATGCTCCGTCTGTTCTGTTAGCATGGCAACACCGTTACTGAAAAAAACAAACGTGATTGCATTCGGACCGGACCGCTTGCAATCACACTGTTACCGCCGCCGCCGAAGATTATTCCCGGGAAACCGCAGGTTTACATAGTCAAAATAATTCTACTCAATAAGATGAAAAGGACATCGACAATGAACACTTATTTATGGAAAATTTTCGTCAACCAGCAACCAAGCGACTAAAGCATTCATTCAGTTGGGAAAGTGCGTAAACTGAAAGAAAATTAGTGAAAATCGCGGATGAGTTGGTTGTATGACAAAATTAACACTGTTAACCGTTAACTGAAGTATTTATGGTGCCTAAAAGTGATCGGCGATAACTGTGGATAAAAGACAAAGTGAAGAGTTCGCGTTAAAAATTTAAGTTGTAAATAAAGAAATAGTTTCGTGGTGCAAAAACAGACAAATATTTAGTAAACAAACTGTTAGAAAAATAAAAAGACAATAAATCAGTTATAAGTAGGTTTAAGCGTTGGAAAAAAAAGGAAGTTAAAAGGACAAATTTGCCGTCATGTAAATAGGCGTGTCGGTGCATTTCTAAAACGGACTATTTGCGTTTAGTAATGTGATACCATATCAGGGACCGGGCAAAAAGTATTTAAGCGCCGCAAAGAAAAAAAATAAGGGTGACCACTACCGGAAATCATCCCTTAACAAAGAAGCTTCATAACTGAACTTTATTTAGTGCCAGCTGGAAGTTAAAAATTTGTGAAAAGGTTTTTAAAGTGAAGTTACCATGAACAAGTGATCTTACCCCTTCTGACCGAAGGAAAGGGGTAATGTAGCGATGCAAAATTATGTGGGTGTTAAATTTTAGCAGTTTTACAGAAAACTTTTTACCACCGTAATTTTGATCTGTGAAGGACTTTGTTTTAAATGTTTAGTTTTTAAGGGTAAAATGTGAGGGCGTTTTCTTAACGACCACCAGTCAATTATTAGACCAAACCAAATATAAAGGGGCTCGTTTCAACCATATGGCACCGAGGGTTCGGGCAAGTAAGGTATTAATTACCTGAAGATCCGACCTGAGGCAGAAGAGTACAGTAGTCCAACTACTTACTCACCACTCCAAAGTGACGACTTTGTCTGATCTTCTGGAGTGGAAATCTGATTGCAGATGCCGCCGTCCGTTCTCCGCCGCCGTCCGTTTTACCGCCTGTTGTCGCTGCTGCCGTTACCGCCATTGCCGCTGTTGCCGCCGTCCGACTGCCGCTGTGCCGTATCGTAATCGTCGAGTGTCAGTTTCGTCCGAGTAACCCTGCGTTCCTTCGCTAGCGAGTACTAGCATCTGTTGGAACAATCTTTTTCGCTAGCGAGTACTAGCATCTGTTAAAGATCAAGGGTTATCGGCCGTAATTGTCCTCGAGACCGACGGATCGCGGAGTACTTAGCAGGTACTCCAGATTCTGAGGGGTTACTGCCGTGGAAGCCGTATAAAGGGATGTTTGTGTCGTTTGGGCACCTAAAGCCGTACTGGGTACCGACGGCAGGCGGGAAAAACTTCGTGACCGTTTCAGCTACGTTAATTTGATCTCGTAGGTATAACCCTTTATGGTTGGTTTGGCTAATGGTATTATATCTGTCTGTTCATTTCTGTCTTGTGTATTTTTGTCTGTTTTGTACCTGTACATAATTATTTCTGTTCTGTTCTGTTAATTTAGATTCTTATAAATAAAAGTTGTTTCACTCCAACCTTTATTTATAATTTCCTCATTTGAGGTGGCGCTCGAGTAATTAAAAGCCGCAGGTGTACAAAAAAATACAAAAAAAAGGTAAAGTTTCTTGCTGAACCAGGACCCATTTTCAACTGTGTCTACCCGGAGCAGTGAAGGGTTAACGTTGCTCAAAAGAAGTCGCGTTATACCATAATCTTTTGAAATTTAGCTGGCGCGGAAGCCACGCCGAAAGGTAATCTCGAATAACTGAACAATCCTTTATGGGTCGAAATAGTAACTAAATTTTGCGAATTTTTATCCAATGGAATCTGTTGATATGCTTGCGAAAGATCTAGTTTTGTAAATATTTTACTAGACTGCATTTTTGTAAAAAGGTCTTCCGGTCTAGGTAGCGGATACTTGTCTACTTCCATTACCGAATTAATCGTTACTTTGAAATCTCCACAAATACGCACAGAGCCATCCTTCTTTAATATAGGCACAATTGGTGCTCCCCATTGACTAAAATCAACAGGATAAATAATATTAAGTTGTAATAACCTTTCTAATTCTTGTTCAACTTTTTCCCTCATAGAGTAAGGAAGAGGTCTAGCCCTAAAAAATTTTGGTGTTACCCCTTCTTTCAATTTTATTGATATTTCCCCTTTACTAAATGTACCTAACCCTGGGGCAAATAATTCTTTATAAACGTTACTTAATTTGTGTAATTCCTCCTTTTCTGCCTCCACAGTATAATTTAATACCTCTAATGAAAATTTATAATTTTTTATAAAGTCTCTACCTAATATGGGAGGTCCACCATTTTTTATAATATATAAATTTAAATTTGAAACGGTATCATTATAATTAACGTTGACTGTAATGTATCCAATCGGGAAAATTTTTTGTTCCATTATAAGAAATTAAAACTTTATTTGAATTTAAAATTGTTAACATTTGAAAATTTTGTGAATACGTTCGTTCGGATATACAAGATATCGACGCGCCCGTATCTACTTGGAACATGAACGGCTTATCATTTACCAATACTTCAATAGTAATAATTTCTAATTTATTATTTGAATTTAAATTAAATAAAAAAAGTTCATTTTCCTCCTCTTCTAAAAAATTTGCAACGTTATTAATATTTTTTTTACACATAGGCGCTAAGTGCCCCTTCATTTTACAAGAATGACAAGCATAATTTTTGAAATAACACTTCTCTGTTACATGATTCTGTCGACCACATACCCTACACTTGACGCCATCTTGCTGTTGTTTCACTCCATACCTTGATGGTTGCGAACCATATGGCATTTTAGGTGACTTGCCATCTCGCAGATGTTGCACTTCTTCCTTAATTGGTGGATTTGCCTCCTGAGCAGCCATTTTAGCTACTGCAATCGATATGACTTCGCTAAATGTTGATTCGACTTTGACTTCCAGCAGCTTATCTTGCACTCGCCCTTTTGTAAAACCAACCACAAACATATCTCTCAACACTATGTCCAAAAAAGTACCTGCAAATTCACAATAAGACGCTAAATGCCGTAGTCTTGCAGCCCATTCTTTCGCCGTCTCTTCTACCATCTTTTTAGCCCAATAAAATTTATACCGAGCCGCCATCACCCATTGCTCCTTTTTGAAATGATCCGACAAAATTTTTATGAGCTCTTCATACTCTTTCTCTTCCGGCTTTATTGGCAAACAAAGGTCGAACACCAATCGGTAAGCCTCTTCCGCTAATAAATTTAACAAAATCGCCTTCTTCTTTCCTTCGCTCACGATGTCGTTTGCTATAAAAAAATTTTCCAATCTTGGTTTAAATAACGACCACTCATTTTCTTGAGGATTAAATTCTCTTAAATGGCCCACTTCCATATTTCTCGTCGCCAATGTAACATTTACGTAATTAAATACTTATTAATAATAATATTACTTTGAATATACTTTAATATAATCTTTATTTTAACTTTCGTGTACCAGTGCTAATTGCATACTGAGCGCGTGGACTTGCGCGCTCACCCTTAACAACTTAATCTATCACAGTGGTGCCACACAAACAGGCTTGCTTTCCGGTTTTGGCCTATGCAGGCGGCCTGGACAGTGCACAGGCCAAGCCGGAGCGTGTGGACATCGTTCAGGCGGCCTGCACAGTCCAAACCGGAAGGCAATGTCTGTGTGTGTGGACGGGCCTTTAGAGTACTTTGGTGGGTATACTTTTATGGCGGCGCCACACACACAAGCTTGCTTTCCGGTTTGGCCTATGCAGGCGGCCTACACCAGTGCCTAGGCCAAACCGGAGCGTGTGGACATCGTTCAGGCGGCCTGCTCAGGCCAAACCCGAAGGCAAGGTCTGTGTGTGTGGACGGGCCTTTAGAGTTGTTGCAGTTTAAAACTGGATAACTTTTTTTCTAAAGACTTACAGTTTTGAACCTGTGAGAAGACGTCACAGTCATTAAATAACATGCTTTACAAATAATTTCAAAATATAATGGTACAAACAATGGTAAATCAGAGTTTAAAGATTTTTTTTTGGTTTTGGTTTATTAAAAAAATACTGTACCCGCATTACAATAATTTATATGCAAATAGCTCTCGTCTAAAGTTATCAAAAAGTTGCTTGCATTGATTTTAGAATAGTAACTAATCAATAGTGTCTCATTAGTGCCCTTTAGTACCTCCATTAACGCCCTTTAGTCCGAGTTGTTCATTAGGAGTTTAAACTACGTTCCATCTGAACGAAGATAATCTCATGCGCTGTACTTTTCCTGTAACGTAAACGAGTTACGGCGCATGAGCTTGAACTTTGTTCAGAAGAAACGTAGTTTAAACTCCTAATGAAAAACTCGGCCTTAGTGTCCTTTTTAAGCAGTTTCAAGCCGGACTGGAACTTATTTAGTTCCAGTTCCTTTAAAGGAAGGTGCGAGAGTGTACCTAGTAGGTAAATTTTTGTATTTACCAGATACCAGATTGTTTTGATTACTAGAAAGTTTGGGTTAAAGTTAAGGAAATCGAGGAATATGAAAAACAATGCTAAATGCTTAAGCAAAGCGTGTGGATAAATAATCCAAATCTATGTTATATTTTTGCTCTCCAATAGATAAAATAAGAACACTTGCTAAACCTACGTGATGAACGTAGAGGAAGTCAAGTGTGATCATCCCTATTGTGAAAATCAACCCTCTAAACTTCACTATAGGGGACACGAAACCTTTTATAATTCTATTCCCATTACTATTAACCCCAATAAACTCGATACTTCAAGTTTTACAGTTGTATAGTAGATCAATTAATTTTATCTTTTAACAGATACATTTTCCGATTTTTTTTAACAATTAATTGTAAAAAGTTTCACAGCAACAGTAAACGTGCGATGCTTATACGTCAAAAAGCAAGATTTTAACAAATGATATACATCATAGGGGGTTAAAACTTAAAAGTAATCCAAAACACACCTTGCAACTCTAAACAACCTCATTTGACAGTTTTCTTGTTACCTGACATTCACCCTCTTTCTTTTCAAAATTTAAACGTCCAAAATATTGATACCAAAATTTATTAACCGCATCAAATTGTTAATTCAAGCAAAACTTGTTGGATTATGATAATATCAATTTGATATTAATCTATTAAATTGGGGGTTAAATTTGTTACCTGATTCATTCAAATTAGAACAAATTGGTGAAAATTGTCATTTGATCAAATTATCATTTAAACGGGGTCCACTTTTAGAATTAAAAGTTACAAAATTTGTATGTCTTTTTTAATTTTAGCACTGGTAATAAATTTTATGTTAATTCTAGTTTATGAACTTAATTTAGTTAACTAATTGGCTAATTACTCAAGTTTCACCAATTTAAAGGCGAGTGTACTTAACTTTCTATTTTTAAGTACTTAGAGACTTACTAGGTACAGGGTTTTAAATAACAACTTTTCTATGCAATTTTATGTTTGTTTTTAAATGGTAAAATTGTAATAATGGTAATATAGTGAATTGCAAAGCATTTGTCAAAAAGCGAGTTTTGCAAAGTTTACTTAAAATAGTAATAGATTCCCACGACCTAAACAACTGTCAAGCTCAAGTCTAGTTGTAAAGTTATTGTACCTGTAACAAGGTGTAGGTACTTATATTGCCCGTTATTTGTTGATTAGATATTAAAACGGAATACCATTATTATTAAAGAATTTAATTCGACTTAATTAAAAAACTTTTTCACCGAGTGTCAATTTGTTAATCGAAAACTATGAATTAGTTCTTGTAACAGTCAATTTCAATTTAAATCAACACGAGGTAAATTCACACACAAACAACAAAAGTTGTTTTCTACCGGTGTCGAATCGGTAGAAAGTTAGCTATTGGTCCTCGGAGGATGCTGCAAGGATTCCCACTACAGAAGCCTGCGGTCGGAAAGGGGGGCGTGGGACCCCGCGGCTGCGTGGGGCCCCTTCAGTAGTCAACCGGCCGTCTTTGTGGTGTGTTTTGCATGAGTGCCGTTTCTTGAACGCGATTTGGTTTTGTTGCCCAATGTGGGCCCGGATTTGTGATGATGTGCAGTGTCATGTGGCGATTGTTGTGTAGGAGCATGACCCATGGATATTTAATACAGTATTTCTTACTTCTTCTAACTTTACTGCAGGTAATTTTTAAAGGGTTGAAAAAAAAAAGTTTCAAACCCACCTCGCGCCGATCAAATCAAAATAATAAATAACCCGTGGGAAAATTTAAAAAAAATTTTAAATCATAAACATAGTCTACTTTATGCTTTTTCAGAGCTTTTCTTATTGATTTAGAACTTTATTATTTCATAATTAGAGCAATGACAGACAATAATTGATTTTACAAATAAATTTTCCGTTCCACCCCCGCTTCTTCTTCTTGATGGAAAACTAAAAATGCCTGTTTAGGAAAAATTTTCTAGTTGAAAATTTTCAATGGGTCAGTCATTAAGGATACAAACTTAAAAAGTTCAAAGAACCCGTTGTAACAAATGAATGAAAATCAATGTTTTCCTGAAAATCAAAGTTCATTATTCTAATTTTCATTATTTTTTAAAAATTTCTTCGCCCAACGCACAAATTTGCAATTTAATTAATTATGTGCTTTCATAATTAATTTTTCCATACTCTGTGTGTTTAAGGAAAAGTTACATCAATTATATGAAAATTAGGAAGTATTTTTTCAAACGTTTCACCTTTCTGTTCTATACCAGTTAACATATTAAAATTTATAACATTTAATTACAATATTGCTTTTAATCGCTTTATATAATAAGAGCAATAAATATACATTTTTTGCTTATTTTAATTCGCTTTTTTTTGTTTTTAAAGCATTAGTTTGTTTGTTGAACTTACTTAATTTAATCGACTAATTTAAATGGAATTATAACTTCGAATTTACATAAAAATGTGGTTTTTGGGTGAACTTTTGCAATGTTTTTGGATAATTTATTGGTTTTGTATAAATAATTTTTGCACATAAAATTAATTTCGTTGATTAAATTAATAATTGCTGTTTTTTAAATTTTTTTTATACCAAATGATTTAATACCAAAAGGTTTTAATATCAAGATTTGGGATTTTTCAAAAGAGTTAGGGAAAGTGAGAGGGAATGAGGAAGACAACCAACCCTCTTTTAGAAACTTTTGAGGAGACTTATAAGAATTATTTCTTTTTGATATTTTTTCATTGCTTCGTGCTTCCACATCCACAAACCACATACCTATTTTCAGCTAAGAAAAGCTTTTTTTTTATTGAAAAACAACCGTTGTAGTAGATACCTAGTGACAAAAAATTATAACTAGTCTTACGTGGGCCCTGTATGTCTGTTTATCTGTCTGCGTGTTCTATTTATATCTGTGTGATCGTTTAATTTTCTGTCTGCCTGTCCGTCCGTAGGTCGCTATGTTTTTCAGCTCTGGTCTCTGATGGTGTGACCATCTGAATGTATTCATGCCTCAACCCTCAACTATATGTTCTTAAAATTTTCAAAAATACAGGGGGTTAATCTCGGGGTTAATAAAATATTTGAACAAACGTTAAGAGTATACATATTTTCTTTACTTAAAATTAGGCCACCCGTATTTTTTTGTTTTCCACAATTTCGGTTTTTACGGGTCGTGGGAGCGTCTGAAAGGGGGCTCTAAAACCACTATTTTGTAAATATTGTAGAAACTTTTTGACCGATTTTCATAAGATTTGGTATACGACCTACCAAGTTTTTTTAACGTAAGTACCAAATCCTAATTTTGTAAAAGTCGCTAGAGGGCGCCAGTTACGGGTACGGGCATTTTGGTCTTCGTTTTTCTCCAATAACTGTCATCTCGGGCTCGTTCCTGCCGATCATGCTTTCATCTTTGGTTATTTGTCCGTCTTATGTTATATCTGTCTTTAGGGTTGCCATAATTGCCAAACATTAATACGGGACGTTTAAGTGCTAAATAAAAAAAAACATTAAAAAAGTGGGTAGTTAATGGTTTATTTTACTCTGATAAAAATTCAATGATGTCCGCGATATTTGAATGCTTGCTATGCAGTTTTCGAGCGCTGGGGTTTGTCACACCCCACGTATCGGGTACCAGGCTAGTAAAAGATAAATAGAATAACTGTGCGATGGCTATCAATAAAATTATGGAAAATTTTCCATTTTCGCCGAGTTTTGCTAAAATCTATTTTATAAAATCAACTTCCCTGAAACCGACGTATCCAGTGTCTTCATCTTTGGTTTGTTTATTCCTTGACACTCGTATATGATTAAAGTGGTCTTTGATCAATTTGACATTTAATACTTTGACTGAAACCTTGATTATATTTTCGGTAGCGATAAAGCTTCAAAATTGTGTGCATCAGTCATTTATTTGTTTGTGTTACCGACAAGTGCCATGAAAATGGTATTTACAGCACAACAAATGGACATTATTTCCTCGAAATTGAGGAAGTTTACGTTATGGCATGCTTTAAATTGATTACAATTGTTTATAAATTCATTTTAGCATCGTGATAATTTTATGTTATCAAAAATATTATTTTTCTTCTTGAGGTGCACAATTATTGTTGCAGTAAACTACTGTAATTTATTTTTTATGTAAAAAATTAACAAAGCCCCTTTGAAGAGTTAACCTTAAATCAAATGTTACAAATTTTACTTGTAAACTTACTTATAAACAATAATTATCTTAATAGCATTTGTTGAAATGATATTTAATTTCTGGGTGAATTAAATAATTTTTAAATAAATTTTTATGTCTGATACATAAGTAGCAGGCAATTATCTTTAATATACAATTATTTAAGAAATATAGAAGCTACGTAATTATAGTTTTGTAAAAATTCTTTTTTAACTTTTCATTTTTAATGCGAAGATACCTAGACAAACAACCAAAATTTCTAATTTAGGTGTCACAAAAACAAAATTAATGGGTTTTTGTTCAAAAGAAAAATTGACAGTTTACGGTAGTTAATAATCTCTGTTTTAGATCACTTAACATCATCGTTTTTGGGGGCGTTAGGTCTTATAATAAATATTTGAAGTTTTTGGTAAATATTAAAAAAATATATATTTCCTGTCTTTGAGCTTCTTTTTGGGGTCTTTCTTGAAATAATTATTCACAAAAAACGTGTTAAGTAGGTCTTGCTTGTCAAAGGTTAGGTTTTTTACCAGAATTCCACATTTGACCTGTCTTTTTGATTTTATCTCCGTAGTCTCTATTGCACATTCAGATCATGTTGTTCTCTTGATTTGGGGATATTTCTCGAGGGATCGCTTCTAAATTATAATATTTATTCATAAAATAATTTTTTAAGAGGATCGTATAGATATTTGTTGAGGGTTTTCCTTACACCCGAGACCTGCCTACTTGTTCACATTAATTTTGTGGCTCAAATAAATTTTTTGTTGTGAAGACTTGCCGATGAGCTTCTTTTTAGGAATTATAAGAACCCCCTTCTAATTAATAATTCACGAATTTTTTTAAGTAGGCCGTGTTAGTTGAAAAAGTGTAAATTTATATTTAATTAATTACACAACTGGATATGCTTACCTACAGTTTCTAATTTTTATGCTGTTTGCTTATAAGTTATTTCGAGCACTTTTGAGGTGCCCATAATATAGAAAGTATAATTGATGAATATATGATAATTGCATTTAATTACAGTTTTTAAAACTACCAAAAATAAAAAAAAAGTTTATTACTTTTCTAATGGTAAAATATATTGAACCGGAATAAATAAAACTTTTATTTAAACAGTTGTAGGTCTCTTTTGTTTGTTCTTTCACAATTTTTTCACATCTCCTTTATAAATGACGAATTTTGAGGAAATTTATTGCACGGTTTTTAGGTAAAATGCGGTTGATATAGTAGACCGATGTCGGAAACATTTATGTAAATTAAATGGGTAATTAAGTTCGATTTTTAATGTCTTCGGGTAAATTTATTTTATGTTAATTGTGTAATAAAATCAAATAAAAGGAGGCTATGATTAAAGTTAACTACGACATTAGTTAAAGTTATTTCTTAATAATTGTTTCAATTACATACCTCTTTTATCTAGTATCAACTGCCCAAGTATACCGGGTGTAGGGTAGTTATAACAATATGACTTTTTGAGTTGGGCAGGGAAGACTTCTGGAAAACGTAGAAAACCGTTGGGCTTTACAAAAACTAACAATAAGTTGAGTTTGAAATTAAAATTAAATCAAAATATCATCACTTGAAAATTGCTAAAATTAGCGCACTTTAACAAACATCCTGTATTTTTGGAACACCACCCTGAGAACTTGCAATAGTAATAGAGTGACATAGACTAGGGTTTTGACTAGTAGCGTGCTAAATTTGGTCTTTTAATTTCCAAAAACAATATTGCTATGATTTTTTAAAACGAAGTCTGCACTTTTAAATAAAACTTGAATAACTTGGCAACGTCGCACTCAAATTTAAAAAACAAAACATGCTTTTGTAGGAAACCGAGGTACCGATCTACTTGATCTACAAATATGTATGTGTTCTATTTGAGAAAAAAGATATGTTGATTTGAAGGCTTTTCAAAAGTATCAAAAAAATTTAAAATAATTTTGAAATTTCAAAAAGCAGTGATCAACAGCCTATGAGGGAAAGTTTATCCAAAAATAAATCAAAAAGTTCCAATAAACGTGTAGCTACAAATGCTTCGTTGATGAAGCAGAAAGTTTTATTTTTGAAACCGTTTTCCCGAGTTTTTTTTCTTATAACTCGGAAAGTAGATGGAATATGGATTTGAAATTTTGCACGCATATTAAAAATTAAAAGTGCTAAAAAATGTACAGTTTTAAGTTAGTACCGTAGCCAATCCGAGAGAGTAAAACTGTTTTGAGAATATTAAAAATTTTAAATTAAACTCTCCACAAGACAGCCACTTTATCTTTCAGTATCCAAAATGTGTGTGTTGTTTCTAAATATTTATTTTTCCTACCCATCAAAATAAACTTTCTTTAATCTAAAGCAAATACCTATAGGTTAGCTTGAATATTGTTCAATAAGTCTACTTGCATACCGTTGGTAGACAAATCGATTATCCTTTATTAATTCAAGAATCCCCTCGTAACAAAAGTATGTGACGACGAGGTAAATATGATCTACTTTCTCGAGTGAACAAACTTTTAAAAGGCGAGGTATATTAAAAGTTTCGTGAGAAAATTTGTACCTAAAGCCCCCTCGGATTCCTAATCAAACAATTTTATCTAAATTTAATATTGTTTCAGGTTTTACTGAAGGTGTAATATAAACGTTTTGTTATCTAATACGGAAATTACTTACTTAAATTTTCATCAGTTTACTTATAACTCATATTTCGAATTGTTATAATTTTTAAATTTGTTTATAAAAGTAGGAAATTAAAATGGCCATATAAATTATATGAGCACTTTACGGTTTGTTATGTGTTTTTAATTGTTGATTGTTTAATTAACAAGTAGCAATTTTATTGTTTACTATTTTTATGTAATTTGTTACTATTAGTAGATCATAGTTGATTGCTTTCTTTGGAAGAGAAGGGAATTATTCCTTTAATGTATATTTGTAACTCTTTTGTTGGTTGAAAATAGTGTAAACAAACCATTAATTATATTTTTTATAAATTTCCATGTATATAAATTGTGGAAAATAATAGTTTTTCCTGTTAGATTGAAATCACGAAAATATTTTTAACTTTACACATAATGAACTTTATTGATTTACACCATCATCGTATCCTAAATTAAACTTTTATGTGTTGTTTAATAATATATTTTTGCTGTATTTTACATTTACCTGAAAGTTTAAAATTGGTAACCTTTAAACTTACAACAGTTATGGATGAGAAAGGTTGCGATCTGGGATGTTTATCATAAATTCTAACTTTGCTTTGGATTATAACCGAGATTATATATCGCATACCTTTAAGTATGCGAGATACAAAATCATTGTTATTTGCTAATTTTTGTATAAATAATAGTCAACTGATATGTCTATTTATTCATAGTGGGGGCGTAATTCAATTTCCAGTAACAAAAGACAGTTCTTAGAGGTTTAGGTGGGTAAATAAAGTAATTATTTGTATTACGGTTTTGTCATTAGTAAAGGGACATTAAAGTTAATATTATGAACCCACGACTCCAGTTTTATGAGTTTTATGGTTTTATTCAAAAGCTGCCGCTTACCTAGTTCTTCTGAAGGAATTTTTATCGGCTTCTTGAAATAAGAAGTAGAATTGCAATGTTTTTGAAAATTTTAAAATTATTTTTGGAGAATGCTGTAAGTCCGGTTGGCCCATCTATCACTCTGTAGTCGTATGAGCTTTTGTGGCATTATTTATTAATTAAGACATTGGGGGTTGAAGCATAGATTAGCGTATCGTTACTCTATACGATACGCTACGCTATCGCTACGCTAATAGGTAATAGCGATACTCTAAGCTATTTACTCTCTACACTCTCCCATAAACTTTTATAAATCGGTAGGAGGGTAAAGGGTAAGTATATACCTAGATTGGCGTATCGCTACACTATACAATACGCCACGCTATCGCTACGCTACGTAAATAGCTAATAGAGATACGCTAAGCTACTTACTCTCTACCCTCTCCCACAAACTTTTAGAAATTGGCAGGAGACGGGTCAAGGTTAAGTACCTAGCTTAGCGTATCGCTACGCTATACGATACGCTACGCTACGCTACGCTACGCTATCGCTAACAGCGATACGCTAAGCTATTTACTCTCTACCCTCTCTTACAAACTTTTAGAAATTGATAGGAGGGCAAACGGTAAGTACCTAGCTTAGCGCATCGTTACGCTGCGCTAATAGTTAGGGTCCCAACCCTGGTTAGGTAAAGAGGGTTTTAACCGAGATTTAAAGTACCGGCTCTTAAACTCTCTCATAAGTGTCGTCTTTGTCTTGTTGAACTGTCATAAACTTTACTCAAGCTTTATGGTATCATTTTTCCAATTCTGATCTTATTTTATGGAGCTGAAAGACGTCTCCATAAGAAGATATGCTTTAAGGACTAATTAGAATTTTAGGAATCACAAACTTTATGAATAGGTGGCGTCATTGAAGCTAAACCCTGCTCTGCTGATACGGAGGCTGTTACCTTTATCAGTCTCAAGAGAGAGAGCATATCCGTTTAGATAGCTTGAGATGCTTCTCCATCAAATCTGAAATTATTTATCTAATTTTTCTAAATATAATAGGTCTTTCATAGCCTTCTGATTTGTGTCAAAAATGAAAATGCCAACCTTCGTTAGATTTAAATACCGTCTCGTGTTTTTAAATATTTGATGGATTGGGGTCGAGTGGGATTTACCCTCGTCGTCGGATTTACCTCGATACATATTGTTCATTTTAAGTTTCCGATTTTAGTGATATATGATATCACTAATGCGTCCAACCCGGTCCAACCCTAATGTCATCGAACAGGAAATTCGATAAGGCATCAAAATAAGAAAGAAAATAAGGGTGTAATTATACTTCTGATGGTTATGGTTACATTGAAAATTGATTTTTCTAATTAGAAAATAACAACAAGTAATTTTTGAATTGAAGCACGTAAATTGTTTTTTTAAACAATTTTCATGTGATTTCTTTTTCTATTGTTACAATATATTTTTAATTATTGCGGCTTGGATGACCTATTTTAATAGATTGCTCTTGAGTTACCGTTTTCTAATTTGTATGTTTTCATATGTTCTCCTTTCATTGGCTTCTTGATTTCTTCATTTTCGTAACTTTTAAGTGCTGAAAATCTTATGTAAGTTGTGAATGATTTTTGATTTATTATATTTCAACTAACCATTAGGCTAACAAGTAGAAACGAAAGAAATTAACATAAAGGGGGTTCACACTCATTGTTGCTCATCCCTTATTTTTTCTAGCATTAAACTCAACAGTCAATTAGTTCCTCACATAGTTTTATTATTACTTATTTCGTGTAAAGTTGGTTAGTTTAAATCAACGGCTTAACGTGCCCTTCGTAATGTCCAATTATGTTCTTAGGGTATTTTTCATAATTTTCGAACGGTTCTTGCAGATCTGAACATTTTTACTAATCGATGGAATCCTGATGAAAACGATTGTTTTTTTCCAAATTACACCAGTTTGAAAGTGGAAAAGTTACTTTATAGAACGAATAGAACTTTGTTTTATGCAACAGTAGTTTATAGTTCAAGATAATTACATTTCAGTTTTATTTAATGTTATTATTCATAAAATGAAATTGTCTATGTTTTATGTTCCTTACAATTTAGAAGTAGAAATTATAATGATTTACTATTTTTGTATGTCAATTATAAGTTTTAAGTACATGTTCATTTCCTGGCTTGTTATAGCGAACTTATTAATTTTTTTTCAAGATCTTCGTTTAAACATGTAAGACATGGCGTTTATTAGTTTCGTGTAGAGTTGAGCAATAAGCTTTTGCCTTTTTACTAAAGAGGATTTATAAACGGACACATTGATTTATATTGATCGCAGCTCGCTTACCTGATTATTATGCTTCTTTGATTAAGGTCTGGTTTATTCCCAGAGGGTACTGATTACCTACTATGATTAGTTACAAGGAGCACTCCTGCAGGGGAGTAAAATTTTTTATTTTTAAAGATTTTTGTTTGGTTTATCACGCAATTTTTTTTTAAATTGGACATTGTGAGATGAGCAGCCATTCCTGCACAACTCCTCTAATCTTAATCGGAGATTTTGTGTTAGTCATCAGTAGAATATGGAATCATTTTGGTTGTTCGGGCCATCTCATCCACAACCACAATCTACAGCTTTACAGAGGAACAGAATTTCCTACTGTGGTAGCATGCGTGCAGCCTCGTCCACCCCAATGGTTTGAATTGCTCAATTAGAAAGTGCTCATGGTCTGTTGTAACCATACAAGTTCAAAGTCGTTATTTCAATAAAAGAAAAATTTTAAATTCAATGGTTAAATTGACCTCAACCACGTGCCATATATGTATCATTCCATTGTCCATCTGTATAGGTACCTCTTCATCTTCAAATGCTTCCGCAAGTTTTGAATAATAAGATAAAATGACTCAATTTAACATAAAATAAGCATTAAAACAATTATCTCATCATCTTAGTCATAAACGGAGCCATAATATATATTTTAAGGAAAATTATTTAGAGAGATAAAGGATAAGAAATTAACATTAAATTCAAGTGACTGTAATTCAAACCTTGGCAATTAACTTTTATTAAAATTCCAAAAAGTTGCACAATTTTCTCACTTTGAAAAAGGTATAAAAAACGCACGTGAACGTAAGGTGCTTTTATGTTACTAGAAATATATCAATTTCAATGTAAACGACGTCTAAGCAAGCACCAGTATTTGGTTTCCTTTTGGGTTTTCAGTTTCATCATTTGTATTTGCATGCTGACTGGAAATGATATCCAATCCTAAAATCCGTTCAGGTGCATTCTTAAGTTTTGTTGTGGCAATTAAAGGGGTTGTTGAGGGTTGAGGTTTTCCTGCCGAAGCTCGCTAATTAATATGGTAGTCCTTTAATAAATTAATTTTTATTACATAAATAAATAATGTACTTAATCCGTTTAAAAAATTTAAATATCATAACCGTGACCGTTATTTTTGAATTAAAAGTATCTTTAAAATATTAACAGTAATTTTACTTGGCTTCCGTTTGTGCATTAACATTTTTTAATTATTTACAAAAAAAATAATTTTTTACTTATTTAATTATTTTAGGGCCGAAAGAATTGCCCTCAATTTGTGTTATGAATGCTCGCAACTTCTTAATATTGTACTTGTAATGCCTCGTTAATTAAAAATTTATTATTTCCTCTTTGATTAACATATACTACAATTAATGTGCAGAAGGCAAACATTAATTTTTACAAATTAAACTTTTTTTATTAAACATTTTATGTAATTGGACTAATATTAAAAATACTGTAATTATTTTAAATTCTTCAAGATTGCAAAAAGTTGGATTCGATTAGAAAAATTTTTAAATTTATTTACAAATAGCTTGTTCGCCATTCAGTCAATTAGTTTGTGGTGGGTAGTAACTATTAAACACTGGTTTGAATCCGCAGGATGCCTTGAAATTTATTACTTTATTAAAAACTCTTTGAGGAATTTTACTCAAGTTAAAAGAGAGGCATTTTTCAATTATTTCTATGGAATGTCTAGATTTTATTTCTACAAGTAGCCAAAAATTTGAACAAGTAACTGTGGAAGCAGAAAGTGACAAAATTTTGTACGATGATTGATTGATTGGATCAATAATCCATGTGAAGAGAACTCTGATATATTATTAAACTTTTCTTCACTGGCTTCGTTCTTCTTTGGCGTTATAGAGACAGTATAAATTGTTAGGAGCTTCAGGAGGACAAAGTTAATAAATTTGAAATTTTATCATGCAGAAGTTATGGGAAAAAGGAAAAAACTTCCCATTTAAATCAGAGATGACAACTTCTTGGAATTTTCATCAACTAATTATCTATCTACATCAACATTAAACTTTTAAATTTTGATAATTATGATCTGTGACCTTCCATCCAGAAGATGTAGATTAAAAATTTCTCTTAGGAAAGCCACAGATACATTAGTTCTCTTTACAACTCTTTGAATTGTGGACGTTGTGGTAATTTTGTAGAAGGACTCTGGACTGGACAATAGAGCCAGCTCAAGCTCTAAAGCTTCCAGGTCAAATTCCGAAAGTGTCATCTCAACTTGACGTTTTCTCGATGCCAGGGTGGATAAACCCACTTAGTACTGCCACACTGAACCTGAACTGGCAAGCGACCAGCTGTGACGGAGATATTCCACCGCTTTCGAATCCGGACACCTAGGATAGTGACCCCCAATGGTGCGCATCCTTCCAAGGCCGGTGGGGACTAAAACCTCAACGAAAGGACGCACGGATCACATCGTGGTAACAAGATGTCTCACTTACTAAGCGAGACGCCTGTCAGCTCCAATAGGAGTGGCAGACTCTAGCTAAACCCAGCTTGTGACTCCACCTCTCCCGCTCCACCGAAATGTTAGCTAACTTCCGAACGTTCCCTTGCTCGATAACAGTCGGAAACGGAGTTCCTTGGGATCCGTATCTCTACAATAACCAAATGCAACTTGTACATCCGAAACCAACTCTACGCTTGAACCGGACAGTAAGCAGAAACTAAGAAAACACCCTGGTGGTCTTGTGTGCTAAACCACTACTAGATCGATGATTATCAGCTTTCTTCTTCCCCAGAGGCTGATGTGCTATAGAGACCTAAAAGTTAAGTCCTCTTGTTGAGAGCAAACCTGGGCGCTTCAGTGATTAGGTTAGGCTAGAAGAGAGAGATTATATTCTTCGTAACACTAAGACTCTACTAATAGTTCGCTGATATATGGCATTTTTTACTCAGTCTTACTTGAGGTGGGGGGATATCTCTTACAAGCGAGGTACGACTTATTCTTGGTACTAGAAAAGCACCGACCTGTTGCACATATGGCACACTGGTCTCACCGCCAAGCTTATATCTTTACTTCTTTCCAAATACAGCCAGCGACGTCCGTCAGACCGAAGTCTCCCCTCTCCCTCGAAATCTGGTGTCCTAATGTTTTAGAGATGCGTAGCGAAGAAGTCCAACCCACATCCATCTGTTTTTAATTTAACCCATCGCTTTAGCCGCTTCCTTTACGGAGATATACGATTTAAATGGACTCACCATTCATACGAGGGTGGTTTTGATATAATAGTTAACAAATTCCAGATTTTTTATGAATATGAAGCGGGATCTCGTATGAAATTTTCTGATTTCGACTTGTATTAGGTATAGTAATTTCTCTCTTATGGTGCGATTTTAGTGGAACTGGTGATATCAAAAGAGTGAGGAGCAGCAGTGTATAAATGAATGCGTCATTTTGTACTGAGTGACATTTTGTAGCTTTTAGCCATCAGCTGGGAATTTTTTGTGTCACCTCTATTCAGTCCTTGCTACTAAACGTGTGTTCTGAGATCCAGTAGGTCTTTTGACGTCCTCTTCTACATTAAAGGGACTTAAACATTCTTGCTCAACTGTCTCGCATTTGTGGCATAACTCTCTTAACGCTCTTCTCTCAGTTCAACGTCGTCCTTGCTCCTCGTCTCGGTCTTTGCTCTTCGTCGCCCAAGGCGATAAAGAGCTTGTAGAAAAGTGCATTTCAGACCGTAGAATTGAATTGCGAGTTAATAATGAAGATTGCAATTCGCAACTAATCTAAATGAAGGGGTGAACGAGTTAAGGTATAGTACTTGATGTTACTATAGGTTGGGTGGGAGATTGTAAAATGAGAATTCTTTAGATGAATAGAATTCTAAAGGAATGAGATATAATCTAATTTTACAAGTCGTGCTTTGTTTGGAATCAAAAGACAAACACTCTGAATTTAGTTCGCCTTTAGACACTTTTTATTGAGTTACTGTAACCAATAATTACGATGATGTGATAGACATAGAGAAATAATAATTCTACAACAAAAATTAAATAGAATTCTATTTAATTATCATTATATTAGTAATTACGTCTTGAAAGTTAATTAAAATAAATTTAATACATGGTAATTTGCAATTAAGGAAGAAACAGTTGTACGATGATATCTCGATAATCTTTTGGTAAAAGTAAAAAAAAATTGTTACATGTTTAGTACTTTCTAATCAATCTGTGTGAACGATTTACAATTTAAAAATTTGTTTAATTAAAATCGAGACATTTTGTCTAGTTTGAATCGTATTATAAGAGAAGTTGGTTACTTTAAATGCGCATAATTTAAGATTTAAAGCTCACATAGTACATAAGTACATGCATTTTCTAATATTTACAATTCATTCTTGTACATATTTATTTTAAATCCAGTTTTGTTATGACCTCAGCTAGCCGTGACGAAGATAGCGGCTTCTTCAACGACCGAATCTACCAAACCGATGTTCATTCTATAGAGCGCGACGGACTAGCGGAAAAAATGATCGAGATGTGCTTTTATAACAAACTTAAAATATAAAAATTGATTTAAACAATTTATTACGACCTTAAGTGTAATGTAAATCGTATCATTATAATTGAACAAGTAGAAGAACAATGCTAAAACAGATCTAACATTAAGATATAGACTCATCGATTCTTCCTCATTCCCGTCATTATTTATGTTTGTCATAACATTATTAGTATTCCAATGCGAATGAAAAACGGAAACGCGTAGAAAGCGCAAAGCTCATCTTATAATTGGTTGTTGAAATTTTTCCCACATTTAATTTTCTGAGAATAACCAACCAATAAGATAATTCAAAAACGTGATTAGGCTGGAATTTTAAACGGATATTTTATTGACAAATTTGTTGGTGTGATTTGAATTTAAATTTGGCGAAAATTCCAAACTTGGCGTCCATCACAGGACGTTTTTCTTAAAATGGATATAAATTCTCACGCCGAGCTCACCATCAAACCAACCAACCGACCAACCAACTAACCGACGTTATACACATAATACTTGTTATTAAATGTCGTGTCGTAAAATAATTTGTAAAATAAAACCATTTGAGCACATGAGCAGCGTTAACTGTCCAACAATTTGTTTTAAATGAGGTTATATTTGGATTTAGAGCTGTGCAACACGCTGGACGCTCACTTAACAATTTACTACAAATTTTCCATTTTATATAAATAGTTTTATCCGAATAAAAATATTTTATAACGTTCCACGATTATAAGATATAATAAGTAATAATTATTATAATCTAAACGAGCTATAATTAGAGGAATACCATTTGTATTGTCTTCTTTTAAGTAGCGGTTATTAAAACTCGCAATTACATAAAATATAATTAAACTTGATTTTTTCCCTCTTTTGATTTTGAGAAGAAACATCGGAATAAAAATGTTCTTATTTCAATTTTAAAACCACAAATAGAAATATCCGGTACTTAGGATGTTAAATTGTCCATTAAGTATAGTCTTGTCCATCATATCCCCAAACAGATCAACTGTGACTATTTTTTGTTAAACTCTCGAATATAAATAATGCATTGACCAGTTGAGATCTCGACGAAGATTGCAGTATAATCAATGTGTATCGAACAGCGCCGTTCGCGTAACTATTAATATAATGGAAACTCGCAATGTTGTAGCATTCTTCCGATACATTACAAGATATCTGAACTGAACTGGATTTGCTTTGTGTGTTTTTATTTTAAAATCACCTGTTCTTTGTTGAAGAACAAAGGTTTGACCAACTTTGAGTACTTTTGACGAATTTCAATAATACGAAATTTTTATTTTTTTTTCCAAAAATTTTTATTTATGCTTTAAAAAAAGTTTACTTCCTAATAACAATCATAGCGCACATTCCTCGACTCTAGGAAGAAGAAAGTAAGGTTTGTGGAATTCTTCAAGCTGAACTGAATAATAAAAGATTTATATCAGTTCAACAGACTGTGAAGCTTCATAATTACTTTCATTGATTAGAGTAAGTGCATCCGTATTTTATGTGCGTGTCACTATTAGAAGAAGGGAAGTTATTTTTTTTAATATTTAGCCAACATGCCCAATGTTATTGGCTTGCTATCAAAGGAGAAAGGGCATGATTTTAATTATGGTATTATGAGAAGCTTTATGTTTTCTCATGAGTGAGGATAGCCTTCAGCAGCGATTCTCTTCGAATGTTTGATACTGTTTTTTATGTCTCTTCCAAACAATTCTCATTCTCCCTAAGCAATAATCGGTAGGCCAAACATTAATTTCTTGCTAGTGATAGCAGGCTTAATTTTTGCGTGTGGATGCCATCAGTTCTGCAAGTTTTGATATTATTATGCAAGGTAGTCCTGAAATAGTGGGTCGAAATCAAAGTGGATATTGGACTCGTCATAAGGATGAATAAAAAGTTCCTGTAAAGGTTTTTCGCAAGAGCTACGGATCAATTTAATTATTAATCTTAAAGCTGTGTATTTATTTACAGAAGTTGTTGAAAAATGTCCAACTAACTATAATAAAAGACACGCTTTCCACCTGTCTAACCATTGATTGCATCTTAACACCTTCAAAGATTCCTGACGCATTTCTTATAATTTTGCAGCGGTTGGTAATGTCCTTCTGATGTAATTCTGAATAGATGCGTCTTTTGATTAACGTCTCTCAGACCACCCCTGTATAATTATTATACTTCATTCGTTCCACAATAGGATATGTTCATAGGTTATGAGATCATTTAAAATCGAAAATTTCCTAAAACGTATCCAATCATTAACTGTTTTGTGCCAAAATAAAAATTAACATTTAAATGAAAAAATAAAATTGTAACTGTGTATTATCAGAAAGAGTGGCGCGATTATCATCTTTTGAATAAATTTTGTTTATGGGTGATTGAAGATTGTAACTGCCCGCATGTATCTACACCTGTACATTTGGTATAGGAATAATGAAATGGTTAAAAAAAAACAGTGTGATGAGAGGTTTGACAGTCACACGAAGGCCACAATAAACAAAAATTGATATCACCGTTATCACTCAGTTATTTTTGAAGATCATTTTGAAGTTCTTGTAATTTAGATGCTAATTCTAAACCAGGTTGTTCTAACGTTCCTATATAAACGTTTGAAAATCGAAGACCTAATTGATGGGGTGAATATGCATTTAACATATATACCGCATTATCATCTGCTCTTCATATTGGAAATAAAGGAATAGTAAGGTCTAGAAAAAAGTTTTGAAAATATAAAATTGCTGCTCCACAACTGCTACTGAGAAATTTGATGGAAAAGTTGCAAAAATGAGCTAACCTAACCTCATATTTATATCATTGTACTAATATGCCCCTCTGAAGGAGAAAAATAAAAACTGCATGATAGAGATGAGTTCTCTTTGGTATTTCTTTCAATGCTTGTCTATTCGTAGTCTTCTCCATTCAGCTTCACCCTGCCAACTTTTTGATGAGGTCCTTGTATCTTTTTGTATGTGTATCTTGTATTCCCAGTATAATTGTGACCAAATGTGTCTCTCAGAGGGATAATAGTAGTTGCCTACTGCAAGATATACGCTCTCCCCATTTCTTTCAATGATTGTCTATTCGTTATCTTTTTTATTGAGCTCCATCCTGCGATCTTTTGGGTGTGATCCCTGTATCTTATTGTATGCGGTATCCGAAATCCCCTGTATATTTTTGAACAAATGTGCCTCTCAGAGGGAGAATAGTAGTTGCCAACAACAAGATATCTATATGCTCTCCTCATTTCTTTGTTCTTTCCATGATTGTCTATTCGTTGAGCTCCATCCTGCGATCTTTTGGGTGTGACCCCTGTATCTTATTGTATGCGGTATCCGAAATCCCCTCTATATTTTTGAACAAATGTGCCTCTCAGAGGGAGAATAGTAGTTGCCAACAACAAGATATCTATATGCTCTCCTCATTTCTTTCCATGATTGTCTATTCGTTGAGCTCCATCCTGTGATCCTTTGGGTGTAAACTCTGTATTTTATTGTGTTGGGTGTACTGAATTTCCTGTATATTTTGAACAAATGTGCCCATCAGAGGGGGGATCGTACTAAAAATAGTTGCCAACTGCAAGATACAATGCCCTCCTTATTTTTTAACGCTTGTATATTTGTTGTCTTCTCTATTGAGCTCCATCCTGCGAACCTTTAAATATGGTTCAGTTCATGTATCTTGTCGTGTGAGGTGTTCTGAATCCCCTGTATATTTATGAACAAATATGTCCCTCAGAGGGAGAATCGTACCAAAAATAGTTGATGACTGCAGATTATTTTTTCATTTCTTTCGATGCTTGTTCATTCTTCTCCATTCAGCACTATTCTGAATGGAATGAAAGACTGCTCTTACAGATCCAGAGGAAGAAAACGGCGGTTTTGTGCACATGGGGATGTCCAGATGGATCCGTTATTGTGACAGAATGATTTAGGACCCTCAAATTATACGGCAACACTATTTTTTGCGTAAAAGTACGTCGAGGATCACATTTTGACAAAAAGAGAGTCTGTAGCGCCCCTCTCGAATATATCTTTGGTCTCATCGGACAAAATTTGCCAATATATAGGGTAAACCGGGGAGATATGGCGAATAAAATTTCTATTACCTGTAATTTTTTAATTAATTTGAATTGAAACATATAAAAATGTTACATTATGTTATAAATGATTATTGAATATAAAACTAAACTTAAAATCCATTAATATGAGCTATTTAGACAGTAATTAAATTCTTTTAATTTATTGCGAGTCGCCATCTCACCCATGCCAGTATGGGTTAGTTGGTGAATGCTATATGGGTAGGTTAGGTTAGGTTAGGTTAGATTAAATGAGGTTAGGTTAGGTTAGGTTTCTTTTCATTTTTTGTGCCTAATACTGAGGATGGCCCAAGAGGTGTTTTTCGAAAACAGACATTTTTAATTCGTCGTTTAAGTGTCGTCCAAGGAATACCAAATAACTTTGAAGCTTTATTCAAGCTTACATTTTCTTTTACAGCTTAAACAGCATTATTTAACTCCTCTTCGGTCCATTGCCCTCTTACCGAACTTCCTTTTCTCATTTTTCGCAGTGTTCACCATCTAGCCCTTTGTATGTGGGTAAGATGGTGAATGACTCTACACATGATAGGTTATATTTAGGAACATTTTCTTAAGTTAAATTCTTAAATTAGGTCTCAAAAAATAAGTAACAGAAAATAACTTACAATTTTTCTCTCTAATTTAACACTTACACAAAAATATAGTTAGACTACCAAAAAAAGTTGTCCTACTTGAAATAATATTTTGTTATTTATTCAGTTATTGCGTGGTGATTCACCTACTTGCAGTTATACACTACAGTGCCAACTAATGTAGATGACACTTAGGGAAAAAAAACGGTCATCTACCGACTAACTTAGTCAAAAAATTAATTCACCGTCTCACCCACTATCACCATCTCTCCCTGGTTTACCCTAGTCCCAGTAAACTATGTTTCGAGTTTCATTTCATTATCCATAAGTTCAAAGTACCTGAGGTATTCGTCGTATACAATCCGCATTAAAGGAGGTGTACAGCCGCCCTCATCGAATTTTTTTTGGTCTCATCGGACAGAATTACTTGATATGGTTCCAGTAAACTATGTACCGAGTTTCATGCTATAAACGAAAAGTGCAGCATCATTTTGCCTAGGTTCCGCACTATTACTAAAAGCTGGGCTAATGCCAAATTGATCCATTTCTTAGCTTTTTTGCTTGGTCAATTTTATTTGTAGTTGGCGATCTACATAAGTATGTTGTATAAAATTTATTTCTTTATTCGTATGAATCAGGACTAGTGTGTGTTATTTGTGATAATTAAAATTTTATCAAAATGTGGCGAGGTCGTGGAGAAGATACCTATTATCGTAGGTGGTGGCGTGCGCTGCGAATTAATATGTTAATAAAAGAATGCTTTAGATTTAGTATCAAATTATATTTTGCAAGGTGTAGGTCGTAGGATAAACGAATAGTTGTAAAAATGTAGAACAGACCGTGATTTTTGATTACTAATATACAAAAATATGCTAGAAATTAGTGTAATTTCATTAACTTTCCTGACGAAAAAAAAAGTGTTCGGAGCCTTACAAATATACCTACCTGTTTAGGCATTACGAGAGCGAGAAGAGTAGACAAGCACCAAGACAGCAAACGAGGCTTGTCATAAATTACGTTAGGCGAAGAAATTGTTCACTTGGTGTCTGTCTGTTAGTTTGCTTATTTTTATTTGGGGTATGAATAGAAAATTAATCAAAAGTATTATATAAATCTCTTAGTTTATTTTGCCTAAGAACTAATTATTTTTTTTTTGTTTCAGTGTACGCATGGCTCTGGTTTTTTCGAACTCCAAGTTCTGGAGATGGCAAATCCTCGTGGCGAACTTATGAGCGGAGAGTGCTGTGGTGGTGCAACGCGTACGACATTAACACAACGTTGTCCAACACAGTGTAGTACATTTTTTAGACTTTGTTTAAAGGAGTACCAGAGCAACGTAACGAGCACTGGCTCCTGTTCTTTCGGAAATTCTTCCAGTCCCGTATTGGGACGCGATTCGTTTACACTCGCCGATCCTGAACGTGGAAAAATAGTTTTGCCTTTCACATTTAGATGGACGGTAAGTCGATTTTATTTTTAATAGTACTATTTCTTCGATAGATAGGTAATTTTTCAACTATTTTGCATAGTTTATATCGGTTTATATTCAATATTATATGCAATGTTGTGTGCTATTCAAGCATCGAACACTTCGCATAACCAATGAGCCGTGCATTGCACCGCTTTCCCACGGTGACCAACTCACTCATGATGTCATTCCATTCAACCGGCCGCTCTCTGTCACCTCTCACAATTCGCTAGTCGGCACTTGCTATGTTTATTGCACTTGCATCCAAGTAAGCCATGCTTGTAACTACATTTCGACTATAAAACTCATCGTGTTGTAAATTACCATTTCAAAGCCCTAGGTGGTTATAAAATTGTTTATTATTTGTACTTTCATTTTAAGGTCCAAAAATGTTCAAAGCAAATGGTTTATGAAATTGTGAATTTAATTTAATAATTTGAGAATCAACTGCAAAGCTTCCGGAATTAAATTTGGTAAAAATTGTAACGGAAATAAGCTATCAAATTAATATTTTTTGTGTTCCTAATTAATATTTTAGTGGGTTAAGGGTAAAACTTAATTGTTATTTGGTGTATTTGAATATTTTAAAATTTGTCGTTTTTAATTTCTACTTATTAACATCAATTAGTCTAAAGTTAATGACAACCAACTCGTATGTCCGTACAATGTCATATTTTTTATCTCATGTATTTAGACGCCGAAATTCATTAAGAAAATAAACAACAACAAGTAAATTAATTAAAAGAAATTTGTTTAAAGTTTTTACAATAGAAATTTTATAGTTGCGAAATTAATTAGATATTTTATGTTTTTTTAAATGATCAAAATATTTGTGGGTGTTTCTTCGGGCTTCCTGTTGTTTGGGTGATGGCCACATTTGGAAGACGTATTGAAATAATGAATGGAAAATTAATGAACAACTTAAAATAGTAAATGCAAATTTTGTAACTGATTTCCATATATGTACTTATTTGAACTTTCTAAAATATGTCAGAGAGCTTTTCAAGTCGTTCATTTCGAGTTGTATTCATGCATGATGGGTTATTATTAACTTTTTGTTATATAATTTCGATAATTGCTACTGAATGCTTGTCTTCATTATTAATACACGTTTAAAAATTTGTTCCCAATTAAGTTTTTTTTTGTAATTTATTATTAAAGTATCGACGAGGTAATTCGATTTGACACAGTTTATTAGAGCGTAGGTTAATTCAAACACCTACAATTAACTTATAATTATCGTTTTATTATAATTATTATTACAAGTTAATCGAATTAAAAACATATTAATTTCTTTTATTTTTAATTTAATTTATGTATTTTAATAAAATAATTTTACTTGCTGGGAACAAAAATTTAATAGGTTTTGCATCTCATCCTCTTCAGAAAGCGCACATTTACTAAAGAAAAACCAGTTTCAAAAAAATTATTTTTGCTTTAAAAATAGTTACATACACACACGAACTATAATTTGTTATAATTGTTAATATTAATTTGCATTATATTGTTTATTTAAAATTACAAAAATTACCATTTCGTACCAATGGAAAATTTTCTTCTTCAATGCATTTGCATTTTTTCGTATTTAATAATGAAACTAACATAAATTAAACGTTCTCTTGAGGTTTACAACAAATTAATACTGGCACCAACACAATTTATGAATAGCAATTTCCTTGTATAGCGTTTGCATTCTTCCACGTTAAACGACAATGCGTACCTGATAACGCGAACGTCCTTTCTAAAGGACTTATTTTGCTTGGGAGTGATTTACAATTTGTACATATCTCACTATACTTATTTTACTTTATATAGACATTTTGACTAAACGTTTGTCTCTTTAAATGGATATTTCTACAACTACCAAAGTGTGAAAATATATAACGAGATTATTTCACGTTTCAAGCTCGCGTAGAAATTTGATATTTATAAACATAATCCTTTACCTGCAGGTATAACTGTCTCAATTTGAATAATAATGAAAACTGTCGGATTAAATTCTATAAGATCCAACAATATCAAACTTATATCTGTTAATTCAAGGCGCTTAAAAGAGAGAGAAACGGTAGCTTAAAGTTAAATCAACTTTACTGACATCTCAAAGACCTATTGTATACTTCAAATGTCCTTTTAATTGTCGGCGCTTATTTCCTCCTACCAGCATCATCATTGTTGTGTAAAATTGTGTCTATAGTTCATTATATTAGGTTAGCACTTGAAAATTTCAACTTGTTCACAGTTTCAGACAATAAATCACCATTAAGTTGAATTGCATTTATCGAGAAGTGTGTTGCATTCTTGTTGTCACAATGTAAAGGATCACAATAGACTTGCGATGGGGTGTTTTGAAAAATAAACCGAAATAATTTGAAGGACCAATTTAGAATTTTTTAGCACAATGGTACCAACATCGTAACTATTTGGTAGTTTCGTCTTCACATTGTGTCATATTCTTTTAGGGACGTCTCATCTTCATATTGCTTCATATATTTTTCGAACTTAGATCTACTGGGCTTAAAAACTCTTAAAATTAACGCCAAAACAATGCTTCAGATGAGTTTTTCTGAGGATGTAAATTATCCACTAGGTAGCTACTCTTATTTTTGCTTATAGAGGGGAGATAGAGTTTCATTTAGGAGCTTTAGATGAGTTTTTCTGACTATGTAAATTATCCACTAGCTACTTTTATTTTTGCTTATAGAGGAGACATAGAGTTTCATCTTCATATTGCTTCATATATTTTTCGAACTTAGATCTACTGGGCCTAAAAACTCACCTCACTTGGTTCTTCACTTAATGGTAAATCAAACACGTCGAGAGAAGCTTAAAATTAACGCTGGAAAAATGCTTCAGATGAGTTTTTCTGATGAGGATGTAAATTATCCACTAGGTAGCTACTCTTATTTTTGCTTATAGAGGGGAAATAGAGTTTCATTTAGGAGCTTTAGATGAGTTTTTCTGACGATGTAAATTATCCACTAGCTACTCTTATTTTTGCTTATAGAGGGGAGATAGAGTTTCACCTTCTTATTGCTTCATATATTTTTCGAACTTAAGTCTACTGGGCCTAAAAGCTCACCTTGCTTGGTTCGTCACTTAATGGTAAATCGAACACGTCGAGAGAAGCTTATAATCAACGCTGGAAAAATGCTTCAGATTTAGGAGTTTTAGATGAGTTTTTCTGACGATGTAAATTATCCACTAGCTACTCTTATTTTTGCTTATAGAGGAGAGATAGAGTTTCATCTTCATATTGCTTCATATATCTTTCGAACTTAGGTCTACTGGGCTTAAAAACTCACCTTGCTTGGTTCGTCACTTAATGGTAAATCGAACACGTCGAGAGAAGCTTAAAATTAACGCTGGAAAAATGCTTCAGATGAGTTTTTCCGATGAGGATGTAAATTATCCACTAGGTAGCTACTCTTATTTTTGCTTATAGAGGGGAAATAGAGTTTCATTTAGGAGCTTTAGATGAGCTTTTCTGACGATGTAAATTATCCACTAGCTACTCTTATTTTTGCTTATAGAGGGGAGATAGAGTTTCACCTTCTTATTGCTTCATATATTTTTCGAACTTAAGTCTACTGGGCCTAAAAACTCACCTCACTTGGTTCGTTACTTAATGGTAAATCGAACACGTCGAGAGAAGCTTATAATCAACGCTGGAAAAATGCTTCAGATTTAGGAGTTTTAGATGAGTTTTTCTGACGATGTAAATTATCCACTAGCTACTCTTATTTTTGCTTATAGAGGAGACATAGAGTTTCATCTTCATATTGCTTCATATATTTTTCGAACTTAGATCTACTGGGCCTAAAAACTCACTTCACTTGGTTCGTCACTAAATGGTAAATCGAACACGTCGAAAGAAGCTGAAAATTAACGCTGGAAAAATCCTTCAGAGTTATGAACTTTAGATGAGTTTTTCTGACGATGTAAATTATCCACTAGCTACTCTTATTTTTGCTTATAGAGATGAGATAGAGTTTCATCTTCATATTGCTTCATATATTTTTCGAACTTAGATCTACTGGGCCTAAAAACTCACCTCACTTGGTTCGTCACTAAATGGTAAATCGAACACGTCGAGAGAAGCTTAAAATTAACGCTGGAAAAATGCTTCAGATTTATGAGCTTTAGATGAGTTTTTCTGACGATGTAAATTATCCACTAGCTACTCTTATTTTTGCTTATAGAGATGAGATAGAGTTTCAACTTCATATTGCTTCATATATTTTTCGAACTTAGGTCTACTGGGCTTAAAAACTCACCTTGCTTGGTTCGTCACTTAATGGTAAATCGAACACTTCGAGAGAAGCTTATAATCAACGCTGGAAAAATGCTTGAGATTTAGGAGCTTTAGATGAGTTTTTCTGACGATGTAAATTATCCACTAGCTACTCTTATTTTTGCTTATAGATATGAGATAGAGTTTCATCTTCATATTGCTTCATATATTTTTCGAACTTAGATCTACTGGGCCTAAAAACTCACTTCACTTGGTTCGTCACTAAATGGTAAATCGAACACGTCGAAAGAAGCTTAAAATTAACGCTGGAAAAATCCTTCAGAGTTATGAGCTTTAGATGAGTTTTTCTGACGATGTAAATTATCCACTAGCTACTCTTATTTTTGCTTATAGAGATGAGATAGAGTTTCATCTTCATATTGGTTCATAGATTTTTCGAACTTAGATCTACTGGGCCTAAAAACTCACCTTGCTTGGTTCGTCACTTGATGGTAAATTGATGATCACGTCGAGAGAAGCCCAATATTGACGCCTAAAAATTACTACAGATTTAGATGCTTTGGATGGGTTTTTGTGGGATACTCACTGACTGACTTCTACTTTTGCTTATGGAAGATAGAATATAGATAAATTGTTACAAAGACGCTCAAAATCTTCTTGGTATAGCTACAAAATTAGATATGGGCTTTTCTCTACGATATGTAGTCGTAGGTGACTATCCAGCTTTTCCTGAATTTTAGTGATGTCAAATTCTGTGACTGGAGATTATTTAAGTATTTTAGTTATCGAGTTCAAATTTCACATTCATAAAAATTACAGTAACGGATTTTGAATTGTATCATCGAATCTTCATGAAAATTAACTAATTTATAGTTATATTAATCTTTTGACCCGTCATTTAATACATTAGTAAAGCTAAAAAATCAGAAGTTAAATACGTAAAGACGATTAGTGTTAAAGAAACCGTTCTTTAATAGCTTGATGAAAGTCAAAAAACTGAGTTCGCCTTGAGGCAAACCCCAAATACCGTTTAATACTTTAAATTCAATATTTGCATCCAAACACTAAATTATTGAGATAATTTTTTTCAAAGTATCCCACTTATAATACTACCTCGGTGAAATTAAAAGTTTTTAACCCACGTATTTTTAGTTTTAACGGTTAAACCAACCATAACATAAAAGAAGACTTGTCAAAAATATCACTTTTACTTTAAATTTTTTACTATAAATCAGGAAACATATCGAGTTTTATAATTAAGTAAAATGAGACATAAATAAAAAGTTTAAAATGCAGGAACTTGTCATTTCATAAAGTTGGAATAAGGAAGGCAAGGAAAATTGATATTCAAGAAACGTAGAAAATTTCAAGATAAAATAAAACCTTTAAGAGAAGAAAGTTTAAATATAAAGGTAAAGAAATAAAGATCACATGTCATCCTTTCAACTAAACGTGGTACTTCTATAAGGAGGATTATGGTTATGTAAATTGAATATAAATAAAGTAAATAAATGCGTATCACGAAGAAGCGAGCAACTTGGAACTAAAATTGTTTCGAAGAAAAAAAAGAAGAAAAATTTTGCTCCATTTCTAATATAATGAGAAAATCAATTGAAAGTCTTTCAAGTCGTAAATTTAGTTGATTTATTAATAATTGCTTTGAATTATTCTTCAATGTTCGTTATTCCCAGCTTACTCATTAGATCTAATTAACGGTTAGTTCGGGCAGTTGAATTACCTGACGGTGAAGTTGTATTTAATCGGGTCGTAGCTCTTGTAATTAAATGCCATGCTAACTTAAATAATCGGTTGTATAAATTGGTTGATTGCTGTCTACATGAGGTTGTTACTGCGGTTGTTAGATTACTTTTTGTACTGTTAAAAGTAATTGAAGATTAATTTATGATTCTATACTTTGAACGTAACAAATAATTGTAATTGTTCTTCATGTTTTTAGAAAGGGTGTGTGAAAAAATTATAAAAGAACTTGCTCCACAACCACAACCAGTCGACTTTTATTATGAACTAGATGTTTAAAATGAAGATGAAATTACTATTACACTCAATTGCTTTTTATATGAATACCTAAAAACCATGGATTTGCCTTATTCATTACTCTGTAAAATACTTTCTTCTTTATACGTTTGGTATTTAGTATTTTAAACTGGAATACAACAGGTTTCTTTCACCTATGTATTTTGATATAGAAAAATGGCCTTTACCAAAATGCTTTGACGTCACTGCTTTGAATCGTATACGCTTTTAAGCAAAATATGTTATTTTTTTTATATTCCGACTCATGGATCGACTTTACTATACAAAAATATTTTTTTGCTGTAATTTATTTGAGGAACTTCCGACGTAAGTAGGTAGAGCGTAGCCCACAGCATTATGAACTGTACACCTCAGTTCGTTTCAGAGCGCAGTAATAGCGCATTTGAATGAAAAATCATTTACTTTATGCAGTCGATCGAACTTGAAAAAATAAGCCATGGGTCTACGATCCATTTGAGACAAAATTAATAAAAAAAATACAGTAAAAGTCTCAGAGAAGTAAGTTCCAGAGCATTTATTTTCCTTTAATATTTTATCTTCAACTGCATTTAAATATAAGAGGGTCGGGGTCAATATTGGGAACGGTTAGTATTTTTACTTCCTAAACTACTCATCAAAGCACATTCCTGAAGAAAATAATTACACCCTCTTCCATGTCCTCTACACCCCTTTTTTGAGCGTTCATTCACTGGAAAGTTAGTTAGGTTAGAGCGTATAACTTCTTCTATTTTGGGATCTGCCTTTCTTACTTAATAATGCTGACTTCCTCTTCCATGTCCTCTACACCCCTTTTTTAAGCGTTCATTCACTGGAAAGTTAGTTAGGTTAGAGCGTTTAACTTCTTCTATTTTGGGATCTGCCTTTCTTACTTAATAATGCTGACTATGTGACCCTTTCAAAGCTCAAAAATGTAGGCCTTACATCAGCTCATCAATTACAGTTTCTTTTAAGTCGGGCAAAATGTCCTCTTCCATGTCCTCTACACCCTTGTTTTGAGCGTTCATTCACTAGACAGTAGGTTATTAGGTTAGAGTGTGTAACTTTTTCTATTTTTGTATTTGCTTCTCTTACTTAATAATTCTGACTATGTGACCCTTTCAAAGCCCAAAAATGTAGGCCTTACAGCTCATCAATTACAGTTTCTTTTAAGTCGGGGCAAAATGTCCTCTACATCCCTTTTTTGAGCGTTCATTCACTAGACAGTTAGTTAGGTTAGAGTGTGTAACTTTTTCTATTTTGGGATTTGCTTTTCTTACTTAATAATGCTGACTATGTGACCCTTTCAAAGCCCAAAAATATAGGCTTTACAGCTCATCAATTACAGTTTCTTTTAAGTCGGGCAAAATGTCCTCTACACCCCTTTTTTTAGCGTTCATTCACTAGACAGTTAGTTAGGTTAGAGTGTGTAACTTTTTCTATTTTGGGATTTGCTTTTCTTACTTAGTAATGCAGACTACGTGACCCTTTCGAAGCCCAAAAATGTAGGCCTTACAGCTCATCAATTACAGTTTCTTTTAAGTGGAGGCAAAAACTATAAAAACAAACGTAGAGAAGAGTTTTAGATTAGCTTGTTTCGTTTAGTGTCCTCTATAGTGTCCCCCAAAATACATTAAAATTTGTGGTTTTAAACAGGGGTTTAAAACCCCTTTCGATAGAAACCAAGAAAATTCAAAACACTATTGGTTAGTGGTAACCATTTTGTTTGTATAAACTTTAACAATCAGTTTAATAATAGTAATAAATCATCTTGTTTTACAAAATGGAGTTACGTATAAATTTAATCGATTTTATTTTCTTTTGTAATTTCCAATCATGATGAATAATGAATAGAGCAATAATAAAAAGTATACTTTTTGTTAATATTTCATCCTTTACACTCGCTTAGAGAGGGTTAATTAAATTCCACTTTTGTATTTTTTTTTAAACGTTGAAGGCGGTTCTGGTGTGTTGGAATTTTGAAAATCTCGACGCACAACCAAAATAAGACAAAGAAAGAAATAGCGCGAAATTAAAAAAAATTGACAGCATACAGGTATAAAAGCAATTTGTGATATATTTATTAACTTGATTTCTTAACCATTTCGCAACATTTCACAATTATAATTTTTTGTTTACACCAAAAATGTTCCCAGAAGTCAACTTAATTAAAACCACAGCGAAAAAAAAACAGTCGTTTGACTTGTAGTGAGTAATTAAGTCTAGTCTATAGTTTTAATATCGGTCTTTGATATCTAAACAAGTCTGATTGGTTCATCGAATGAATATGTACCATCAGAGGTATAAGGTGTGGGCGTGAAATGGGATTATAAAAATTCATACCTTGTAACGAACTATATGATGCGAACAATTACAAGCTAAATATTGTTGCGAAACGTGTCATCGCACCCGGAATGATTTTAATTGATATGATAGTCGCGTCGTATTTTTTTGGTTACTAAAAACACTCATCTTTTAACCCAAAAACTAAACAATAACGTGTGAATGAGTTCCCCAAAAAATTTGACGTTCAAACCTAATAATTTTATTGTTAATGTTTTCCTAATCGCGTACCAACTTCTGAATAAACGTGTTTTGGTCTTTATATGGAAACTTGTCACATAAAAAGACAACCAAGATTTAATCCCATCTAATTTATATTGGAACTGTATTAAACTTCCGAATGAGATCTTCATGGTGATATAATCCTTAACAACTACTTTAAATTGATCTTAGTACATTATACACGCACACTAAACTAGTTAAATGTATATTTATTGGTTTGCTTTGATTTTCTATACTATACCGAGATTTACTATAATCGAACGGGTTTTAAATTAACATTTTTTTTATAAATTGAAAGAATTGGTTGGGTCTCTTGATGTCTTAACATGGGCAACAAGTGTAGTAGTCTTGTTAAAACTTTAATAGTCAAAATACGGTAGTAATGAGTAATTAAATTGATTTTGTATTTTAAGCTTCTTCTTCGTCTTCTTAAGTTATTAGTTATTGGCGACGAGGAGAAAAACTTTATGTCCTTGGTTGATGTATTCAGTGGTCTTACTATCTTTCTTCCATTCTGCCTTGCCATCAAGACACTCTGCTATCGATATTTAGTTCTTCTGACGTAATTTCTTATATAAACATGGTCCTACTCATCATCGTGATGTCGCCTTGTTCCTTTCTAAAATGAATATTTTTTAAAGAGAACTAAACAGCCGCCATCAATATTGAGATGCTTTTTGTTTGATTGGAAAAATTAACTGGAAACTGCTTTAGAGGTAGATGATCAGACAAATAAACAAGATGAACATCGTTATTTACATTGTTATTTGTCCCCTACACCTTTTGTTTCCGTCTTCTACTCTCTTCCTTTCACTTGTGTATTTTGACGACAGTTTTGATAGATAGATTATTGGTCTGAGGGTAGATTAATGTTAAAAAGTTATGAAAATACTGCAATGATATGGAAAGGAATTTAAAGTTTAAAGTATGTAAGCGATCTAAGTAAGATCCACAAGACTTCCTCCGCCTATTAAAAGAAGAACAAAATTACCATTATAAAAAAACAGCTCGCTATAAGAAGAAGCGCTAATTACCTATTATTATAATTTTTGTAACTTATAATTACAAAATTAATAAGTACTACTTGTTTTCTTATCACAAAAAATAATCTCGTATCATTGTACGTGTCGTTATATGAAGATATATTATACAGATTGTAAGATAATAATTAGTCGATATACATTGTGGAACGAAGTTTATGTATTATATTTTATATTGTCTTTTTTTTTATAACGATCAATTTACTGTAACGAACCCGAGTGTCACACTTAAATGTACTTTATAGAGAAATCGTTTATCAATAAATTACAAAAAAAAATATTAAAACCATCGAGTTCTTCATGTAAGCTGTGTGAACATTCTCAATTAAGTTTGAAACATAGACGCTTGTCGTCGTCAGACCAGAACATACAGTAGATACTTAGGGTCGTTCATCTATTTTTTTTTCAAAATGAATTTCATTTCATAAATGTTGCGCATGTACGTATTATTAAGTAATTTTAAAATTATTACCACAGAGTTGTGCGTAAGAATTAAAGAAAATTCTTTAATAATATACATTTTGCTTTGAAAATTATAAATGCTAGAATTTACAAATTTCTCTCTTAATTATCTCTTAATAACCACAGGCTAGAAAACAATAGGCTGCATGCTGTTCGAGTTAAAAGCACGGATGAGTCGAAGAATTAGCACTCATACACCAGAAATTAGCTATCAATGAGTTTGAAAAGTCGAGGGTATTGTTTTTATATTGACTGACTGTGCAATCGCTGTGCAACTAATTGTAACGTGTGTGATTTAAAATTGGAAGCATTTTTGAGCCTTATGAGGAGATTTATGATCAAATCTAAAATTTCTCCGTGTATAGGTTATTTGGTCAAACTGTTTTCCCTATCTTCATCTCAAAATACAGTTAGTTGCAATTAGTTGAAGTACGAGGATTAACTAACGCTTTTGTTAACTTTAAGATCTAATGAAAGTAACTGTAAATTAGCTTAGGACTTCTTATTTCCATATCTGGATATCTGTGATTTCGAATGGAGTTTACACTCACAATTTTTATTTACTGGTCCATTCGGTGTTTCCTAGCTGTTCTTTTACACAGTAAGGGTTTGTATTGCGTATAATGGAAGATAAAAAAATATTTAGTAGTTTGCAACTCTTTCTGATACATGGTGACAACTCGAAGAAAAAATTGCAACAAAGTTTTCCTTTACTCTAGTGAAAACTAATCAAGACTGAGGCATTGCTGGTCAGTGAGTGTTGCCAACATGTCAAAAGACACAGGAACGGCCTGCAACAGTCGTAGCAGCTAGTAGGGAGACGTGGTGTTTGAGCGCTTTATAACAGTATATGACACTTCAACTTCAAACAACTAAATTGGGAAGTCTTACTTAGCTAATTTTACCATCGATTTCCTTTCAGGAAGGGTGGCTTGAGTTATACCGGCTCTACATTTTTGTTGTCAATTGTAATTTATTAGGTCTGGTTGCTTAACCACATCGTGTTAAAATGGAGAATAGGAATTTAAAAAAATGCGATTAAATTAGATACCACGAAACTTGTAGCCCCTAACAATTTTTTTGACTGGCAACCCAAATAACAAATATCATCACAGTCTAGATTTTCTTTTTCTTTTTATGCAACTAAAAAATGGACCAGTGTACTGCAAAACAGATTTATGTTGGCGAGCGATGGGAATGCGCAGATACCTAAATTGGCATTTATCCACACCAACGCAGAAGTCAACTTATCCCTACCGCTCGCCATCAGGGATCTGTGTTGCAGTATGTAAATATTGAACCAATTATTGAATTAATTTACAATAAGAGGTGTCAATCCAGATATCGCTATTTGGTATAAAAACATAACCTCGCTTGATTTTTACGTCAAAGCACTGTTAGAAAATTTATTTACTGTGTTGTGATTGGTGTCACAAATTTCGAAATAAAATTGATGTGAAGCTGCACCGGCTGCACTAATCACAACATAATACCAAAACGTCGATTGCATCGCCACGAAATGTCAGTGTTTAATATTTATCTATATACTGGTCCATTTTTAGATTTATATTTGACGGAAGAAATAACTAGCTCCGCCACTGGGTTCTGAAGCCACGCCTCACGCAAGTTTGGTCACGTGGTGTATTCGTCTTACGTTGGGTTTACTCTAGACTGTATATTGCGATGATATTTGTTGATTTCATAGCTCATCCTGTATTTAGCTTAGAAGTTGCTACATGAGGATACATTATTTGTACATTATTTATTTAAAGGACTTGCTGTATCTGTAGTATATGCAAGACTTTTTTTTTAAATTAGGAGTAGAAATGTTCAGATATAAAATTGAGATGTAGATGATAGGCTTTTATATAAAAAAATCAGCAATTTGAATTTTCTTTGATTAGTTTCCCCTTTCCTTATTTTTTTATATTCACTTCTTTTGATGATTTGCATCATAAAACATAACCTATTGGTGCTAGAAGATTTTATTTAATTGCATCCAAATGTTCCCACTGGACGAGCCCTATAAAGGTTTGTTGCAACTTGGTCAAGAACCGTTCACGGTACGATCCCGCTTCTGATAATTCTGAAAGCGTTCCGACTTAACTTGGCATCGTTCGAAAATTGGTTTATATGCGATTCCTCGGTGGTTTGTTTACATCAAGGTTTCGGTACCGTTATTGCGATGATGCAATATGTACAAGGGAAATGATTTTCCGTCTTTCTTGCGATGACTTCAGTTATAGGAAATAGAGTATAACTTTAGACCATTTGACTGATTGCTGGGCAGTCGGTGGCTTGGTCATTTAATTTGATTTGATCTATCAGCGCTTAAATTCGCGGTGGTGTATCCTGATTATAAATTATTAGTAAAGCAGTTGCTTTGTGTGAAGGGGGACATTTGAAAGGTTTAAGCCAAGAATTATGTTGGATATTGTGCGTTTTTAATTCAATTATATGTGATTAATTATTTCATCTCAAGGATGTAATTTAGTTTTTTATTCCATTATTTCTCATGATACCATAAATGTAATAACACCTGACCTTATAAAACCAATAATGGCAATATTAAAAAATACTTTATTGCATTTAATATTTAATGCGTTTACAGTTATTTAAATGAGAAAATATATACCTCGTATTTTATTTTGTTTTTATTAATTTAATAACCATCATAAATATTTGATTATAAATTATTATCTGCCATTCATATGTTAAGAATTTCCACATCTTTATTAGTTGTGCTAACCTAACAATACTGTTATTACTCACAGTAATTGAAATATGACAAACTAGTGAAAGAATTGTAATGATCGCTTAATTTTCTACCGGCACAGCCATCTTCGATTTACCAAGTCACCATATTGAGGACGTCAGGACAGAGAGTCATGAAACTATTTGAAATTGTTCCAAAATCATTTTGCTCGAGTGCGTATTTAATATTTTCTTAATAGTCATTTCGTTCGCATTTTTTTCCGCCATCACATACCTATTATTACGTTTTTCTTAATCTATAATTACAAAATACCACAAACTGGAACAATGCGTGTGCTCACTGTAGTAAAAGACTACTATGCCCATAATTGAATGCTTTAAAACGACCAGTTAAAACTAAATCAAGTCTTAAAAAGAAAGCCCAAATTAATTTGATTTAACACACACCTAGTAGACGCAGTTATATCTCATGAGCACGAAATACATAAAAGTTTTTTTGGAAGTTCTTGAACTCTTTGTGCGTATAAAACTACTTTCGAGGAAGATTTTTGCGTTTTTAATGGGTAATATTATAACGTTTTGTTTTAAAATGTTTTGTAACTAGATCCAAAACAATCCAAGAAATTATAACAACTAATCTTCTTAGCTTACAATGTCCATTCGAGTGACGTTTTCAAGAGAATGTCGTGTGTTTGTTCACGTAATGTTTTTTATTTTGCTTTTGTTGCACGTCGTCCTTTCGGGAAGTTGACAGGAGACTGACAATTGAAGGGATGAACAGATAAAGGTGACAAATTGTCTTAATCCGATTAACTTCTTTTGAATCGGAAGTCAAAAACCTTTTAACGTATGGGAACTCGAACGGATTTTCTTGTGCACGTTTTTGGGGACTCCTCATTTTTTATTTGTCGCTCCTCTAAATTGAGTTATACGGACATTTGTTTTTTAATGTTAACTGAAATATTAATTCTTCATTTTTAATGTGTGCAAGTAGTTAAATTATTGTAGAAAATAAATCTTTTTTAATCTTTTATTGCTTAAGATCTAAGCACTTTTAATGTGTTATTATTTGCTTCTAAATCACTTATAAGTTGACTTTTTTATTTGGCATCCATCTTTTTTGGTGAATTTTTTTAAATGTTGGAGAATGGCCAAATTTTTGCTCTAAGTCTTGAAATTGTCACTAATATTATTCTTTTTGATGTTCGAAATATTTAATTATGAGCATGCATGCATTTTCTAAAAATATATTATTTTGACTTGGAAATATAAGGAACAGGTGAGTTGTTGTAGAAATTTAGGTTTATAGTTCAGTAAATCGGCTGGATTCATGATGTGTAAATAGAAAAACTTGCAAAAGTCGCTTTTGCTCTTCTTTTTTTCTTCATACTTTTTGTTAATTCCTGTCATTTTGATTGTAAGTTATTTGCTCCTGATAGAGGACTGCTGAATATCTCTTATTCTCACTGTGGAGCATCTGGACATCGTGCAGGCTGCCTGAACGAAGTCCAGACGCTCCGGTTTGGCCTGTGCACTTGTGCAGGTCAAACCGGAATGCAAGCCTGTGTGTGTTGGCACAGGCCAAACCGGAGCGTCTGGACATCTTTTAGACTCCGGTTTGGCCTGTGCAAGTCGGCCTGCACTGACAAAATTGGAAGGTAAGCCTGAACGATGTCCAGACGCTTCGGTTTGGCCTGTGCACGCCGCCTGAACGATGTCTACGATAGATGCTCGGATTTGGCCTCGCCGCCTGCACAGGCTTTAAATTGGCTCAATAAGTTGTGTTTTTGATTTTTACCACCCTAGAGATCAAACCATTGCATTCAGATTGTTTTAGAGCATTGATACCTTTTGATAACGATCTGATGAGCTATTCAATTCCAAAATTGCATCACTAATTTAATCAGAAGCATAAAAAGAGTTACCCATTAACCATTTTAACGAGTATTACAAATTCTATAATTTAACTCGTCTTTCGAACACATGTATGTCTTCTCTAAACTCAAAGTAGTTGCAAGTTCAAACTCGTTTAAGTTTTTTGGCCTTTTTTGTACGATTCTCACATGGTTACAAGATAGTTTTGAATGTTTTTTTATGATCAAAAACTAATAAATTTGCTATTAACTTACAATTCTCACGAATACAATTAAATTTTCGTTAAGAATAGATAGTCTTTGCCATTATAAACATTTATTATTAAAAGTGTAGGAAATATTTTGGATTAGTGAGCTTCTTTTATTTTTTGAGAAAACCGTTAAGTTTAATTGCTTTTTAAACGATTTTACTTACTTCAAGTGGAAAAAAATTACTGTAGTAGAAACGAACGTTTTAGATTTTATAGAAATTAGTTAAGCTTTCAAATTGAGTCTTCATTCTTTAGTTTTTACCTTTAAAAACGTCAATTCGCCTATAGGTGTTGAGAAAGATGAATTTAGCATTATTAGCGGCCCTTCTAGATTATTTAGAGGTCGCGTGTAACCCACATTAGCTCTAAATGTGTCGATTGTTAAGTAGCTACTTTCAAACCACTTCCTTGGAGTAAATATCCATTATTATTTCGAAATTTTCAGCCACACGTTTTTACTCAAAATTTTTACAAATAACACCTTTTATTGTCTACTTGAAACGCTTACCAAATTACTGTACTTGGCTCTTTTTTGTTCAAAATTTTTCACACAATTGTATCTTTTTGTTTGAACTGCATGTTTACCGAAATAAAAAGTGTATGGTGAAAAGACTTGCAGCAAGACCAAAGACAATTAAAATTAAAGTCGTGTAAACTTATGACCCCATGCACCCTGATATTGACCTGTAGCAGATGCTTAGCTCTTGATTAGTACTCATAATCCAAAAATAAAACGAATTAAATTTATAAGATGGCTCATTCTATTGTTAAACCTGATAAAAATTACGTTATGTAATTAAAACATTTAATTGTAATATAAAAATACGTAAGTTCGTATAAAAAATAATTAAAAAAATTAATTTTCTATGCTCTTGACCGAGGTGAACTAACCCATAAAGACGCCTTACGACTTCTTAATTATTTAAACCGAGATGGATGTGACAGCTCTATTTTCGTGCTAAAAAAGCTTGAGAAAATAAAAATTCCTTGTAGTCGTTGAAGTTCCTTACTAACAATTAGGGGTGGCTTTGTGAGAAATAATAAGTAATTACAGTGAAAAGAGCTATGCTCAATACTCAACTCTCGCAGTCTGTGTGTTAAAGTTTCTTGATCTGTATTTTTCATATTTTTGTCAATCTTTTTTGAGAGGGTCTTCTTTTCCGATATGCGACTATTGCCGTATTTTTTTCTCGTATTGTAAGTCTGTTTTTTCATTTTTAGGTGGTTTCTTTGTCAATTGGTATATTCTATTTTAATGAACCAGTGGATGATGTATGTATCTCTTCTCTAGTAGTACGAAGAGCCGCATTACAAATGTAGACTGCTATTAATAGTACTATAGTATAGTACTAGACCAGAACCGCTCTAGTGCAGTCAACGAGCGCTAAAAAAAGGGGTGTAGAGGACATGTGGAAGATAGTGGAATTTTTTTCTTCAGAAATGGGTTTGGAGTAGCTAGGAGGTAAAAATACTAAAAGTCTCTGGTGCTAGCTATATGGCCAAGACTGAGAGGGGATGGAAAGGTCCCGTTTTTGGGGTTTTTGCTTATATCTCAAAAACCGTGGGTACTTTTGTAAAATTACTCTGAACAAAATGAAAGTGTATCAAATTCTCTAGAAGATTGTATGTATTTATTGTGTCTCTATTCCTTACAGTTTTTGAAATATCTGCCCGCAAAAATCGTTAATGTGTGAAAATGTGAAAAATCCGTACTAGTGTTAGCAAACGAAAAACGATTTGTCCATCCTGAAGCTAACCGTATCTAAGCCATGGCTCAGTCTCTTTGATCTATTCTCAAACTGCCTATAGGGTTCGGTATTTCTTCGGCAGGTGTAATCTGCCAGTGTATGCTTGCTTCTTTGTCCTATTGTATGTTAGTCGATTTATTTTCCAATCGATGTGATCTCGTTTATGGTCAGTGGATTGGACGTCGCGTATCGTAGTCTAGTTGTATGCAGGGTCGCATTAAATGTTTATTGTTACTAGCCCATACGACCCCCATTCGCATCATCACTCGTTTGCCAATACATTTAGCTCTGCGTTGTTCTGTTTCATTGTCGGCACGTGTGTCTTGATCTCTCTATCGGTCTGTTCCGTTAGCTATCAGTCAATTAATCTGCTTTTGCACAGGTATAAAAAATCAGAATAAGGAAAGAGTCTCAACTTGTTAGTTGTATAACGAGGAGTATATCTACTTTTTTAAAACAAAATAAATAAGTCATAATGTTCGTCTTCCTACTACTTTGTAACTACTTTTAATTAAACGTCAATAAAAAAAATTTTAATTAAACAATTTTCTTATAAATAATTATAAAAAGTGTGTGAGGAATGCTCCAATTAAAAATATTAGTCGGTCGGGTAGTTGATTACAAATTATTCTAACAGTTAGTGTGGTTATTGGATGAGTTTTCTTGATTAAGTTGCTTACATGGCTAACTTGGGTAATCAATCTATTCCATTTGAAGCTCATCACCTAAGAAAATATTTTTATATGTAACTATATCAGGTTATGTCACCAGCTACTTTAATTATATTAGGCTTGTTTGTTTCAACTCGATATCCCTTATTAAGTTAATGAAGCATATAATGTGTACATTAAAGAACAGTTATTGACATTTTAACATTTAAACTAATAGATGGTATCTATTTTGTGCCAAAATTGTCTCATTGAATTTATTTTGATGTAAAATAATGTAGGTGTGTTTTACTTTTCACCACAGGGGGGTCTTTGGTAATCTCATTTTGTATTCTGAAATACTTGAATTCGGTACGAGTAAAAAAAGTTTTTTTTTAATAAAATTTTTATTAACCGGAGTTACCAACAGGTTTGGCTAATAGGAATTAGAAAATTCTTGTAGCTATAAATGACTCATCCTATAAATTATTTTATGTTTTAGTCAGTTATTAATAGCTTTCCATTAATTATTTTTTCATTTTTACACGGCTAGATTATTCAGGTGCCTCGCTGTCTCAGCTATTGAGATACTGATTATATTTACAGTAAAATATTTTTAGAAAAATAAATATGATTGGATCGCTTATTAGTTTTGCATTCTTAATGGTGCGTGATGGTACTATTTTTAAGGTGTTTCTGGATTGTTATATTTAGTGTGTAGTGGCTTTGACCTACGTTGATCTTAATGGTAAAAATTTGCAAATATCATCCGATGCATAAAAATACTGTCCACTTTATTGTTTGCCGATATTCATCGATGTCTTGAGTTGCTAACGGTTAAAGTTTAAAGCAGGAAGAAGTGGGTTGTGACCCTTGGCTTTGCGACCTGGTGACCCGTCTCTGCACAAGTAACTCGTTTAATATTTTTTACAGGTGAAGCACCTGCCCCCGCGACAATCTGTGACATTTAACATTCCGATAATTTATTACTTCTATACTTAGCTTTCATATGCGTGTTCTTCTTGTTGTATGCTTGTCGTTTCGACTTATGAATGCCTACTTAACTTTTAGTACTGTTGAATGTAATTTGTCAAGAATTATTCTTCTTACATAAGTATTTCACAAAATTGAGGTAACGATTAGATGCTTTTTTTCTCGGATTTAGGTACAATGTAAAAGTAGGACTCGTTAAGAAATTTGGAAGTTTTCGTCTATTCAAATTTTTTGACTTGAATGTTGAATTATATATTGTCCAATTCTTTTAAGCTTTCTACGCCTCATTCAGTTGATTTTACCTTCTATTTTAGCAACGATCTCGGGTTAATTTGTAAATTTGAATGTTTCCATAAAACATATTGAGGTTAGGGTGGAAATCTGGCAATATCCCAACTTGAGGTTCGTAAATCATTACTCAACAAGTTATTTTGATTGTAAAAAGTATAGGCGTTGTACTTTGTGTTTATGTTGTCACTAGGTCACGTTTGAAAGATAGTATACCTATTGATACTTATGCCTAATAGACTTCCAAAAGTGACGTAGTTATGCAACGTCCGTAATACATCAATTTTTAAGATATTTTAGAAATATCAGTAGTTGTTCTATTAACATAGATAAGATCTAAAGCATTATCTCCGGAAACGGAGCTAACCTAACTTAGCTGATCGCTAAGCTAAATTTATTTACCCTATTTAGGTTCTCTTTGGGCTCTACGAGAAAACAGTGAACAGGAATTAGCGTATTGTATTGTGAAATTCATGAGGATTCTCTGGTCTGGGCCATTATGCAGGGCAAACCTATTTAGATTAGCTAACTTAACTGACTTTAGCTTATATAACTAAAATGGGCTGAGTTAAGCTTACTTAATTGATATTAGGTTTGCTGACAAAAATGGCTCTACCAGGTTAGCTCTACCTCTATTAGGTTAGCTCACTTAAATTGGCTTACGTTAGCTCACTTAAATGGACTTAGGTTAGCTAACCTAAATGGCTCTACCATGGAGCAACAGTAAAAAGAACAGTGTATTGAATACTGAAATTCATGATAATTCTATGGTCTGATGTGCGGGGCAAACCCATTAAGTTTAGCGAATAACTTAACTGGGCTTAGGTTATCTAACTAAAATGGGTTTAAGTTAGCTAACTTAAATGAGCTTAGGTTAGTCACCTTAAATTAGATTAGGTTAGCAAACAAAAGTGGGCTTAGATTACCTAACTTCACAACGATAACAAAGTGGGCTTAGGTTAGTTAACTTTAATTACCTTAAGGTTAGTTACCTTACATTAGATTAGGTTAGCTAACTTAAATGAGCTTAGGTTAGTAAAAAAATGATTCTACCATAGAGCAACAGTGAAAAGGAATTAATGTATTGAATATTGAAATTCATTCAAACCCATTAAGGTTAGCTAACTTATATGGGATAGGTTAGCTAACTTAAATGACCTTAAGTGAGTTAACTTAAATGGGCTTAAGTTCAAAAATTTAAATGGGCTAAGGTTAGCTAAATAAAATGGGTTTAATTTCGATAACCTAACAACGATAACAAAAGTGGGCTTAGGTTACCTAACTTAAATGACCTTAAGGTTAGTTACCTTACATTAGATTAGGTTAGCTAACTTAAATGAACTTAGGTTAGTAAAAAAATGGTTCTAACATAGAGCAACAGTGAAAAGGAATTAATATATTGAATATTGAAATTCGGTTAGCTAACTTAAATGACCTTAAATGAGTTAACTTAAATGGGCTTAAGTTCAAAAATTTAAATGGGCTAAAGTTAGCTAAATAAAATGGTTTTAATTTCGATAACCTAACAACGATAACAAAAGTGGGCTTAGGTTACCTAACTTTATTGACCTTAAGGTTAGTTACCTTACATTAGATTAGGTTAGCTAACTTAAATGAGCTTAGGTTATTAATAAAATGGTTCTAACATAAAGCAACAGTGTAAAGGAATTAATATGTTGAATATTGAAATTCATTCAAACCCATTAAGGTTAGCTACCTTATATGGGATAGGTTAGCTAGCTTAAATTATTTTAAGTGAGTTAACTTAAACGGGCTTAGGTTCAAAAATTTAAATGGGCTAAATAAAATGGGTTTAATTTCGATAACCTAACAACGATAACAAAAGTGGGCTTAAGTTAGCTAATTAAAATGACCTTAAGTGACTTAACTTAAATGGGCTTAGTTTCGATAACTTAAATGAGCTAAGGTTAGCTAAATAAAATGGCTTATGTTAGCTAACTTATAGGGGCTTAGGTTAGCTAATAAAAATGGGCTTAGGTTAGCTAAAAATGGTTCTATTATAGAGAGAATGAAATTTATTCAAACCCATTAAGGTTAGCTAACTTATATTAGGTATTATATTAGGCTTAGGTAATTAACTTAATTGACCTTAAGTCAGTTATCTTCAATGGGCTTATGTTCGATACCTTAAATGGGCTAAGGTTAGCACAATAAAATGGCTTAGGTTAGCTAGCTTAAAAGAGTTTAAATTAGCTTAAAAATGAACTTAGATTAGCTAAATGGGCTTAGGTTAGACGACAAAAATGGGTTTAGGTTAGCTAACAAAAATGAGCTTAAGTTAACTAACTTAAATGACATTAGGTAAGCTAACAAAAATAGGCTAACCTAGATGCGCTTAGATTAGCTAACCTAAATGGCTTTAACATGTACCTACCAACGGAAAAGAGAAATTAGTCTATTGATTAGCGAAATTCATTGGGATTCTGACGCATTATGCTTTTGAACCATACCTATGTAATTGATTGCAACCAGCAAATAATGTACAGATTATGTTGCTTATGCATGACACTTCAAATGTCACTTGAAATAGAACCACCTTGTCACTTTATATAATGAGGTTAAAGATGATTTTTTTACGTATACCTATTGTGAAACACAAAGGTGCGTGCAACTTTGACTATTGTATCAGGTCGTTCTTCGCTCATGGTTCATGGATATTCCATCAAATGAAACGGTTTGAATTACGTTGTCTTTACAGTAGCTTGTTAAGTCATTATTACGGTAATTGATATCCATTTGACAAGGTCCGAACTTGAGAAAACCTACTTGACCATATGACCATTGTTGATTGTTTCATTTGTCGAATTTAGACATTGACGATTTTTCCCATTTATTGTTGTTGTGTGGTGGAGGTTTTATTAACGTATGCCTAGATTGGATTATTTTAATAGAACGAAGACTCGCATAGGAATTCTTAATCCTGTAAACCTGTAAAACGAAAGACAGGAAGAATGAGGTTTATAGACATAACAGGGGCATAGGGTATTAGGAAAAATTAAATGGTTCACGTTTTGATACTTTTAAACCCTATACAGGAAGATAGACGACAGGTGTAATTTTTTCGAGCTCCTATGCTTTATCTAAGATCCCCAAAAGGAAGAAGAAGTGGGAAGTCTTTAAAATACCAAATGACTATCAATCGAAATCCAAATATCTTGACTAAAGGCGTTGTCCTGACACTTAAAAAGTTTAATTACCCGCCACTATTAAAAACCTTGATATTCGAAAATTTTAAATGTCAATTAATTTATAATCTTGTTTCTTGAGAAATATATTTATAATAATCTATAAAAATAGTATATTGTACTAATTTTTAAAATAGACATATTTTTTGCTCTTTCAAAGCTTTTAAATGACAGAGTCGATTATATTAAAATTAATTGGACGATATATAACAAAGTAAGTTGCCGAATTAAAAGAACACAAAAATTTGTAGCATGCGATCGGCACTATAAAAGATGCATGATACTTAATTCTTAATGAAATCGAAAGCAGTCAACCTAAATTTTAATTGGAAGATTTTATTAGTTTTTAGAAACTTGTGTCATTGCAGGAAAAAACTTTTTACCTTTTATACCTTCTTTTGCGTTCAAATTTGTAATTGAGAAGGGAAAAGATTTTTTCCTCTCGAACAAGAAGCTCATTTTTGCATCTTTCAAATAACATGCAGTCAGAATGTAATCGTTTTGCAAGGTTAGTTACTTGAACTGATTTTTATGTACCCAAGAACTTAATTAAACCGTCATGAAAATAAATGTTATCCAATCTAAAAGATATTTACAATTTTCTCCATGTTATATGGTACTTAGTTAACTTGTATAGTAATCGTGGAATAATCCAAATAAATAATTTGTTATATTGCATTTCATGAGTAAGTAATCAAATTTATAACCTTTTTTTATCTTATGAAATATTGGAATTTTAAAGAATATCGTAATTTAGATGTGGGGGTCGTTACGAGATAATTGATTAGTTTATTACCGATTTTCAATTAAAGAATTAATTAAAAGTTTTTCTTTTTATTTTATAAATTCATTCCTCGTTTTAATGCATTAAGTAGTACTTAGGTACTTTAAATTTATTTATTATTAAATCAAGGATATTTATGTCAGTAGTCAATAGCTGATTTGTATCAAACATCAAATGATTGGACATTTTTATGGTATTATGGAAACTTAGAAATTTTCACATTGTATTAATGCTTTTTTGCGCATTTACCATCAATTAAAAGTGACTTTCCTTCGATTGATAAATTTATTAGTTATTATATGTAAATTACCAACCTAATTAATAGGTTTTGTTATCCTTTATGGGTTATTGATTCTTTTAATTACATTCTTATGTTGGATTTCATTATATCTGCCAATTTAAGGAATTTGCCTTTCAGACAGTATAGTTAAAATGAACTTTTTCCAATTTATTGAGCAACATCTTTAGTTATTTCTTAGGAAATCTTTGTGTAACTTGATTGCTTCGTAACAGTTAAATTTCTGTTTCTTCTCTACCCTTTCTAGTTCTTCAACCTACACTCAATTACCGCTGTGGATGAACTTATCTGTTTTACAACTTTTGTTATGTTTAACAATGTCTTCTCAGCTGATGACTACCTAGTTTTTTAATTTGATTATACCTATGTGGTTATGCCCACATCGGGACTACGGTTAGAAGCGTTTCCTTTCTATCATCGGTATTTCCTAGACTTGTTTTTTTATGGATTCACTTATATATTTTATCTCGTAAGTTTACACTCACGAAACATATGGGTAACATAACTGTAGAAACATGGGCTTACCTAAGTATAAAACATGGGCTAACCTAGCTGTAGAAAGAGAGGTTAACCTCACTATAGAAGCATAGGCTAACCTAGCCGAAGAAACATGGTCTAATCTACGTATAGAAACATGGGCTAATGTAATTGCAGAAACATGAGCTAACCTCACTGTAGAAACATGGGATAACCTAGCTGTAAAAAGATAGATTAGCGCATATTTCTACAGTTAGGTTAACCTATCTTTTTACAGCTAGGTTAGCCCATGTTTCTACAGTGAGGTTAGCCCATGTTTCTACACTTAGATTAGTCCATGTTTCTACACTTAGATTAGCCCATGTTTCTACACTTAGATTAGCCCATGTTTCTATAGCTAGGTTAGCCTAAGTGTAGAAACATGGGCTAATCTAAGAGTAAAAACATGGGCTGATGTAAATGCAGAAACATGGGCTTACCTCACTGTAGAAACATAAGCTAACCTAGCTGTAAAGAGGTATGCTAACCTAACTGTAGAAACATGGGCTAACCAAACTGTAGAAACATCTGTGGAAACTTGTATATACTTGAGCTATAACTTAACAGTAGCTTTTAAGCTCAGAATTTGTCCATCCCTCAAAATTAAACAAATGACTCTTTGTCATTAGCCAGCCATTTGCGAGACGTCTTTCTTAGGACCCTTTAAGGTACAGCATTTAGTTGCTTTTTGACAATTAATAAACATAAAAATCTGCAGTGATGCATTATTGTCTCACAACAAATAACAAAGACGTTAGCCTACGTCTAATGAAACACATCATCATGTCCAGTCCACGTATTATGCCCAAAAGTTTTCGAAATGCCCCAAAATTGCCTTTCGTCTACCGTTCAAGTAATCCGATTCTTCTTCTCTCTCATGTGCCATACGTTGTTCAGCGTATATGTAACTAGCTTGCCATGTTCGATGCGTTATGTCGGTGCTAATCTCTTCAGCTTGTCGTGACAGTCTCAATATTTGCAACACCTCGCGCCACGTCCTTTTGTCTTTGTCCTTCGATCTTGATAACGAGTATTAGCTTCAAGAAATAACATTTGGGCCTTGGAGCCAAGTACTACACTTTTAGTTTCTCTACAATATTCGAGAAGTCCTCATGAATTCCAGCTCTTCACAGAGTATCGTGACATAGATTATCATCAGTTCTTAATGTTGCTTAGCCATAACTGTCGATTTAGTCCTTCCTTCGATATGGCTAATGTTTTGCTAAATATTTTAGGCCTTTCAAAATCTAATATGACACCTTGATTTTTTCTACAGTACTCAAGAGTTCCTCATCGATTCCAGTTTTTCTCAAAACCTTTCTGCTGCTGCCAGAGCCTCAATGTTTGTAAAACCGCACCAGTTCTTGTGTTAAATGTTCGATTTTGTTCACGAGTGTCAGCTTCAGGACAAAATAATTTGAGTCTCTCAGAGTCTAGTATGACACCTTGCATTCCTCTACAATCTATATTCAAGAGTTCCTCATTGACTCCAGCTGTTCTCAACTGATAGAGTCTCAATGCAACACCACAGCATTTTTATTACCTAAAATGTTTTAGCTATAACTGTCTTCTTTCTTCGATTGTGCTCATGAGTATCATATTTTGGGATCTAGAGACCATACGGCACTTTGCGTTCCTAGGTAATAATAAAAAGTTCCTTATCGATTCCAGCTCTTCTCAAAACATTTTAGTTAATAATTCACATAGAGACCATAAAGGTCCATAGCCGGGTACTTTTATCTTCATTTATTGTTCACTTTTATTTTTAATTGAAACCCTTCTTTCGAGCTTTTTCTTCTTGTTAAATTTCGGCTTTTCTTGACTACCTTTTATATCGTAAAATTGATCACCTGCAAGAATTTTTGGTAGGTGAGAAATTTTGGTGTCGCTTTCAATTACATCATTTATACAAAATTTAAAGGCAGCTTATTTTTTAAGTTATTCAAATTTGCCATTTTTACATAATTTTATTTATAGAATAACTGTTTATAATAACGTTTTCAACGCCAGTTTTGCTTTTAAAAACCCAACTTTACGACACCTCAAACAGGTTATCGTAATGTACCTTGTTGATGATGTTATAAATTTTAAATTTTTATCAAAATTCGTAGGTAATTCGGAATAGTTTTGGTAGATTGACAAATAAGCACTTAGTATCACTAGCAATTTGAATTAAATAGACATGATTCAAGTTTAATAAAGTTGCTCGTTTCTATATACACTTCTTCATTTTACTCCATGAGCTCATTTATTATATAAAGAGGTACTCGTTTTCGTTTTATTTTATGGTATTTGTCAATATCTTGCGGTTTAATTGAAAATATGTCATTATTAGTAATAAAAGCACGACATTTATCATGTGTACCACACGCAACTTATACTATATAAATTTACCTTTTGCAGACAAATTTACCATAATGGTCCCGAAGACATTAATATTAATCTTCGATCTTTAATTTTTAAACAAATTAGTCGTGCAAATTGCGCTACGTACGACCAATGCCGTACCCGATTGATCTTTTTTCTCTCTTAAAGCTCCAATAAAAAATTAATTAAAAGTTTGTTAAAAATTATGGTATAGTTTCGTTTAGATTTGGGTACGCAAATGGGACGCTTTTAATTTTTGATAAGAATCGTACCATTAGTTTTAATTAAAAGTTTTTCAGATGAAGCAAAGAAATATAAAAATAACGAGTCGCTCATGTTAGCTCACATACCGAGTATTTTGCACCACCCGTCGATCGGTCTAGACGATCCTGACCGCGGTTCCCATCCAATTAAAACCACCTGATATTTAGTTTATTGTCGAAACCTGATTTTTATCCATTTTGTTTGGCGTAAAATTTGGTTTAAAATAATCAAAAAATGTGTCTCGGAATAAAATTTTTTTGGCAATAGCGAAAATTTTACTCAAGATATTTAGACCACACATTGAAGTGTCTATAATTTGAGGTGTACGTTTCAAGTTCTATTATTATCTCCAGTTTGATCTAGGACTGGTTTTGGATCATTCCACTTTTGTAATCAACGTCAGTTTTCTAACAATGCACTTAATTAACAACCTGTTTTAATCTGTCTAAAAGAAACTGATTGAACCCCGTAAACATTAGACAAGTCGGACCTTCGGTTTTTTTTCCTTGATTTCATTACTCATATTCAAACTATCTCGGAGCTCGACCACCAGAATGTATAAATCACCGGCAAAAATTGTTGGAGGAAATTGTGACAAATTCTTAAATTTTTCATCGGCTCTCACACACAAATTGAGGTTTTAGTCGTTTTAATATATGAGGATGAGGACATATACTTGCAGTCTAAATTATGTTAAGCACCTTAAGACTGGTTTGCAGATATGTTAGCGGGCAGACGACTAACCTGTTTTTGTAATTCTTTTAAGATCAAGTGCAATGGATATACGCATTCCGTTTAAAAAAATTACATTATGGGTAATGTTTTTTCGTCGTATATTTCCATACGGTTGCGTTACATTTTTTTTATTTTCTTCAGAATAGGTTTGCAAGAAGAAACACTGACGTTTCCACTTGTAACGTTTTTAAAAGAGAAGTACAATCTTGAAGTACTCGGTGAACGATTCTTGACTTCAAATGAATTAAATTTGTGTTAATTAAAGTTGGCATGTGGTTTTACTGACATTCCAATTTGTTCACGAAGTTGAGAGAAAAACGCAAAAAAATTAATAAGTTCAATAAACTGAAAATTTGATGAAATTTTTCTAAGTAGATCAAACACTCGAACGAAATATCTCCATTATCAAACAATCTTTAAACGGTAAACTAATTTGTTTCTTCCTATTTGAGGAAATGTTTGTTCCGAAACGATGTATTGGAATTTTAAATCAGAAATCACGACGGCGGCTTTTATTGTGAACAAAGCAATCAAGAAAGCATTAAGTTTCTGTATTTGGCACTAACCATATCCGTAGAGTACTTCAATTCTTGCTTGCCCCATATATACCACGTATTGCATTTGTAAGTAGCTTCTTGTGCGCCCGTTCTTGTCTAACTCGTATTATTAATGCTTAATTGAAAAAAGACGCAGGTACGAATCTTTAAACTGCTTTTAAGTAGAATGCGGCAATAATACATAACAATGCTTTTAACATATAAACAAGTGTCATCTCACCTCCTTTTTAAGGGAGGCTGCAAGTTCGCGGTGGCGTCTTCATTCGTTTATGTAATTTACATTCGTTTATGGTAAGTGTTACAGTGACCAGTTGTAAATTTGTTAGTTTTTGTTATTGTTGTGAATTATTAAAGGTTAATATTTAATATATTAACGCGTGCTTCCACATTTTTTGTCATTCTTCTTCTGTTTTAATGCGTAAAACTTTGTTCTTCATTTAGGTAAATCTTCTATTAAGGATTTTCAGGGGTGTTACGGGATAGGGTGTAGGATTAAAAAAGCCAAAATCGTCGAAAAGGATTCTATGCATTAGATCCGTATTTAGAGAAGGTATCTGATGACAAAAAATATAATTATAGTGGGCATATGATAGGGGAATCGTCTGTGGGGTTCCGGGATCAAATGTCAGCCACGCAGGTCTTGACCACGGTGTATAATAAAGAAGGTGGAGCAACAAGCAGTGGCTATATATGGTTAACAAATTTCACCAGATTGTGCGAGTGAGACACACTACCCGATTGATGCATATGCATACATCTATCACTGTCATATATATGAGCGGAAATACCGTGCTTATAAACTGTTTTTGTTTAAAATAAGTAAACTCGCTTTATTTTTGTTACTTGCTTAACCATGCACTAGTACACCCAGGGGCAAAACATTTACTAGCCCTTGTCCAAAATTAATACTAGATAAAAGGTAAATCACTTATTATAGAACTTAAAACGCTTAATCTTCATAAGATTAAATGCTAATGCAAATACAGGTAGCGTAGTCTATCTCACTCTCGACCTCGCAGTTGGACTTTGTGGACAAACTGTAACTATTTCGCGCTGCTTACTAGCATATCTCGTTGGGCCACCTTTCTATATCTTACACCGTGGTCTGGACATATTGCATTCATTAATAAAGTTTTCTTATGAGTAGCTATCCGTACTTGAAGTTTTCTCTTGTTCATGGATTCATAGTTAGTATGTGATGTGTGGATCAAGAAGGCTGGTGATTTCTCAAAGTATCAAAACAAAGTCCATGAACTGTGCCCAGAGAGTTCGGTCTAGTTTGGCAACTGATGTAAGGTGTTATAACTTGTTCTCAACATTTATCTACCTAAACAAACAGTTTGCTACCTATACCGTGTGGTGATTTTTAAATCAAACATATGAATTTAACATGGGAAAATAGGAAAACCAATCGAGAGATCATTTATTTTTGTTTATGATAATGCTAATAACTTATTCGAGATCTTATCTTTTGGTAGGTAGAATTATCACTGGTCTACAAAAAAGGGGATCACTTTTTGTGAAGGGTCGGCATAAGCTATTTTTATGGGTTCTAAGCTTACGTTAGAGTGAAAAAAAGAAAATGTTTTTTCATTACGATTAAAAATGCAAATTTTTGAAAATCCGCATAGCGCCAAAAACGAAATTGCAAAATATTTCGAAAACTAGAGCCAATCTGGCAAAAATAATTTCATTTTCGTATTCAGCGGCTCAAATGACACCTAAAATAGTTAATGCCGACCCTGCACAAAAATTGTGTTGACCAGTGTTATCAAACGGTATATGGTTTGCCCAGTTATTTTCCCATGTTTAAATCTCTACGTTTTGATTTAAAAATTACCACACAATATAATTTTTTAGCCTACTCAGTTTGCAGTTGCAATAACTCGAAAGACATAGATTTACTAAAGATCAAAAGGCCCATCAATACCTTTTGGACAGGCGATTGAATGTGTATACCTATGCATTAAATTAGCTCCTGTTTTTGTTGCATAAAATAGCCAATCCAACGCTCATTGAAATGCCTTAATAATAAAGTTTGATTTGGCAATCATTTATCAAAAACCAGTCGAGGCACTTCTTGTCTTCTTAACAAAGTCAATAATTAAGAGGAGCTCTACAATTTTCTTAATCTCAACAATTTTGACATATTTTAACCCTCGTTATCTCTTGTGTGTGGATTTTTTGTCATTTCACGTTTATAAATTAGAAGACTACTATAAGTCACAAGTCCTGAACCTTGTTCTAGAATGAGCAAATGAATGCCGTCTTAGCTAAGAGGAAAAAATTTCGAAAATTTATTTATTATTGTTTTCCAAATCCAAGGTTATCTTGAGAAGGTTTATGTTAGTGAATTTTAAATCACGTCGTTGTGGACTTTAATACACATGAGATTCATTGATAACTGCGCTGAACCTGTTGTTGTGTGTTCGATGATACATAAAAATTAATGTGCTGATTTAATATCGAATTATTTTATTGTGGAAATGTATGTAATTGATCTTATAAATTTTTACCCTCTGTTTTTTTATATAAACACGTTACCACTCCAAAATTTACCATTTTTTACCCGAATTTCTCCAAGTCGACATTTTTGTTTTTGATTGAAAAGGTTCACAACCTTCTGCTCCTTTTGAAAAGTAAAAATATTTTTACTATGGACAATAAAAATATGCCGTTTTAAATTCTACCTCGTTACGTAATTTTAAATATTTAAAATATGATTTGTGATTGCCTACTCGAAATTCAATAGAATGATTTATATAAGTCTTTAATAAGCATTCCTTGAACCTAATAAACCAACAAAACAAAAAGTGATGGAAATTCATTTCAATCGGTGCATTCTAGCATTAATAAAACGCTTTGCGAAATTATTCAACTAAACGTGTACTTTCGCTACACAATTTAACTTTTTAATCAGATTGGTTGTGGCGATCATTTATTAAAATTTCTGGCAGAGCCTTTTACTCTTGTGCAAATTTTTGTGGATCCGCACACCTTGTGGATGATTTTTGAAAAATTCACTCGATGCATCACGCGAAAAAATCGCATCTTTATTTTTAGTACTTACATCTCTTGGCTAAATACGTGAGAATGCAACTTCAATCTGGGTTACAAGGAATGTTGGATGTAATTATAAAATTGAATTAAAAATAAAAAGAAGCTCAAAACGGGTTATTGCTAGATTTATTTCACTATTAGGCACTTAATATCCATATCTTAATATGCTTTATTTTAATACCTTAATTACTTATCTAATAGTATTTCAACTCTTCTTTGATAATGCGGACAGTTTTATTCTGTTTACGTTAAAATATTTGAGAAATGATATATATTGTGGAGATCCACTGTTAAAGTGCAGCTCATTTATATATAGTCAAAATATGGAAGGGTTGCAACTGCGAAGGAAAACCGAACAGCAAACAAAGGTAACCTCAAGGAGGAAATTTTAAAACAATCGAAACTGTGTAGGTACTGTAATGCTTGCAGTAATTCCATTACTATGCCATTAGTCCAGCCAACGAACGCTAAAAAAGAGGGTGTAGAGAGGACATGTTGAAGAGGGTGAAATTTTTTTGTTCAGGAATGTATTTGGGGTACCTCGGAGGTAAAAATACTAAAAGTCCCCGGTGCTAGCTATAATGGCTAAGGGCGCGGACGCCTGTAGGAAGTGGAAGGTCCCTTTTTTGGAATTTTCGCCTATATTTTCAAAATGGTGGGTCCTAGGGAAAAAATATTCTTAGCAAAATGAAAGCTTATCAAATTTCCTACAAGATTGTTTCTATTTATTTTTTGTCTATTCTTTATAGTTTTTGAGATCTCCTCTGGCAAAAATCGTTAGTGTGTGAAAACTCCGTACCATTAAAGATAATATTATAGTGAAAGAAATTTAATGCTCTACAACTTCTTTTCTGAAGACTTTTGCTGTTAATCGAAGGACTGAGTTGCTAGAGGCAAAAGTTGGTCGAAAAATCTAAAGAAAAATTTTCTTTCATACACTAACGATTTTTGAGAAACAATGTGCAGACTAGGTTTACACATAGACTTACACAGCTCTCTCGTAGTAAAAGCCTGGGCCTTTGGAGCAGTCTCAAAAGTGACAAAAAGCTTGAACCTATACTTAATTTTAGAAGACATGGATGAGGAAGTAGGCTGGATGAAACTAACTTAATTGAATAAGAGCGATATTTAACCACCCCCTGTGTCTGCGACACAGAATAAGGGTATGAAGGGTATGATTACGTAATAAGGGTATGATGGGATGTATTCATAGGAAAGTTCTACTACAATGATCTAAAAATGCCTCCAAATCCATATTGTTTTTTCCTTATATACTTACAGATTATAGATTATAATCCCTAGACACGAATTAAAATGAGAAAAACTGCGAAACCGAGTAAAATAATATGTAGGTATGAACCTATTACTAATCAGAAATGAAGAAGCTTCGTAGTAGTTTATACCCTTTTAAGTTTTAGCTAAGTTTTATTCTTTCAAAGAATTTAAAACTTTAATGTAATAAAGTATAAAGTAGTGAAGTACTAGGTACTTATGAACTTTAAACGGAGAAAATAAAACTAAACAGGATATTAAGAGCATTTAGCAATAGCAATGAACTATGTTACCACCTTCGCTGCTGTAGTAAAAGCAATAAAAAAGCAAAGCTGTAAATTACTGCATCATAAAATTTACTCTTGATGTCCTTTATAAAACCATATTTTTCACAATGCTTATATTTTCAAAAGTAACCCACGAATAAAAATAATTTTTCTATATAACATTCAAGTTTTAACACCACAACTTTATGATTATGGTTAGTCTTGGAAATCATAGAAGAGCAAATTGAACAAGTTCACATGCGTTTAAGCTAAAGCGCACATTGGGTCATGTTCTCACAAGTAGCTTTTTGCACGTCACTGTCGAAGAAGTAACGGTAATGCAAGGATCAACGTAAAGGATCATTACGGAAAAATCAGAAAATTACATTTTATTCAAAAAAGTAATTGAGATTTTATCTACTTTTTGAAAATAAACAGCCAATTATTAGGTGTTTAACTTTAAACAACGTTTCAAATTTTATCTCAACCATCCCTTACTGGATTTAAGATATTGCTTATCTGCAAATGTGAATTGTGAACTATTTTGAGTAGGATGAAGACATCTTGAGTTGTTCGAAAACTTCCTGGAAGTTTTTCACAGTAGCTGAACAAGAACAAAAATTTAACCCACTTTCAATTTAAATTTAAAGTATCTCTGGTTATCCTACCATTTGAATAAATGCTTAGTAACGTTTTCGGTCAAAATAAGGCAACTTGTTGGCGTTCATCATGTCAAATAAAATTTAGATCTATACGATAAAATAATAAGAATGAGTTTGCAAAACTTATTGTTAAGTTTATCTAGATGACATGAATAATAATGAAATTTTGCAAGTAATACGAAAAATATTTTGAAACTGTACCAAAACAAAAAAATTTGCCTTTAATGACGACATCCATTGTCAATATAAGAACTGCATTAAAAAATCGGTAGTGAAGTTACGAAAGTATAAGCGAAACACAAAAGCATTTCCAAGGCACCATACTGTGAGTCTCGGAAAAGATAAACTATAAAACGATCATAATTGTCATTATTTCTCTTATAACATAAAGCTCGTTCGTGTTTTTAACCACGTGAAGATTGTGCATTTTTACACAAAAGGCTATTAAGTTTGTCACAGCACGAGTGATCTCACGTGCTACTTTCAAGATACCATATCGATTTGAGAAAAAATGGCAAAATCAAACGCTTCAAATAATTATTCATACCATCAAAACAAACCTCTAACAATGTTAACACTAAAACGGTAAAACACGGAAGGCACATGTATATAAATGCGGAAGACATTGTACTAGTAGGTAGCTTTTATTTTTCCCAATATTTTATTTTGATTTAATAAAGTTAGCTAGGATTTTATGACGGTAAAATTCCATTTCGTAGCATTGTTTTCTCACTGAAGATGCCAATAACCGCAGGGGTCAATTATATTTCAAACAATAGGCACTACATTTGCAGATTAATGCTTAAAAATATTTTACAATATTCATATCTACTTAGCTTTTCCGTAATGATGTTGCTGAAAGCTGAGAAAATTTATTTTTATTAACGTAGGGAATTGAATTGTAGCTCCTTAGGCTGCGTTTCCACTGGATTGGTTAAAAAAGTAGGTCAAGAAGTTAATTCATCTACTAGGTCCAAATTGACCCATCAGCAATATCCTCTTGTTTAGACATTAGTAAAGATAAAGCCTCTCTCTGAAGGTTCGTCACTCCATCTCTGTTAACAAATCGTCGTGCTTCTTTTCTTTTATATATAATCTCTTGCTCTTAATCCACTCGAGTCGCGCATCCTAACCATTGTGAACTTTTCTATGAGTTCTGATTTCACCCATGAGGGTGATTTCCAGCTTTTGCCTTTCCACATTACGTTGGGTTACTAACATTTTGACCATAATCTGTTTGGTTAGTAGGCAAGTTTCTTTATGTAGTCTAGTCAACAAAGTGGTTTAGAGGACATGGAAGAGGGTTTTTCAAGAATGTTTTTGGAGTAGTTACGAGGTAAAAATACTAAAAGTTCCCGATTCTAGCTATATGACTAAAAGAGGGATGGCACGGTCTCGTTTTTTCTCGAAAACGGTGGGTCCTAGGGAAAAATATTACTCTATACGGAAAATGAAAACTTATCAAAACTTCTACAAGATTCAGGCAAATCGGAGCGCCTCCGATCTACATACTGGGTCTCCACAGGCCTGTTGTAGTAAATGCCTGCATGAGTGGAGGCAAAGTGATAGTTCAGACTTTATTGTGCAATTAAGTCCACTACAAACGCTCATATTTTTTACTATGGCAGGCCTGTGCAGTGTGCAGACCCAAAGTGTATAGTGTCCAGGACTGGGCTTGTCCGGCGGGGAATTTTCCGGTGGCCCGTAATTTGGCAATGAAAGAAATATAAGTATTGCTAAAATTTAGATAAATTGAAAAAATCAAAAACGTGAACCAGGAGCCTAAAATCAAAATAACTGTAAAGGTCCGTCTGCACACACAGGCTTGCCTTCCGTGTTCACACTGTTCAGGCGGCCTGCACAGATTACACCAGAGCGTCTGGACCCCTTCAGGCCTGCACAGGCTAAACCGGAAAGCAAGGCCTGTGCTTGTAAACGAGTTTTAAAGGCCGCGCCACGCACACAGGCCGTCTGAACGATGTCCAGGCACTCCGGTTTGGCTTGCACAGGCCAATCTATAATACAAGCCTGTGTGTGTGGCGCAGGCTTAAAATTGAAAATAAAAGACAAATGAAACTTTTTGTCAAGAAAAATCGCGTTATTGCTAGCAATTGTTTTTAGAGTGTAGGTCTAATGATCACGTATATTAACCATGCCAAAATAGACGTTTTTCAGCGACCGTCACAGACCGACCAAAATTTTAAGCACGTGATTTTGATTATCATTAGGCACACAGCATCGACAGTCATCGATAATTCGATAATGGTTGGTATCCCTCACTGGCTGACGATTGACCGTTTGTCTGACAGTTGCCTAATTATATTCAAAATCATGTGTTTAAAATTTTGGTCGCTCTATGACGGTCGCTGAAAAACGTCTGTCTGACAGCCCCCATAAACTGCAATGAGTTTCTGACGTATGCACAGTGGCGTACATAGCATAAGGACAAACTGGGTAAATGCTGTGCAACGTCGACTTTTTCCAAATTTTAAACCCGGGTTGGACTTTTCGAAAATCCGGGCATATGTCACGCATATGAAATTATGTGCTATTTAATAATTAGGTCAGAAGGAAATATGTAACAATATTGCAATTACGAAGGCGGTAGTCTGGGCTATTGCAATGTTACAACAAGGAAAGGAATGCTCAGTTCTAATTAGGAAATTAAGAATTAATATAAGGGTTAAGAAATGAGCTCGAAGGAGGTCAGTTGATTGGCGAGCTCATCGAGGGTTAGTCGGCAGTCGTGATGGAGTTGAGGTCTGGAAGTCAGATTATTTTAATAAACATGTATTTTATTGGAACTCTTGGCGTACATTTATGAACCCCTAATTATCCTGGTACAAGCTGAGAGTCCCTCAAGAGTCACGTAACTAGTCGTGACAATAGATCATTTTGGTCTACACAGGCCTGCCGCAATAAAAACCTGCATGTGTGAATGCAGATTGATATTGATTGATATTGATTTGTTTGTTTTGTTGTTTGCATTAACGGGACTTGCGTGTGCACCTGAATTGTTATCATTATTATGATTTATTTTTAATGTTGCGTACAATTTGTTGTTGTTCAACTTCGCCTTTGCGACATATTTATGTAATTTTAAGTATCACTATTGGGTTGAGTGGAAGAGCAGCTTAGGCTGAACTCCGCCTTTTGCGGCATATATATATATAATTTTGTGTTTATAAATAGGTACCTTTATAAATCTTTTTACTTATTGTTGCAATAAAGACAATTTATTATTATTATTATTATTATAGTTATGGCTTAGTGATTGCGTAGTTTTGGCCTGCACGGGCAGAGCCTGTTGTAGGATAATCCTGAGCATTTGTATATTGAACAAAGTTCGATATTCACCCATTTTCCTCAAATATTTGAACGTGTGATCATGTGGTCTGTCTAAGTCCAACACGAGGGATATTTGTGGAATTAGGATTTTACGCGAGTCTCGCAAAATTGCAAGAATCTCACTTCAGAAAAAATTGCGAGATGTGAGATGAGAAAGACCCATTTTTCGCGATAAATCTCGCAAGTGCCCTATGTGGAATAGTTCATTCTTTTCTGATTCAGACAGATGATGAAATGGAGATCCATAGAATTATGTTAGAATTATGCTCAACGTTTTTTCGATTATGTTCATGGTTTAAATGACTCATTTTATAAGAAAGGACGTTATTAACGTTGTTTGAAAAGTTAGAGCAAAATAACAGTTTTTGTGAGAAATAATAAAAGATAATAATTTTTTCTCTCGTGTGAACCAAATCCCTTGATCCTTAGGGACCCATTTATAACAAAATGGCTATAGAACTTACTCGTATGTGTATATAGTGAACATCGTTATGGACATGGGGGTTGGATCAGGGGTCCAAAAGGACACGTTCCAAAAAAGAAAAAAAATCGCCTGTTTTAGTGAGTTTTTTCTTCTTAATACAAAACGTGATCGAAAAAGCAAACAACATAAATTAATTAAAACTTTGTTATCTTAATTAATCTCTAAAAAGTTAATGTCTTACTTTAATAAGGCAATAATTAAAAACGGTCTACTTTTAAAATGGGAAGTGTGTATAATTCCTAAAAATATTCCCATAAATGATTCAATTATAGTCATCGTACCTTGAAAGTTACACTTTTGCGGTCTTAATAATTAAGTAATTAATTAAAACTAGGAATATTACCACAACTACTACTTAATTAATTATTCACTTAATTGACTTTAAGTTTATGCTAACTTAAAGAAATACACTAATTGTAGAGTTCATTTGAATTATTCAAGTCATTATTTCCAACAAATCGTTACTTAAAACCAAATTACAGTAAATCATCCCTTAATCGTAGCGATAATGCTCAAAATTAGGACATTTTTGGTCAATGTGTTGGCTCTCACAACTCACAAGCTTTTGTTCGATTGGAATTGTTTAGAGGGGTTGTTAAAATAAAATTTTGCAGATGAAACAATGATTATGTTATAGACAATGAAAGTTGATGGGAACGGAGAAGCTTGCGGTTGTCATAATGGTCAAGACAATTGTATTGTGGTTAAACTTAATCCGGTTTTATAGTCGCTTCAATTAGTCGAACATTAAACTAAACGGTGCTTTACCTTTTATAGGTTACCACGCTTAATAATAAAGTGTCATACTTTAAAAGGGAAATGTGTGAAAGTGTTGCTAGTTTATTTGTTTATAATCAATTTTAATTTTATTATTTATGAAATTTTCGAAATTAGTTATGAGAACAAAATTTTCGACGAGGATCGGCGCTTTGTCTTGCAACGTAGCGTTATAAAGTCTCTCAACTTGCTACGACTTTTATTTTAGGCTTGTACGACTTAAGATTTTAAATTTTTGGTTACTTGTTACTTACAAACGAATTTAGGTGATTTAATTGTAGGAGCAATTTTTTATTTCAAGGAAATTAAAATGATTAAATTGTACGGTTAAGTTTCAAGTTCATTCTCACGATTGCAATTGTAAAAATGACGTCAAGTTGTAATGTGTCTGTACTTTTATTAATACTTTAACACGATTGCAAAAACCGTTTGTCTATAAGTTGAACGATAGGTATCGAAACGTGTAACTTATTACTATTCCATAAGGAATTTATTTGCTCATGTTGTATATCAATCAGAATTCGAGGACATCTATGGAATACATTACAATTTTTTTTGGGCAAAAATCCCACAGTAAGTGAGTGAATAAAAATAAAAATGTTTAGGATATTTGCTTCAATTCATCGTCTGAATTACCTTCTGCAATTTTTACGCTTATTTCTTGTCGCTTTATTATAATCAAATGCTTGAAAATTGTACTTAGTCATTCATTCGTGAAGATCAAAAAACTTGGTATCTATTTAACGCTATTTTAATGTTTAATGTTTTTCTTTAAACTATTTAAATTGGCCTTAAACTTGTCTGCGTTTTTTTCTTTATTTTTACGAAAAAAAGAAACAATTTAAGATATTAATTTAATAAATTGAAAGGCAGTTTTCTTTTAGCAGAAAATTGGTTTAGTATTAGAAACGTGACTTGGATCGTATTTTTTGAATTTGCAATTCGTTCTGTAAGTCCTGTAACTCTATAACAAAATTTAATTTGACATAATCGATACAAAACAATTCGATATGGTGCATATGAGTTTAATTTTTTGTTTTTTTTCCTGATAATACTGTTTTTTAATTGTTAATTTCTTTTTGTTTCAGGTAAGTTCAATTTCCTTTTATTTAATGGTTGAAGAAGAAAAAATGTAAGTTTTTAATTGTTAATTTATTCTTTTCTGTATCAAATAAATGTGTTCTTGTTAGTATTATGAAAAAAAATTCATAATTCTTTTCTTAACGAGACTACATTATTTTTAATTAATTAGATTTAACCGGAACAATTTATAATAGAACTTGTAGCTCAACAAATTGGGCATTGCTTTTTTCATTCAACAGAATTGTAGTAAAATGCTTCTGATAGATTATTCTCTTTTTTGCTTTCTGTGAGGCCCCTTTATATGATCAAGCAATTTTTGAACCGAAATATGTCTGTATTTTGTCGAAATTATTACTCGCACTACTCCAGCACATCATCACTGGGCTCAAGGAATATACAGGGTGTACGGAAATTCTTGGGATTATGTAATCAACCAAAAGTTTATTTGCTGTCTTAACTGAAATGCTGAACTGAACTAAATTCTAACCTATAAATGAATGAATCAAATAAATCACAACTGTTCTTTATTTTTTACTTTTTTCTGTCAAATTCTTTCTTTCTCATAAACCTACAATGCAAAACAAACTTAAAAATCATACGAATCATGCTTAAAATCACAATAACAAAGTCGGTACAAACAGGTCGATAAAATCGGTAACTGTATTTTTGTTATTTCGATCATATGTTACTTAGACTCGCCTGAAAAAAGGGGTGGAAGGTACTTTTTTCTGTTACATAATACCAAGAATTAAAATACACCCTGTATAGGCTGAGTTTTACTCTCTTAGGAATTACGTAATCTTTTCTCACAGTTTAAAAAAGTATTTGAGCCTACTTTCTCTCTTATCAGCTTTTCCCTGGTTGTACGTTTAGCACTAATTTTTGATGAAACTATCATAACACCCCCTTCTTAAATTGAGGGGTAACTTTATTTTGCCAACAAGTAGTAAATCGACAACCTCCCCTTCTGTCCTTTTGTCGTTGTTGGCTAATAACCACCCTGGCGTGGTAGAGCCAGGGCGGCCAATAATTGTGTGGCTGACTGTCCCAATATTACATTAATTGTATTTATCGCAAACGAGCATTGGCCGTTTACATGCTTAATTTTGACACCCGATTGCATGTAAACGTCGTACACATGTGTCACCAAGCTTACAAAAACCTCGGAAAATGTTCCAATTAATTTGAAGCGGGAACAACATGGGCAGGAATTCATTTAAGTTCGTTGAACACAAAAGTGTTTGGCCCATTGAATAAAAAAACCGTGTTACTATTCAGGAAGGAACATTACAGCTAATAATGTGTTAACGCGATGGAACCCTAAAATGGTTATTTCCGGTTATTTTCTCCTATGGAAACTGTTGCTTATCTTGGTTGAAACACTGCCCTTCTAGAAGGACAATAAGCATACTAGGGTTTGATGCTTATACTTGCCTTTGTAAAGAAAAATCATTACAGCCACTGTCAAAAAAATTTAGTTTGCATTTTTTTGATAAAGTATCATGACGTGTGATTATGAATACTTCTTCATCTGAGTGTACAGGGTTCTATTTTGCTCCCTCAGATAACCCCCCCCTCTCCCCCGGGGCTTTTATTATGCTTGGTGGTACTGTAAGTTCATCGAGTCTTCTAAGTGCTAAGTGATGCTTATCATTTTAATTTCTATAAGTGAAAATGTCATTTCACAAAATAAAATTTTCAGTAGGTGCATGAGTTGATTTAGAAAAGACCCTTGCTTTTCTATGATAAAATGAACTAGAGGTGATATACCGAGTGATATACCTAATAATGGCCCTTTACAATTGACAGCAGTTCCGAATGTGACGTGTCAGATGTCAAAGTGTGGATGCTCAGTAACATTTAATAGTCCTGTAAATTATAAATTATAACGCTCCGTTGATAGTTGCCTACAACCCAAAGATATTATACAGGAGTTACTAAATAACCTGTCTTTTTTCTTGAGAATGGCATATAATATCTTCAAAATCTTGAAGAATCCAGTCTTCGTTTCATTTTGCCTTATTGGACACATTAGAGTACAGAGCAGTTGGCCACAGCTGACTGACCCCTCATTCTTTATTTCTGTTTATTTGAGCACCTAGACATTCTCCATCTCTGTTTATTTTAGCCCTTAGACAAGGACAGCGATGGGTTTGCTCTTAAGAACTGTTCTGTAGTCCGGATTGCGCTAACTGTAAATAGTTTGTTTATGTTTAGTTTGTTTATTAACGCAATACAGCTTTGATCTTTTGGGGAGAATTTGAGAGGGGGGGGTCCTACCTGTGTCAATCGAGGCATATTTATCTACGTCGTTATTTCGCAGCCACTTACACAGTAATGATATCAAATTATTTACCACTTCTAGATGACTAGAATTATTGCACTAATAACTTAGGTTATGGGCTCCAACCAACGGAGAACCTGAGAGTTTTTAATTTTTATTTAAATTCGTGGTGGGAAAGCTCGATTTAACAATTTTTGCCCTATTTATTGTCTGATTATTTTCAAATTTGTACGCGAATTCTCAATAGATCTGTTAGGCCATTGCTCAAAACTTTGGGTTTTATGTGTGATCAGCAATTGTCAGGATATATTTCTTGTAACCTTGGAACGTTAGAATCCAGTTTTTTTATGATATTTGAGCAAAAGGTTTCCTAAGAAGGGACTGGAAATAACAGGTTCATAAGTTTTGGATAGATAAAGATCCAGAGATGATATAATGGGTCTAAATCGTCTTTTGCTGTTGAGTGTGATAGTTTGACTGATTTTATCACTTCCAACGCAGTTTTCTCGGATATACAAATTGATATGATCGGCTTTCTCAGCTATAATGATAGACAATGAATTAAATACTCTTGAAAAATTCTACAATTATATTTTTCTCTAAAATACATAATTTAGGGGAGCCAATATTTGAAAAATTGTATTTTTTTGTGAACTCACAAGTTTCGTCACTTAACATTGCAATGAGAAAGTGAAAAGCAATAGAGACATAATTTAAATCAAAGATAGCAGAAGAACACATAAACAATTGATCAGATATTGGAAACCGTGCAAAGTAGTAAAGCCCAGTTTCAAGCTACACTCTCCTTCAGCATATCATTTGCAACATTGCAACCCTCCGGTCCTTATAAAGTTACTATACAAAGACATGCCTGTTTTGAATCACTAAAGTAATGCTCATTCTCGTTACATGACCTCTAGTAGAAATTTATGTGTTTACGTATTTTATAAAAACGTGTCTAAAATAAATTTTGTTATTCAAATTTGTTCAGAATATCAAACTACCATCATCAGCAACTCCAACTACTCAATTTTGTTTCACACAATTTCTCTCTTCTCTCAAGTCGATTCAAATTACCTGTACTTATTAATGAAAAATAAAAATGAATCGGCGAAAGTAAACAATAAACTAAATTAAAAACCGTTACCAATTAAATTTATTAATGAGCACCGATAAAACGTCAGGTATGGCAATTTAGTAACTATACCATGAAGTTAGTACACTTGCATTGTAAAAAAGTTTATGCAACTACCATTAAGTTTTAGATTTATGTTATGACGACAGGTAGGATAAAAGTAACAGAGTTAATTTTTAAATCGTTGCACTCAAACTCATCAATAATTCATGAGACATTTATAGTCAACTTTGGCTAATACACATAGGAAAAATACACATACACACATCTTTATACGCGCACAGCTCTTGGTATATATTTTTTAATTGACGTGAAGTTAAAAAAACTTTAAACTACAATAAATTTGGTGACCACCAATGCTGTTGATCTACCAACATTATTCTGTCTGACGTGTAAAATTCCTGCCGAGATGGGACATGTTCTCTGATAGATTAAGTAATTAATTCTAGCTTATTCTTGTTTAGTGATCGAACATCTTTCTGTTCTTTGCCGTTATTTATACTAACGAACTCTCTTTGTTTTGTATTTTTTTAACAATTGATTTGTAAGACCATTTGTACCTCTTCAGCAACTCGAAATCATTATTTCCACCACAAACTTTCGGGACAAATTGTGTCTCCTTTAACGAGACAGGAGCTTTCGTTTCGATTGTTACAAATCTCTCAGCTCTTCTACTTTTGTATAGACACATCACCTCTATATTCATAATTTATTGTGCCCTCTCTCCAGCTTGGCTATGCATCAGTGAGCTGTTGTTAGCTGATCCAGACGAGTTTTGGGGAAATCCTTGAGGATCGGGATGATGGAAATTTCGATAGCAAATGGACAATTTTTTTGCATTTTTTCAAATTAACTGGGCCTTATCTCTAGCATAGATTCCTTTCGAAAACAATTTCCTTGTGTTTCCATCTCTTGATTTTTTGGCCCCATGTTCATTTTCATCTCCTATAATTTATCTATGGCACCTCTCCATACTTCATTGTGCTCATCTGTCTTCTTGTAGCTTGGCTATGCAGTGAACTGTTGTTAAGGACGGAAGGTACTCGCAATATTTGTTGAACTTAATCATTTTTTTCTGGCTTATAAAAATTTATTTTAATTAATTGGTAATGTGAGGAATGTTAACTAGGGCTGTACTTAATATTTGTAAAATATAAAAGTTATAATTGTTATAGTTTAAAAGATAATTTATTAAAATTATTTACATATTTACGGCCTTAATAACAGTTCAATTAAATCGGCGTTTAAGCCATGTAATAGAGAATCTTTTATTCTAGGGTATGACATATTTTATAATTTTATTAATTATTTGGAAACTTGTATATCGTCATTTTGTTAATTTTATTGTGGCTACTTTTGTATTATTGAGGCGTATAAAATTGAATTATATAAGTTTCCAAATATTAAATAAAATTATAAAATATGTCATACCCTAGAATGAAGGATTGTCTATAACATGGCTTAAACGCCGATTTAATTGAACAGTTATTAAAGCCGTAAATATCTAATTAATTTTAATAAATTATCTTTTAAACTATAACGATTATAACTTTTATATTTTACAAATATTAAGTACAGCCCTAGTTAACATTCCTCACATTACCAATTAATTAAAATAAATTTTTATAAGCCAGAAAAAAAATGATTAAGTTCAACAAATATTGCGAGTACCTTCCGTCCTTAAAAGAGTGACGTTACGCATGAGTTAAGATGGAATTACCTCAATTATTTGGATTGGGTTGGGCTAGAAAACCTTGATGATCCAGATGCGTTTGGGGGAAATCCTTGAGGCAGTTTTGTTGCATTCTTTCCATCTCTTGATTTTTTTTGCTTCTTGTTTTCATTTTTTATCATTCATCTATGGCACCTCATTAGTGGTTTACGAGTGTGACTGATGGTAATGTAATCATTAATATTAGATTATTGTAACTGTATAGAAAAATTGTATGAAATGCGTTCTTTATGATAAATTTGGTGTAATTTTTACGTGCAATGAAGATTATTACAGTATGTGATTTATTCAATTACCTACATCTACTAGAACACGCATTTTATTTCTTTTATTGCATATAGTTAACAAGTGATAAATTGTTGTTGTTGGGATACCGGTTTACGAATAAAGAAGTTGAAAGCAAATGAATACCCTACTTAATGTCTTGAAAAACTTAAACAAATGCAATGATTATTAATGATTCTCGGCGATCACATTAGTATCGATATTCATTAGCCATTACGTACGTCTTTAACTGTTGGTTGAGCACATAACGATTAAATCACTTAACTTTCTTAGTAGAAACTAGAACAATTTCGTTTTTTTTCACAATTTAAAATTGATCGAATTTTTTGATATCGCGAGTACTCCTTGTAACAAAAAGTTGATTTCTCCCTTCTGATGGCGGTCGGAATGTTCGTGTTTCTTCTAACTCCACGTATAGGAATTTTAATTAAACTTCTTCGATGATATCAATTTTTTTTGATATTTCGAATAAAATTTATTAGATAAATTGCTTATGAATTGTTCTGTTTAGGATGCGGCAGAAATAGCTCGTGCTCTGACGATACTGAGCTCGATATAATTACAGATAACCAAGATCCGGAACCCCGCTGTGCTATCAGAACTCATAGCCCGTTTCGTGTTTTACAAGTTGTTTTACTATCATGTACCCAACGTCTACCCACACGCTTTTCTACAGTAATATTTTTAGATACATAGCAGATCGAACACTTAAAATTACAATAATGAAAAGTTTATGGTTCCTATTAAAGATTTTAATTTTCTCATCTTTATGTGATAAAAAGAGGAGTATACACCTTCTTCTTTAGGACACGATTAAATTGATCATTCATCAATTACCTTCATCGAAAATATACTTAACAATAAATTTACATTAAGTTGACTTTGTAAGAAAAATCATTCGCATGCCGTACCGACAGCTTATCCATTTTTAACAATTGATTAACGAATATATGACTTATTAGCAGCGTGACGTTCGGAATTTTTTGGTCTTATAAATAACTTGATTTTTTTTATTGTAAAATAGCTGTAAATTTAAATATTAATTAGTTTAAGTTTGATATAAACGAGCGTTTACCGATGAAACTCGTCGCACAATAGGACTCAAATGAAGAGCAATAGCTTTCAGTGAGACAAATTTACATTGGAGGTGTGTAGCTTTTCAAACGCTTTAAATAATAGGCATACGTTGGTATGTTTTTTGGTAGGAACGTTTGGAACTATCTGGGTGGTATTTGCAGTTTCCTGATGTCGCTCACAATTTAAAAATGTTGACGTTCTGCAGTTTCTATATTTCATCTAAATAAGACATGTCTTTGTCCATCTAGTAGCTTGGAAACGACTCATGGACATTTTGGCACCTTAAGAGCGGAAAACTTAGCTCCATTTTGGCAACGCTGAGTTCGGAATTCGACCGCTTCTAGAAAAAAAGTTCATGAAGCCTTTTTTGTAAAATGGTTCAAGTTGACATTTTTATTGCTAAAAACATCGATTTCACGACTAAAAACATTCCTGTTTGTCTGTCGGTCTATATTGCGTGTGACTTTTGTTTTCATCTTGCACCTTAAATTTAAGGCGAGCCGTCGCCTACGCAATCTGATCAAAATACGGCTCCGAAGGTGGCATTAATCGACGTAAAATCGTTCTTAAAACACGGGTACATTGCTCATAACATGCTGTTGTTAAACTAAGCTAATTGTGGTAAATGTTCATGATTCCTTCATGACTAAGGAAGGCAGAGGGGTGAAAAGGTCCCGTTTTTTGGGTTTTCGCTTATATTTCGAAAAAGGTGGATCCTAAGGAAAAAATAATTATAAGCAAAATGAAAGAATATAAAATTTCCTACAAAATTGTTTTGGTTCATTTTTCTCTGTTTCTTATAGTTTTCGAGATATCTGCCCGTAAAAATCGTTAATCTACAAAAAAAAGCGTAAACATCAACCTACGAGAGGACAGGGTGGACCACGAATTTTCTAGTTCCAGGGCCCTAATTCTCGACCATTCGCTTTCATAACGAAAGTGTATGAAACGAATGATAGTATGCCGAACTATATCATTGCCGAAATTTGTCGAATAGAAGGTTTGACAACGTTTTAGAAGTAGCATTTCTTGTCAAATGTAGTGTGCTGTCGAACCACGTCCGAACTCTCGAAATTATTATGTTTTTTATCTTATTTTTAATTTTTTTTCATAGATCGATTGGTTTGATTATTTAGGACCTCTGGCGATTTTTGACTACAAGTAACAAAGATATTATATTTTTTTATAAACCACAAAACTCTGACGTGACCATAACAAGACTTTTTGGCGCGTATTACATCTATTTTTAAGCATAAGTTTTTTTTAAAGAAAATTTGATTTCATTTCCGTTTAAACCGGAAGTAAAGTATAATGTGTTTAGTATTCTTAAGCATAAGCAAATTATTAGACGATATCCAATTTATTACTGTCTATATATTTTCTCATGGCTAAGGAAGACAGCGTGGTGGAAAGTCCCTTCTTGGGGCTTCGCTTATATCTCGAAAACGGTTGATCCTAGGGAAAAAATTATTCAAAGCAAAATGAAAGCTTATCAAATTTCCTACAAAATCGTTTTGATTAATTTTTCTCTATCCCTTATAGTTTTCGAGATATCCGCTCGCAAAAATCGTTAATGTATGAAAAAATAGCGTAAATATCAGCCTAGGTATACAGACACAGACAGGGTGGGCCACGAATGCTTGTAGTAAGTAATGTACTTTTGAGGTTTGAAAAAGCTCTTAATCAACTTATGGATAATTCGAAAAATGCACATTACAATAATTGCAATTGAGATATTTCTCTTAAGTATATAAATTACATAAAATTTTAATTGTTTAAAAGCCATATAATACGAAAAGCAGCCGACATGTCATTTAAAATTATTACTTAGGCTATATTGTTCTTATTAAAACATTCTAAACTACAACTCTTTAATATATTATCTATACGACTCGTATTCACAATAAAATAGTCAATAAATTTATACAGCAGCTCATAACTAGAATTTATTATTAAAGTAATAAAATACTAAAAATTTATTAGCGTCCATTTTATCTCTCTATTTTATTTACTGATTTTTAATATTATTACCTTCATTAATTATAAGTTGGAGAAAAAAAAGGAGTCAGTAACAAAGACACACAATTTAATAATTAGACACAGGCAATAACATTAAGATATGAGAAATAGAAAGAGAAACTAATACACAATAATCATTTCAACATTAGAGGGATCAGTTTAACATTCATTTTTAATACTTTAAATTAATCGTTCATCCTGTATAAGCGGATGCTTTTTGTTAGTCCAACAACAAGAAATAACCTTGTTAATGGTGTATTGTGTTTCTCAATACTACAATTATTATGTTCGACTTACTGAAGCTTCTTCATTCTTATACTTTCTCATTATATAAAATTTGTCAATTCTATACCCTCCACATTGTTAGATTAATTTAAATCTTATTCAAATATCTTTTTTCATAACAAAATTTGCCAAATGACGACTCAATTTTTAATGTTTATTTTTCTTCATTCACAAGAAAATTTGTCTATTTTGGTGGTCAATGGATGTTTGATTAGGTCATTGTTGGGTTTTAATGAAGAATGAAGTAATATAATTAACCGATCATTTTTAAATTTGGAGTTTATACAGTTGTCATGTTGGATTTTGAAATGGGGAGTCATCGGTTAAACATTAAATTTTAGAATTTTGTAACTGATTTTGTTACAAGAGGTTTATAAGCCTTTTAACAACACGAGACCCAGGTAGAGTTCGTACAGGTACGAAAGAGTACACCTCGTGACGTCATCTCCGCAGTTTTGTCTCTATAATATCTGTCAGTAGCGTATGAACGACTTTTAAAACTAAAGAACTTATTCGACTACAAAACACGAAAGCTGCCACTGCTTAATTTGATTGTAAAATGAGCTGTATGCGCCGGAATTGTTAAAATTCGTATCTGCCAATTTTGACAGCTGGCATCTTTCGTACTTGTATGAACTCTACTGCTGGTATTCATTTCTTTACCGATGGATCAAAAACTGAATCTGGCTTAGGGACAGGAATCTTCTCACCTGAACTAGAAAGATTCCCTTTGGTTTTCCAAGCTGAACTTAATGGCATACTAGAAAGTACCAAAATGGTAAAAGAGAGTCTATAATAACAGGACAACACATACAGATACTGTCGGACAGTAGGGCTGCCATCGCAGCCTTGAACCGCCACAGAATAACTTCGAAGCTTGTCTCGGACTGTATAGCAACACTAAACGACTTTTCGAATGAGTAATTTTCTTCAAATCTGCTGGATCACAGGGCACCTAGGTAACCAAAACCTGAGAGGGTAGAAGAGCTGGAAAAGCAGGGCTCGGGCTCTTACACGATCCTAACTATGACGATGAGCACTCTAAACAGCCTCATAAAACAAAAAACATTAAGCTCACATAAACATATGTGGTCAAAAGGAACGGCCTGTAGACAAGGCAAAGCAGCAATTGCTGCTCCTTAACCGATTACATCTGCGAGTACTCACGGGCATCGTTACAGGACATTGTAAGCTAAACAAATACCTTCACACTCTGGGACTAATAGATAGTCCTAGATGCAGACGCTGTAATCATGAAGATGAAACTGCGGAGCACGTGCTTTGTTAGTGTCCTGCGGTAGCATCATCTAGAGGATCCATACTTGGTGACTACTAGCTGTATATGGTCAGAATCAGAGACTTTCCACCCGCCAAGCTGCTCGAGTTCAGCTTAAAATTGTGATGACTCGAGGAGTGATGGGGAAGGAGACGCCTCTGGAGAGGTTGTACATTGTAGAATGAGTAGAAAGTGTAAGCTGGCTGAAAGCCAGCCCTCCCACTAGCAATCCAATCCAACCGATTTGGAAATGATCTCCATTTGTATTACAAGTAATATTTTAAATGTTATAATACTTGTCATTGTGCCTGATTGTCTCTCTTTTGGCCTGTAGGCCTCTACTATCATCTGTCTATTATAATACTTATCTCCCTATGTTTGCTGGCCCATCTGTTCTTCGTATGTCTGTCTCACTGTCTACTTCTATTGCAATTTGTAGTAATATGCGTTCTCCAATCAGTTACGTAATGGAACAGTGACATACCATACATGGTCTTTCTGATTTGTATTTGGGATTGTCTTCTTACATAAGTAAAAACTATTGAGAAGCTTCTCGTTGACTTGGTGCCTTTTACTCCAAGTTGCTAGGTTAAGGAAGGAAGAAGAAATTAATTTTTTATCTTCCTAACCCTAGCAACTTGGAATAATTTTGGCAAAATTTCTAGCCAATCTAAATAGTAATGTACGGTTAATTACTTAATTTATTCAAGAAGCAACTCGTAACGAAAAAAAATAATGCAATATTCAAGGATTACGCCTCGTTAAACACAAGTTATGTTAAAAAAATTTATTATATAATCAAATATAAAAACACAATTGCTATTAAAAAACAACACGAGTTGTCTTATGGATCATTTCTAAACATAAAATTATTATGTGATTTCCTTTATTAATGCTTAAAGAATTCACATAATCTACATCAACCAGTCCTGTGTATTTCCGTTTTGGAAAGTGATAGGTAACTTGATTTGAAAATTGCTTTTTGAAGTTTTTTGTTTTGCCAAATTGAATAATTTGGAAGTCTCTTTCTTTAAACTGATGACAACGCCCGCTGAGACACAACCGTTATACCTACGTGCAATTTTATAAATTTAATGCATTAAAATTTATCTTTTTTTTAATATTTTATTGCACGTTAATAAAATACTTGATTTGGCACTTTTAAAGAGCCAATTAAGTTACAGTTATGTGAAACTATTTGACGATAAAAATTACTAATTTCGAGAAAAAAATATTCCTGGACGATTTTATAAACAATTTGTTTCAGTCTGTTACGGAAAATCAATTTCGCGTTTTTATAGTTGGATAATTATACGACAATTATATACTTTTTTAGTGGTTATAATTTTAATTTACTGCAAGTTTTTAGTCTCATGTTCTCGAATCTCGAGGGAATGTGCTTGTTAAAATAATATTGTGTGGTTTTATCCTTGTTCCTGTGGGATTCAAAATGAAGGCATTGTGTCGTTCCGTGTCTAAAGGGACACCATGTGTCATACAAAATTCAGATTTTAGCACAAAGATGAATATTGTATTAATAACATTCAAGTAGCACTACAGGGGCGATAAATAGCAAAACTTTAGCACCCTTGCGTATCAAAATGGGTGGTTTGTGGTTTGGGGTGTATATGAACTGTTACGCTTTACTTGTTACATCTCTTAGCATTTTAAATTTAATTTATGCCAAAAATCGTTTTTTTTGCAATTTTCAAGTGACTTTTAATTTGTTACTTCCACCAATATTCTCGATTAACTTATACACACGTTGTTTGTTTTTTAAATTAATTATTGATGTTATTAAAAAGTACCGTTAATTCAAATTATTTCGAGGAAATTGTCGATTATGTTAGTGTAGTCAAAAATAAGTTTAAAAACCTCAATTAGCATTTTAATTTGTGTTCTTGATAAAAAAATTTGCATTTGAAATACGTATTGGAATTGCAGCTATTAATTCAATTGTGTTATCAATTTTTGTATATCTTACATCCTTTGATGATTATATACAACTCCTGTAATCTTACATTCTTCCATCTAAAAGATATCATCAATTTATATCTTTGTAATTTAATTTTTTATTACGTGTACTACTCGGTTAAGTATTACCTAAAACATTCGAAAGCGTTCATTAAAAGTTAAGTACAAATATCCTCCCGACCCAAGTTGAAATAATCTCTGAAACAGGTCGTCTACACAGATGCAGTAGACAGACTGGCAGATAAACAGGTCGGCATGAATAAGTAGAGACAGTGAGCCTTATAGACGTGCACACAGGCAGACAAATAGATGAGCAGAACAGAATTATCTTCTTGTTATCACCATATATTGAAATTATGCAAGGACTTCCACTCTTACACACCTGATGAGTGATGATCTATCAACAAGGGAGAGTCCAGGACTCTGACTTTCTCTAAGCTTAAGATACAGCTAAACAGGCTAAATAGATGGACACATCGACAGAAAGGCATATGAGCAGCGCTATATCTTGACTCTACTATTACACATCTGATGGCCTCTCAACTTTTTTTGTAAGCTCAAAAGGCAGTTGGATAGACTGACAGAAAAAAGGCAGATTAACAACGCTATCTGAACTCCAGCACCAGACTGAAATTGCTCAAGGAATATTCATTCCACTCTTACACACTTGACGAGGTGGCGATCGTGAACTCTCGACTTTCTCTAAGCTCAAAAGGCAGCTGGGTAGGCTCACAGATGGACGCACAGGCAGAAATGCAGATGAACAAAGCTATCTGAACTCCAGCACCAGACTGAAATTATCCAAGGAATTATCGTTCCACTCTTCCACACTTGACGAGGTGGCGGTCGTGAACTTTTGACTTTCTCTAAGCTCAAAGGGCAGCTTGGTATAGGCTGACAGATAGATGCACAGGCAGAAATGCAGATGAACAAAGCTATCTGAACTTCAGCACCAGACTGAAATTATCCAAGAAATTATCATTCCACTCTTCCGCACTTGACCAGAGGTCGTGAACTCTTGACTTTCTCTAAGCTCAAAAGGCAGCTTGATAGGCTGACAGATGAATGCACAGGTAGAAATGCAGATGAATAAAGCTATCTGAACTTCAGCACCAGACTGAAATTATCCAAGAAATTATCATTCCACTCTTCCGCACTTGACCATCAGAGGTCGTGAACTCTTGACTTTCTCTAAGCTCAAAAGGCAGTTTGATAGGCTGATAGATGGACGTACAGGTAGAAAGGCAGATGAAGAAAAGGATTATCTTGATTCTACTACCATACTGAAATTAGCCAGGGAATTCCACCCTAACACGAAAAGGTCTATTAACGAGGTCCACTCTAACTCTTTCTAAGCGCAAAAGGCAGGTTGGCGGACACATAGATGGATAGACACACTGACCGGCGATATATGAAGGCAGGTAACCAAGCCACACGTCCAGGCAGCCCAATGAACAAACAGATCCAGCATCAATGATGCAATGTTCCACTGGTTCCATAATTATTAGTAATGAATTTTGGTCTGTTAAATAGTTTAAAGTTAAACATTAAAATCAGCGTTTAAAATTTGTGAAAAGGTGTGCTATGAATTTTTGAAAAAAAAATTTTAAATTAAATTCGGTTAATATCAAAACAAGTTTTTCACAAAACATAAATCGATGCAGAACTTTATTCGTCTTCTTTTACCTGAGGCCCACATATGAAGAACCCCAAATAAAACAAAAAGTTAGTTTTGCGTGAATCGGCGCCTTTAAGCGTTTGTATACACGTACGTTGTTGCTTGTTGCATGGAGTCATTATATTATGCATTTATGTAAGTTTTTTGTACACGTTAAAAATTGAAAGGCAGTCGATTACATTTTCTCATATTAGTAGTTTACTTTATACTTAAGTTGTAAACGTGCAGCAGCTATAAGTAAAATATAATAATTAATAAGTGCATAGCCTACTTTATATACTGATCGCTAAATTATATCCCTCGAAGCCTGGGAACAAATCTGTTATAATTACAAGTTAATTTTTGTATTAAAATTAATAAATTAAATTTTTATTAACTGATGGAGTTTGACGTACGTTATTTTAGAACTTCTCATGTTTATTCATTTTTTTTTATTTGCTCATCAACATATTAATATTCTTATACTGTATGTGCTCTCTTTATTTCTTTATTTTACGCAAGACCAATTTTAAACGTAGTAATTTCGTCGTTGTATGTTAAAAAAACAATTACTACGCCCTTCTTTTTTTGTTATAAATGATACCTAACTACCATATAATATTACAATTAGTCTCGGTGTTTTAAATTTTATTTTGTATACACCACCCCTTTGAGCATTTAATTGTAATGAAGTTGCTGATATCATCGGTTTTACTAAAGGTGGTAAATGATTTATATGAGGTAATTTCCTGCATGGGGGGCCATACACTTGATCTTTTTTGTTTTTAATTTATATAGTAACAAAGGCATAGTTGGATATCTTCAAGTGAAAAAATATAAAAATATTCAAATCCGTGAAATTTAGTTACAGAATTTCAAGGAGTTTTCTTCTATTTGCTCTCATATACTGCTGGATGACAGTTTTTTGTCATTTTGACCATCCTAATCCTAAGCTCTCTAGTCTCTAGTGGAAATCTGTGGAAACTAGTTCAAACAGCTACTCGCTTCTACTGTATCTCCATCTGAAGATTTTGCTCAAAATTGGGTTTTTGCCTATTTTTCAGAGCTAGAAATGGCCTCTTAGCCATATAGCTAGGGCCGAGGAATTTTAGTATTTTTTTCTCAGTACTGAAGTAAAAAGTTCCAGCCCCTTTTATGTGCTTCATAACCTTTTCGTTGACTAGACTAAAATGGGTGTCTTTTCTAAAATCCTGATCAAAGTGAACATTTCAAAGATTATGGAATTACGATGATGATTTGCTCTTTTAAGAAATAGCATTTGATTGCTACTTATCTTGTCCTGATTGGGTATTTTCTAAGGAAAACCTGATATTGTTTGTTTCATTTCTTGTGCTGAGCGTGTGACATGGGTTGCACTGCAACAGATGAAATAATCTTCTCTTGGAACTATGTCACGCGTCTGATTTGAGTTTTTATAAGGCTATAGCACCATCGGCAAATGCTAAGAGCTGAATGCCACCACTTACGAATAAAAGCGCTCTTGAAAGATTAGGGGCATCTATACTCGTATTGTCACATAGAAAAGTATGTGCTATTTAATAATTAGGTAATAGGAAGTAGGAAACAAACATTGCAATAACTAAAACGGTCGTTTGAGTTATTGCAAGTTCACAAAAAGGAAATCAAAATCTATACACAATACAGCATTTACAACAGTTGTAGATAGGAAGCTAAGAATTAATAAAAAGGTTAGAACGAGGCTACGAGAGGAAATTGCTAATTGGCTAAGTTTACAGTTAGACGGCCAGTTGGGATTGAGAGGACGAGGAGTCCTAGTTAACGACTGATCGGAAGGGAGGCGCAAATTTAACTCTTGGCGTACATTTATAAATCCTCAGTTATCCTGGTACACCCTGGAATCATCCAGGAGTCACGAAACCAAACATGACAGTATGATCTTCTTCTATATATCTTTCTCAGAGAGTTCTGAAGGTATCTTCTCTGGATAAAGTGTTGTCAGAACGTCTTTTACGTGTATGAGATCTACAAGAGTTCGATGTGGGATCCTAACTATTTAAAAAAGACGCCACGGGTCTCCTAATGAGATGCAAGGCCAGAAGAAAAAACCTTGATTGATGTAATATCAAATATAACAAACAGCAAGGCTTTTCGTGAAATTATGTTAGGTTAGCTCACTAATAAATAACTGTCTTCTTATGATTAAGACCTATAAAATAGACTAAATAAATCTCGTCTGTGTGTCGTTTTCAATGACCTTGCTTCATCTCTTGAGAATAACACTGGTATAATTTTTAAGGTATATGGGAAAATTTATCATGGAAACTTCTAAAAACTGACCGACAGTTTCATCTATTAAATTCATCCGTAATAAATAGGTTTACAGACTACCAATTAGAGAGAAATCTTATTTTTGTATTAACCAACTTTTTTATTTGGTGCGTTTCGACTTTTAATATCTCGAATTTAATTTTAATTAAAGAGCTCGATTTAAGTACCTTTCTTTTAACCATTCGAAAAAAAAGACAAACATTAATCAAGCTAAATCACATATCAAATTAAAGTTTTGCAATTAAATTATATTAATACGGTATACCGATATAGTAATGGAGTGTATACAGAAGTCAAATCTTATTAAAAAAACATATCAAATAAAGTACCACTTACTGAGCTCAAATTTGAAACAATCAAATACAGCCTTTTTCGTTTCTCCAAACCATTAATCGTAGTTACGTCAAGGAAATGCCAATCGACATTATAGAAATTCGTGTCTTTCTTCTAGTAAAACTATGTTTCTTTTTTAGTGATTTTAAGCCGCCTGTTGCGTAGGATTTGATTATGATAGTTTGATTTATTATTTATTAGATGAAAGCTTCAACCGATATTATTGATTATTCTTCTTAAGACCGCAGAAAAAAAAATTAACTGTATTAAAGTGAAGAAATCGAAATTATAAGGATGCAGTTTTATTTATTTTTTAGGCCAATTCGTACCTACATGCGTGGAACTTTTCATTATAATTTGGTCTAAATTATACATAATTTAAATTTCGCCAAAAGGCCTTTTTAGCTTCCAGGTATAAGCGAAAAGCAAACCAATATCTAACCTCTCCATTGATGAGAACACGCATATACGTCGATTTTAAAAAATTTGAATAGACTGGTACTATTGTTCCTTATATTTTTGTAACAACAAAATTTGGTCTTTTATGCAAATTAAACGTTGAGTATTTTTTACACGAAATATTAAAATTACACATTAAAAGAAGCATTATTCGTGTCTGGTTATATTTTGTTTAAAAAAATACGTTTTTTTTTCACGTACACCACTGTTTGGTAATGTTAGCTTAGAATCTTCTTGGGTCATCTTATTATCTTCAATGGCATAAACAATAGCAGTGTTGGAACTCTATAATTTCGAGTGTTTACTACACCAAAGTAAATTGCTTGTTAGACATGATATTAAAGTTTCTACTGCCTCTATGTCTATCATCTTCGGTGATCTATAATGTTGAGCTCTCTTGAATAACGGCAATTATTTATTTACTATCAATTTATTATTTTCATGCGCTACATATTATAAAAAAAGTACTATTAAAGCAAACTAAAAATGTAAATAAAGAAGAAACTCGCTAAAATTCTCCCAGGTTATTTTCTCAAACGTAGTAGGTTTTATAGTAGCCTTGATAACAAGTTTCATTTAGGGCGAAATTTGAGAACGGTTCTTAATCAAATCAGTTTAGTAGGTGATTGACTTCATGCTTTTCGCCCTTGGCTATCATGGGGTTGTTGACTGACTACCTGAGTAGACTTTTTTTTAAATGTTTATGAAAGCTACGGTAGCGACCCTGAGGGCTGGCTCTTCTTCTCACGCTACATATATTATCATCCTGCAGAAGACCGTATTGTTCAATGACTGGAATTATAATATGCAAACTGAAATTTATTGCAATCGCATAATATTATCTCAACTCTTGTTGTTCGACTTTATTTAATATGACTTCTGGAATTTTATTCGATATAATTAATTGATCTTTCATTATTATTACATTTATTTTAATTTTATGTGGATTTTGATGGATAAATTGTTTATTAATAATGGCAGAAAAATCTGATAAGACAATTCGCGTTATTAATTTAAGGAATTAAAATTCTATAAATAGAATTCATTTCCTAAAGCCATTTATTCAATGGGTGGAGCGATCCAAAAATAATTAGTCTTACCAGTGATATATGAAGTACTCGAGAAATTTTATGGGGAGGTGTGAGCTGTGGAGACACTATAGAGAGATGAATTGATACCGAGTAGTTCTATGAACAATCTATGGGCCCTTGTTAAATAAAATGTGGAAGAATCAAGTTCTAAAATAGAAGGAACATTGAAATGTTTTACACACGCGTCTAACGTTTGATAAAAATCATTTGATGCTCTGCTCATAAGGTATAGTTTCTTTTACGATTATTGTTGTGTCACATCCCGATGGAGAGTAACGTCGTTTTTCATATTTAGAAAAATATTTTGTAATTTCCAAATAAGGAAAATAGAATTATGCATATATATTTGAACAGATTTCTCTTTCGCAGACCTCAAAATGGACATAATGAATAAAATTTTTTATTCAAATTAGAAGAATGTATACCTAGTACGTCTTTGTGTGTTGAGTATGTCGTATAAAATGGATATCTAATTAAAACTTTGAAGGGCATAATTAGTATCTATACAGACAAAATGGTAATATCTTGTAATTTACGAAAAAATATGGTGAGGTAGATAAGGATTGTTGAACATAATCTTTGGAACCCTAAAAGATTACGAAGGCTCAACTTCGCTTATATCTCGTAAAGTGTTGGTTCTAGGAAGAAAATTATTCTTACCAAAATGATAGCTTATCAAATTTCCTACAAGATTGTTTCTATTCATTTTTTCTCTATTTCTTTTAGTTTTCGATGTAGCCGCCCGCAAAAATTGTTAATGTATGAAAAAAAAGTTTGCCTCGCGTTTATAACAATTTGAAAATGTTTGCGGGCGGATATCTCGAAAATTATAAAGAACAGAGAAAAAACGAATAGAAACAATTTTGTAGAAAATTGTATACGCTTTCATTTTGTTAACATTATTTTTCCTTAGGACCCACCGTTTTTGAGATATAAGCTAAAATCCCAAAAAAACGGGACTTCTCGACCCCTCCTCTCCTCCCTTTAGCCATATAGCTAGGATCGGGGCTTTTAATATTTTTAGCTCCTAAAACTATTCCAAACACATTCCCTAAGAAAAAAATTTAACCCTCTTCCATATGTTGTCTTCTACACCTCTTTGAGCATACGTTGACTGGACTAGTGCGGTACACAAATGAACCACAAATTGATGCATTATGTGGGAAAGGTATGAGACTAGGTTACATTATGGTATGTCCATAGTGTCGAGAGCCAGTTTTTAGCCTTTTAAAATCCATAAATAACCATCCGTCGTTCAACTAAAAATGTATGTTGTGTTCTAGGGAGAGAGTCTAGAGAACGAAATTTCTGAAAGTTAAACAGCTTAATACTTTTCAGTATTAAGCGTTAATAGTCTTCTTTAAATGCAAAAGCAAAAGAGTAACTGTATTTATGACAAGGTTGAATTAAACAAAGTTAATTAGCTAGAACAGGCTCAAATGCCTTCCCGGTTGAACCTGGACCATTCTGTGGATTCTCTAGAACACATAGAAGGGCGGAGATCCGAAAATTGGAAACTGAGGACAAAAATTATCTACTGAACAACGCATCAGGACAAAGACAGTCGAAGAAATTCACTGAGTACTCGAGCACGAATGCTAAAAAGCTTCTTCTATTATCCAAGAACGAAATGAGACTCATCACGGATCTGTTTACTGGCACTGCCCAGTGAGATACCACCTCAAGAAACTGGGACTGGACGATAGTGCAGACTGTGAATCGGCGATCGAATCCGCGGAACACATTCTCTGCAATTGCGATGCATTGGCTCGGCTTAGGCTAAAACACTTAGAGTGGGCTCAACTGACACCTGAAGACGTTAAAATCAAACTTCTTGGGGACATTCTATGCTTCGCTGGCAAGATTGAATTCTTGAAAACATAAATACGAGTAGGAGGAGAAAGGCGTGGTTCTGTAAGACTAACCCTGAGTCCTATAAAGCTTTGGATTAGCTTAGTTCGACAACTAACCTTAAAATGGAACTTTGTATTTGTTCTTCCGGCTGTTACAGCCGGTGCTATAACACTTTAATGTCAAATTACAATAAATTTAACCTCCTCACAGCTGTTTTTGATAAAACAGCATTAATTATTATTAAATAAACAGTTCCATTTTGAGGTTACTTGTCGAACTAAGCTAATCCAAGCTTTATGTGACTCAGGGTTAGAAGCCAATCGATCCTTGAGTACAATACAATACAATACAATGACGGTTTTGCTCTCTCTAGAGCAAGTCTCGGGGAACCGGGAGGTCCTGCTCAGAGTCGGACTGGCCTCATTTGGTCCCATATTCGACTCCGTTTGGCCCCATATCCGACTCCGTTTGAGCCCAAAAAGCATTTGGCCCCGTGTCGGCAATTGCCTATACCTGTCCAGTCCGATCCTGGTCCTGTTGCAAATTTACAATAATTTCTGCAATTATTCCGGGGTTGGACTCCATTTATGGCCTTCGTTCAAAAAAATAACGACAGATGGAATAAATAAATTTATTTATTTAAATTCCATGAATAATTTAAGCCATTCATTATCTTGACTGTAGTAAAAAAATGTTCGATTTGATACATCTACACGAGAAACTGATGCGTGGTAAGTTCGAGCTGTATAGTAACTGGGTGGAAGAATTGAATTAACAAAGCTATAATAAGTTTTAAGTAGTAATAAAAGTTTTGTATAATGTGTTGATCATTTACATTTTCATTTAAATACGGAAAATTAACAGCTATTTTGCATCTCTCTATTCTTCATTGTTCTACTTCAGCTGCATCCCACTTATTTCTTTAAAAATTTTGATAAATTTCGTTTTTTTCTCTTGTAAAACTTTAATATTTCCATGTTTATAAATTTTAAATTGCGTCAAACCCGTTATTTACTAGCACAAGCCGTTATAATTGATGTATATTATTTTAATATAATAAAGGTAATCGTGAGCTTGAATTATTCATAAAATGTTAAAGGTTACATAAAATTAATTTAAAATGACAGCCATTTTGCCGATTTACAAAAATTTGTCATTTCTAATAAGAAAATTTAAATTTCATTTACTACTTCTGTTTACGGAAACATTTCAAAACGGTTGTAAAACTTTTCTTTTCGAATATTTTAATTTAATGTTAATTAACCTGTAAATGTGTGTAAAGGTGATTTAAGTACTACGATGTTCTTATTTCATTCATGCACGTGTGTGTGTGTGTGCACCAATTGTAAAACCATTAATATGAAGATATTTGAGTACTATAGGAAACGGAACTAAATGTCTGCATTTCATTTCCGTTCGTACATTGAGAAAGGAAATTAAATCAGATCCTTAAGATCTTTTTTTTTTAAATCCGATGCATTGTGTTCACAGCTCACAAGTTGCTTGTTAAATTAATATTTTTAATGCCTTCAGCATATGGTTTATTAATTTTAAATAAATTAATTTGATGCTTAATTAGGCTTTTACAATTTACTAAAATTACAAAACATGAATAGAACGTAACGCTTTTTAGTGTGCATAATAGGAAGATCTGCTGTCAGATATAACTAACAAAAGGAAACCAAAATAATAAACAATATATCATAGTTCCTTCTTTATGTATAGTTATACCTTTTCGTTTTCCATTGTTATTTTAATTTAATCGTATACGAATAAATATACAGTTTTTCAATTATCCAAATTCACTCAAACGGTTAGTAAAATAATGCGAGGTTTGAACACTACAAGTGTTTTCTCTACATCTTATCTAACCAAAATCTTGTAGAAATAGCCGTGGTTTATTTATACTACACAAGTCGACGCGGATTAAATAGGATTAGCTTTTAATGCGAATTACAACGTATATGAACATAGATTTTAAAATAAACAACCTACGATAATATCGACGTAAAGTAAGTAGCCTTTGGATAAATGTCCACAATTTCATGATTATGCAAGTTAATAAGCCGTGCCAGAATTGTGTTAAGCTTTATGGGTTTTAACACTTCGTAAAGATCATTGTTAAGATGTTGTCGAGTTCATTGCTTCCGTTCAAACTATATAGTATTATTCGATTTTGGATTACCGAGAAATCTTTCAACTTTCCGAGTTTTTAATTTGGTAAAATTAAGCACAGTCCACTAACAAAATTTTTGTTTTTTTATGGGAAAATTTATATCGAAAATACTGTGATCAACATGACGATTTTTGCGGGCGGATATCTCGAAAACTAGAAGAAATAGAGAAAAAATTAATAGAAACAATCTTGTAGGAAATTTAATGAGCTAGGAAAAATATTTCCTCTAGGACTCACCGTTTTCGAGATACAAGCGAAAACCCCAAAAACGAGACCTTACCACTCTCCCCCCTTCCTTATCGCCATATAGCTAAGACTGAGGGCTTTCAATAATTTTACCTCCTCAGCATTACTCCAAACACATTCCTTAAAAAAAAATTCCACCTTCTTTTATGTTCTCTACATCTAGTTGTTGAAGATTCGTTGACTGGACGACGATAATAACAATAATAAGTTTTAGGTTGAAATGGATGTCCAAAGACTCCCCTTGCTCTTCCACCGACACTATAGATAAACTTAAATAAATAATCCCAACAAAAATGCCTAAACCTAATCTAAGTATTCTGCCATGTTCGCTCTTTACAACAACATGAACCTCAAAAGAAATCAATACACTCTTGTGGCATCACTCACCATACCAACAGCATAATGTGTATCATAAAAATTGCGAGTTACGCGTGCTGACCGCTAAGTAGATGCCGCCTGTATTCACGGCGAAACAGCTTAGGCGATAGCTGCTTAAAATATTTAGGAATATTGTTAAAAACTTTCCAGACCTGGTAAGCGAAGCTTCTCTCAAACAAAACGGTCCTGTGAACTGGCGGTGTGATCAAGCCTCTGAACCTCAGATTCAATCAGTACGAAATTTAATTGTTCGGAATAAGTATGGACGCCTTTAGTTTGTAATGATCCGATGACAGAACACTGCAAAGTGTAAATAGCGTCTATTATGCATGTTAAGCCAACTGACATGTGAGTAATCGAGGAACCGTAGATCTGAGAGCAATATGAGAAGTGAGAGAGTACCAATCACAGTGTCACAGAGCAAGGTTTTCAATCAATCGCACACCCAAAGAATGCATGTGCGCATAGAGCAATTTCAGGTTCATGTATACGCTTTCTTTCTATAATTTACTATTTGTGTTTGATACCTGAAACTGCCGTCCATAATTATACCTAAGTCTCTGGCCTCCTCAACGATAGGAGATGTATCATTAATTACTAACTCCGAAATTCACCAGATTGCGCAGTTCAGACACACCTCTTGGACTACCAAACAACAGAATTTTAGATTTCACATCATTGATCACGATTGAATGTGAGGTGGCCAGGCCGTGAATGACTAAAAGATCGCTGTTAATGTCCGCCACAGCCTCTGCCTGGCCAGACTCTCAGATGGAACGAGTACTACAGCTGCAATGCAAGATTAGGACAACAGAGTTTTATAAGATCGATATTAATACCATCTACACCCTGCGATTTGCTCTTGATGCCATCAATAATTCTGAGAATATCGGAAGTATCGACCGTTCTAAAGATAAAACTGGCCACAGACTGGTTATCTCGTAGGACGTTATTTTCGTCCAAGAATATCCGTATCTGGGAGTGCATAACTTTTTCCAAGATCTTTGAGGGGACCGGCAATAATCCTTATATCTTTAAGAGCATTAACATTGCCCTTCTTCGGCAGATGAATCACCGATGCCTTCTTCCAAACTTTAGGAAAATTACTTTCTAAAAGGCAATGATTAATGTCATGAGTAAGGTCAGGCAAGATGATAGGACAACAGAATTTTATAAGATTGACACCATCTACACCCAGAGATTTGCTCTTGATGCCATCAATAATTCTGAGTATATCGGAAGTATCAACCGTTCTAAAGACATCAAAACTCTCAGAATCATTATTAAGTTTGTTGGTGTTGTAATAATATAACATTTTAGAATTTTCTAGGTGTGAGTTACGTGTCATTAATTAACTCAAGATTACTCAAATGAGCAGGAATAATGGAACTCTTAGTTTTACCAAGCTCGAGTAACATGAGTTTGCGCCAAATGTGTTGACTAGCGGCCGAGCCAGCGGCAATATAATTGAAATAAGCAAGTTTCTGATTTATAATTTCTTGTGTAGTGAGATTTCCAAGAGATTTATAATTTACCATATAGGTAAGTTCTCCTAATAGAGAGGATGCGACGATGCGACACTTTCCTTAATTAAAAATTTAAGTTAAACTGTAGGTCCATGATATCTTTGATTAAAGAGGTTTCCGAATAACACGGGCATGGGGGCATGAAATCATGAGCCACGGAATATGGATATGGCTCTATTAAAAAAAAAGAAGGAAACTTATAACGAGCATCAGCTCTGAAATTAAAAGAAAGTTTTAAAAGTCCAGGATGAACCATATTAGAAAAATCGTAAAATATTATTCTTTAAGCAGACCAAGAGAGAAGAAGTTATTTACAAATTTGGGAATGCCAGATGTTCTTCAGTCTTCCGGGGGGGTGATGAAAATTTTTTCTATTATTTTTAAACTTGAAATAATAAAACTTTTACTTCCTAATCCGGAGGACTATTTAGGTGTCATTGATTGAAGTCGGGCCTGCTTTTAAAAATTAGATCGAATTTGTATTTTAAGTACGTTACATTGTATGTTTGTTTTTTGAATCAGTACAAGAATTTAAAAAAGTCAACACTGTCTGTGTTTAAGACAATAGCGAATACTTTATTAAGGGATAATTTAACATAACTGGTATGGAGCTGATTGGTGACTGAATTTTTGAATGGAACACTGAAACTTGAACTTGTGACGATGTCGTCTCCATCCTTCGACCTAGAGTCTCTTAGCACCTGTTCAGCAGCAGGACATTGACCAGTCATTATCATACGCAACTCGTTTTTCCAGTTTCTATTTCACTGCATTTTCTTATTTCAAGCCAATTCTTCCTTCTTGCGTTATTATATTTTTTTAATTATGCTTTAATTTTGACCGAAAAAAATATTTAAAAAACCTTTAACATCACTTATACTATTTATGTAAAATTACGTTAATTATATTTAAATATATGCTTTGATTCAATTCAGTGGCGCCTAAAAGAAGCTTTTTTGGTAGTTTAGATTTACCCACGATTATTTACGTTGTTAATTAAATTAAGCATTGCTACACTTTTCTTACATCTTAAAAAGAGTTTTTAGTTTCTCACTGGGTGGGTTTGATAAATAAAAAGTGGGAAGAATTTTTAAATTAATTTTAAAAGTTACAGGGAATTAAAAGTGAAATAAAGGTCGGAGATTTCGACCCAAGTAGAGACGACTAACCCGCGCGCCTCGAGCTTTTTCGTTAATAAAAATATTGGTTTTAATTATTTACTCGTTTATTTGTTTATTTTTTTTAATTAATGGTAGTTCAGATACCGCATCGATATTATTTATTTATATCGGGGTAATAAAAAGAAACCGATAAGTGAATATTATAACAAGTCGTTAGGTATGGGAATGAGAAGTAAATAAAATTTATTATCCCCATGAGCGAAAGTATTAGTTATCGTAAATAGTATACACATAATAACAAAAGTCAGGTAGTAGTGAAAGATAAAACCAAGTAGCTATGATCTTAAACCAAGCGAAACTGCCTTAGAGCAACTCTTTGATAATGAACCAAACATAAACACACACACATTATACAAATAAGGAATTACATTACCATTTACTTTCTAACAACCGAAAAATTCTCCCACAAACAAAAATAGATTTAAAAACGGCAATTTTTTTATAAACCTTAAGGCAAACTTTGAATCAAAACGAAATGCAAATTTTTCTCACCTTAATCGATTACCTTTCATCTGACACGTGCGCCTTGGGGGTAAACAACACCAAAAATTGTTGAAACACATTATTAAGTCCATTATTTAAACAAGATATTTAGCCCTAAGCTCATGTGTATTATAACGTTACCCTTTTCTTAATGAATTAATTTAGTGTGAAATTTGTTTGATGAAAAAAAATTTTTTTGGTTTAAATCTAAGATAAGCGATCTAGCCGAGCACAAAGTAATTGAGTTTAAAATACGTGCGGAAATAACAAAGAACAACCTATTGTTAGAAGGACACGGATATTATATGATAAATTGAGTGCATACCGTCACGGTTCCAATTATCGATTACTTTATTTATAAGCTGCACATCTGATTCAATTTTCCAATTTACAGTTTTCTAATAAAAATTGACGAGCTTCATAAAGAAATTTTTTCCCAAGGATTGAGACGTGCATGTTGAACTTGCAAAATAAATGAAAACGGTAGCACTTGTGTACCATCATCCAAAGGCGGTTGTTAAAATATGAAGAGATTACACGTTACAGAGTATGATGCATGCAAATTTATTTTTGTGCATCTTAAATTTTTTTGTTGATCAATATCGACTTTAAAACTCGTTTTATATTTTTTTCTCACATTTAAATCACTGACAGTATATTTAAAATCCTTACGTTATGTATCTTGATGGACAATGCTTTCAATCACTGTCAAGAAATAATCACTGAGGGTGGTTTAGTGAAAACCGATGCAGACTGCTGATTCTTCAACCAAACTTGATATCTTGTCGCTGACTGGTTGTTTCTTCTATCTTCAATCAGCATGTTTCGAGTGTATCTTATCAAAAGGTCTTGTTCCACAATTCTACGTCTGGATACATGCTATAAGCATTGTTTTCTACTAATTGACACCCACACCTTCTTTTCTTAAGTTTATTACCTCACACAACAAACTTTCTTTTCTATAAAACGTTAAAACTAGACTTTTTTAAGTAATTAAATTGTTGGTGAACAATAGATTTAATTATTTGGAATCGTCTAATAAAACGTTCTATTTTTTTTGTTAATTTTTTTAATATCAATGGGTTGTTTTTAAGTGTAAGGGATCATGGGAAAATTGTTTTGCATTGTTGTTATACAAAATGAACGCCTTCTTGTTAAGCAAAATAGTTAATTTCATATCCGAGTTGTTCATTATAAAAACGTGTAATTATTGGCACTAATATAAAATGTATAATTTAATTGCAAGGTTATAATGTGTGTTTCTGAATTAAAACTTACAATTATTGAGAGAACAAGTTCTTTCTACGGTCTTTATGAACGGGAAAATGATTAATCTAGTTTTATGATTTATATACTGAACTGAATCAATTTAATAGGTATACTTATTCCTTTATACAATGTATTTGCTAAAAAAAGTGTATTAGCATTGCAAAAACAAAATATGACCAGTATAATTACCTCAACAAGACAGTATTGAAACTCTCTGATGTGTTCACATTATAAGAGCATTATGAGATGACACTTGTTAATTTTAATACTGTCCCGATTTGTGGTTTTTCCCTTATATAACTTGGTCGGAAACGCAAAGTACAGCCAAAATATACGGTTTTCGTTCTAACCTAGTCGATTTTTAAAATCGTTTAAAAATGCCTACATTTAAGGAGCCAAGTTAGGTCAAAATTTTGAAAAAGATTTTCTCAAAATTTCCTCTACCGTGTTTTTTCTTTTATGGATATGTTACAGACAACGTTCTACATATCGGAACCGGAGTTATTTATTATTAAAAACTTGAAAATTCATAAATGTATGAATTCCGTGAACATCTATGTAACACCGATCTTACGATCCTGCGTACATTACGCCTTCGGCGTTCTTAAAGTCGAAGACACAGGGAGGCTCGGAGCGATGAACAAGCAAAAACAAAAACGTTCAAAACAAATAAAAATAATAAAATAAAAAGTTCTTCATCAAACAAAATAAGTGACGTAGTTAGACAATAATAGGCCACACCACTTTCTTCTAGACCGACAGTCGGCCAACAAGCTCATGACTGTAATCGAGTCCCACACGATCGGCCAAGAAACCCAAAGGCCGTTGAGAAGTGGTTAGCCAACAGACCACACCACTTTCAAATATATCGACAGTCGGCCAACAAGCCACAGACTGTAATCAAATCCCACACGATCGTCCAAGAAACAAAAGACCGTTGAGAAGTGGCCGGCAGGCCACGCCACTTTCAAACAGATCAGCCATCGACCAATAAGCCACAGAATGTAATTGAGTCTCACACGATTGACCAAGAAGCTTAAAGACCGTTGAGAAGTGGTTAACCTACAGGCAACATCACTTTCAAACAGATCAACAGTCAGCCAACGCCAAAGACAGTAATCGAGTTCCACACGATCGGTGACTTGTGATTAGCCCAAAGGCCTGAACAACCCGAAAGATTTACTGGAGTAAACGCGATCAGCTTAAACCCTACAACTGCAGTTTGTAATAGCCGTTGGTGCAGGGACGCCAAACCATCACCTACCCGCAGCACAAGTGAATCACCCTGGACACAATGATACACCCTGTACAGTGGATGAACACGGACTCCCTTGAAATTAGAGACGGTACGAAATAAACGAACCTGTTATTTCGGAACAAATGTTAGTTACTGTTCCGAGAAACAGCTCCGGGATTTTAAAAATAACAGGTCTTGTAACAACTCTTATTATTTTTTATATCTTTCTCTTTTTTGGTTCTTTTCTTTCCTGTCTTAGGGTACAGAGATTGAAGACGGACTCAGAGTTCGGAGTGGAATCTTGTGTGAACAGTTAGCGTAGTAAACAGTCCAACTCCAAGGTCCAACGAACAATTCAAGCTCCTCCCACTTTTTTAGCAGAGGAGCGTTAAGGAATCGGAACAGGTATTAGTTTGGACGCGGAACAGCGTTCCGAAAAAACACCAGTCAGTACTATCTCTACTTGAAACTAATGCACGTCGAATATTTATTAATGCTCCACCACTACGTTCTTAGCACCAATCAGAACGAAGCTTGATACTAGTCACTAGGTGGGAACGTACATCTTACTCCGTACGCTTCGTACTCATATCTTTACGATTATCACTAAACTCTTACATAAATGCTTTTTATGCGATTACGTAGGTGGCGATAGATGCAGGCTTACAAGAGGCATCGGATGGTATAAGTTTGGGGGGGGGGTGCATTATAAATAATTTAAAAAAACATTTAAATATTACTGAAAATATTAGGGATGTTAAAAAGTAAAATTAAAATGATGGAAAAAATATATGGGGGATGCCTGAAGGGCCAAAAATAAATTAAAACAAATAATTTTAATTTATCTGGTACAATAAAATTTAAGGGGTGACCACCGGTACAAAAACACTCGCCCATGAAAACGATGTTAATTTTTCCCGTATCAGAGGTACAATCTTAAAGATTCGTAGAGGGAACCCAACATAAGGTGAATCCACTACGTGATGACCGTTAAAGTTGCGCAGTAGATTAATGCGGTCGTTGCTTAGAAACGAACGTAGACAGTGCCGTCGTATAATTATTACATTACTTTGGTTTGGTTGAAGCAAAATAATTACAAGCATTTTAAAAATTGTGAAGATCTCATTCACAAAGTATTAAACCAGTAATTAATTATTAATAGTACTTCAAATAAAAATTTAAATTAAGTAATTATTTTAAATTTTGACAACTTTTAAAAATAATTTTTTTTGACAGAAGAAATAACTAGCTCCGCCACTGGGCTCTAAAGCCACGCCTCGCGCAGGTTTGGTCACGTGGTGGATTCAACTTACGTTGGGACTACTATAACACTCTGATACGTGTAGAAAAACGCATCATGACAACTATGATTTGACACTATTTTCGGTTAACTAAACGCTTCCGATTAAACCTTAAATATAAATTTTTGTTAGGAACAACCCTGTATATTTTTTAATATTTTGAAATCTCTTAAAATTAGCTATCTGGAAACACTCAACACTTTATACTTTACTTTCGGTTTAACCGGAAATGGGAATAGTATTTGTTATGGGAATTCATCACAACCATCTTCAACATTTTTTCCAAAATATTGATGTTATAGTGTCACTTGCTAATAAGGTAAAACAGGGAGAGATGACGCACCTTTTGAAAAAAAATCGTAATTCTTCTTCTAAAAGTTATATGTGAATTAAAACTAGGCCAATGGATAGTTAAACCTGTTAAACCTATCACTTAATATATATATTTTATTTAGAACAAAAAATTAAAAGATTATACAAAAAAATAAACATAGAAAAAAAACTAACTTATGAGCCAAGTATCAAACACTATGGGTGAGATGACGCAACAGGTATGGGACAGATGGCTTATGGCAAATCCAGGCAAATCTTACAAAAGTCAAATCTGCGGTGTCACAAAATTTACTTATGGTGGTTGTACTCGTTTTCGCACAAATTTTCCACATGGCCCGCACTCATTTTGGAAAATTGAGCATGTTTCGTGAAGCCATCTGGAACAACGAGTGCACTGAATCCAATCAGATTTTGACGCAGTTTCCTCGTATTTTTCCAGACACTCGACGCATTCATTTTCATCGAAATCTTCCCCTTCCATTGAATCAGTCTCTTCTTCACACAAAAGATTTCCATGCGTCGACTATCCCAAATCTACGGGATAGATGACGCATCCGTTTATTTCATTCAGTATTATGCGGATATGAACGAATTTATGTCAATGCTATTCTAACCTAACAAGTAGTAACAAACAGTGGCAAATTTATTAAAATTTATAAGTGTTTTTACAAAAAAAATTTAAAAAACCGAACATGCTTTGAAACTTCGAGGTACTTATCAACTATAAAATTCACAATATTTAATTAAATACACAATTTTTTTAACTCAAGCTTGTCGTGCACGATGTGCTTCGTACCACTGTTAAGTTAAATCTCATATCTAGCTATGTTTTGAAGGCTCCGGGCGGGAGATTTGAATGATGCGTCATCCCCCCCAGCGCGTCATCTCTCCCTGTTTTACCTTACGTACTTATGAGTGTAAATGATCACAAGATTAGATTGCTGTCTCTTTGATTCCGATTAACGGCTATTAAAACCATTAGATCAAAATTTCAATCAATCAAGGAAGCTATGGAAACCTTTTACGTCATATGATGTGTTTTTGTTTACACATTATTCATCCATTTCATTTTGTTAATTGATCTTATTAGTTACATATTGAATAAAAAATCAATAATAAATGAAAACAAAAAATTATTCAAATGACACATTTAACACTACAGCAAATAAGTATACTGTGCTTAACACTATCATCCAAGTATTTCTTTCTATTAAATTAATTTGTAATGTGAATAAGAGCGGTCTATGAATGTAGAAAAAATTTCATTTTAATTTAGAGTGCACGTAAATTGGTGCTTGAAATTAACTTAAGATTAAACTTGATTGCAGTTTAATGTAAAATTAATTATGTTTATATATCTCTAATTGAAAATCCACTTATACATACATAGTTTTATAATTTCTATTTGGAAACGAGACTTTATTAATTTTGTAATATAAGCTTTAGATTGATTTTATCCAATTAAAAAATGTAATTACACAAATTAAAAAAAAATTACCGCACACGATTAGTTAATATTTCGGCAGGGTCGTAACGGATAATTTGAGATCTTCTTGCAGAAGATCACAAGGGCTGTTTCTTATAAACTGCAAGAATGAGTCTATATTATACAACACTCCTCTGCATCGCGGCGCGAGATCTTTTTAGAGGTGACTTTGACGGCCCTCTGTTGTTCGGTCTCATTCAAAAAACGTGTGTGGTTTTAGTACTGTATTTATGCATGTCGTTTCTTTTGAAATATTAAAAAACGGCACGTATACAGTAGCACCCCATAAATTACTTTTTGGGTTGTACATTAAAAACCAACAGTACATAAAAGTCACCATTTACATCACTTTCAAAAGTTTTGAAGGAGGTATAATTAGGAAAAGCTTTTGAAGTTATTTTTTCATTGCCAAAATTTCGGCTTTTAAAATATTTTATTACGAGAAAACTTAATGATGCTTATTATGCTTTTCTTTTCATTCTAATATCATTTGAATAGTAGGTAATATCTAACGTGCATTCAAATACAACTCAAATGTAAAAATAATAAATAGTGTGAGACTGTAATTATGTAGTCTTTTAGAAATACGTCCCATATAAACTGTTCATTTAAGTTTTGTCACGCGAAATATAATAAATTACGTTCATAATAAATAGATTAAAGCCGGTATGAAGAAATGAATGTAATATTAATAGAGGTGTGATGATGATGTTAGTCCAGCTGGGATCTAATCAGATGAAGAACTTCAAACACGTCAGATGATATTTAAAATCAGATTTCTTTATTATTGGTTACATAAATCTTCGAGTTAGAAGAAAAAAAAAGCTTGAAGAATGTTATTGCACCTACATTCCTTCGTGCAATAAATTTGTTTTGCAAATTACAAAATTGTGTAATTTAAACATGCCCAAAATTCTTGTATCTTCTATAATAGAACCCACGTTGATATTTGATGCTGTAATCAAGAAAGTTTCCGGTTCGATGTTACCATCACCGGAAATATCGATATCTTAACAGTTGCAGGCGTACGCCTTCTTTTCTTCCAAATGACAATTTTCGTTTTTAATAAATAAAAAATTGTATTAGAGATAAAGAAAAAGATGGGAGAGCTTTTAGTTAAATAAACTTAAATCGTCGGATCGTTTAATCTCTTTCAACTCCCGTAGAAATTGTTTTTTCTATATGTGAAATATGAGGATATGTTTCTCCAACAATAGCCAATATTGTGCAATCGTGCCTACTTTGTTCTGTAAGAGTTATTTATTCACAGAGTTGTCAATGTAGGTTTAAATCTCACGATATTTAACAACCCATCCTATAAGAGAAGCACAACATTTTGCAATACATGAATATGAACAATAACGAAAATATTTTAATTCTTTTTTGAATAAAAATCAAAAAATATAAATTTGGGGTCCTTAATGAAACGAATGAAACTTCTCCTTCCTCTTTGAAATAAAATTTTAACTGGACGTTCACCTATTTGGTTGCTTGTTGGTTTTCAGTCTGTCAGCTTGCCTGTCTGAGCATTTTAATCATGTGCTAATCAATTTATCCTTGTTTATTCATCAACAAACCATTTCAGTTAGGGCCGGATTTAGACTTGATAAGGCTATAAGCTATTTGACACTGCATTTCAGCCTTTAAATTGGAAGACGGGGCTTCGGATCGAGTGAAAAGTCAGCAGTCGTAGTCTTCTTATACCTGCCCTACCGGGTTGGCTACTTTTCTGTCTTTATGCCCATATATCCATCTGTTGGTCCAGCTATCTGTCTGTTTTTTGAAAAATCGCGAATGAGAGACCAGCGTTATGACCTATGAGGAAGATTAGAGGGTTCATTGTTAACCTACCATGACACCGGGACTAGGGTTTACAGTCCAGGGATATTGCCTGACTATTTAATCCCCAAATTCCATTAATAATTAAATCCTGAAATATCGCGATTTAAATAATTAAATCTGGAATTAAATCCTGGGCCTGGGATTTTGAAGTTAAATAATAGGTCGGGATCCCGGGGTTGCAATCCAGGGATTGCCATCGAGAATTTAGATCTCCTGGATTTCTGTGATTGTTTCTAAATGCAAGCTGATGTTTAATCCACTGAAACTTGGATAAAAAATTTATATGTTAAACTACTTTTACCTATTATTATCTTTTGGATCGTATAGGAGCTTGGACTAATTGTAACCATTGATCAAAAAAGGATATGGGGATATGAGGAGCATATGGGATTGGGATTGATTTTCAGTACCTAACCCAAACCCAGGCGACTTCCTGTTTATATCACCCATCCGCAATTTATTAATCAATCTATTTTTTTTATTTATGAATTCCATAACTTTTGACATTAAATTCTTTAATACTGTACTGATGATTGTTATTAATTAGTGATAAATAGTTTAAGAACTTTCCCTACATTTCTAATTACAATTTATCGTGCTTTACTACTTATATGCAGTTAGAAAGCATTTTAAAGACAATATAGATTGAAAACGCAGAGCAACACTGCTCATGTGATAAGGATAATTTAACATTTTAATTCATATCGGTGATTAAATAACAATTAAAAATTAAATTATTAATTAACGTAATATTTAATAAACAACTTGAAATTAAGCGTGGAGATAATTTATTGTTTATGTTTTATTTGATGTAATTATAGCTCCTTTTTATAGCTTTTGGCAACACTGTAAAGAGTTGCTTAGTACGGTCGCTATAAACTTGACCCCGATATTTTGATGAAGGTAATGTGGCAAGCACTATGCTTTCAACCACCTATTATTACCACAGGTTATGCACCCTATGCAATTCAAAAGCAGAGTACACTCTGGGGTCGAATAATATGAAGTCTAATATGGCGAATCTGAGATTCCAACCTGGCACCTTTCGCCAACCACTCGACCACTATGAAACTGCTTGATTTGATGACATTTTTAAATAAATCACATTAAGGTTGGATTTCATAAAGGGTGCTAAGCACGTGCTCAGCACTTGCGTACACACACTAATTTCGAGGTCGCAGACTTAAGTCCGTTTCATAAAGTTTTCTCAAACTCGAACAATGGCCAGACGAACAGTCACCGCTTTCAGCGGTTATCGGTTGTTGAAACCAAATATACTAAGCGATAACTGTCGAGTTCGAGTTTGAGAAAGCTTTATGAAAAGGAATTAAGTCCGCGATTTCGAACTTAAGTTGGGCAAGTGCTGAGGACGTGCTTAGCACACTTTATGAAACCCACTCTAAATAGGAACTTATCTGGGTTATCTGTCAAAAGTGTAGCGAAATATTAAATGAGAAGATTGGGGAACTTAAAAGGTTCGTAAGAAACAGAGATATAGACAAAATGATATAGAGATAGATTGATGGGAATAGGATAGAGAGAAGAATCGTAAGAAACAGAGATATAGACAAAATGATATAGAGATAGATTGATGGGAATAGGATAGAGAGAAGAATAGAATAGACTTCGAGAAACAGAGGTAAGGGGTGATCTGTCAATACCATCTGTCATGCCATGTGTCATTTCATTTGTCATCCCTTCTATCAACCCATCTATCATCTCATCTCTCATTTTCATCTTTTTTTTCATTTAACCTGTTATTCTATCTGTCATTCCACAGATGAGACTAACAGATGAATTTGATAGATAAGATGCAATGACAGATGATATTGACAAATGAGATGAGATGATAGATGAGAAGACAGAATAGATTGATATATGAAATGACAAATGAGGTGAAATGATATATATGATTGACATATGAGATGACGAATGACTTCCAGATGAAGTTTCACATTTTTGCACCATCCAGCATCCATGTAACATAATTACCTTAATTTTGCATAAAATTATTTTAATTAATTTTGTCTACAATATCTCTATAGCTTTTGTTTTACCATAAAGAAAATTAAAATAATATTTAGAAAAAAAATGATTAATAGGTAATTTTTTCCCAACTAACTTACGGTAAGTCACAGGTGGCATATATGTTTTAATAAAGGCTTAAGAATTTCCTATTTATATTCTCGTTAAAAGTAAACTAAATTATGCGTCTTGCAACTCGTATAAATATTCATAAAGCTCAGCATGTAGCACCTATAAGTTTGACGTTTAGAAGTTTTTTTTTCCTATTTAAAAACACTTGAACGCTTAGAAAAGTTAACCCATTATTAATCTCCAGTGTTGCGTGCTGTTGCAAATATAGTAATATTATATCGACTAATTGATGGAAAATTGTTTCTTTTTTTTATTGTTTTATTAATAGCCAAGAATGTCACACAGTCACGACTTAAAACTCCCTCCACACAATGCTAAAAACTTGAATAAAAATTTTTGATACATTTTCATTAAAAGCGTATAAATCAGTGCCCATTTAAACACGCTATATACAACTTCGGAATTTTTTTAAAAATTTCATTATAATTGACTTTGTTATTCCATATTCAGTTACAACTACTTCTTTCAACTTATACAAAGAATTCTTCTTATTTCAAATGAAATTTTAATTTCTACATTTATGGGTTTTTAATTTTATATCATTAAAGCTCGGAAACGGCTAAAAAGGCATCACACTCATAAAAACTTATATAAGAGACTACAAAACGACTATTTCTCTTGTTATTATATAAATTAAAGAACAAATGAAAAATACGATTTACAGGTTTTGATAGAACAAGATAGGAATTTTATTAATGAAACATTGTCGTAATGACTGGGACAGGTGTTTATTTGGAGTAATAAGTCATAAATATTTGAAGCGTGAAGTGTATGGAATTTGACACTGCTTCCTAATCTACTTTGAGAGCTTATGGATTAGGCCAGGACTGGAGAATCCACAACAAGCGGGAATTTTGAGGCACCAGTGCGTTCAAGACTTCTAGGAACCTGGTGGTGTTGGAGATCGTGTATTGTTTGCTACATGCTGTACCTTTGTGTACAAGTTGGGTGTCTTGGAGAGAAATAGAACAAACGCATAACGCTAAGAAACACAGCTGGCTCAAAGACTGGATGGTATCATATTAAGTCTTACTTTTTATGGGCACTTAATATGGAATGGCGACCACATGTAAAACCTGGTAGTACATCAGGGCAAAATCGATCGATGGAATGAGGAGGTTGAGAAAGTCATCACAAAGATGAACAGATGTCACCAGACTAGTGGAGACCAGTAGATGGTTCATGATTGAGAAATGCTCACCACGCGTCTGTCGAAAACGTAATAGACGAAGGAATGTTCATGCAATCTTATAATAAAGACGACTAAGTAAAAGTGTGAAAGGGGTAGGAAGGGTGCGTATCTCTAATATACTCCAATTTCTAAGCATACGCTGTATCGGAAGGGAGGAGGGGTTTGAACTCATACTCTCCACTAGTAAAATAGCTTTGAATTCGCTTCTAAAGCCATCTGAAACTCTATGGTTTCCAACAAAATTTTCTCAAGTATTTATCTTGACAATTGCTAAGTGGTAAATTGGAGGAACTTTTAGATAATATCTGAGACCTTATGGATGTTAAAATCATGTTGGAGTCGCTTTACTCTCAATTTAATGCATTTTAAGTGAGCTTTATATTTTTATTTATAAACCGGTAAAATTATGTGATGTTTCTAAATATTATCGAGATTGATGTGAAAGTACCTACATAACGGTTTAACATAATCAATGTACGTTACAGAAGAGCCCGTTTAGGTAGGTGTACGTAAGAAAAATTTACTAAAGATTGAACATCAATGTTTGCTACACCACATTTAACCTGTCCAACTAAAACTGCCATATCACGACGTTCAAACTCATTATACGAATTACTCCACTTGATAACCGTTTAAACGCCATATATAAAAAAAACTAAACATAGATATTGAAAATAATGAACTACATTTTATAATTAAAGTTACTTCCAAGTGCTAATTTGTTTAAAATAAAATGAAGGATAATAATCAGGAAGACAACTTGTTATGCACGTTGCTCAACTCGCATCTGAATTTCAACTGCGTGCAACAAAAAGTTTTCAATTTTATACAAAAATTCATTAAAAGTAGTAGAATTTTAAGTGACGAATATTTTATGGTAATTAAAAGTTGTTTGATCTGATTAGTGTGAGAATTGCTTGACTCTTGCCAGTTAGTCATAATTAATTTTTTAAATCCGTAAGAAGAGTTCTTTTTTTACTTTTTCAATTTTTACTTTGATCTTGGAATCTAAGATCAAAAAATATGTAATTTAGCCAAAAAGTTCTAGAAACGTCTGTCTGTCTGTCCGTCTGTGTGTCTTCTTTTCCAAGGTAGCAGAAAAATAATCACTCACGAAAACTACTACCATCAGAAGTCCGCACTGGTAGTTGTGTGAGATTTTTGTACTCACTAAAAACCCATCCTTAATGAACTTCAGTAGTGCTTGGTATCATAATCACGTATATTAGACTGGTTTCCAATAGAGAAGAACCCCCTAGGTCATTGCGCGAAAGACTTAAATTGGTCGGACGGATCCAAATTGGGCTAGACGCATGAGCGTACTGATGCATCTCGACCGCCTGCTCAGGCTCACCTAAATGACCCTCGCCATTTTCACCACTCCATCGTAATATGCTCATAAGTCATAAATCGTTCTTTTTAGGTAGCAGAGGCTTGCTTACGTATTAATCGTTCTATCTATCTCTATCCGTTTCTCTTAACACTTTTCATTGTTTCTTTCCTTAATTAATTCTTGAGTCCCTGTCTCTCTCATCTATTATGTCTAATTTATACTCCTCTATCGCTAGCTCCACATCAGGGGTCTGCCTATCCATCTGTATGACTGTATGTCCGCCTGTTTGTAATTTTTTTAATATTTCGAAACCTCGTAAAATTAGCTGTCAACGAAATACCTACCCCGTATATTTTTTAATTTCTGCAATCAGGAAAAAGTTCTGATAGCATTAGAATCGCCTGCAAATTTTAGAATATTTTGAAGTATATTTTTACGTACAAAATAGGTCCTGTTATGACCTTTTCTATTTTTTTGGTAAGAAACTAATTTTTGTTCTTTTATTTCAGAGATCTTTTACGCTCATCTTACAAGCTGTGGATTACGACAACTTTTCGCTTTTGAGTAAGTATTTTTACCAAAAACAAATTTTTATTCACCTAATTTTTAAGACACGATTTTTTGTGTTTACCATAATTGGTCGATGAAATATAAGCTTATAATGGTTTAACTGTCCTTGCCGGAAGGAATACACTTATTGTTATGTAATTAGATTTAAAGCTTCCAAGTTGACCAAAAGAATAAATGCACATCCTGAGGATAATCGTGGCTTGTTATTTTCATTCACACACACTGCTTATTATTTTTAACTTACCGTATATATTGTATGTGATTCATAAGTCTTTTTAAAGAAAAGGATCGGGATTTCTTTCTTTAATTCTTTACCAAGAAGAAGAAGTACCATAATTCTCAATGAGTGGGTGATGTATACGAGTATGCAATGCATTTTACGCTTGTTACGTAAATCTATTAAATTACTAGTTGTGCAAAGTTTCTGTTTTGCATTTAATCAAAATTTTTCATTTCGACAGAATTTTAATTCAAAAATCTGAAAAATCTTCACTGGAAACTTGCAACAACTGGTGGTGGTGCCCCAATAAACATCTGTTAAAATCTTAACGCATTTAAGTTGTTTTTGAGAGTCAAGTGCGGTGCCCCATTATAAGAACCAGATTAGGTACTACCAAAGAAGAAACATTGTGTGTTAAGAAACATTCAAGTGTCAGAGAGTGTAGGACGACTATTAAGAAAGTAAATATACTTCAAAACGCCTCTATTAATCCATCTGTTACAACTACTTAAATACATGTACGCCTACAATAAGTCAATAGGTAATTTTAAATACATGTATTATAATTTTTTCCAAACATTCAATAAGAAACAAACTGTGAAACGCGTGTCTGACATCAACTGTTAATTTACTATGTGACAATACTCATATAAACGTCAAGCCTTGACCAACGTTTAGTTTATCTATATTCAACCTCTTGGAATGCGACAAGCAAACAACCAAAACAGATCAAAAGCTCTTAAACGTAACGTAAAGTGGACTCAGCACATAGATGGCTAGTAGATGACTAGGGGAGGGGGTTAGGAAATTATAAAAAAAAGGGGTCATATTGGCTCAATTAAATATTTTAATTGTACTCTTTTTGTTGTAGTATCGAGTGATGTAATTGAAGAAGCGACTTATTCGGGAATAATAGATCCTAGTGCGGAATGGCACACTTTAAACCATCGTGGACCAAAAGCAAGAATAACTTATCGAGTGAGAGTTAAATGTGATAATCATTATTATAATGCTACTTGTACAAAATTTTGTCGACCGAGAGATGATAAATTTGGACATTACAAGTGTAACGCGAACGGTGATAAAGAGTGCATCGAAGGATGGAAAGGAATTAATTGCGAAACGGGTAAGATAAATTTCCATAATTTTTCATAAATATGTTTAAAAAAAATTTTGATGGCAAGTCGGTAAGTCGTTGCCCTTAAAGTACTGATAGATCTTGTTGGCATGTTCTTGGCTCGCTAATTGTAATGATCGTTAAGAAGCAGCAAACTCTAGCTAGGACTGAAAAGTTGTTAAGATCTTGGAGTGTATGATAGCTTCACATAAATTAAATGTAAAGATACACCCTTTTGAAAATAATTTTTATATTACAAACTTGATGTTAATGACTCGGTGTGTTTTTTTATGCGAGAAATCGAAAAATTGTATCATATACTCGTTGCAGAAAGTAATCGTTTACTGACCTTTAGCGTGTATGAATCGCTTGAAATATTTCTTAATCGTCATTAACTGCCTACTTCTCAAGCATTTCAGCATGACTTGTTTAGAAACATTATGGAAAGCAGCTTATTAGAGCTTATTTTACACCCAACAGTGCTTTACTGCTAGTATAATAGGGGCTTTGCTGTCTCAACATGACACCGATTGACTGCCAATAGACTGTGCACATGCAGTTTACATACCGCCATGCAAATCATTATTAATTTAAGACAAATAAACTTGACGTGTTTCATTTGTTAAACATAGACTTTTGTTAAAATTAAACATTTGTTTTTTAGCGGCTTGCAAGACTGGATGCCATCCGGTTCATGGAAAATGTGATAATCCGGGAGAATGCAAGTGAGTATTAAATTAATTAATATTTAAATTTTATACATAATTGTTACGTTTTATAAAGTTTTTTTTTCGGTTAATTAAAATTTATAACACTAATCAAGAAAGTAGAAAAATTTCAGTTTACAGTTAGACTTATTTATTACGACTTCTTTCTTCATGTAAGCACGATAAAATCTTGACAGATTCCTGTGGGGTATGTCTTAGTTTTGTTGATGGTTAATATTTTAATTTAAACCAGGTTGTCGTATTGAAATTATTGCAGTTGATTGAATTTTTTTTATAATTTATAATTGAGTCTAATGATAAATTTTTCAATTTTTATTAATTGCCGATATCATCTCTATAGCTGTCTCTTATAGCTATTCATCATTCCATCACCAAAAACTATGCTCAATGATTGCAAAACCTGTAATAATTGGCCTTTTAACGAGGTGGTGGTCGTCTCGGACTACTTTTCTAGGCTTACCACATTCACTAATTTTTTTGTCAAGAGTCTAGAATCAGAAACCATCAACCACTACTATACAGTGTGTCCCTGAATTGAGTTTACTATAGTAGGTTTAAAGTGTAGCCGACAAAAATTTTTAGAAACTCATTTTAATGTTTTGAGATTCCTCTTTTAGTCTCAGTCCTGGGATAACAGTTAGAATTAACTAAAAAGGGTCTTATCAGGAAGGCGAGGCGAATTGAATGCTAATTTTCTTTTTAAGCGTTGGTCACCTAACCCATCAAATATTGCCAGATTCTTTTTTTGCCAATTTTTTCTACGAATAATCGCACGAGAAGAATGCCATTGTTGGTATGAGCAATGAGTATATTATTCTTCCCGTTTCTTTGTAGACAATTCTGTCTGATCGACACCATTAATGAGAGCTCATGGGGTCGCTCCAATGTTGGTTTGACTTACCTTTATGTAGCTTGGTTCGTCAACCTTAAATCAGTCAAGTTACGAGGCCTTATTAAGTTCTCTGAACTGTGTGAATTTAGATCCTTAGTAAATTGCTTGCCTCTTGCCATGGGTGGATTAATTATCTATCTCCTCTGGTCTAGATTCGCTGTTTCTGGTTGAGCTACGTTCACTTCGAGAGAGACGTCGAAAGCATATATGATGGTTCTTTTTTTATTCTATTTGCGCTGGTCAACTGTAACAGTTGGAACAAACGTGTTGGATGTTTCTGAAAGAATATTGTATCTTCTTTAATTTATAATAGAGGTTAAATTGGCGTAATTTATTATAGTCTTCAAGGACATTGGGGACTCGGGAGAGATGTTGAAAGCATATGAAAATAAGTCAACTGATGGTTCTTCCTTTGTTCTATTGGTACTGGTCAACTAAGACAGTTGGAGCAAAGGTATTGGATGTTTCTGAAAGAAAATTGCATCTTCTTTAATTTACAATAGAGGCTAAATGAACGTAATTGTAGTCCTTAAGGAGCTACATTGTCGTTCGAGAGAGACATCGAAAGCGTTTGAAAATAAGTCAACTATGATGGTTCTTCTTTTGTTCTATTAGTACTGGTCAACTAAAGCAGTTGGAACAAACGTGTTGGATGTTTCTGAAAGAAAATTGTATCCTCTTTAATTTATAATAGAGGTCAAATGAACGTACACTGAGAAAAATAGTAGGTTGTTTTGACTGCGTACTAGGTTAATATGGAACCTATCTATTTTTTCGTTGATTTGTTTGAAATCGGTTGTTTTTGTAAGTTGTCGGTTGTTTTAACGTTCTTGCTGAGTACAAACAACTTTTTGGTCAGTAAATTCAACTTTTTTGTCAGTAGATTTAAGAGTTTCGTCATCAACCGACGAAAAACGGTGCTCGGTGAGTTACATATTTTTCTCAGTGTAATTGTAGTCCTTAAGGAGCTACATTGACATTCGGGAGAGACGTCTAAAGCGTATGAAAATAAATCAACTGATGGTTCTATTTTTGTTCTACTTGTACTGGACGTTACTGATAATATTAGCTGTAGGGGTGTCGTCTTCTGAGTTGTCAGTGCCTTCTGTATATTTTTGAAAATATTGCAGAAAGGAAATTCGTTAACAATCTCAAAGCTTTAACCTCATAGACTCAAAACCTAGAATCGAACTCGATGATTTCGTTTCATTAAATTTGGGCAAATTACAAAATTATACTAATTTCGTATGTGATTGCTTTGTCGGTGTTTAAAAAATTCTTTTATACCATACATAAACATACGTAAAGTCACGATTTCCAAACTACCACCCAAGGAGCTATTGGTTCGTAATAGACATTCAAGACTTTCGTAACGATTGGTCGTGTCTCGTCATTGATCTAGATATCGGTTTATGCGTTATCTTTTCTTCTTTTTTCAAAAATATATTTTTGTCCTTCGTATACGCTTCTCGAAGCTAATAAAATTAATAGAATTGTCGTATCCATCGATACAACACTTAATTATTGCTATTGGTAGATAATTGATGTAGATAAAATATTAACTTCAACTTCCGTTATATTGGTAAGCTACGCCTACTACTTTCTTTGTAATTACTAATTAAAGCTACACTCTTTAAGTTCCTCACGCTTTTTGAGATTAAAATCTAAATTTGTATTTCGAGTTTTCAGGATATAAGTTGTAAGTTTTTCAATATAGACTTTAGGGACAAACAACTTGAACTCTTTGTCACGATTGTTTAAGAATAAACAACTTAATTTTATTTATATAAATATTGTCTAATACATCAAACATGTGTTGAACTGTGAAGAAAAAAATATAGCCTTAAGTCAAACAAGTTTTGCGGTCAAGTTTTGCCCAATTATTGAACCTCACAAATAAGTTCATTCGTTTTTAAACTGCACTTCGTTAGTGAAATATTTTTATACTTGTAAGAATTTATTCTTTTCTTATTTGCTACCACTTTAAATATTTCGAGAGCGTATTTTTTCGCGTTGTTATGTCTAAAAGAAGAAAGTAATTACACTTTAATTTCTTAAATAGTGCATTTAAGATGTACTTCCTGGATTTATTTTATTTAATTGTTAATACAATATCAACGGTATTTTTGTTTGAAACTTGAAGTCTTTGTGAGATATTGAAGATTATTTTTAATGCTTCAAAAGAGAATATTTAAATTTTAAATAGTATTTAGCGACTAAAATTATCCTCAATGTCATTAACAATAGCGTAACCGGGATATAACGTCGGCTAGAGCGGAAATTCAGTATTATCCTACATATTAGCCTATTATTTCATAACTCAAAAGCGTTCTACATTTTCATTTCACAGTTATGTAAACTAAATATTATCCTTTAAACGTACAATTTAAATTTCTTCATTTGATCCAAATGTAATAACGATAAAACGCACATTTCGTCGTGACTGTTCGAAGGAAATTTAAATTTTCCTTTGATCCGTTATTTCGTAAGTCCACGTATAAATTAATTTAATTTGTATACATTATTATACATTCACATATTTATAATTAATGGTTTTTGTAAATTTTACATAAGAAACATAATATTTGTACAAGAATTAGTGAGACTCGTGTTGTTTGTGTACCTTAATTAAATGCAAACAGCCCAACATGTTCGGTCCATGCATATAATAAATACTAGAATAACTTACGAGACTTCATGTTTTTAAATGCTGATGATACTTCCTTACAACATTTTCTAACTTTGGTATGTAAGGTTTAGTCTGTTTGTCATTTGCAATGGGATCGTTGACTTGGATGCACGTTAAAAAAATTATTTCAACTCATAACCCTAATTGCCAAAATAATTAAAAAGAATTTTTTAACTACCTAAACAGTTCACTTCTATTTTTAATTCATAATTATTGTCACCAGGAGGAAATATTTAGATTGTAGTAACGTTAATAGGGATGAGTCTCAGTCTCAGTCGAAGAAAACTCTATAGAGGTACAAACGCCCATTCTTTGTGTTTGAAAACCTCCAAACGTCTATAGAGGCCACACAGCGTAGGACTTGCCTAACACCGAAAATTGTGTTGTTCACAGGTCAATTTTTTCAAAAAAAAAAATGGAAAAACAATCTGAACGATCTGAATCTTACTTTATAACTCAAAAATTATATTGAGCCATTTCTTAATAATTTATTAATTTGTTGTTTCTTTTTTAGTTGTCGTCCTGGCTGGCGAGGCGACTTTTGCGACCAATGCGAGCCTTATCCTGGATGCAAGCACGGCTATTGCAACGGATCATCTTGGCAATGCATTTGTGATACTAATTGGGGTGGAATTTTATGCGATCAAGGTAAGCTGTAATTTTTTTTTCGTTATAATTACGAGCACGTGTATAGTTTCCACACATTAAAAAATAATATCATTCATTAATCCATCAAAAAAAGTTGTGAATGCAACAGATGCATAAAAAAGTTCTCATACAACTGTTGCGAAATTGTTAAAAAAAATACTGAAGTGTCGCTAAGGGATGTCGCCCTAAAATAACCATTCATCAAAAACTTAAAAAAACTAGAGCAACAAATGTATACTAGGGGCGTTTAGTGGGATTATGTATGTAGATGAGCTCGTTCCGGGTTATCGAACTGCAATAATAGTGCACTTGATCGAACGTTTTCAACCCCTGAGATTACTACAACACAATGACTTCGAATGGGTATCACATTAACACGATTATTCAACCCTTTACTCTGTGGATGTGGATCATCTTGTTTAATTGCTTCGTTTGCTTTTTATTATTAATGTTTTTATGTTGTCAGCTTATAAAGGGAAAGGGGTGCACTTTACCTATAAAATTACATTAATGTTAGAAAACTATTAGGGGATGTCAATACAATAAAACATTTTTTTACAATCTTTATTTCGTGTTTTTATACCTTTTGTGATCCGAAGATACGACTGGAATGCATTTTAGAACTTTATCATTATCAGTTACGTTCCATAAAGTTCTCTAGGTATCTTAAGGGTTGTAATTTTATTACAAAATTTTTGATGACCAATAAAAATTTGTACAGAGCTTCCATTTTTAAATTAAAAAAAAATTTGCTTTTGTTTTACGATAGTGTGATGTGTTATAATATTTAATTAGGGAATTCTAATCCCACGATAGTTTTCTTGTAGTTTTATGGGACCGCACTAATTTTTTAATAACTTTTTTTCTCATGCATGTATTGAGGAAATTTTAAGATAGTTTTATATTTTAGTAATCAAGAATTTAATTTGTGTAATAAATTTTATTTTTTTTTGTACTTTAATTATTCCTCAAGATCATAAAAAAATTAACCTGCTTGATACGGTATTTTGTGGGTCACTTACGAATTAATTGGACGATATTTTTAAAAACGTTAATACGGTTAAATAACCAAAGGTAACTTGTTGGCAATAAATCATGCCGATATATTATGTTTCTCACCTTTTGGCCATTAAAAGCGAACTGAAAAAAGAACGAAAGAAAAAAAGAGAAACGATTTTGATCTTTCCAGAAGAATTGCTTATTCAGAAGGACCAAGTTCAGAAAGTTTTCAATCCTATTGGTAAATGGTGTTCGCATGAATATGGATATCTTTTATTATGACCTTGCTTAATGCAGTGGCTGGCCCGTTAAGCCCGGTAATTCGCAACAGTCTAATAACAGGACTACTGGAGATCTGTGACGGAGATGTTTCACTGCCTTTGGACCCGGTTATCTAGGATATTGACGCCCAATATTGCGCTTCCTTCAAGGACCGGTGAGGACTAACCATTACGAAGGGGCGCATGCATCATGTCCACGTACCAGTACCAGATGTACTAGATGTTCCAGTGAGAAACCTCCCAGCCACTGCCTGACAAGGGACAATAGAGGTGACAGACTAAAACCGAGTCCAGTCTGGAGCTCCACCTCTCCCACAGCACTAAAATTTTAGCTAACTGCTGAAACCTCCCTGGATCGGTAACGGTCGGAATCGTAAGTAAGACCCGTATCCCTGCCACCAACGAATTGTAATTGGGGTACGTCCGGATCGATTCTAAGCCGGATATAGGTATTGTGCTTTTTACCGTGTTATAGGTTAGGGTAGATTAGATTAAGTTAGGTTAGGTTAGGTTAGGTTAGAGATTGTAAATCCTATTGTCAATCTTAAAATCTCTAACCTCCGCCCTTTCACAGTTTATGACGGCAACCGTCGTGGCCGAACCACTACCAGATTGATCATCATCAGTTTTCTTTTGCCCAGAAGCCTACGATCGTGCTTTATGACAGCGTTTCTCAACCTGGGGGTCGCGTACTGCTTTTTGGGGGTCGCAACCACTAGACAAATCTACAGTAAAATTTGAGCTTTCATTTGAACATCTCTGAAAGATCCAGCAGCAATAATTTGCATAAAACTTCAGAGAGACAGGAGGTCGCCAAAAATAATAATTAGAATTTTGAGGGTCGCGAACCAAAAAGTTTGAGAAACCCTGCTTTATGGCACCCATAAGATCAGTAAAACCTTCCGGTCGAGAGCTATCCCGGACGCTTCAGAGGTTATAGGTTCGATAAAAGATATGACATGTTAAAGTGGTTTTGAGAAGAAATTTTTTTTTATATTTTATTGTCGTGGAAGTATAGGAGAGACTTGGTAAAATTTTTATTTTAGATGCTTCTAAGCATCTTCTCATCTAGTTTTCTTCTCTGGAACTAATTCCTGAACCTCTCAACTGAACAAATTGTTTTATAAGCACAGAAGAATATTTTTGTGTTTTAATTTTTAATATTTCATTTATTTTTAACATTTTTTGTCCTCTCATTTGTTTATTAATTGAGGGGCTAAGAAACCAAGGGATCTTAGTGGAAAAATAACACTTCTGAGAAAATTAACTTTAAAGTTTATCATTTTAATATAAATTCATAGGATTTATGTGGTATATTAGTAGCCTTTTAATAAGGCTGTGGTATTAAAATCTACTTGAATCTATTTTTTGTCAAGTAAAATGTTACTTCTATTTCCAGTTTCTGCACTTTTCTTTCTCACTTTTCTGCACTCGTTTTTCAAAATTTTCTACTTAGATCCTTTGGCTTATCACCTCCTCAATTACAGTTATTATCACGAAGTTATACGAAGAAACTGAAAATGCCAAGTTTCTGAGAGTGGGTTCAGATAATTCATTTTGTAAAAAATAAAATATTGTTGCTCCTAAAAAGTTTCTTTATCTTTCAATAAGCGAGATTCCCGTGCTGGCGTGGAAAGAGTACCTACCTAGAATACAAGACAACCTGTAGATCGTGTCTACGGAGATGAGTTCTAGTCGAAGTCGTAACATTTTTATTAGCCTTATTTTAATTTACTGCATCTGATGCCGATAATATGTTCTTTTTTTTCTTGTGCAATCTTACCCCATACTATTTTATTGTTTCAATACCTTCATGTTCGAAGATGTTGTCCAACTAATAATATATGCGCAAAAAGTCGCTCAAGATGAATGACTTTCGAGTCATCTCTTATAACTGAAGCAAATTTTATTATTACTATAAGAGTAGAAAGAACTAAACCATTTACATTTATTTCTTAAATCACCTGTTTGTTAGTGTTGGGCACCCTTTTAACTGAGGCAGTTTCTCAGGCAAATTTTTTAACGATAGAGAGATGCAAAATATGCCAGCTGGTTGGGGAGTTAGCTTAAAAATTTGTGTTGTTAAACCTAAAATTATTTTCCAAAAATAAATTGCTCATAATGTGGACGATGTGGTAGATGCTCCATGAGAAAGTTGAAAAAGCAACAATATATTATCCTCACCAACTGTTCGTATATATCTATAGTTTAAGATCATTCAACAAAACATATAAAAACACCTTAGGGATTCAAAAATAAGCTGACAAAAATATCACCCCCTCTTGACAAGCCGTCCATTTTCTACACAATGCATATGAAAAGAAATATTTAAACAATACTCTTTTTTTGTATATCAAGACCCTCATCTCTAAACAGTCTATATTATTATAATCATATCGTATATGGGCCCGAAAACGAGTACAAAAAAAATTTAATTGATTTTCGTCGCTTTACAACACAATGCTCTCAACAAGTTTGTTACAATTTGATTAAGTTTAACGCTTTAATAGGATGAGAAAATTATATATTGGTATTTTAATGTCCCACACATGTCAAGATAATGTCGATCAAAAAATAATTAATTTGTTGTTAGAAGTAGATCATTTCGCTCGTTTGTGTGTGTGTGGTGGCTATCTAAATAATTGCATTTGGATTTATCAGCGATGTGTAAGTTGTCAGGATGTATTTGAGATGATTTTTTTGTTACAGATTTAAATTATTGTGGTACACACGAACCGTGCCTTAATGGTGGTACATGCGAAAATACTGCTCCAGATGCTTATTTATGTACTTGTCATGAAGGATTTTCTGGGACTAATTGCGAAGTTGTGGATAATCCTTGTGCACCAGCGCCTTGCCAACATGGAGGTACGTGTATGGAGGCCGGAGGTTCTTTTAATTGCGAATGTTCTTCCGGATGGACCGGACCTACGTGCAATATTGGTAAGTTATTATTATCTAAATTCATTTTTTGAGTACTGTTGTGTTTAATTACAAACTACGCCCATCAATAGCTTTTTTTTTACATTCAATTAAATACGTGTGGGTGTATGTTTGCATATTTGTTATAAGCTATAAAATCTTAGAGAAGTTTAATTAACTATTAAGTAACAGAAAATTACGAAGTTAGTAATTAAAGCAAAAAGTAATTAATAAAATGTTACCCATATAATAAACCAAATCACACCCACATACAAAACTCAATCGAAGAGCTGTAGATAGAAATCAAAGACCGCAATTTGAAATCAGAAATCACAATACGGTAAGAATTTGGGCGTAAGCAGGTTGTGGAGAGAATTAATAGACGATAGAAATGATGTATAAAAATAGGAGCCGGACTGGTCAGTATAAATCAGCTTGTACCTGGCAATTACCTCGCTCCCCCGCCCCCTTATTATATCTATTACTGGCAGGGAGCTTTGCGATTGCGGGGAAACTTAATTATTGCCGGACTACGATGCTGCTTTTCACCTTTGACCTCACATTCCACTGTTGCCACCTATACAACACGAACATTGTTCTATCCATGTACATCTAATGTACATACATAAGATTTTCATTTACTTCAATTCTTTCTTACGTCATACTTTTTGTCACGTTTCTTAATAACACGCGTCATCTCGTAATTACTGATGACTTAATTTTTTCTGTTTAATTACTTTTTTCAGCTGCCCATTTTAACGTAATAAAAAAATATATTAAATCTTATCAGAGTAATCTTAAGAATTTTATGTCTTCGTCTGACGTTGAGAAGATTAAAAATATTATTAGAGAAAGGTGTCAGGAATTTTAATTTTTGATACAGTTGGATGTTTAGAAATTTTCCATCCAAAGTTTCGTAACAATAAACAAGAGGTTATAGGGCTCTTTTGTGTGCCAACATGTCCTTCTGCTTTAGAAAATATGCAACTGGAAAACAATTTCCTTTCAAAGCCTCTCACTTTCAAAATGCATCTTTTTGACCTAATAAATCAATCATATTCTTCACGAACTTCATCGTGATTTTCAAGGCTTCTAGGGCCTTAACCTCTGGTTCTCAGGCGTTAGCGTTGTCTAAACGAGCCTTTTCTAAACTTATTGTAGCTTTTATATCATTATTGCAAAATTTAAGTTGCGGAGGCCTAATGATCACCTACTATTGCACATAGTAATAAATCAGTCATAATCTTCACGAAACTTCATCTTGATTTTCAAGGCTTCTAGGACCTTTACCTCTGGTTCTCAGGCGTTAGCGTTGTCTAAACGAGCCTTTTCTAAACTTATTGTGGCTTTTATATCATTATTGCAAAATTTAAGTTGCGGAGGCCTAATGATCACCCACTATCGCTTATAGTAATAAATCAGTCATAATCTTCACGAAATTTCATCTTGATTTTCAAGGCTTCTAGTGCCTTAACCTCTGGTTCTCAGGCGTTAGCGTTGTCTAAACGAGCCTTTTCTAAACTTATTGAGGGTTTTATATCATTATTGCAAAATTTAAGTTGCGGAGGCCTAATGATCACCCACTATCGCTTATAGTAATAAATCAGTCATAATCTTCACGAAACTTCATCTTGATTTTCAAGGCTTCTAGGACCTTTACCTCTGGTTCTCAGGCGTTAGCGTTGTCTAAACGAGCCTTTTCTAAACTTATTGTGGCTTTTATATCATTATTGCAAAATTTAAGTTGCGGAGGCCTAATGATCACCCACTATCGCTTATAGTAATAAATCAGTCATAATCTTCAGGAAACTTCATCTTGATTTTCAAGGCTTCTAGGGCCATATAACCTCTGGTTCTCAGGCGTTAGCGTTGTCTAAACGAGCCTTTTCTAAACTTATTGTGGCTTTTATATCATTATTGCAAAATTTAAGTTGCGGAGGCCTAATGATCACCCACTATCGCTTACAGTAATAAATCAGTCATATAATCTTCACGAAACTTCATCTTGATTTTCAAGGCTTCTTGGGCCATAACCTCTGGTTCTCAGGCGTTAGCGTTGTCTAAACGAGCCTTTTCTAAACTTATTGTGGCTTTTATATCATTATTGCAAAATTTCAGTTGCGAAGGCCTAATGATCACCCACTATCGCTTATAGTAATAAATCAGTCATAATCTTCACGAAATTTCATCTTGATTTTCAAGGCTTCTAGTGCCTTAACCTCTGGTTCTCAGGCGTTAGCGTTGTCTAAACGAGCCTTTTCTAAACTTATTGAGGCTTTTATATCATTATTGCAAAAATTTAAGTTGCGGAGGCCTAATGATCACCCACTATCGCTTATAGTAATAAATCAGTCATAATCTTCACGAAACTTCATCTTGATTTTCAAGGCTTCTAGGGCCATAACCTCTGGTTCTCAGGCATTAGCGTTGTTTAAACGAGCCTTTTCTAAACTTATTGTGGCTTTTATATCATTATTGCAACAATTAAGTTACGGAGGCCTAATGATCACCTACTATTGCACATAGTAATAAATCAGTCATAATCTTCACGAAACTTCATCGTGATTTGCAAGGCTTCTAAGGCCATAACCTCTGGTTCTCAGGCGTTAGCGTTGTCTAAACGAGCCTTTTCTAAACGTATTGAGGCTTTTATATCATTATAGCAACATTTAAGTTACGGAGGCCTAATGATCACCTACTATTGCACATAGTAATAAATCAGTCATAATCTTCACGAAACTTCATCGTGATTTTCAAGGCTTCTAGGGCCATAACCTCTGGTTCTCAGGCGTTAGCGTTGTCTAAACGAGCCTTTTCTAAACGTATTGAGGCTTTTATATCATTATAGCAACATTTAAGTTACGGAGGCCTAATGATCACCTACTATTGCACATAGTAATAAATCAGTCATAATCTTCATGAAACTTCATCGTGATTTTCAAGGCTTCTAGGGACGTATAACTTCTGGTTCTCGAGCGTCAGCGTTGTCTTAACGACTCTTTTTTAAACTTATTGTGGCATTTATATCATTATTGCAACATTCTGGTTACGGGGCCTAATAATGATTTCCTACTATTGCACAAAAAAATTAGGGTGAATTTTAGCTCCATTGATCAAATTATGGGGTCGTTACAAGTAGACGCGTCAATATGCTAACAGGAATCTCTCAGACCGACATTGTAAGGAAGGTAGTGTGGTCAGCACTAATATTAATCTACCAAACTCCCTTATGGGCACAATAATATTGTTTTGATGAAAAGTGAGCTTTGCTCGTCGAACTTTCCGACAACACTGCTCTCAAAATAAAACCAATTATAATGAGCTATGTACGTCGATGAAATTGCTATTTTAGACACTCTTTTCTTCCATTTAACAACCACAGAATTCGTATATTTTATAACAAAGTAACACGATTTGAAGGATTTAAATTACTACCTACGCCATATTTACAACATGGTATACATAAAATATAGCTCCTGAGTTGAAATTATAAAATTACAACTTGGATTTCCTTTATATAAAATTAATAGATATGTCCTTTATGCTTTGATTACATTACATGGCATTTCTATCTTTTATTTAACAGATTATGGATTCGATTAGATTTTATCCCATTATTGTGAGAAGCAAATTGTGTGAGTTTGTGCACAACTCGCATTGAAATCTCCTCTGAAACTCGCAACAAATTAAACTTTAGAGCCAACTTTGACCTTTTTGAAAGCTTTAAAAACTAAACATATAAATCACGTTAAGAATTAATTTTTTTGAAGATTTGTTAGTCTAATCTAAACAAACTTCAAGCATTGTTAATGACGTCGTCAGTGACATCGAGCAAACTATTATTATTTGTTAACACAAACTTCCTATACAGTTGAAACTTGAAAAGTTTGTTGTTTAATCCATCGTCAGTAATAAACAAAATTATTCGTTAATTGAAGTAAACTCGATTTAATTTAAATTGGTTGTAACGTCATCGAGTTAAGATATTAAAATTGAAAAATGGAAAAAACCAAATTAAACATTTTAACAAATATAGTGGCCCCAACAGTAGATAACTACTACTTACTGAAGAAGTCGAGCCCAGATTCATTATTTTCGGCGGTAGAAACGCTTAACTTAGGCTTATAATGAAAAAAAACTCAATTAATTTTAGTTCTGAGAAAATAACTGGTCTCTAAGTTTTTGACGCCGGTTTACCAAGAGGCGGGTTATAATAACGAATTAACTTTGTTAAATTTTTATGTCTAAAAACGACTTAACATTTTCATAATTTGTGATTAAATGACTTGTTTACATTTTTTGTGCTTATTTTTTGTTAATTACTAAATGAGGCTGTTATTTTTTTACGTAGCTACTACCTAATTGTGAAATTTTTACTGTTTAAAATCTGTCGACGAAAAGGTTTCTCAAGTGGCCATGTTAATGAAAGGGCTTCTGGTTTTCACATCAACATGTTTGTCAACCTGGATTATATTAAGCAAATTGTTTAGGGCCAAAAACACCCATTTAGTATGTATGAAGTGGCATATTTCCGTATTTGAAGATAAGAAAATTAAATTTATGAGTTTGGAGGAATTTAAGTTTTACCCTTATAGTTGCCCTCAATACAACCACAAACTGTAGATTGTTTAATATTTTTTAGTATCTTCCCTTGGTATACCAGTCCCTATACTTTGTAAAAAAAATATGAAGATCAGTGATTAACAATTTTTTTGAATTTAATACGTGGACATTTTGGGTTCTTCTGAGTCCAAAAATGTAAAATAAACGCCAAAAATAAAAAAAATATTCAATTGATTTTAATACAATTTAGCTTTGGACACTTTAGCGAGCATAAAAGTTTCTGATCTGCTGTGAATATGAAGATCAGTGATTTACAACTTATTTGAATTTAATTTGTGGACATTTTGGATCCTTCAGAGTCCAAAAATGTAAAAGAAACGCCATAAATCAAAAACTAATGAATTGATTTTAATAAAATTTAGCTGAAGACTTTTTAGCGAGCATAAAAGTTTCTGATCTGCTGTGAATATGAAGATCTGTGATTTACAACTTACTTGAATTTAATTTGTGGACATTGTGGATCTTTCAAAGTCCAAAAATGTAAAAGAAACGCCATAAATCGAAAACTAATGAATTGATTTTAATAAAATTTAGCTGAAGACTTTTTAGCGAGCATAAAAGTTTCTGATCTGCTGTGAATAGGAAGATCAGTGATTTATAACTTACTTGAATTTAATTCGTGGACATTTTGGGTTCTTCTGAGTCCAAAAATGTAAAAGAAACGCCATAAACAAAAAAAAAAATTCAATTGATTTTAATAAAATTTAGCTGAAGACTTTTTAGCGAGCATAGAAGTTTCTGATCTGCTGTGAATATGAAGATCAGTGATTTGCAACTTATTTGAATTTAATTTGTGGACATTTTGGATCCTTCAAAGTCCAAAAATGTAAAAGAAACGCCATAAATCAAAAACTATTGTATTGATTTTGCTAAAAATTAGCTTTCAAGACACTTCAGCGTATACATAAAAGTTTTTGCTGTGCTGTGAATATGAAAATCAATAATTTACGATTTTTTTTGAATTTAATTCGTGGAGATTTTGTGTTCTTCTGAGTCCACTTCAGCAAGCATAAAAGTTTATTGCTTTCTGTCTTTACCACATTCACACCCCTTGTTCAATCACTACATCATCTCCAAAAAGTTTGCCGCTAAAGTGAGTTTTTAGCATACCAAACAGGTGAAAATAGTTCCGAACTATAAGTTATCAGGACTGTAAGGCAGATGTTCAAGAATTTGCAACCATAGCTCGTCAATCTTCTCTTTAGTTACTCAAACTGTATGAAGCCTGGCATTGTCGTGATGGACTAAAATTCCGGTATAGTCAGGAAGCATAGACATTTATTCGAATTCCATAAAACTTGCAACATCTACCTTAACTATCATCAAGCAACGGATTGCACGTAATTGCAACATTAAAAACTGCTAACTTCTAATGTCCGCTATCCCACATGATGAGTTTGTGACCTATTTACTGACTTTCCCTCGTATATGTCCAGGTTATGATGGGCTTAATGTAGTAATTTAGCACAATGACCATCTAAAGACTCTTATTTTTTCTAATTGATCATTACTTAAGTATTCAGCAGTAGTACTAAAGCCATTACAACATTGTAAAAATAGCATCTTGAACCAACAAATTATTCCTTTTTAGGCTAATTCTCACAGATCGAGTAAATTTCAAAACAAGTTTTTCTATTGAAGTTTTTTTTTTGAAGTATTCTTCATAAAATATCTTCAATGGTGATCTAAAGAAACGTCTCGGCGGAAAATAAGACGTCAACTGAGTTGGTTATTAATTGCTTTTCTGTTTAAAATGACAATTAGACTTATGAATGAGTGATTTGTCGTGGTGAGTTTTGAGGCATAACAATGTTTAGCTCTCTTCTTTAATAACTTTTTTGAACCTAAGAGATATTGGATCATAACTGATCGGATATCTGATAACAAATATCATCTGTCAAAGTCTATCAACTAAATCTTTCAATTAACTTCCACTACTGAAGATTTTTGAATTTTCTAGTGGCAATTTTTATAATGAAGCAGGTGCTTTTTTTTTAATAAAACGGTTGACTTGATACACGATTATAGATTTAAATTTTAATTGCGGGATTTTTATTTAATAAATAATCTATAATTGATCTTTTGCAGACATCAACGAATGCGCATCGGCTCCCTGTCAAAATGGAGGAAATTGCATCGATCTCGAAGATGCTTTTTCTTGCCAGTGTCCTCAAGCATGGGAAGGAAATGTTTGTCAATTTGGTGAGTTTTTTTTTGAATATTTTAATAAATTTAAATTAGATGTTATCTTTTTGATGACACTAACAACTAACATTTTTATTAAATACATAACTAATACGTTAATAGGTTGTTTGGTTTTTAAGCTTTGGTAGTTTTACACGACTTTTTTTTGTAGATGCTGACGAGTGTCTTACCAATCCGTGTGTTAACGCTCTTTCGTGCACAAATCTTGTCGGAGATTATCACTGTAAATGTCGAGTTGGTTGGATGGGAAAAAATTGCGATCAGAATATCAACGATTGTATTGGTCAATGTCAACATGGAGCTACTTGCATCGATCTCGTTAACGATTATCATTGTGCTTGTCAACCTGGTTTTACAGGTACGCAAAATTTAGTTTACAGTTTAGCTTTACAAGATTTCCATTGTGTGTGTTTGTTTCTGCTTATACTATTTTAAGAAAATTTATTTTACAACCCTTAAGTTTATCTTCGCTCTTTTTGCCTATCTGTCTCACTATCTGCCTTTCTACTATTTTTCTGATATAGTGTGTATATCTATTGCCTGTCCATGGGCAAATTTAGGATTTTTGGGACCTATGGCTATTGAAGTTCAAACGGGGCTATATATTTTCTTATTTAAAGAATCTTTAAATTGAGGCTTAAAGGCCCCAGATAGAGAAAGAGCTTTTTGGCTCTCTTTCCTTATGTGCTTCTATCTTTTTGTCCATCGACATTCCCAGTGAGGAAAAGGGGAATTAGTTGATGGTTCACTATAATATGATCATCACCATGATGGTAGTTAAAACCAATTTATTATAAGTAATAAATATTTGTCTTATCTCACTTGCTAAATATGAAAAGTTGTTTAAAGAACATCAATAATTGTATAATTCGCAGCTTTATATTGTAAAATCGTGAATGTTAGATCGATTTCGTAATAAGAATTTGCATCTTCTTTGTTGTAAATAGAACAAACAGCATTAAATGTTAGTCAAAAACAAATATTGTAGTTGATATTTTATGATAACATTCGCACGTCAACTTAAGTTTAATGACACATTCTTATTCCACGTTTCGCACGAAGAATTTCAGAACGATTCAGGTACACTTACACGAATCATTGTAAATTCGCATCTGAGCAACGAAGAGCGCTTATCTTATTTTAATCTGTAATCGTAAAGAACGGCGATCTCGTTAAAAACACACTCAAAAGATTTTAAGATATATTTAAAAGGTTTAATAATGAGAATACGAGTAATCTTGATGTATAAAGAAAATCATTTTTTATGTGTCTTTAGCTCATTCAATTGAACTTCTATTTAAGAGAATATGCAAATTATGAGGAAGTAGGTACACATATTACTGTCTACATTTTTTTTATTGTAAAACTCGAATAAAGTTATTGCCTAAATTTAGAATAAACCGTGGGAAGATGACTCGAAAGGACATGGAGTTTCTTTTGGTGCTTGAGCACTAACACACGTATTAATAGAGCAATTAGTTTAACAGTTAACTTTTATTTTCTTCTCGAAAATAGAAAAATTAATTAAAATTGTTTTAGGTCGAGACTGTGCTACGGATATAGACGATTGTTCTTCGAATCCTTGCAAAAATGGCGGTGAATGCGTAGATCAAGTCAACGGATACCGATGCATTTGTCCTGTTGGATTTACAGGACACGAATGTGAGGTAAGTTATCGAGTTTACTTTTCTTTCAAAGTAATTTTCAAGAAATGTTGTAACTTAATGGCATGTTAAAAGTTGTTTGTTAAATGGAAATGACTATGTAACTAAAGAACAGTAAATGTAAATTGCATTCGCATCGAATTAGAGCTAACAGGTAAGTAATAAAATGTTAACAAATTCCAAAGTCAATTTAAAGTTATCATGGATATTGTACGGCGCTATATTGCGGCAGTGATTAACGTAATGATGGACATTTACTTATTTCTTGAAGCAAACAAATCGTTTAGTGTGTAAGTAGGCAGTAATCAAAGACATGTCTGCCTGTGGGGACATTTAGTAAGATAATCGGCTACACCATTTCAATATAGTCATTTAAGATGACAGCTGCCAAGTGTAAATACGTTTCTTTTACAAAAAATTTATACAACCTTTTTCACTTTTTAATGGGCTCTCCAATTTTCCTTTTATGGTAAAAAGTTGAAATTTAGATTGTGTTGGAGATGCATTTGAATTTGTTCATGTAGTGTTAAAAATTATGTTTTTAGCATCCTACGCTTTTTAGATAATAATGGTTTATTTATTTTTTCTAGAACGATTACGATCACTGCAATCCTGATCCATGCGAAAATGGAGCTTCTTGCTTTAATACTCAAGCCGACTATTATTGCCATTGTCCCGAAAGGTGGCAAGGGAAAAATTGCAGCCTTCCAAAGCTCACCTGTGATAATCCACCATGTGATGGTAAGTTCATTTTCTTTAGTAGGTACATTAACATGGTATCATTTTATTTTGAAATTGCTTTATTTTTCTACCGGGTGTTGAATGACTTACCGATACATAGGGCAATAGCACGTAAAATCACGTTTGTATAAATTCCTGCTTCCCTAATAGTTTTAGAGCAAATACGAAAGAGCCAAAAATGATGCAGAATTAAAAATGAGAAATTTTTACATTTCATCATGCTTATACTTAAAGAGCAAAAAAGACTTTAGAAATTGTTAAAATTTTCATTAATCAGGAGGATAGCAATTTGAATACCAAGCAATAATTTCGTTGTGTATCAACAACTTGTTTATCAACAACTTCTAAAGTCTTTTTGCTCTTTCAGTAAAAGCATGATGAAATGTAATATTTTTATCATTTCTAATTTTTTAATCTTCATCACTTTTGGCTCTTTCATATTTGCTCTAAATCAATTAGGGAAGCAGGAATCTATAAAAACGTAATTTTCCGTGCTATTTCCCTATGTATCGGTAGGTCATTCAACACCCGGTATACACTCAGTTAAAGAGCTCCGCAGGAGCAGATCTTTTTATATCTAGCGAAATATCATTTCTTTTTTCAAATTAAGACATCACAACCAGCAAATTTCAAAATGAAAAGGTACATTTAATTCAGTGATGGCACCCTATATGTTATGTTTCATTCTTACATGAATTTTTTGGATTAATTGAGATTAATTTCTTCGGTACAGTACAATCCTCTGTATGCACCTACTTACAGGCCAGTAGAATTAAGCCAAGTTCTTAGAACCCATGAACTCTTTATTTGAAAAAGTATCATTCATCTCAGGTCTCACCAACCTTTATTTTAGTGTACAATAACCAACACCTTTGGAAAACCCAATTCAATACATCTGACTGCTCCGTTGTAGTTAATAAAATTTTCTCACTACAGATGTAAAATGTAGCTATCAAAATCATCTGTATATCCTCTATACACCCCGAGGGGTCAACCGCTGTTCTGAATTTGTGCACTAACTTTAGTTGACTGCTCATGACTGCATATGCTATAGCTGCCATTGACTGCAGATGACAACCGTTGATAGCTCAATTTTTGTACATTGACTGCAGGACAACCTCTCGATACACCCTATACGAAGTCATAGGGGTTTAACTAGTGAAATCATACTTTTATAACTTCCTAATTCCCTAATGATTTTTTAGGGTATCAAATAATTGTATAGGGCATAAAATTCTGCATCATGACCGAGAGCCATAATCATAACCCTATATCGTCGTAATAAGAAGATTTCTTCCTATTGAAGAAGCCTAGGAAGTCTTTCATAGAAAATATTATTTTTTTACCTCAAAGTAGCAATAGCCATGGGTTTTTATGCCTCCAAACTTCCGTTTTGAGCTTTTTTTTTCTAAAATAATTAGGGAAACATAAAATTACGAAAGTATGATTCCTATGAACGAGAGTCATGATCACAACCCTGAATGTTTCTAATAGGAAGATTTCTTCCTACTGAAGAAGCCTGGGAAGTCCTCTTTTAATAGAATATAGTATTTTTGTACCAAAGCACTTACAGTAGTGTTTCTAAACCTTATAACATGAACATTCACAAGTACGAGTAAAAGCTACACATATCTTGGAACTGACCATTGAATAAAAAAATACCCCCTACTCTAACCAGGAAAGAGATATTTAGCTAATATATAGATCGCAAAGGACGAGTAAACATAGCGATTTCCTGTCAATTTTTCCAATAGAAATAGTCGCTTATACTCTCACTTATAAGGAAAGATCACGACAGCCAATGATAATGTAAACTCGACGGAATCAATGAGTCATCCATGGATTTCTAAAATGTCTGTTCCGTCGCATTTAACGTCGGTTGCTAACCCTCGTTCCGGATGTTTGATGTTCTAAGTAGCTGAGTAGCAAAAGCTGAGTTTGCAAAAGTATAATTTGCATTTAAATCGGCTGTTGACTGAAGCCGAGAGCTTTTCGTGCATTTTTGCTATTTCCAAGATCTTTTTTTCTGAAATCGGGTTGTTTCTTTTCCAGTAAATAGTTTTTCCTTCGATTTCAGTTTATTTTCAGTGCCTACCATTAGATATCTTTCTACTCTCAAGAAATGTTGAGATTCGCTGATTTAAATTTAAATAACTCGAGGCGAAGTGAAGGTACAACAATACACTCGGAAATACACTCAATCCACGTGACCAATTGCCTAGGCAACAGGTAACCACCATATTTCATTATGTTTGGATGGTGGTTGTCTAGCAAATTGGTCACGTGGGTTAAGTGTATTTCCAAAGATCCTGGTAGTAATGTGGTGATTGAAACTAATTTTCTGAATAGTCTCACAAAGCTGAGGCACTTTTAGAAACATAGAGACTTCAGTTCTCTACCATCTTCCTAAATAGACGTTCAAAATCAAAGATAATTAGTACTAGTTAACAGAAGGAACACCCACACCCTGTGATTTGAGTTGAGTTAAGGTTGGTTGAATGTGAGACTTCCCTTTTAAAGACCATTTTTCAATGTTTGTCGCTTTTGCTATTGATACCACAGTGAATCACAGACTCACAGAGTCCAAAGCTTTCTGATGATATTTTTTGGCATGTCTTAAATTAAGATTTTTTTCTCTTTTGACCTTTCTTTTGTACTAAAATTTGACTTTAAAATAGCTTCGTCATTATTGAATTGGACAAAATTCAAATTTATTTAACGCAACACAATAACTTTGATGATAGATACGAACACGAATTATCAGTTATTTGATCTCTATTTAATAGTTTATTAACTTACCTTTGTGTTTGTAATGAATAATTGTGTGGGAGTTGTTATTATATTAAATGCAGTCTTAAATAATCGTTTTTACGCTTCATAAACTTTAATTTTACATTAATTTTAAATAAATTAATGATTACGATACTTAAAAGTGTTGCTTGTTTGATACAGTTGCATAATTATTTTAATTGATTTTATCGTCTTGTGATGTTTAAGTTTTAGTAAATAACTTGATACATTTTTTTGGCGTGGATCTCTTTGTTACTTGAACGTTAATGAAACTTATTTATAGTTTTAATTTTTACACCAACTTTTGTATCTCTTACACCCTGCTGTGTTTAAAATTGAGGTTAACCAGTTCTGTTGTAATAGCAAATAAGATTTAAAAAAGAGGAATTTTTCTTAACTAGAAGAGCAAGTTGAGAAGACTCGCTTTTGATTTTTTTGACCAATCTTTTATGTTTTCAAATAACTTTTAAATGTTTGTAGGTATTGAAAGTTGCATTGTGGTGTCTTCTGGAGGAAATAGAATATCGTCACCGAGCGTATGTGGAGAGCACGGCCACTGTGTCGGTAGTCCTAGTATTGGCTTTCGCTGTCAATGTCAGCCTGGTTATACTGGAAAATACTGTCACGAGAGTAAGTTTACATTTAATTAATTAGCTCGAAACAACCTTTTCCAATCATTAGTATTCTGCGTACTTAAAATTTTAACAACGTAATAAATTAAGGTTTGCTTTAAAAGAATAATAAAATACTCATTATTACACTCTTAAAAATAGAGTCCGTGCTTTTTGCTTTGCTGAGAGTTTAAAATTGGTTTTCTCAAGTTCTCGCACCAAGTATTTACACCGTTGATCTTATTGGAAATACTTATACGGAATCCCTTCTTCTGAGTGAAGTAGTAATTTTCATCCAGAAAGTGCTCATCGTTGTCATTGCTTAATCATTTTCGGAATATTTTTTACATAAGAAGTTCCAACTTATTGAAAAGACATAGAAACGCTGTTCTGACAAAATTTGTAAAAGAGCAACATAAAAGGTGGTACTTTGTTTATAAAGATTAGAAAAAGCTCTTATGTGAGCTATGAAGGGTGGGTTTAGCTTCTGAAATAATCAAAAATCGACATTACAGAAGTGAAACTTTAGAACTTCCAGTTTCTCTGAAAACGTTTCTTTAAAAGAACCTCAGTAAATTTGCGTATAAAAACTAGATGTTTTTACTAGGGCTTCTCGCAAGTCTCGCTAAATTGCGGGAATCTCGTTATCTCGCCTGGCAAAAAATTTCCAGATGCGAAGCGAGAAATGTTCATTTTTTCACTGCAAGTGAAGCTATGGAGGCTTCACTCGAGTCTCGTCAAATTGCGAGAATCTCTCCTCGCAAAAAACTGCGAGATGCGAGGCGAGAAACGCTCATTTTTGCATTTCTTCACTGCAAGTGAAGCTATACAGACTTCACGCGAGTCTCGCCAAATTGCGAGATGCGAGGCGAGAAACGTTCATTTCTGCATTTGGTCATTTCATCACTTCAAACGAAGCAATAGAGACTTCACGCGAGTCTCGCCAATTGCGAGAATCTCTCATCGTTCATTTCTGCATTTGACCATTTCATCACTGCCAGTGAAGCTATAGAGGCTTCACGCGAGTCTCGCCAATTGCGAGAATCTCTTATCGTTCATTTCTGCATTCGACCATTTCATCACTGCAAGTAAAGCTATACAGTCGCCAAATTGCGAGAAATGCGAGGTGCGAGACGTTCATTTCTGCATTTGATCATTTCATCACTGCAAGTGAAGCTATAGAGACTTCACGCGAGTCTCGCCAAATGGCAAGAATCTCTCATTATCGCTTCGCAAATAACTGCGAGATGCGAGGCGAGAAACGTTCATTTCTGCATTTGACAATTTCATTACTGGAAATGAAGCTATAGAGACTTCACGCGAGTCTCGCGAGAGCCTCTCATTCTCATTTTATCTCTCAATCAGTTTTTTGTCCTAGTTTTCACTTAGATGGCCTTTAGTTGAACTATTTTTAACATTTTCCTTTATTTCCAGATATAAATGATTGTAAAATCAATCCTTGTGAAAATGGCGGAACTTGCGTAGATAAAGTTAACGCATTTCAATGCATTTGTAAAGAAGGCTGGGAAGGTGCACTGTGCAATATAGGTAAAATTTATTTACATTTAAATTCAATTCATTTAATTTAATTGCGTCAATTTGTAAAATCAGATGCAGACGATTGCAATCCAAATCCATGCGACAACAACGGTAACTGTAGTGACAGGATAGCTGATTTTGAATGTCAGTGTCGAGATGGATGGAAAGGAAAGACGTGTACATTGAAAGACAGCCACTGTGATCGTGCCACTTGTAAAAACGGCGGTACTTGTCAAGATTTAGGAAGTACGTTTATTTGTCGGTGTCCACCTGATTGGGAAGGTTTGTTATTTTTTTAATTCATTTTTAATTTTTATTATTCAAATTTTTTTTAGGAACAACATGCCACATTTCCAAACAAACTGCTTGTAGATCGAATCCTTGTTTAAACGGAGGCACTTGCGTTAATACTGGCGATTACTATCAGTGCATATGCCGAGATGGATTTAAAGGAAATCACTGCCAAGAAGACGTTAACGATTGTATTCCTCAACCTTGTTATAATGGAGGAAAATGTATCGACGGTGTTAATTGGTTTTTGTGCGAATGTGCCGTCGGTTTTACCGGACCCGATTGTAGAATAAACGTTAACGATTGTGCTTCTAATCCTTGCGGATATGGAGGAACGTGCGTCGACGGAATTGGAGATTTTCAATGTATTTGTCCCCCAGGACGACACGGAAAAGTTTGTGAACGTAAGTGAACACCCAAATCATTAGTGTTTCCCAAGACAAGATTTCTTGTCTTGCTTGACTATTTCTTGTCTTGTCTTCTATATCAAGACAAGAAATTAATAAATGTCTTGTCTTGCTTCATTCTTGCGAACAAAAATCTTGTCTTGTCTTGTTAAGTCTTGCATATTTTCGACGAAAATAACGTCGGGACTTCCCCTATCTTGCTTTTTCTTGAAAAATACTTGCATTCTTGCAACCTGGGAATTTGACAAGAGAACAAGAATGCAAGAAAATCTTGTAACTCTTGCACCTTTCTCACAAGCTAACTTATTGTTTTGTCTTGCTACAAACTATGTAGCTCTTGTCTTGTTCTTGTCTTGCATTCTGTGTAAGAACAAGAAAAATGCAAGAATATCGTGAAACACTACAAATTATTCTAAACAATTTATTTTTTATACAGAGAAAGACATCGCTTACCTACCTCTTCCGGGAAGCTGCAACTGGTTAGGACATTCGTTGGAAAATAACTCGACATGGCAACACAAATGCAACACCTGTTTTTGCATTAATGGCAGTGTTAAATGTACTCGAATTTGGTGTGGAATCGGCAACTGTAGAAGCTCACATGTTGAGAATACCATCTGTAATTCCAACCAAGTGTGTGTTCCGTCGCCGACCGAATCTTGCCTCGTTCCTCCCTGTATTCCGTACGGCGAATGTAGAGATTTAGAAAGTGGGCGAAGAGTTAAACCACCTGTAGTGCCTACTCCGGGAACTTGTTGGCCCAATCAAGCTGTTTTAAGCAACAATTGCGCTCGTTTGACTTTGCTGTTAGATCGTGCGAAATTACCTCAAGGAATTACAGTGGAAGGATTATGTAACGACCTTCGTCGACTTCTTGCCAATTATGAAGCTACCAACGATTATCAACATGAATTAGTTTTAATGTGCGACTTAAAAGTGGATTACAACGATACCGTCGAAGTGACCCTGGTAAGTAATTTAAATTCGATCAGTTTGTAGTTTGGTAATAGTTTGGTTTTCAGTCTGGAACAGAAGGAGTGTTAGAAGGTATCCGTGTTCTCGGGGAAGCTATATCAAGAAAACAAACCTCTTTGCTAGCTCTTACTTCAATAGTAGAAGTTAAAGTTGAAACAGCATTAGTGTCAGAAGAACCATCCAGTAATAAATACTTAATAGCGTTAATATGCTTTATAGTTATCGGTATATGCGCTGCAAGTGTAGTAGGAGTTTTATATTTACGTCAGCGACGACGTAATTTGGGATTAAGCGGTGTTAATTTGTCCCCTTCATTAGATCCTTGCCACAGAAATCACGAAGATGAAAAATCAAACAATTTACAAAATGAAGAAAATTTAAGAAGATACGCCAATCCTTTAAAAGACGATATAGGTAGCATGGCTAGTTTGAGTAGTGCCGGCGCGTGTGGTTTAGATATTCCGAAAGTAAGCATAGTTAGACCTTTGTCAACAATTTTACCGCACGAAAGTTCTAACGAAATGCTCGAAATGATTTCTGAAGCCGATTGTCCAGGTTCCAGAAAAACAATGCACTTATCTCCAAGTACAAGTGCAGATAATAATACTTTAAAAGTACACGAAAATATGAGGCTGGGCGACGGTTTAAAGCCCGTACATCGAAGTAGTCAAATTATGCTTTATAAAGCTCAAAACGCTGATGTTCGTAAAAATACCGCAGCGTTTGACGATAGTGTAGGGCATAAAGATTTTAGTAAAAGTGTTATTAACATTAATAAACAGCGGACTTCACAACAAAATACTAGTAATAGTGCTGACATACTAACTGTGTTAGTGTAAAATTATTTGAGCCAGTGTTACGCTTTCTATGGGTTTTTAAAAAAAGTTAATTTTGAAAAGTGCCTAAATATATTTTTTGATTTGTCTCGATTTAAATTAATTCGTTACATAATTGATACAGTTTTTAATTTTTTCAAAATCGTATTAATTCAAACTAATTTATGCATCTATGGTGCTCAAATTAGATATTTTGATATTCATTAGGATTTTATGATGCCAAAATGTAATTGTCAATTGAACTTGAATGGAATTGAAAATTTTTGATAAATGTAGGTAAAAAAGGCTTTAAATTAGAAACCCAAAAATAGGCCAATAAAAGTATTTGACATGAACAATTCGTGATATTGAATATGAACATGATCTCGTGATGATTTGATATAAGGTACCTAGTGAAGTGGACAAACTTGTGTTTGTTAATAGTGTGATATTATTTAATAATTTTATTTTGTTTTACGTTTAAATTAATTTAACATTGCAGTTGTTGAAATCTTAAAAAATTATTTAAATTTTTTTCGAAATCCTTTTGATAATTTTTGTAAATATTTATGTTTGTTTATTCTTTTGTATTTATTTTATTGTTCCTGATTATTATATATTTTTTTATTAACAATTCTTACGTTAATAATTTATCTTTAATTTTCTTTAAATATTTAAATGATGAAACATTCCTATCATTTGCAATTAATACAAATTTTTATAAAAAATGTTCCTAAAATTGGAAGTTGTTAAATGTGAATTTTTAAGAAAAAAAGCGGTGCTAACAATAGTTTTCTTAACATTACAATAGTAGCAATTTTCCTTATTTTAAAACCGTAATCTTTTTTTCTCGAGAGTTCTACATTCTTTTAATTTAATCATTTTTGTTTCATTAATTTTACATTTAGTATGTAGGTACATATTTTGTAAATATGTATATATTGAAATGCGATGTTTCTGCGTAAGTTTAAAGTGTTGAAATGATTTAATAGAAATTAGAATAAAGTACTTATACATTGATACTATAAACAGCAGTGCCTTTAAAGTGCCTAGCAATTTATAATGTAAATCAATAAAACATGGTCACATTACATACAGAAATAATGGTTTGTGTCGATTTAAAATATTTATTATAATAGTCATTATTTTTCACAACTCGATTAACTTAAGAAAATTCTTGTAGAAAGGACAAGTGTTGCATACTTAGGTTGTAATTAAATAATTTATGTATATTTTGTATATTAAAAAAGTTTGTATTTTAAATTTTCAATATGTGAGGCTTATGTAAGTATTGAAAATAGAGAGCTTGTGAATTAAGAATAAATAAAGTATTACATTTATTATAACTCTTAATTATTATTATTCTTAGTTAAAATCCAGAACTTGCAATACAACAAAACTCAATGTATAAAGAGAAATAAGAATTTTGCTCTGTTGCATACAACTTTCTCAATAATTAAATCAAATTCAGTAAAGGTTTCTTTATTGTTTAAGTACATAGTTTAACTGTTATAGGGAGAATTCCAAAAATGCACCTACATAAAACTGAAGGCAGAAAAAGTCTTAAAAAGTAGCTAAATGTGAGTCCGAAGAAAAACCTTCAATTGGAAAACCTAGAAAAGAAATCTAATGCAATGGGTGCAGGCCACATGACTGAACCTGGAAGGAAGAAGAAGAAAAGGACTCAAATAAAAGTAATTTTTCAAACTTAAATATTTTTATCAGTTTAATTCTGATAGATTTCATTCTGTAATTTTTAATTGTTATTTAAATATAAATCTTGTAACTTCTAGCCAGAGTTGGGCAAGATACTTATAAAATGTATCTTTGATACAAGATACTTTCACCTCGAGTATCATAGTCGAGATAAAAAAAGATACATGTATCATTGATACTGTCCAACTCTGCTTCTAGCTTGTTTTTGATCTGAAGAAGAAGAATATAAGAATTTTAATGTGATAATTTAAGAAGAATTTAATAAATAGCAATTAATATTTATCTTTACGCCTAACATATAGGCAACTTTGCGAACACTTTGTTCGCAAGCTTCAGCTTTGTGTCAGATATTAACATAACCTAAAATTTATATTCGTTTGCTAAAATTTTATTTTAAGAAGCTTTTAAGTGATCTTACGTGTAATTATATAAAATGTAATTTAAATTAAAACTGGGTTAGGTTATTAAGAAAAACAAGAATTCAATATATAGGTAAATACGTATATCCGGAACAAGTAAATCTAATTTGGGGACCGACCGGTGGCTGCCTCTTCAGGTATGTTACGATCATTGTGTAATTTATTTTTTTTTATTTTAGCTCTAACTCGTGAGGTTGCAAATTGAAAAATAATACTCTGATGTGGTCGAGTCGAGTCTTCTTCGTTCTTTTTCTGTCGACACACTATTAATGAAGAAACTACTTCATAAGCTATGTGAGGATTCACCGAATGAGCAATGGATGCGACCTGAGATTGCAACTGAATCATCAATAATTTCAGCTTGCTAGCATTGGTGGCAAGGAATTACATAAGTATTTAGTAACCCAATTCTAGGGACTATAGTTCAATTTTTCTTACTTTAACGACACATGACCAACTTAATATGTATAAATAAAAACGACTTATGTTTATGTAGTGAGTTTAATAATTATTTTATTTAGTTAATACATTTATTGTTAATTATTATTAAATATGTATTTAGCTTAAATTAATTATTTATTGAGTATTTTAAAAGTTATGTGTCGGTAAAGTAAGAAAAACTGAATTTTACCTAATTTGCTGCATGATCAAGGCCAGACGAAGGTTTTCCAGTGTGGCAATAATTTTGAAACTTGGTACGTAGGTGCGGCCAGAGTAGCCGCAGCGTTTGCCGGAAAAATCAGTTTGCTGGGAAGTACCTGAAGAAGTGGTGGTAGAGGGATGATTTTTACGGCAAACAACGGTGGCCAAACCTAGATATAAATTTTCAAAATAATTGCCACAGTGGAAGGCCTTCGTTTGACCTTGGTCAGCAGCCGCCGGTCAGTCACCAAATTAAATTTATTGCTCTCCCCCAAACGTATCTAATGCGTATCAAGGGGTATCTAATGTTTAAGTCATTGCTTAGGCTACATTCCATTAAAAATATTATTCTAATATTTTATTTATTGTTTTTAGAAATCATGTTGTTTGGCCGTACAGAGATTGTTGAACTTGTGGAAAATATGGATCCCAGTGGATAGTGAAAATAATTGAAATAAGTGTAACACCAGCTAAAATCTACAGTTCTCTTAAAACTCGTTTTCAAATAATAGAATTTATTGTATTGATAGATTTGTCTTTGCGTAAAATTCAAAATGTTACTTGTTGTGTACTGTATGCTAAATGAAAACTTTTGTAATAGTTGCTTTAGTGAAGAGTTATGTTAAACGAACCAATTAGGTACTATAAAATTAATATTAGGTAACTAAAAATTTCGTAAAAGCCAAGTATTCTAAAACTCTTACTTCTAGCAACCTTGCAAAAGAGAACTTTTTTAGATTTTTGAATTCTCTATACATACTAATTAGTAGAGAAATTGGCACAGTGACACCCCTTACACTTAAAGAATTCTGAAACACTGTATTATTAATAATGTATTGCTTGTTAATTCCTCTATCGTATGTGTTTATTAATTAAGAAGTTGTCAAGTGTAAATTGTGCCCCTTACTTTTCATTGTAGTAATTGATAGATACTTGCTTGACACAAACAAGGTGCTTGTTCTCTACGGAAACCGAAAAATTTCTACTAAATTACAATATTTGTCCCTCTCGAAATCTATATATAATCTGATTATATATGTATAATTGGTATAATCAGCTATATGGGGTGTTTTTCTTGAAATTTCTACCATAATGTGATTTTCATAATATTATATCAGCTGCATAAACAATGAAATTTTTTTTGCTGGATATGATTTCGAGAGGACAAATGTTGCATTTTTCTTTCTGGAACTTACTGTATGTACAAGTTTGTCGGTCTCCTGATGGAATACTTTGAATATAATAATTATTGTAAAACAATGTAACTAGTCTAATAAAAGTACTTGATTTAACTTTAACATATATGTTAAATTTAGTTTTAATTACTACAATCTTTTCATAATGCTTATCTTATAATTATTAATTAATACAAATTAATTTATTAGATTCAGTACTTATAGTTATAAATAATTGCAAACAAAATAATGAATAATTATTAAAGTAGTTCACCCAATCACTTATTGTAAGAACTGTGAGTGGGCTTTCTACAGTAAACAATTATTACACAAGAATTTTATCTTTCAATACAGTGTAAAGATTTTTATTTCAAAATTACTAATTTAATTAAGTTTTGCATCTTTCTTATAGGCAACCCAAAATACACATTTTAAAGTTACATTGCGCATTGGTACTGATTCTAATTAAATTAATGCTCGAATACTATTGGTTAAATTTAATAAAGAGGGGCGATAATCACCACCAAAAGTTAATAAAAGGCCGAGTTTCGCCATAAGTTCACTTTCTTATCAGCAACTCGGATCTTCAATTTTTAGAAATTTAAGGGTTACTCTTGTTGAAAATCAACTTTGCTTTTTGAAATTTTTTTTGATTGGAAGTTGTTCCTAATATTATTCTGTCGTGTTCCTACTAAGTTATTAATAAAAAACTTCATAAATAAGAGTAGAAAATACGACTTGCTAATTAATAATTATTTGTAAATTTTATACTTAAAATTTAATTTTAATGAATAATTGTAATATTTACTTTGTCCAGAAAAAATCTAAAATTTATATGATTCATATAAAATTCGTATTTATAAATTTCATTGTACTTAGATAAATAATTAACTTGTAAATAAAAACTTTTGTGTTAATTATTATACACTGCTATTACTTAATAAATTTTTCTGCTCAATCACCTCAATAAGCTGATTTAAAGTTAATCCCCATTATACCTAAATAAACAACAATTTTCAAATCTGTAGATCTTATTTTGTGCTGTGTTGGGTATATTTATGAGCATTCAAGGGATGTTAATTAATCATTTAAGGTAAATATTTTTTCTCTATCGACTGTACGCTATAAATTATTCAAAAGGACCCTAAAAGAAAATGTCATAATAATATTAAAATAAATCTTTTAAATTAATTTAAAAGAGAATTAAATGCAGCCTTATCTTTACGTAACAAGATAAGCTTTGATAAGCTTTCGATAAAAGCTACTTAAAGCTCTTTACGGATTTAATTTAATATTTTTATTTTTAGTGATATCTTATAACACTTCTGCTCTCCTAATACAGCAACTGGTTTATACACCGATTCTTAGCAAATTTGTACAATTTTGGACATTTATTATGGCAAAATATGCCGATTTTTACACTAAACTTTTTAATTAGAAGGGATAGAAGGTTGATATAAAATATAGGGGTAGTCAAAACATTGTAGAAAGACGTCTATCGATCAAAATTTGATTAGCTACCTTAAATTAAAAGACCATTAAATGCAAGGCTTTATCTTCACATAACAAGATAAGCTTTCGATAAAAGCTTTTATATAAAGCTCTATGCGAATTTAATTTAATATTTTTATTTTTATGGATATCCTATAACACTTCTGCTCTCCTAATACATCAATTGGTTTATAAACTAATTCTTAGCAAATTTTAACGTATTTGGACACATTTGGACATATTTTATGTCAAAATAAGCTGAATTTTACACAAATATTTTATTTTGTCCCTCTATCTCTTCTAGATCAAAAGTTTAGTGTAAAAATCAACTTATTTTCACATAAAAAATGTCCAAATGTGTCAAAATTTGTTAAAATTTGCTAAACATGAGTGTATAAACCAATTGATGTATTAGGAGAGCAGAAGTATTATAAGATATTACTAAAAATAAAAATATTAAATTAAAAGAGCATTAAATACAAGGCCTTATCTTCACATAACAAGATAAGCTTTCGATAAAAGCTTTTATATAAAGCTCTTTGCGAATGTAATTTAATATTTTTATTTTTATGGATATCCTATAACACTTCTGCTCTCCTAATACATCAACTGGTTTATAGACTAATTCTTAGCAAATTTTAACGTATTTGGACACATTTGGACATATTTTATGTCAAAATAAGCTGAATTTTACACAAATATTTTATTTTGTACCTCTATCTCTTCTAGATCAAAAGTTTAGTGTAAAAATCAACTTATTTTCACATAAAAAATGTCCAAATGTGTCAAAATTTGTTAAAATTTGCTAAACATGAGTGTATAAACCAATTGATGTATTAGGAGAGCAGAAGTATTATAAGATATTACTAAAAATAAAAATATTAAATTAAAAGAGCATTAAATACAAGGCCTTATCTTCACATAACAAGATAAGCTTTCGATAAAAGCTTTTATATAAAGCTCTTTGCGAATGTAATTTAATATTTGTATTTTTATGGATATCCTATAACACTTCTGGTCTCCTAATACATCAATTGGTTTATAGACTAATTCTTAGCAAATTTTAACGTATTTGGACACATTTGGACATATTTTATGTCAAAATAAGCTGAATTTTACACAAATATTTTATTTTGTACCTCTATCTCTTCTAGATCAAAAGTTTAGTGTAAAAATCAACTTATTTTCACATAAAAAATGTCCAAATGTGTCCAAATTTGTTAAAATTTGCTAAACATGAGTGTATAAACCAATTGATGTATTAGGAGAGCAGAAGTATTATAAGATATTACTAAAAATAAAAATATTAAATTAAAAGAGCATTAAATGCAAGGCCTTATCTTCACATAACATGATAAGCTTTCGATAAAAGCTTTTATATAAAGCTCTTTGCGAATTTAATTTAATATTTTTATTTTTAGTAATATCCTATAACACTTCTGCTCTCCTAATATATCAATTGGTTTATAGACTAATTCTTAGCAAATTTTAACGTATTTGGACACATTTGGACATATTTTATGTCAAAATAAGCTGAATTTTACACAAATATTTTATTTTGTCCCTCTATATCTTCTAGATCAAAAGTTTAGTGTAAAAATCAACTTATTTTCACATAAAAAATGTCCAAATGTGTCAAAATTTGTTAAAATTTGCTAAACATGAGTGTATAAACCAATTGATGTATTAGGAGAGCAGAAGTATTATAAGATATTACTAAAAATAAAAATATTAAATTAAAAGAGCATTAAATACAAGGCCTTATCTTCACATAACAAGATAAGCTTTCGATAAAAGCTTTTATATAAAGCTCTTTGCGAATGTAATTTAATATTTTTATTTTTATGGATATCCTATAACACTTCTGCTCTCCTAATACATCAATTGGTTTATAGACTAATTCTTAGCAAATTTTAACGTATTTGGACACATTTGGACATATTTTATGTCAAAATAAGCTGAATTTTACACAAATATTTTATTTTGTACCTCTATCTCTTCTAGATCAAAAGTTTAGTGTAAAAATCAACTTATTTTCACATAAAAAATGTCCAAATGTGTCCAAATTTGTTAAAATTTGCTAAACATGAGTGTATAAACCAATTGATGTATTAGGAGAGCAGAAGTATTATAAGATATTACTAAAAATAAAAATATTAAATTAAAAGAGCATTAAATGCAAGGCCTTATCTTCACATAACATGATAAGCTTTCGATAAAAGCTTTTATATAAAGCTCTTTGCGAATTTAATTTAATATTTTTATTTTTAGTAATATCCTATAACACTTCTGCTCTCCTAATACATCAACTGGATTATACACCGATTCTTAGCAAATTTGAACAATTTTGGACATTTATTATGGCAAAATATGCTGATTTTTACACTAAACTTTTTATTAGAAGGGATAGAAGGTTGATATAAAATAATGGGGTAGTCAAGACGTTGTAGAAAGACGTCTATCAATCAAAATTTGATTAGCTACCTTCTAATCATAATTATAACTAAATAAACACAAATTACCAAACCTGCAAATTCTATTTCGGATTCTAGAGGGTTTGTTTATCAATATTTAAGGGATGTTAATTAATTATTAGAAGTAATTAATGATTCTCTATCGTCTACACTAATTAAATTAGTCAAAAGGTGTCTACTATAGTAAAAAATAGCAAAATTAACTCTTATGGGATTTTAACATGGACAAGAAAATGCTTGCAAATTTCGATTTTTAGAGATAGCCTAAACTTCTTCTGCTATGATGTTACTTCTAATGGTCCACAATTGATTCTTATCAAATTCTCCTATTAGGCTATTATTTTTGTTAATAAGAACAAACTGGATATTAATTAAAAAAACTTTATTACTGAATACATAATTTGTTATACCTATTTACACTGTTAGAGACATTACAGAATACAAACAAAATTAATTAACTTAACATTTATAATAGAATTCTTAATAAATGAGAACTTATAAAGAAAATCTTATTTTATAATATAAACAACAAGTATTAACATTAATTTGGTTTACATTACATTATAATGTGTTACAGTCAAATAAAAAAAAACAAAATTTACAAAAAATTTTCATTTTTTAAAATGTATTTTTTACACTTAATATTGAAGTAAATCATTTAATATTCAGTAGACATACTTAGAACAATGCCAAGAATAATTTCTAATCAAAAAAAAATTAAAAAATCAAAGCTGATTTTCAACAAGAGTAACCCTTAAATTTCTAAAAATTGAAGATCCGAGTTGCTGATAAGAAAATCAACTTATGGCGAAACTCGGCCTTTTATTAACTTTTGGTGGTGATTATCGCCCCTCTTTATTAAATTTAACCAATAGTATTCGAGCATTAATTTAATTAGAATCAGTACCAATGCGCAATGTAACTTTAAAATGTGTATTTTGGGTTGCCTTTATGACAGGTGCAAAGTTTAATTACATTGAATTTTGAAAGAAAAAAATACTTTTGAGCTACATTGAAAGAAAAAATTGTCGTTTATTGTAGATAGACGTTAACAACATATTATCTAAATTTTGTAATTAGCATAAATTATGATTTGGTGGTCTGCTTAAATTATTATTTTTGTGCAGTCAAGTAATTTATGTACTGAATCTAATAAATTAATAGTCGTCTGTGTTGATCTGTCGTAGTTTTACGTAGTGTGAACTACGACAGATCAACGCAGACGACGCTATTAATTATAAATAATATGTGAAGATTATCAGGTAATTTCTTTAAACGAGTTACATTGTTTTACTATAATAGCAAATAGTTTAATAGTTATTAATTAATGGAATTATAATTTTCCTTTACCTCAACTACTCAAATTTACATTTACTATTCAGTCTTCCAGTAGAAAACCAACAAACTTCAAACTTCTGCAGTAAGTTTCTGGATCAAAAATGGAACATTTGTCCTCTTGAAATCAGAATATTAATGCATAGGAATGCATTTCTAAAAAGTTATAGGCTCCCACAATTGAGGATTAAATGAGAACTTTGCCCCTTAAGGAGGTAGAGCTAACTTGTAAACGCCCGAAACGCTAGTTTTATGCCAAACTAATTTAAATTCGAGGGCTGGATTTCAAGACTGGCAAATTTTAAATTTTGATTCCAGAAATTAATTTTAAAAGTTTTCAGTTTGCTCCAGATTAAACCTGTTTGTTTAAACATGATTTACTACAATTGAAAATAGGTAAAGAGAATAATTTACAATCATTTTGACAACTTCTTAATTATTGAACACATAGGTTAGAGTAATTAACAAGCAGTTACTAATTGTGTTTCAGAAATAACTATAAGTGGTTTAAAGAAAATCTAATGAAACTAAGTATGCAGAGAATTAAAAAAATTTAAAGTGTCTTTTTTCCAATGTGAGCTAATAGTGATTTTATAGTAGCTACTAGCCCATAAATTAACAAAAAAGTATACATGCTTTTTATATTTAGTTCAATTAACAAACAAAACCTGAGGGATTATTGATGTTTCATTTCTTGATTTGACTGAACTGAAATGATAGATAACGCCTTAAGAGTGCATTGTGTAATTGATAAATAAAATGTTAACTCTACTTATTTTGTTCGATAGAATAACTACCTAAAGCAAGCACTCAAACAATTGCTATTGTTCTAAACCTTAATGTATAAATCTTAGTAACAGATAATTTTTGCTTATTAAATGGAACATTTTATGAAACATTAATCACATAGTTTATTTTTGTTAAACATTTAAATGCAGTTTAGTCCTTAACGATCAACCTCAAAGAGACAACTTTGCCATCTATAATACAATCTCTTACAACCCAAAAAGTTAAAAAAATACGAACATTATTCTTACACTACTTTACAAATTAGTTAATTAACAAACAATTGGTTGAACGTTTTTTGGTTCTTTTAACATAAATTAACTCTTCACTAAAGCAATTATTACAAAAGTTCTCATTCATATAGTACAGAACAACTAACACTTTTAATTTTACCCAAAGTCAAATCTGTTAATATCAATACAATTAAAATTATATTATTTAAAAACTAATTCGAAAATGTTAAGAAATTTGTAATTTTAGCTGTGTTCCTCCCACTTGTTTCAATTATTTTCATTATCCACTTGGAACCATATTTTTCATAAATTCAAAAATTGCTGCACAATCGAATGATTTCTAAAAAAAGTAAACAAAATATTAGAATATTTACAAAGGATTATAGCCTAAGTAATAACAACAGCAATAAATTATTACACAAAAATTAAAAATATGAATATCTATGTAGACCTGACTTGCACATTAGGTACAGTCGTACAGTTATACCTCTTCAAAATTATTTTACTTTGTCTGGAGGTACAACTAATATTGGTTTTTACAACATTTATCTACAAACAAATATTTTTCAGTGTAAATCCACTTATTCCAGGAAATTACCTAAACATCATCTTTAGACATCTTTACTCATATTACAGCATTCAGGAGGAATGTTTACAAATGATGAATTAGTAAAAGTCTAAGAGCTTACGCTTTCCTCTTTAAGACGACTGTTTAGTTTCCTTCGTACTTTATTTTTGAGAGAGCTTTGACACTTTTTACGAAAAAGCGGTTGTTCTAAATATTGAAGCGTCACACGCACGAGTTGAATAGCTTTCTATAAAAACTATTCATCCTACAAAAAAAAATCATAAGTCATAAGACCTTTTCTTCTCTAAATATACTCTTCTTTAACAAAGAATTGAACTTTTTTTTTGTTCGATCAATATTTCCTGAGATATTAAGAAAAGCAAACTTTTAAATCTTCGAACTCAATTTTTTCAATGAAGCGGCCACTATAAAGATGTAAACATTTTTAATTTTTAAAGAATAGGCTTTCAAAAAGACCATGCACTGAGTGTACCTATACATCGAGTGTCGATGTAGATATGGTAAAATACAGCAGTTTTGCGGTGGTCTACCTAGACTGCCTAAGTGTTTATTCAATCGCAGTGGAGACAGGTGTGTCTTGTGTCTTCGATGTATCAACCATATGCGTACCTGTAGTTTACTGGATCGGTTGACACCAACAGTTCTTAATATACCATATTTGCGCATACATAGAAAGAAACAGCACTCATCTGGAAAACTTCGTCTACCTTCGTCAGTCAGCAAATTAGGTAGTCTCTAAAACTGCGTTACTAAATACTCATGTGACTCCTGGCCACCCATACTAGCAAGATTGAAATTATTGACGATTCAGTTGCAATCTCACGTCGCATCCATTGTTCATTTGGTGAATGCTCATATAGCTTATGAAGTATGAAGTGGTTTCCTCATTAAGAGTGTGTCGACAGGTTAAGGACGGAGAAGAATCGACCACATGAGAGTATTAGTTTCCTATTTGCAAACGCACTAGTTAGAGCTAAAATAAAAATATAAATTACACAATGATCGTAACATATCTGGAAGAGACAGCCACCGGTCGGTCAGCAAATTAGATTTACTCTTTGCGGATATACGTATTTACCTATATATTGAATTCTTGTTTTTCTTAATAACCTTACCCAGTTTTAATTTAAATTACATTTTATATAATTACGCGTAATTATAAGATCACTTAAAAGCTTCTTAAAATAAAATTTTAGTAAACGAACATAAATTTGAGGTTATGTTAATATCTGACACATCTTTACTTTGTTCGCAATGTTGCCTATATGTTAGGCGTAAAACTAAATATTTTAAGATGAGTTTTTCAAAGGAATTCTTTTAACTTCCCATTAATAGTACAGGAAAAATCGGTTTCAACAACAAAAAAATTAGTACATTCACGAAATTTTGGTTATTTTGGTTATTTAATTCATAATGCAGTTTAAGAATCCGAAGAGTCCCTAATAAATGCAAGGCCCCCAAAAACCACTTCCCCCCCCTAGGCCCCTACATTGATTAGGGACTCTTCGGATTTTTAAACTGCATTATGAATAGGACTTACAAAATTTCGTAAATGTACTAATTTTTTTCTTGTTAAGGCTATTTTAGGTTCATTTCACTGTTTTTTTTTCACTGTACTTTCGTTGAGTTCTTTTTATCTAAATTTTATACAACATATTATATCCCTATCTCTTATCTTATGCTATTCTATTTATCAGCTTCTAATATATCGTTAAATCTAACATAACTTGTACCACTTTATTTCGGCCAACAAAAGTATTATACCAGTATTACATATTTGAACGATTATATACAAGAGTATTATATCGTAGTGAAAGCTATAGATGTACATGTACAACTGCTTCAAAACTTCTTAATACATGCTTTTTTGTGTGTTTCTATTCTGTTAGGAAAAAATGTTCTTCCACAATGTGGGCAAGGTATAAGCTCTGCCAGATGATTTTCCCAAATTCTATGAAATGTTCCAATAAAATCCACTTCGCCAGTTGCTGAAATATAATATTATATTATAGTCCATCATTTTCTCAATATTTATTATACATTAGAATAAATCAATTATTTCCAAATTAACAATACAAAACAATTTGTTGATGTGAAAAAATCAATAAGTACTTTTAATCTTATAAGTAATGACTTCGTTTTTAAACATCAGCAACGTTTTCCCTTAAAACTACATGGAAATAAATTAGCAACTTGTTAATATAGCATTTATTTAAATAAAGGTACACTACAAAAGATACATTACTCTCTCGATACATTTACAATAGAATTTTTATGTATAATATCATAACACACATTTATTTCTTACAGCTACGTTCATGAATAGCTACCCTATCGGGATTAAAAGTTCTGCCACAAATGTTACAAGGTACTAATTGACTTAGATGACTTTCCCAGTGAGATTCGTTCATAGAATCATAGTCAATTTTTCCATCGGCTGTAAAAAAATATTAAATTTAATTTTTTTCCAATAGCTACTAAATTATTACATTGTAACATAGACTGATTTTACGTTCGTTGACCCTAACTCATTAATATTATCGTACAATCAAAGGGGAAGCTTTTACGAGCTTTATTCATACTTTCTTAAAATAAAATTTCCTAACTACACATGCACACAAACTGAAAAAGGTGTAGTTAGTGCATTAAAGTTTCTAAAGCCCCAATTAAACTGTTAGTAAACGTAGTAATAAGGAAAAGAATGAATCATACATTTTGATACCTACCCTTATTGATTTTGTATGTACGCGAGGGAGTAAATAAAAATTAGAAAGGTAGATAAATATTTTTCGTGTTCTAATCTAGTGTTTGTTTAAGCTCACACAACAATGTCTAATGAGTACACAAATTACATTTTTTAAGGAAAGCCAAACTAGTACCATATACCTAATAGGTGAAAGGTATCACAGATATTATAATAAGTACTTACGTGTGAATTTAATATCTGGTTTAATAGGTTCCGCTCGCCTTTTGTTTGGGGAGAGCTTCTCATTTTCGAGTCTCCATTTTTTCAAACATTGGGGCTCATGAATGTAAATTGAGGTAACTCCAAAAAGTCGACCACATAAATAACATGGAAACATGTGTGGTTTCTTCGCTGAACTTGGCCTTTCAGTTGCTTTCGTTTCAAGAGATAGTTTTTGTGGTAGTATAGTTGGAGATGGAGTCGATTTATCTAGAATTCCTATTTTATTAAAATTAAATTAAATTAGACAATCTTTCAATAAAATTTGCCGTAAACAAATTTAAAACTTAAGGCCCGTCCACACACATAGGCTTGCCATCCGATTTGGCATGAGTAGCGGCCTGAACGGTGCCCAGACGCTCTGGTTTGACGTGTGCACGTGCAGGTCGGCTGAATGGTGTCCATACGCCTGCACATGCCAAACCGGAGGGCAAGCCTGTATGTGCGGCGTCGCCATAAGACATATGGTTGTCTGAGAACGTCTAGCGTTGTAGCTGCTGCTTCAATATTTATTAAGATCAGCCATAGTAATTGTCATGGGTAGTCCACACACACAGGCTTGCCTTGTCGCGTGTGGACACCGTTTAGGCGACCTGCACAGACCAAACCGGACCGTCTGGACAGCGTTCAGGTGGTCTGTGCAGGCCGAATGCACAGGCATAGCTAAAGAATTTAAGAGGATACTTGATGCATTAGGAATTATTGCTTCTGTTAGGAAAGACGAGTATTCCTATCGGGTATACAACTTCTTTAAGAGGCAATATTGAGAAAAATTTACGCAGTGGAATAGAGAAAAAACACGGCATATATTCAATCGGCCGACAATATACAAAGATCTGTCTGGCAGGTGATTAAACAAGAAGTGGGTCAAAGCAGAACGAAGGAAACTAACAGCAATCTCACGGCAGAGCAAATGAATAGCCATTTTGCAAGCGTTGGCATAAGTTTAGTAGCGGATATACAGCTGGGTGAGCTGCAAATCGTGTTTCCTTGAACCGGTGGATGAGGTTGAACTGTTAAACATAGTCAAAAATATGAAGGACACGCACCTAAAAGACGTTCATGGTGTAACAACTAATTTCTTCAAAAGAATTGCTTTTTTTGTAATGGTTCCTTTGGTGGTGATTATAAATAGATGCTTAATGGAGAGAGTGTTTCCCGAATGGCTAAAGGTGGCTGTCGTTCTGCCTTTGTAAAGAAGGCAAACCTGTGTGTGTGTGTGTGGACGGGCCTTTAGACATCATGAATTATAGTTGAATGTAATTTTGACTTTAATATCAAATGGTTTGATTGCTTTTCATTCTGAGGAAGCTCACTCAACTTACCTAGTACTTTTGGTGGATGTTTTTGGCGTTTTCCCAGTGGTAATAATTCGTTTTGCTGTTGCCACTTTTTCAAACATTGTGGTTCGTGAATTTTTATCGACTTTTGTCCGAATAAACGTCCACATATTCCGCATTCCACACTTGAAGGAGGCGCTATTGGAGAAGCTGGAGATCTCAACGATGCCAAAGCAGCAATTTGATCAGCTGATGATTTTATCTGAAATAAATAAATAAATAATCAACGATATTTAGACTGAAGTTTCAAGACTCGTCTACACACATAGGTTTGTTGCCTTCCGGTTTGCCTGTACAGGCGGTCTGCACATATCACCTAAACGCTGTCTAGACCGCCTGCACAGTGCACAGGCCAAACCGAAGCGTGTGGATATTGTTCAGGTGGTTTGCAAAGGCCAAACCATGGCCTGTGCAGGCCGCCTGCACAGGCAAACCGGAAGGCAACCCTGTGTATGAGAACGAGCCTTTATAATTATATTTCGGTAAACTTTAATGAGAAACTTTCAATATTTTTGGGAACTTTTAAATATTGATTATTTACATGACTATCGATGACATTGTTTACCCTTCAAAATTTCTAAAAATTAATTGTTGGATTATTTTATGAACAATATATTTATCAGTAATTAGCATATAAGCAAACATCAGTTAAAATTCTTCACATTATTTAGTGAAATTTCTAAGTAATCTCTAGAGAGTTTCTACATTCCGTTCTGCAATGCAGTAACATTTCCCTCTAGAGCTCTGGATAAAATTTGGTTTGGTTTAATGCAGCGTGCCCGGGGCATAATCAATTTAAAAAATATAGAAGAGCTCTTTCTATAAAATGTTATCAAAATAACATTTGATATTCCTCAGTTATACTGCAATTAGAAATTTTTATTTACACGAATGGTGGTCAATTTTTTGCTGTAATTAAAAAAAAAGTAATGTACCTAGTTAATTAATTAGTTTAAGCTACGGCCTTCAAGGTCAGCCTCTGTGCTATAGTTAATGTAAGTACCTGTGAGGTTATAAATTTATAATTTGTAATTATGTAATGCTTGTTTAATATCATTCGAGAAATTACGTTATTGCACGGACAATTAATTTACAAGAATAGATCAACCTCCAATTATATAACTCCAAAAGTTAATTAATTTGTCATAAATTAGAAAAAAAACTCGGACATAACAATTTTTCTTTTAAAAAGGATAATCTATGCAACTTTCAAAAATTTGGCACATTGAATACGATATACATATTGACTTCTGAAGGAAGCTGAATCTGACTCTAATCGGAGTTGAAACTCTCGAAGTATTTCCAACTGACCAACTCTTCTATCTTGTCCAGTTCAGATTATCTCTTTATAGATACCATAGAAGCAGACTCTTTCGATAGGAAGGCTAATAATCTTTTATATTTTTATAAAATTGGACATGAATATTGGAATATTGGACATGAGTTTATCTGAACGTTCGTTGCTTCTTTTACAATTTCCAGAGCCGCTCCTGTAAACTAGAGACCATGCCTTTTTAAACACCCTAATAGTAATAGTTCGAGACAAGTACCTCTACTTAAAATTTGAAATATAAACGGTTTTATAAAAAATTAAAGAAACTTTATTATTACATCAACTCATAAAAAATTCGAGTATCTTCATCGATATAGTTTAAAAACATAAATGTTTCTCATTTCTTTCTTTCTTCATTTGAATCATCTTTAATCACTTCTTGGGTGTGTAACATTACACTCTGTAGCTTCTAATCTAGCTTCTTTGGCGTCTTTCTTGTGTTCAAAATATAACCAACTAAAAAAATAAATTTTTGAAGCAAAAATAGACAATGTAGGTAAATTATTACCCAAAGATACCAATAGCTGGGATTGTGAGTCCACCTCCGACTAAGAAAAATGCTCCTGGGAAGAACTCGATTGTGTATTTGTATACCATTGTATACATAGGCCCATAAATTAGAGGTATTAATGCTTCAAATATACCAAATATAGAATTAATTTTACCTAAAAATGATCAATTAATAAAAGGTATTTTTAATCAGTTAGTAAACTAGCGTACCCAATTCTTCAGGTGGAACAAGTTTTGATATAATGGACCTTAGAGCTATAATCGCTGTACCATTCAACATTTCGACAGCCACAGCTAAATTTAAAAGTATTAAAATAACATAGTTAACTTATTGCTAAAGTTGTCAAAATAAGGGATTTGCCCAAAAGTATTTTGGTACTGCTAAGTTCATAATTTGCCAATTTAACGTCTCAGGGACATCCATAATTTGTCCATTTATAACCAGTGGCGGCGCTAGGTTTTTGTGGCCCCTGGGTACACATTGATGAAAAGAGGCCAGTTTTTTTATAGCGCCGCAGGCTAAAAAATTTCATGCCCCAAGGTCAACAGCATTTAAATCACAATTTAGCATCGAGCTCAATTTCAGAAGATACTATTTCTTTGAACTAATTGCAAAAAGAAAAATATATCTAACGGTTTAAAACTACACATTTTTTATTACTATAAACCACGGTAATAAATATGACAGATATGCCGACGGTCGTTCTAAGTTGAAGCAAAACTTGAAGCTTTTGATGACTGATGATTAAACGCGACTATCCGCATTTGATTGGTGCAAATAATATCCCTTGATATGTTTTCTCTGTCTTATATTAGCGCGACAATTACCCTTGATATGCTTTCTCTCTCTCACTAAGTAGTTCACAATTGGCCTCAGTTTTGTTGAACAAAGTAATTTTTTTTTTCACTTCTTATTTTAAACTTATAAAAATAATCTTATATTTCGGATAGGAGAGCCTCAAAAAGTTGTGTTATGGTCCCCCTTTCAATATCATATTACGCTCTACGACAGCAATTAATTTATTTTTTGTTCTACAGCAAGACAAATAACTTTCTTTCTCTTCTTTCTTCTTCTGGTTTTTAGAGGCCACTTGAACCATAGCGAGAATGAGGTGGGTAAGAAGGCCCATCTCGCACCCCCCTGGCGCCGCCACTGTTTATAACATCTAATGTGTGTTTGGCAATAATATAGACGAAATAAGGACATTCATGGATAAAATATGGGCATCTATGGAAGTTGGACATATCTTATGATATAGAGAAGTAATAGGTAGTCTTATAGACGAAGTATGGATCGTCTATGGACATCGGAACTCCTTCCATGTACAGAGTACACATTTTCTCTGATAACACATTTTTGTGTTACTTAGGATACTTGGGATACTTGAGTAGATTTCAAAATATATGGAAAAACAACAAAACTGGCCAATCTTCTTGAATTCCCAAATTTTTGAACGTAAATTGACATAACTCACCTACATAAAAAACGGCTGAGTTTGGTGCAAAGGCAAAAACGAAAGAAGCAAGTACTTTACTTGTACATGAAATCATTCCCAAGATGGCGTCGTCTATCTTTAGAATTTTTGTAAAAATCGTTAAGGAAAGAGTAGTTCCTGCAAAAATTCAATCGGGTTATTAACTTTTAAAAATAAATTATTATTACCAGTCATGTGTAGAATTAAGTTGTAAGCGTAATAGATGCTAAAATCTATTTCATCCCATTGAAAACGATATCTGGTAAATAAATAAATTACGTTCAGTTCGCCTACGAGTACAAAAAGTTAGTTTTTAACAAGCGTTTTTCAGAACAATTTACCCATTAAAGGACCAAACACAAGAACCACAAGAAACATTATTACAATGATTCTTCTCCTTATGTGTTTTTGGCGAGGTTTAAAAGCTACAACTAACGTGTCTTTCGCATGACGTACGTTAAATATGTCTAGGGCAATTTTGCATTTACTTTCTTTCCTTACTTCGCCGTCATCTTCTTTAGTAAGTTCTTTTATAAAAAAAATTCCGTACATGAACGCAAGAAAGTATATAAATAGCGACAAAGAGAAAACACCATAAAAACCACTTAGTTTATATAAAACTCCACTTAAAGCTATACCAATTGTATAACTGACGTGACTAATAATATTCAAAAAACCAACACGCACAGTTCTTGATTCCAAAGAAGAAATCGCACTAACGTAACTAAACACTGCAACATACATAGAAGCCCATCCTCCACTTAAAGACTTCGGAATAACTTCCATAAGCGTAGTGGCAGTTATGTCCAATTCGAAAAAGAAATAAGTTGCTAAAATCATTCCGATTGATGCAAAAACTTCTCCAGTAATGGACAAATATATACAAGGCTTCCTCAAGTTATGACGATCACTCCACGAACCTAAAAATAATAACAAAGTTGCAGGAACCACACTGTGTATAACAGTTTTCCAAGCAATAACAGAGGCAACTTTTTTTTGAACCATTTCTTCGTCCGGAGGATCGTACATGGAATTATTTCTTGCTGACAAACCATCGCATATTGTTTGATTAAGTTGTAAATTAACTCGACACGCTTTTTCCAAATTTAAATTTGCCGTTGTTACTAGAGTCATAACACTTGGAAATAAAAATAAAACCATTATTGGTTCTACAGTTATGTTTGAAAATACATCTCTTTTCAATCTTTGAAAGAACGTGTTGTACTGGACTGTTTTCGGCGGAACCATTTCGGTTCGATTGAGCGCGGTAGATTCCATTTTTAGCTAATTCGCTAAAATAACAATATAAATATTTAAATTACGTATAAAAATATTTAAACAATTATTATCTAATCATTATGTCAATTATCATTAATTATTCGTGTTAGTTGAATCATTACATCACTGTAAGCAGTAGGTTGGTCACCGTTAAAAATATTTACCTTTTAAAATGATTTAAAAACAATGGCTTCTCACCTGAAGATTTTTTGATGGTAATAATTATTTATTTGGAACTGTAGTTTTATTGGGCCAATTATAAAAATAAAAATTGAAACAGGTGCGTTACTTAATTTACTTCACCATCAATTCTGATTGTTATAGGTTTGTCACGGTCTCAATTAAAATCCCATTTTAAGGTACTCTAAACTCGATATTAATGATAACGAAAATTGATTAGAATAGTGTGTCGTGATCTGCATTTAATACTTTTCCGATCTACTTTAAGAGATATCAGTTGGGTAAAGTGTTTTATCTTTGTTTGCGGTAAAAGTTTAGAGGATTTTCGAATTTAAAAAAAAATCATGAAATAGTGAAATGAAGTGTTCATTGTGAAACGTTTTCATTTATTTACTTTAATCCCTACATTCCTCTATACCTATAGCTATAAAACTCGCATATATTTATATCGTAGAAGTATAGATATGATATAGATAAAAATGTCAGCCATTTCAATTCCATAATAATTGAGTGCATTCCATGTAACGGTCATGTAGCCTCTAGCCTTTTGTCTCGATACTGCACTTATACATTCCGATTTATTCAGAGAGGGATTTAAGTAGGGTTAAACTGAGGAATCATACAGTAACTTAATCATCCTGTGTAACTGACATCCTACTGGATAGCTACTCGACCTTTGCCTACTGACCCGTATTGTTAACACGGTGATAGTAATTAATTAGACAGTACTAACTAGTTACTAACCAGTTATGCTAGCTACACATGTTCAGGTAGGTATCGTATACCTTGTACAGGCAGTTAACTTAGTGCCTGACCACGTCGACGTACTGCTGCTAGCACTTAGCATCGCACCGGCCCTTCTCTTCTCTCAAGTGCATGTATCGCTATAAGAATACAAAAGAACTATAATTTTACGCTTCAATGTCAATCTTACATAAAACAAAGCTTCATTTATTTTTTCAGTGTGGTACTAACAGCAGTGCGAGGTGCGGTGCGTCAACGTTGGTCACGCATGTTCTCTTAAGACCGCGTCACACGCTTACCTTCCGGTTTGGTCTGTGCAGGCCGCCTGAACGATGTTCAGACGCTGTGTGGCGGCCTGCATAAGTGCACAGGCCAAATTTCGTAAAATTGTTGGATTTCGATTCAAATATCCAACAAAATGAATATCACAGCTAACTATCGAAACTGAATATTTATAACTTTTGCACTTTCAACAAAAATTTTTGATCAAGTCAGCAAATGTCATAGATGCAAGTTGTATCTAGACGACGAAAACAATTACGAGTAGTATAGGATTATTTCATATTTTTTTTCAAAAAGTGCTTTCTGCCGTTATTAAAGAAGAACGATATTCAAAAAGTATTCAAGAAAATCCTGTGTAGATGTTTTTAGCAAAACGATTTTCATTGGATTCGTCATTGAGAGCAACTAACGAGTGAGTTAATTAAAAAAGTTAAAAACGACACTGAATGGAGTTGCCGAGTTCAATGTAGATACGTTAAGCTTTCTGAGGAAGCCCAGTTAACAGATTACAATATACCATGGTATCTTTAGCGTGACCAGCGTAAATTTTATTTCAAGCCAATCTTTAACAATTTTAAATATCGCAAAATGTTTCATATTTGTTAGTTGTTATAGTTTTCAAACCAATGCAATAACAGACGTGGATTAGTTTTTAAAGTGGAACTATGACAAGACACCATTTTTTACCAAATATTATCCAATAGTGTTTTAAACCTAAAAACAACCAATAAGAACGTTTGACAGTTAATGAAAAATTATTGACACAAGCCATCCCGAGTGGGATTTTTATTCCCACCTTTGAAGCCTGAAAATATGACAAGGAATTCTCTGCGAAGACTTTCACCATATGAAAAAGTGCTGGATTAAGATGATTCAGTGTTTCAGAGCATAATTAGGAATATTTTTGTTGAACTGCTCATAAATTAGTATTATTAATATTGAATATTATAATGTGTATTTGGAAAAATAAAGCTTTCCGAACATCATTTGATTTAAAGAAATTATTTACTCTCCTCCGGGATTTAAAGGAGGCAGTTAAATTCTACTATGAGAGTAGAGTAAATTCTACTATGAGAGTGAATAAAATTCTACTATGAGAGTGGATTATATTCTGGCAAGTTCCAGTAGATTAAATTCTATAATGAGAACGGATTAAATTATACTATGAGAGTGGATTAAATTCTACTATAACAGTAGATTAAATTCTACTATGAGAGTAGATTAAATTCTACTATGATAGTGAATTACATTTTAGCAAGTTCCAGTGAATTAAGTTCTACTATGAGAGTGGATTAAATTTTAGTATGAAAGTTTATTCAGTTCTATTATAAGAGTGAATAAATTCTATTTTGAGAGTGAATTACAGTTTAACAAATTAAAATGAATTAAATTCTACTAGGAGAGTAGATTAAATTCTACTATGAGAGTGTATTAAATTCTACTATGAGAGTGGATTAAATTCTGCCAAGTTCGAGTGGATTAAATTCTACTATGTGAGTGTATTAAATTGTACTATGAAAGCAGTACAAATTCTACCAAATTCGAGTAGATTAAATTCTACAAATAGAATGGATAAAATTCTACTATGAAAGTGGATTAAATTCTTGTAAGTTCCACTGGATTAAATTCTAGAATGAGAACGGATTAAGTTATACTATGAGAGTTGATTAAATTATACTATGAGAGTAGATAGATTAAATTCTACTGTGAGAGTAGATTAAATTCTACTATGAGAGTGAATTACATTTAGCAAGTTTCAGTGAATTAAGTTCTACTATGAAAGTGGATTAAATTTTAGTATGAAAGTTGATGAAGTTCTACTATAAGAGTGGATAAATTCTATTTTGAGAGTGAATTACAGTTTAACAAATTCAAATGAATTAAATTCTACTATGAGAGTGGATTAAATTCTACTATGAGAGTGTATTAAATTCTACTATGAGAGTGTATTAAATTCTACTATGAGAGTGGATTAAATTCTGCCAAGTTCGAGTGGATTAAATTCTACTATGTGAGTGTATTAAATTGTAGGTGGTACAAATTCTACCTTCTTGTAATTCTTGTAAGTTCCAGTGGATTCAATTCTAGAATGAGAACGGATTAAATTCTACTATGAGATTAGATTAAATTCTACTATGAGAGTCAATTACATTTTAGCAAGTTTCAGTGAATTAAGTTCTACTATGAGAGTGGATTAAATTCTACTATGAGAGTGTATTAAATTCTAATATGAGAGTGGATTAAATTCTGCCAAGTTCGAGTGGATTAAATTCTACTATGTGAGTGTATTAAATTGTACTATGAAGGTGGTACAAATTCTACCAAGTTCGAGTAGATTAAATTCTACAAATAGAATGGATAAAATTCTACTATGAGAGTGGAATAAATTCTTGTAAGTTCTAGTAGATTGAATTCTAGAATGAGAACGGATTAAATTCTACTATGAGATTAGATTAAATTCTACTATGAGAGTCAATTATATTTTAGGAAGTTCCAGTGAATTAAGTTCTACTATGAGAGTAGATTAAATTTTACTATGAGAGTGGATTAAGTTTTACTATAAGAGTGGATAAATTCTATTTTGAGAGAGAATTACATTTTAGCAAATTCAAGTAGATTAAATTCTACTATGAGAGTGGATTAAATTCTACTATGAGAGTGAATTACATTTTAACAAGTTCCAGTGAATTAACTTCTACTATGAGACTGGATTAAGTTCTACTATGAGAGTGGATTAAATTTTACTATGAGAGTGGATTAAGTTCTACTATAAGAGTGGATAAATTCTATTTTGAGAGTGAATTACATTTTAGCAAATTCAAGTAGATTAAATTCTAATATGAGAGTGGATTAAGTTCTACTATAAGAGTGGATAAATTCTATTTTGAGAGTGAATTACATTTTAGCAAATTCAAGTAGATTAAATTCTACTATGAGAGTAGATTAAGTTCTACTATAAGAGTGGATAAATTCTATTTTGAGAGTGAATTACATTTTAGCAAATTCAAGTAGATTAAATTCTACTATGAGAGTGGATTAAGTTCTACTATAAGAGTGGATAAATTCTATTTTGAGAGTGAATTACATTTTAGCAAATTCAAGTAGATTAAATTCTACTATGAGAGTGGATTAAGTTCTACTATAAGAGTGGATAAATTCTACTATGAGAGTGAATTACATTTTAACAAGTTCCAGTGAATTAACTTCTACTATGAGACTGGATTAAGTTCTACTATGAGAGTGGATTAAATTTTACTATGAGAGTGGATTAAGTTCTACTATAAGAGTGGAAAAATTCTATTTTGAGAGTGAATTACATTTTAGCAAATTCAAGTAGACTAAATTCTACTATGAGAGTGGATTAAATTCTACTATGAGAGTGAATTACAGTTTAACAAGTTCCAGTGAATTAACTTCTACTATGAGACTCTGGATTAAGTTCTACTATGAGAGTAAATTAAGTTCTACTTGAGAGAGAGAGTGGATTGAATTTTAATACTAGATACCGACTTGCTGGATTTAAAAAAAATTGCATATTGTTGTAAATATTACTATCAACCCTCCTGTATTAATTTTATTATAAAACGAATTAATTTCTTAAAATAAATTTAACTATAGAAGCACTCGTGTCCATTAGTATAAGACGGAAATGAATAATTTTCTTGACGAAAATTCGTATTTGATTCCGATTTGTTTTCCATCAAATCATCTCCTCAATCTTTGTTAGCACCGTTAGCGCCAATTTCAGTTGAATTTACTTTTAGAATTAATTCTTGCTTTTCTTTTATTTCTGCATCTTTGGCGTCTTGTTTATGTTCTGTATACAACCAACTAAAAATATAAAAAATTATTTTTTTTGACCTTTCATTACTTATCTAAAGTCTTACTAAAAGATAAATACTGCTGGTAAGGTGAAAATTCCTCCAAATAAGTGAAATCCACCCGGTAATTTATTTATCGTCCATTTATACAAAAGGCTATAAATTGGACCGTAAACTAAAGGCATTAATGCTTCGGAGACCCCAAATAAAGAATTAATTTTTCCTTAAAATAAATCCCTTAGTTATTGGTAAAAAATAAAAGTGGTTAAGTTAAAGTACCTAATTCATCTGGAGGTACCAATTTTGACATGATTGACCTCATAGCAATAAATGACGTACTATTTAACATTTCTATAACGGCACCTAAAATAATACTCGCGTATTAAATGTTTATTCCTCCAAAGAAAAGCATCGTACCTAAATAAAAGATTGTGGAGTTTGGTGCAAACGCAAATATAAATCCAGAAATCACTTTACTTATACTTGAAATTACACCAAGTAAAGCATCGTCCATTTTTAGATATTTCGAGAAGAATGAGATGGAAAATATAGTTGCTGTTAAAAGAAATTTTGTAAGAATATACTACTTTTTGTAAAAATTCTTACCAATAAGATGTAAAATTGCACTGAAAGTCAAATAAATACTGTAATCGATTTCGTTCCATTGAAATCGATACCTTACAGAGAGATATAACACAGTAAATTCACCTAAAAGATTTATGGATTAGGTTTTCAGTGGAAGTGGTATAAAATAAGCAAATGACGGATTGTTAAGTTAGACTGAAGGAACAATTTGACCCCAATCATTTACTCATAAGAATCACAAAATTTAATGATTTTAACTCCATATTAGGTATGGTGTGGGTCTGTGAGCGTGACACCACCGACAATCACCATATTTATTTCAGAAAAACATAAATATTCAAGTGAGTCAAACTCTTCTGCTCTTTTTTACAACTTGCTAAGATTTGCTAATTAATTAATTATAATATCGTTTAATATTAGAGTCACAGAGAGAACAATTTAGAACATTCATTTTGTGCCCAAGACTTCCTGATCTATAGGAGTATCCCCAGACCTCTTTATCTAGAAGTCTCCTTAAAGACTCAGACCCCAGGTACGGAAGTCACAAGGTAGAGTGAACCCAACTTAACCTGAGCACACCACGTGATGACCGTTAAATTTGCGCAGTAGTTTTGTACTGCCGTTGCTTAGAAGCGGGCGTAGACAGTGTCCAACAGTGTCGTCGAATAGTTATTACATTACTTTTATCGAAGCAAAATAATTACAAGCATTTTATTAATGTTAATATCGCATTCACCAAGAATTAAACCAGTAATTAATTATTATTAGCACTTCAAATAAAAACTTAAATTAAGTAATTATTTTAAATTTTGACAACTTTTAAAAATAATTTTTTTGACAGAAGAAATAACTAGCTCCGCCACTGGGCTCTGAAGCCACGCCTCGCGCAGGTTTGGTCACGTGGTGTGCTCAGGTTACGTTGGGACTACTATAATCACACTCATCATCATCTATTACACCCCCTAAAATGTTCTGTTTACAACCGCCACTGTATCGTCTTATTTGTGCCAAAAGATTTTTGTCGTTACTACTCTTAAAATGAGATCAAGATTACGAAAGAACACAAAATTTAATAAATTATTGGCGACCTCTTTCAGAAACCCTTATAACATGCAATTTAAAATAGATGTTAGTACTGCAACACAGATCCCTGATGGAGAGTGGTAGGGATAAGTTCGCGCAGATTTGCTCACGCCCCTTTAATAATTTAAATACTGCAACACAGATCCCTGATGGCGAGCGGCAGGGATAAGTTCGCGCAGATTTGACCACACCCCTTTAATAATTTAAATACTGCAACACAGATCCCAGATGGCGAGCGGCAGGGATAAGTTCGCGCAGATTTGACCACACCCCTTTAATAATTTAAATACTGCGACACAGATTCCTGATGGCGAGCGGTACGGATAAGTTCGCGCAGATTTAACCACGCCCTTGTAATAATTTAAATACTGCGACACAGATCCCTGATGGCGAACGGTAGGAATATGTTCGCGCAGATTTAACCACGCCCCTTTAATAATTTAAATATGTTTGCTACTGCGTTGGTAGGAATAAATATCAATTTAGGTATCTGCGCATTCCCACCGCTCGCCAACATAAATATGTCTTGCAGTACGGTTACTACTGCGTTGGTGGGGATAAATACCAATTTAGGTATCTGAGCATTCCCACTGCGCTCGCCAACATAAATCTGTCTTGCAGTATATCCTACACGTTGATGTATCATTCATTTCACATAACGCGCATTAATCACGAGAAAAGGATTAATTTTTTTATCCCACATACTTCTACTTGTAACGTAACAATAGGTGCAAACGTGCAAAGATAACTTGCGATAAAATATTTGGTTCAATAAACGATTATTGTGAAAATGTAAAACAACGTACCATGAAGAGGCCCGATGATCACCATAACGAGAACAAGAATGACACAAACTCTCTTCCTACGATTATTTTTACCACTTTTGAAAGCAACTCTAAAAGTATCTAAAACGTGCTTAACATCAAAAAAGTCCCTAAAGAATCCAACATGTTCTTTTTCTTCAACTTCTTCCTTTTTCTCAATTTGGTCACTTTTGTCTTCAACTTTTTCTTTTATTGCATAACATCCATAAGCAATTCCTACTAAGTACATGCAAAAGGCAACACCGAAAACACCATAAAATCCAATAGCTACATAAAGTATCCCACTACACGAAATACCAATCAAATGACTAAGGTTCATAAAAGTGCTCAAAGCACCAATTCTAACAGTTCTCGTTTCTACATTCGTTATACTACTCACGTAGCTGTAAGTACCCATAAACATAACAAACCAGCCTCCGGTAATTGCTGGAGGAATAGCTTCAGCAACAATTACGTACTCTATAGACGTTTGGTAAAAAAAATACGTACAAAGAGCCAAACACAAAACCGAAACAGCTTCTCCAACTATCGGTATAATAATGCAAGGCTTCCTACGACTATTTCTATCACTCCAAGAACCAACAAACAACAAAATAGCTACTGGAATCAAACTTTGAATCACATTCTTCCAAGCGTACATAGAAGCAACGTATTTTTGCACAAACACTTCGTCACTAGAGTTATACATTGAAGTATTTCTTGTAGCAAGACCATCACAGAGTGTTTCGTTAAGTTTTAAGTTCACACGACACGCTTTTTCCAAATTTAAATTTTGTGTTGCTAAACTGGACATTACGCTTGGTAAAAGATACAAAATGAGTATAGGTTCGACTGTTATATTCGAAAAGACGATTACGAAATTTTCCAACGTGCTCACAAATTTATTTTTCTTCTTTTCAGTTTCATCGTTGCAAGCTGCGTGAATTTCAGCTTCTATACTTTTGGCTCTTACAATCGCCATGGCGATTATTAGCTGAAAGATTAACAGTAAGTTTGAAAGAAATAAAAGAATGCGGAATATTGAAAAGAAAATGTAAAATTATTTTTTTAGTGACGAAGAAACGATTACCAAATTATAAATGTCACACTCACCTATTCAGCCGATAGACAGTTTAAACAAATAATTGTAGATAAAGGTAAAGTTCTAACCTATTTATACGATAAAAAATAAATATAGTTACTCTTAAGTAATTGTTTTTTGCTAGTGTCAAATCCAAGTGCGTACCTAATCGTTTATAGGGTTTTTCAAACCACTTCAAGTTTAATAAAATCGTTTCCTATCTCTAGTAGTTTGTATGTAGTAGATACCTAGATTATTGCACAATTTATTTCTATTGTTTTTTTTCACTTTCAAAAATAAACGAACCCTTAAAAAGTAAATTGTGTTTCTAGACCATCATAGATCCGGATCATCGAATATTCGAAATATTGAAATTATATGGCTTTAAGGTAGTACATCTGAGCTACAATTGAAATAAAAATTCACAAAATGGTGACCAATAGAACAATTGTCCCATTTTGTGGTTTTTTCCTTCTAACTTGGCCGATAATTACTATTATAAAAATTTCAAAAACCTTTAAGGAGTCAAAATAAGTCACAATTGCGAAATAGATTTTCTCAAAATCTAGTCCAGCGATTTTTTACGGTTTTGGATATGTTACAGACAACGTAATTCTCTAACGGAACACCATCTTTTAATTACTTGTATGAAGCCTGACGAGAGTTATGATTTTTTAAATGTCACAATTTCAAAAATCTGTAATTTCTTTTATAATCCACACAATAAAAACACTAGATCATTGGAAATGCGCAGGAAGGTCCAAAAGACACGGAGATATAAAAAAAGAGATAGAGAGAGTGGATGAAGTAGAGTAGGGATTGGTTTAGAGAAATTAGGAGTGGGGGAAGTAGGATAGGAATTGATTTAGATTTATAATAGGTCGTGGTCTGTCACCATAGTTCCCATGTGTCAAATGACAATGTCAGAGGGGAATTCACCTGTCACCCAACGTATGTCAAGGTCATCTGTCACCATATATCAGTTTCATCTGTCATTTCATATGTCAAGTAATTTAATATTCCATCTGTCAACCCACCTATCATCCCATATGTCATTTCAGAGATTTTTTTATGGAGATGGGGAGTGGTGGAATCTGTAACCATAGTTACTATATGTCAAATGTCAATCTGTCACCATAGGAAAGGAGTCATCTGTCATGCCATATTTCAATGCATCTGTCAACCCATCTTAGATCCCATATGTCATTTCGTCAGTCGTTCCATCTCTCATTCCATCTGTAATCAAATCTGTTATACCATGTGTCATCTCATCTCACAGATTGCTTCGCACAGAGTTTGACAGATACGATAAGTGACAGATAGAAATAATAGACAAAGTATGAGACTGAAAGATGAGATTGAAATATGATATTTGCAGATGAGAATGACAGGGGAGATTTACAGATGAAACGATATGACATTATGAGACTGACAGATGAGATTGACAAATGAGAATGACAGATGATATTCATAGATAGAAAAGGAATAAACAGACAGAGAAAAGCAGCGCGCGTTCATGGTCTACGTAGTAGAAATAAACACTTGAAAATTGATTAGTGTATTAATTCCATAAATATCTATTATTTTGACACTATTTTCAGTTAACAAAACGCTTCCAGTAAAACCGGAAATTATAAAGCAAAAATATTAAAATTTTTAGAAACACCCTGTATATTTTTCAATATTTCAAAAGCCAGCAAAATTAACTATCTAATGATAACCAATACTTTATATTTTACTTCCGGTTTAACAAGAAATAAGAATACCCACGAAAAAGTTCCTGGTATGGCCACATACGATTTTTTTAAAATTTCGTTTAATTTACTGTTCAAAAATGGAAAATTGAGGCAGTATTTTTTCTTTACAAAAACTTACCACTTTGGCCTAACGGTGGTGATTTATTTTGTGATGTGCCGAGTCGAGTTGGCGATTGTTTTAAGTTGGTCTTATTTTAGAACAAAATTATATAGTGCGCCAATTTGAAAAGGCGCAATGAACTGTATCTCTGGACGTCAATAAAATATCTCTCTCTAAATGGGAACAATCGCGTAACGTGGGGCGGTTGGCATTTAAGATTTTTTAGTTCGAGTGACTTTGGAGCTTACAAGGTAACTCAAGATATATGGCCCCCGTACCTTGTCAAATTGACACACTGTATGTTTTCTCTATAAAAATAAATAAATTTTCTATACAAGTTAAAAAATTTGAAAAGTTGCAAGAATCAATTATTATAGTATAGAACAGAAGGGCCTTAAGTGTCTATTAATAACTTTCGATTTTTAAAATTATCTAAATTGTAGATAACAAAAGTTTCTTGACCTTAATTTTAAACGATATTACAATTACTACAAATAACGTTTTTGATTAAATAAAAAAACATACCATGCATAGGCCCTATGATGACCATAACAAGAACCATAATCATACAAATCCTCTTCTTCCTATTTTTATTTCCACTTTTAAAGGCGACTTTAAAAGTGTCCATAACGTGAGAGACACTAAAAAAATCTCTCAAAAATCCAACCTTCTTTTTTTCAACTGGTTTTTCTTTGATCATAATACAACCATATATAACTCCTCCTGTATACATGGCTAGAGCAATACCGAACACACCGTAAAATCCCAAGGCGAGATACAAAATTCCACTACACGATATTCCAATCAAATGGCTGATGTTACCAAAAGTACTCAGTGCTCCAATTCTCAACGTTCGAGTTTCCAAACTTGTGATGCTACTCATATAACTAAAAGCTCCCATAAACATCGCAAACCAACCTCCTGTTATAGCAGGAGGTATAGCTTCAGCCAAAATTACGTATTCCATGGAAGTTTCGTAGAAGAAATATGTACAAGCGCACAAACATAATACAGAAACAGCATCTCCAAGTATAGGTAAAACAATGCAAGGTTTTCGACGATTATTACGATCGCTCCACGAACCCATAAATAATAACAAAAATGCAGGAATTATGCTTTGAATAACATTTTTCCAAGCATACATGGATGCTACGTATTTTTGCACAAGAACTTCGTCAGTAACGTTGTACATAGAAGAATTTCTAGCGGCCAATGCATCACATAGGGTTTCATTTAATTTCAAATTTACGCGACACGCTTTTTCCAAATTTAAATTTTGTGTAGCTATACTAGACATTGTACTTGGTAAAATATAAAGAAAATATAAAGGTTCGATTGTTATGTGGGTAAAAATGAAAATTGCTTTTTGTAAAAAATTTGAAGTTTTGACTTTATTTTGGGAGTTTTCATGATTCGTAGCTCCATTAATTTGCAATTCCATACCGATCTTCTCTTGTATGTCCATTTTCAAAACCTGGATAAAGCAAGCGGAATAACTTGAATATTAAAACACAATAAAAAATTCACTGAGCTCAAGATGGATTTGAGAAACTGTTTTAAGGTACCCATAAAACGCTCTTGGGGTTTCAAATTTTAAAAAATGACTCACCTAAAAATTAATTTGAACTACTCAGAAAAACAATAGGACGAGCTTGAGCTAGACGAACTCAAATCATTGATAAAATTATCGTTTAAGAAATGCAAACAAGTACTTTTAAGTTTATTAGTAAAATGAGAACGAAGTACCTTACTATAATAAATTTTCTATCTCAGTCTCTGAGTACTTACTTAATTTATCACTATCTATGTGTGTGATTGATTTTATAATCAATTACAAGAGCTCGATGACGATGCGGAGACGGGAAATTATGTCTATAATTAAACACTATTTATCTATTGCTTCAGAAATGTGTAGACCAATGGGCCAAGTAAATAAAAATAAGTATTTGCTTATAAGCATTTACTTATAAGTAAAAGTTATACCTTTACTGTTCAACGGCATATAAGGTATACCTTTATACTTATAAGTAAAAGCTTATAAGCATACACTTATTTTATTCACTTGGCCCAATGAGTTAAGCTAAGAATGGAACGAAACGGAGTGTTCTCAAGAAACATACCTACTTTTAATTTTCGTTTAACAACGCAAATTGCTTCTGCGACTGCAATTCTAAAGTAGTCCCAACGAAAGAAAAGCTCACCACGTGACCAAATCTATGCGAGGCGTGGCTTCAGAACTCAGTGACGACAGTGCAAAACTACACGCAAATTTAACGTTTATGAGGTGGTGGGCTTTTCTTTCGTTGGGACTACTCTACCTCTCAAAAGTATACCGGGTGACACAGGGGTTTGGAACACTCTTATAACTCCGTTATTTATCAACATATCGAAATCAAATTTGGTGTGGATTATATTCCCAAAAATTGCAATTGTTTTAACTACTTGTAAAAATTCTGTCACTTCCGATTACGCCAGAAACGAAGTAAACTTTTGATTTTTAAATGGAACACCATAAATATTTCTACTTTTTTGAAACCTACATTAAATTTTGAATACATTAGCATTAAAGAAATTAGTTTTATAAGCAAAAAAATTTTTTTTTTCATAAAGTGCTAACTTTGAAGCTCCCCCCTTTAAAATAATCCTAAGATCCAAATTTTTTATTTATATTTTTTGAAGGCAAGACTCGAATTGACATAAAAAATATATTTTGGCTAGGTCTAGCACTCTTTTATATCATAGGTTCTTAAGTTATAATATTCAACCCCAATTTCCACCCCCTTCCATTAACGTGAATTTGCTCAAATTCAATCCAAACTTTTACCTTATCATACTGAACATGTTTACCAACTTTGAAATTAAACCGCTGACCTTCTTACGTTAACGTGTCCACACACAGACAGACTGATGCGCAAAATTTTTGCTTGAAAAAGGAAAGATTTCAAAAAATTTGGTCAATTAATTCTACAAATTTTCAACATAGCTACTCGACTAGGTCTATCGTTAATCTTATATTGCTCCGCTTTTGCTCTTTACCATTTAACGAAAGCCAGTTGTGGTATTGATTAGAAGATTTCAACAAAGATATTCAAATGTGCTACTAAAGTTTAAAACAGCATAAATTGTTACCCTTTCCTTGTTTATATTTTTATATTGCTTTTTATTTTGATAGTTGGCAATTGTAACGTAGGATTATTTTCCAGCTTGAAAATAAGGAGTAAGATGTAAAATCCGGCTTAATACATACATATTATATTATTTTTGTTTGATTAATTTTAATTTTAGAAGTAAAATGAGCATTAGATCACTGCTTAAGGAGCTAGAGAGTAGGGAGAAACACCGTAAGATGTAAAATCCAGCTTAATAAAGCTCCTCCAACCAATTTTGCGATACGGAAAACATGTCAACTAAAATAATTTTATTTAAAATATTTTTTGCGGGAAAAAATTCGTCCAATCATAATAAAGAATTTAGGGTAGGTACAGGCATAGTTAAAAGTTGCGTGTATCTATAACTACTTTAGGTTATGATAAAACCTTTCAAAATGACATTGAGTTGTACTTTTCAAATTCACTGTCTTAATATTAACCAATATTCAATTTTACTGACAGTTACTTGTCAAATACTTTTAACTCGTAGTGTACTTCAAAATCTATCACAGCGCTGGCCACGCCCCCTCAGCTAGCTAATTAAGCTGGTGGGACGGTACATATTTTATTTTTGATTAATTGACAGCTATTTTAAATATTTTTAGTGCATAGTATATCAAATTATATGCTCTGTAATTTTGATTAGAAGTAAAATTACCATAAGATCACTGCTTAAGGAGCTAGAGTAAGGAGCTAGAGTAAGGAGCGACACCATAAGATGGAAAATCCGGCTTAAAACATACCTATTTTATTATTTGTGATTAATTCCTATAAGTTAATTATGACAGGTATTTCAAATATTTTTAATGTATCGTATACAAAATTTTATGCTCTATAATTTTGAATGGAAGTAAAATTACCATCAGACCACTGTTTAAGGAGCTAGAGTAGGGAGAAAAACCGTAAGATGTAAAATCCGGCATTAATTTCTATAAATTAATTATGACAGCTATTTCAAATATTTTAGTGCATATGGTATAGAAAATTGTATGCTATATAATTTTGATTAGAAGTAAAATTACAATAAGATTACTGCTTAAGGAGCTAGAGTAGGGAGAAACACCGTAAGATGTAAAATCCGGCTTGATACATATTTTATTTTTGATTAATTTCTATAAATTGATTATGACAGCTATTTCAAATACTTTTAATGCATCGTATAGAAAATTTGATGTTTTCTAATTTTGATTAGAAAGAAAATTACTATCAGATCACTTCATAAGGAGCTAGAGTAGGGCGAGACACCGTAAGATGTAAAATTAACTTCTAATATCAAGAAGCGATAATCCATTATTTATGCTTCAAAAGTAGGTAGACGTTGATTTTTTAGAGATTGCCTGGGCGGAGCCAATATATTGCGTAGTACAGATGGATGGATTGAGTAGGTAGCCCCTCTCTCTCTTTTTATATCACTAAAATTGATGTGACTCATGCGATCGGTCACATTTTCGTCGGAGCTTTGGCTCCACCCAGGCAATCTCTAAAAAATCAAGCTCTACACTACTCGCCTTCGTTTTATGTCGAAGCATATTTCAAGTTATACATCACAAACGCAACTACCTAATCTCTTTTTTAATTTTTAAATATAAAAAATAAATCAAAAAATAATACTCTTTAAATTAACTATAAAAAAAATTAGAAAGCTAGTTTCTCAAACATCACACTGGTTCTGCTTTAACAGTATTTTGTTTATTTAAAAATTCTTCTTTTTCGGCTACAGTTTCTTGCGTTTCTTTTTCATCATTTTTATGTTCAAAATACAGCCAACTAAAATACAAAATTAAACTCGAAAAGCAAAAATTATTTAAAAAAAACTTACAGAAATATTAAAACTGCCGGAATAGTCAAAATACCGCCAAATAGATAAAACGCACCTGGGACAACGTTAATTGTCCACTTGTAAATCAAACTGTACATTGGACCGTATAACAATGGCATCAGCGCTTCAGACACTCCAAATAAGGAATTTATTTTACCTAAATGAAATCATCAATTTTTAAGCTAGTGAATTTTCGCAAACGCTATAGCCTACCTAATTCGTCAGGAGAGACGAGTTTTGAAATGATGGACCTCATTGCAATGAACGATGTTCCATTAAACATTTCAACTAAGCCGCCCAAATAAAATACAAATGGATTTGGCGCAAAAGCGTATATAATTCCAGAAAGAACTTTACTGACACTGGAAATGACACCTAGTAGAGCGTCGTCCATTTTGAGATACTTCGAGAAGAACGATAAAGAGAAAATTGTTCCTGAGAATAACATTAGCATGAGGTTACGAGCGTAGGAAAAAAACACTCAAAATATATTACCTATTGTAAAAACAATGGCGTTGTAAGTTGAATAAATACTGTAATCAATTTCATCCCATTGGAATCGATAACGAACAAATAGGTATGCTACTGTATATTCGCCTAAAAATAATGGGTTTTAATATTTATTAAACAAACATTACGGTAGGAGAATGAGCTATTGTTGAGCTAACGCACCAACTTACCATGTAGCGGACCAACAACAACCATAACCAAAATCATTATAGCACACACTCTCTTTTTCCTATTTTGAGGCCCCGATTTAAAAGCAAAAGTTAAAGTCTCTTTTATATGTTTTGCATTAAAAAAGTTTCTTAAAAAGCCCACATTTGGATACTTGATAGGATTATCTTTAATTCTAATCATTCCATAAATTATGGCAATTAAATATAAGGTAACAGCTATCGAAAATACACCGTAATATCCCAATCCTACAAATACAACTCCACTGAGAGCAACTCCAATTGTAAAACTAATATTTTCGATTGTACTAATTGTACCAATTCTCGTAGTCCTCACTTCGACACTACTAATTTGACTTATGTAACTATAAATTCCTAAGCTGAGAGCAAACCATCCACCAGTTATTGCAGGAAATAAAGCTTCCGAAACGATGCTATACTCCATAGAGAGTTGATAAAAGAAGAACGTGCATAATAATAATCCAACACTCGATAAGCATTCCCCGATTATTGGAAAAATTATACAAGGTTTTCTGCGTTGAGTTCTATCGCTCCAAGAGCCCATAAACATTAACAAAAATATCGGAACTGCACTTTGAACGAAATTTTTCCACGCGTACATGCTAGCTACGTACTTTTGTACTAACAATTCGTCAGTCTTATTGTACATCGAATCGTTTCGTTGTGACAATCCATCACAAATCATTTCACTCAATCCCAAATTTACGCGACACGCCTTGTCGAAATTTAAATTTTGCGTCGCTATACCGGCCATCGTGCTCGGTAAAAGATAAAAGAAATAAATCGGCTCTACCGTTAAGTTCGAACTAACCCACTTGATTTTTCCCCACAAAGTTCTTTTGATCGGTAGCTCTTCATTTTTTGCTTCGATCTCAAAATCGAACGTATCCGCATCTTCGTGTTTGTATCCCATGATTTTAATAATTTTTATTGCACTTGTGGTGGTGTTTTCGCCGCGATGATGGTTTAATGATGCGTTAGCAATGTATTGTTGTGATTACTCAAAAAATTTTAATCTTATCTCATCCTAGCTAACACTATAACGTAAGTTAATTGATGATTTTGAAATTTGAATACAATCAAACTCCAGTGTTTCTCAAACAAGTTTGAATGGTCTGTCTAAGTCGAAAAATTCTAATTTCATATAAATAGAACGAGCAAAAGAGGATGATGTATACAGTACCAATTTTAAGGCATGAGATGCAGATTGGGCTTTTCTCAAACTACTGGTGATGACTTAAATTCACTGTTTTAGATTATGGTGAGGCTTAGAGATCGCTATTACACCATCCAAGACAATCTCATTTCTTCACATTTCTGGACGACATTTTGTATTTCATGGCAAGATGCGATTTAGGCTCTTTGCCTCTTCATTTCTTTGTATATTTTTGAAAATCCATACCAAGCTTAATTACATTAGTTTTTGATACCCTACTACAAAGGAATATTCTTTTATCACATTCAGTGGTGTGTTGTAAGCAACCAGTTATAATATAACCCGAACATTGGGTCTTTTTTCTTTATTTAACAGAATGCAACAGACATATATCTAGCTTCGTTCAACGACTCAACGTTGACGTTATAAATAACCGGTTGCTTGCAACACACCACTGATTGTTTGGAAATGCCAAAATAAATTAAGTGGTTGCAAAATTTGCTTCAATAATTTAAAGATTTGTATCTATTAGAAAATATACCCACCATTTTTTTCTCTACACGACTTAAGTACTACTGTAATAATCCTAAAGTGGCGTTTTTGTACTTTTTCATTTTGCCCACGTTTAAGTAGATAATTGAGAAATTTTACTATTGTATAACTAACTGTCGATATCAGTTTTATCATTTAACGATATAAACAAAAAAAATCCACAGCAACCATTTACTTAAAAAAATAACAAAAATAACTAACTCACCATTCATAGGGCCACAAATGACCATAACAAGAATCATGATAACACAAATCCTTTTTCTCCTGTTTCTCTCTCCTTTTTTAAACGCAACTTTGAGAGTCTCCTTAATGTGTTGAAAGTTGAAAAAGTCTCTCAAAAATCCAACTTTCTCAACATTAGCAGTTTCGACTGTTTCTTCTTTAACTCGTAAACATACAAAAGTTATTCCTATCACATACATCCCCAAAGCTAACCCAAATACACCATAAAAACCGAGTAACTTCAACAAAACTCCACTCAGACCCATTCCAATAGTGCCACTAACGTTACTAATGGTCGACAAACTACCAATTCTAACAGTTCTAGTCTCAGGACTCGAAATTTGACTTATGTAGCTGTAAATACCCATATAGTTTGTAAACCAACCACCCATTAAGGCAGGAGGTAGAGCTTCAACAAGAATGGTGACTTCTGTAGACAACTCGTACATAAAGTAAGTGCATACAAACAACCCCACACAAGTTAAAGCTTCTCCGAATATTGGCAAAACTATAGGTGGAATTCTACGTTTATGACGGTCACTCCACGACCCAATAAACATCAACAAAAAAGCAGGAATGACGCTTTGAATGACGTTTCTCCAAGCGTACATCGATGCAATGAGCTTCTGAACCACAACTTCGTCGGTATCGTTATACAAAGAAGTGTTGTGAACGATCAAACCGTCACAAACGCTTTTATTAAATTTCAAATTAACCCTACAAGCTTTCTCCAAGTTGAGATTTTGAGTCGCCAAACTGGCCATTAAGCTTGGTAAAAGATAAAAAACAAAAACTGGCTCGACTGTCAAGTTGGAACAGATAATTTTGAATTTTTGTAAAAAAGTTATTTTTTCATTTTCCCCATTTGAATTTAAAGTGGTGATTGTTTCAACACTTTTAGTTTTATGAAGTGCCATTTCTAAAAAATTGAGATGTTATGCAAGTTTCTGTTTTTAATATTTTTCACTTACGTAAAAACTTACTTACGTTTATGTCAAATCATAAAACACAACACTCGAATTTTAATAACAGTTGTAGTATAGCGTCTTAAATGAGTGCTTTATTTTCTGATTATTTTGTTTTTTTTCTGTTGGTATTACACATTTATAAAGTGTACTCGTAATTACGATAATTAAATAATGGCTTGAACTTAATCAGTGGGGAAATTTGCTCTAATTAAAACAGTACTTAAACAATGCAAAAAACGATTCTATTAGAAAGAGCATTTTTAAATCAAAACCGTTGGAGAGTAAACACAATAATCTATCGATATCTTAACAAAACAATTAATTTTCTAGTGTTTAATAAGATCCTTACGCGTGTTTATTTATATTTACATTATTTAATATTGTGTAATATTGGTATTGAAAGTTTCCCCGTCAATTAAGATAAATCAAAAGGAATTTTTGGACTTACCGTTTTCGGATCTGCTTTGCAACTCCTTTGATGTACAATTAGCCGATCTGGTAAAAACGTTCGGTTGCACTTTTCACATGGTATTAAGGATGCCTGTAATAAAAACAAACATTACACAATTACACAAATGAAAATTAATTCGTAAAATGTTTAACAACATAAATTAAAAGAAAAGTTTTATTTGGAATTTTTGAGAAGTTTCCAACAACAAATTAATACCGAGATTTCTTTATTACTAACCCGGAGTTTGAAGAAGTAGGCAGAATTCCATGACGAGGGGGGTCACGGAATTCCAAAGCCTACTTGATCTAAAATAATAATTAATTAATTTGTTTCTATTTACTTCAGGGCATATGTATAAAATAGCATTCGACCGGGTTCTGAAGGGAAGTGAGTTTGCAAAATATAAGGACCGCGTTCTGTCAACGGATTTGAGATTGGGAGGTATCAAACCTCAATATTTTCGATGTTGCTAGACAGTCTAATGGGGCAATCATTAATGGTGGCCGGTCGAAGTCTTAAGGATGCAATTTAGTAGGTACCTATAGCTATCGCAGTTGCACTTATTGCTGAGATGGGCAACATTTGCTAATTTTGCGTTGTGAGTTTCTCAAAAACCAAAAGTTAAAATGAAATTTTGATTTGTTTATCAAATAGTTGCCGTTAAAGTCTCGGAGATGAGTTAATTTCAGCCTTAAATGTGAAGTATTTATATAGAAATAAATAACTGTAAAATGCAGTACAAAAATGAAAAATTATTCTTATTAATTGCCACCTTATTTTTTTACAAAAATCATTCAAAAATTGCTCATCTCCGAGACTTTAAAGGCAACTATTTGATAAACAAATCAAAATTTCATTTTAACTTTTGGTTTTTGAGAAACTTACAACGCAAAATTAGCAAATGTTGCCCATCTCAGCAATAAGTGCAACTACGATAGCTATACCTACTAAATCACACCCTTAAGACATTTTTAATAATTACATTTTAATTTTTTTCTACTTAACGGTTACGTTGACGAAATTTTTCAGGAGAGATAATTTATGCAGAATTAAAATACGAACGAAATGATGTATTTAAATGATTAAATAGTCAAAGTGGTAGCAAAGAAGAATAATTTTTCCATAATTTTGAGAAGAGTTTGGTTACACTAATTTTTTTTTCTTAAACGGTCGATAACATCACTGTGCATGTTCTGATAAAACATTTAAACCCAATTTTGGCCAAAATTCCCATTTAATGGAGTTATTTTAAACCAAAAAGAGCCATACACTGAGTGAAACTCAATTCTTGAATGAATTTTGATGCAAGTTTTTTTATTGAGTCCTCAATACCGTAAAGATCAAAGTTTATACTGTAAAAAAGTGTGCATTTGCCTCATCATTTTTTAGTCCACTTCTTCTTGTGAATCAAATTTTAAAAACCTTAAAAATTAGCTGAATAAAAGATTTTCTTCAAAATTTTCTGTGCAAATGCTTACACTTTTGATAATTAGTAACTGAAAAACAACTTTAGTGAAAAAGTTTTTAAAAAAGGAATGATGAAATTCTTTTTAATAGTTATGTAGGTATCAATAATTAATTAAGCACTTCTAGGCATCCCATAAACTACAAATTTGGTAAAGTGTATTATCATTCCTTAAAGACATATAAAAAAATCTTCAAGTCCCTAAAACCCCCCGGAAGAGTGGGCGTTTGAAGATGAAGGGGAGGTACTCCCTTTTTTAATTAAAAATTTCAATCTTTCTAGGGATCCTTAGAGTGTGTTGTACAATGACACCAAATTTCAAGTTCTTAGCATGCTTAAAAGTACTTTTGACTCAAAGTAATAAAATCACAAGTGGTCTAAAAAAATGAAGAGGCAAATGCGCACTTTTTTTACAGTATAAACTTTGATCTTGAGGGTATTGAGAGAATAAAAAAAAATTCATCAAAATTTATAGAAGGACAGGGTTTCTCTCAGTTGATGCTCTTTTTGGTTTAAAATAACTCCATTAAAAGTGCCTTCTGGTCAAAATTGGGTTCGGATATTTTGTCAGCACATGCAAGTTATGTTATCGACCGTTTAAGAAAAAAAATTGCTGTTACCAACCTCTTCCCAAAATCATGAAAAATTATTCTTCTTTGCCACCACTTTTACTATTTAAACATTTAAAATACATCATTTCGTTCGTATTTTAATTCTGCATAACTTATCTCTGTTGCAAAATTTCGTCAACCTAACCTTTAAGTACATAAAACTATCTGGCAAAATCAAGAATATTGAAGATTGATACCTCCAAAACTCAAATTCGTTGACAGAATGCGGTCCTCATATTTTGCAAACTCAAATACCTTGGGCGCCTGCTCTATACTATAATAATAAATGGATTTCTCAAAGAGGGACTTATATAGTAACCACGATCTCCTGATCTAAAAATCTATAAGCACTTAAATTTTGATGGCCCTTTATTACTGCAGTCAAATAATATTAAATAAAATGCTAATCTTGAAATGAAAGTCAGAAAGCTAAATATTTGCATAAACTTATATTTTGACGTTCTACTCATACCATCTCGTGTCCGCGTGTCAAGATATTCAAGATCAAAAGTCAAAAATCTTTTTATTTGCAAATATCTCGTTTCCTATGCATCATACCTCATTAGATTACTACAAAAATTTTAGATCATCAAATTCTCTACAAATTTCATCTACTTACTTACTTACTAAATAATTCATTTTTTTGTACGATCAAACCGTTCTCGAAATATAGCGCAGAAAGTGGTATACCTATCAACGATATAGGTATACGGAATGGTAATGCAAAACGATAGTAATATTTCTGCATCCAAAAATGTCAAAAAATACAGGGTCTTCCATTTAAAATTAAAAAGTTTTTTGGGTTTGAAATTACCTCTAGAAGTCGGCACTTTTGGAACACCCTGTAGATTAAGATTCTTATAAAATATCTGAAACTTAGGTAGCTTCTGTTATCATCATGACGTCAGTATGCAATTTTCAAGAAAAGCGCGCAAACGTCTCTTTTTTTAGAAAATTCAATTTTTCTAAAAAAACAGTTGAAAATCGGTTATAAAGTTGTATTTAAAAATTTTCGTAGAATCCATAAATATAAAAAAAATATATAGTATTCTATTTAAAATAAAAAAGTTAGGGTTAGCGCGCATCCCACTCTCTCGGTATATTTCGAAAACTGTTGATCGTACTAAATAATGAATTAGATAAAATTTGTAGACAACTTGATGATCTACAAGTTTTATAATAACCTCTAATGATGTATGATGCATAAGAAGCAAGATATTTGCAAAAAACGGTTTTTGTGACCTTTCACCTTCAATATCTCGACACGCGGACACGATATTATATGAGATGTTTGAGCAAGTCTTTAGAATGTCAAAACATAGGTTTATGCAAATACATATTTAGCTTTCTGACTTTCATTCTGAGGTTTAAACCTTTCTTTGACTGGACTATCTAAAAATCAAAGTACCCACTGACTAATTCATCAACGCCTAGCCCACTAATTCTAGAAGCATTTGCAATACTTGCATATTGGAGAGTATCGTCTTAGAGAGGGAGGTGTCCTAAGTAGGTAATTTTACAGTGTAACATGGACAGGTAACATGAAATAATTACTATCGTATCATAAAGATCTCCAAAATAGAGAATTACCTGAAAAATACAAACTAAGCGATTGGATAGGCGGTGAAGGGATAATTTGACACAAAAAAGCATTTCTAGGTATCGTTAGAACCTTAAATTTGGTATGAAGGACATGAACACTAAAAATATCCCTAGGTAAGTGTGAACTTTCAGAAAAAACGGGGTCTTAGTCACACCATATACCTACGACCTACTTCTTTAAAATAATAGAAAATGTATGTACGAGATTTCTTTAAGGCCTCCACCCCCCATCCTATTACGTGGAAACCTACAAACAGTTAACAAAATCAGGGCCGGACTGGCTAGTGGTTGGTCCCACTGGTTACAAAATAAATTGGCCCCAAATGCAGTGGCGTAGCAAGTAGCGACACTATCACGGACCTGAGTTCCAAAGAGTCCTCCCACAGATCTTCATAGCGCCGCAGACGTAAATTTATGGAATTTTCAATGTCAACGAACTTAGATCAAATTTTGTACTGTAAAATTAAGCAATTCATTAAGGGTGGAAGGTACCCGCAATAATAGGGTATTTTCCAATTTTTAAAATATCAATTATTCCTGCGTTATTGCATAGTAAAGTCGATTATCAATGACTTGGGCACACTAAAAATATGTTACTCAAAAAAGTTTCATCAAAAACTGCTTTAAAAAATGTATAAATGGTACAGTTTCAAAGTGAAAATTAAAACGGAAGTGACGTCACGAGTCATACACATCACGTTTGTTGCTTAGTTACATGTATTAAATGTCAGTTAATGTGTAATCAAGGTTATAATAAGTTGGAGCTCATTAGTTGAATATTGACGAATATTGACAGCAACGACTCGTGACGTCATGCCGCTTTTATGCGGGAAACTTTATAGTTTGAATTTCAAATAATTCTTTTGGCAAAACCTACAGTCGCAATTTTTCTTTAATGTGGTTTTCAGATTACGTTATCAATAAGGTAACTTTCTAGATACATTTTAAAAAATTGGAAAATACCCTATTGTAGAACTTAATCCACTTAAAGGGGGTGTAAACCAAAAAAACTTTTTTTCGTAGAAATATGCTAAAAAATATCTTAAGAACAACGGTGAAAACCGCACATCTTTAGCCCAAATATTAACCGAGATATAAAGCATTTATGTTTCAAACGTTTCAAACATGTGACGTCAGACAGACAAATACATGCAACCAGCAAGCGCATAGCTGACATTGAACTGAAGTTGATAATTTTTTTTTCATATACACAGCCAATCATATTTTACAATTTTCAGTCACATGTTCATTTTTATCCAATCACATAAAACTTCAACTGACAATCACCCTAGGGTAATTTTCAATTGCTCTGCCGACGCGATATCGTATAAAATTCAACGAATTGTCACTTTTGACGTTAAATTTAAATTTAAAAAAAATTATCTCGTTGAATAACCCTCGGGCATTGATGAATCCTCATAATTTTGTCTATCTTTCAAGTACATTTTTTTGGAAAAATACCCCTCCGCTTTGCGTCGGAGTGTTTTTAAAAATGTACTTTCAAGATATGACAAAATTATTTCGGTTGTTATCAATGCCCTAGAGTTATTACAGTTGACAATTTTGTTTATATGAAATTAGTCTACGAGGCTAGCATGCTGCTATGCTGCTATGCGACCGATGCATGAATTTGTTCGTGTGACGTAGCGCATTTTTGCTTAAAAACCTTCTATCTTTTGAACGGCTCATCACAGAGATGTGCGGTTTAAAAATTTGTTCTTAGAATCCCCTGTACTGCAACTTTAATTTTTGGTTTACACCCCCTTTAAGCCACTACGGTCTGCTCTATACGTTTATTATGAACTTTTTTCTTCATTTTGATTTTTCCATTTATTTTCATTTGGCTTTTAATCACGTTATCGATTCTACAATACATTTGACACAGTTTTTTCGCTAAATAACACAGTACACCATCTGTGATACCCTAAGCAAGGACTTAGCTTGCTTGTAGGTTAATCCAGCTATGATGAGTTTGGAGACACCAACAAGTTTTTGTTTATGAAACAGAAGTTTTGAACTGGAGAACTTTGGGGTTAAGAAAAGTAGACGCTAGTGAAGAATGAATAGGACACCACTGCTTTTATTCAAGTGAGTCTCTCCAGTAAGAAGATCTGTTTGAAACTACAAGTTTTGAATTTTTTGTTTTTTTAATGTCACATGACATGCAAAAATCGTTTTCAGTGTATTCCAAAATTCTTGAGTTGGGACCTAAGTTTCTAACTTTTCTCTCATATTTTTATGTGTATTGTCACTAGGTAACTAATGAAAAGTTTTTTCTTAATATGTACCCTACCCTATATGTTAGGAGTCCAGTTATATTCGACATATAATTCAAACATTATGCGGGACACGTGTCTACTATGAAAGGTTGCAGATCACAAAATGGGCTTGTAATTGTTGGATTCTCCATCAAAGTTCAAAATCTGAAATTTCAAGACCAAATTGCATTGCTGCAATATTAATTTGAAAATGTCTGTAACAACACGTTGCTATTGATGACCAGTCCAGTTGACAAACATCATTCATGATCGATTTCAAATTACATGTGTATTTGAACAAAAATAACGCAACTGATGTCCTTTGATAACAGTTACAATTTTTTAATGAAAGGACAATAGGCGAATTGGAAAACGTTGCTTTTCACGTTTACTAAAAAATCAACATTTTGTCAACCTTGAACTTAAATTCTCCTGCTAATATTTCTATTGGTCACGATATATCTCCATATCTTATTATAATTTGCTGTAATTATTGCAAAAATAAACATTTCAAAAAAAAGATTTCAAGTTTTTCCACATTGTTATTTATACACCAACATATTTTTTTGCATAAAAAATTCAAATTGAAACGCAAACGCTTTAAATATTAATAAGAGTATTATTTTTAGATTAATTTCCATTTGTTTTTTTCATTTATTTTTAGACAGACTCCTGCATAATTAAAAGAAAAAGATGATTTTTAGGTAGAAAATTTTGAAAGGTCAGAATGTTCAATATGTAATGGATTTATGAGGAGCGTGGAAATTTACCCATGTCTATTGGGATATATCCAAACATTTATCGTGACAAAGAAAATGTAATTATGTATTGATTAACACTTACCTACATGGAAATTTGTAAAATGTGAGTTTACTATATACTACAGTGCATTTAGCATTAGCCGTGGGACAAATTAGTATAAAGCTGAAACCTTTGATATTGTATTGTACTTATAGCCCTTATTATAGTACTAAAAGTCCCCACCCTTCCGAGGGCTGGAACACCCCCAAAATTGCGTTTGAATCTCAAAAATTACACTTTTTATCATATTTTTGCAATTATCTCGAAAACAAGGTAGTAAGCGAAAAATTATAAAGAGTCAAAAATTGAAGAGTATAAAATTATACGGCAAAAATCTCATTTGCAATTTTTCAAAATATTTAATAGTTTTTGAGAAAAATGTTATTGAAAGTTAACCTATTTTGCGCGTATTACAGTACTCATGGGTTGCGCGATCAAAGTGTTGCTGAACGCCCTATTTTACATTATTGAAAATTTCTCATTATCTATCAGATTTAGAAAAAAACAAAAAATATGTAGTTGAAGAGGACATCTTCAGCTTTAAATTACATGCAAAATATTTTGATTTTAAGTAATTTATCATGGAGAAAAAAAATAATGAATGTAAAATAACCTAATTTTTCTTAAAATTTAAAAATCTCCTAAAGTAATTGAGGAAATATAAAATCTATGTAGGATTACTATCTTCATGATGTATACTTTAATGTCCTAAGAGCAAAATTTTTTTCCAGTTCTATTTTGACAAAAAATTGGACTTTGAAATTCATAATTTAAAAAAAAAAAATTTCTTAGATATTTTTCTATCTTTAAAGGACTGTCAAATAATAAAGAAGAGATCTAAGGCCATAAATTTTAGTTTGTAGAAAGCCTATAGTATACGTTTTAAGAAGCCATCTTAAAAATTTACATTATTTAACGTTTTCATTAAAAAATTTTCAACAATATGAAGAAAGATCGAAATACGTAGTTTTTTTCCGAAATTGGTCATTACTCGCTTAATTTTTGAGAATTCAAACTTTTTCTTGAACGAAAATAAAGGTAATACTCTAAAGGTTTTATATCTGCTAATCGCATCTTGATAGGAATTTTAAAAAATGAGCAAAAAAATTGCAGTTCACTGTAGTTATGAAATTTTACATATGGTGAACCTGGAACAAAATTATCTAACTCTAAAATTTTTGCTATTGTTTAGTACTTATAGTCCTTATTGTCATACTAAAATTCCCCACCCTTCCGATGGGGGAAACCTTAATTGTTCAAATTTGTGTGGAAAATGTTTAGGCAATTCCTGCAGCAATATATTTCAAGAACTGGAAGAGAGCGTCGAATTATTAGAAGATTAGTTTTTATTTTATTTCGTTTGTGTTAATACAGGGTGAGTCTGAGCGATGGGTCTATTAAGTTCAAATCGAGCTGTGTTAATTTTAGAAGAAAACTATCAAAACATTAGTTACTATTGACGACATGCTCTACAATTTAAAAATATTTTGGAGTGTACAGAGTTAAGTACATCAGGAAACACCCTGTTTATTCCAAAATATTATGGATACAGAGCATTTCGTCAATAGTAACTAATGTCTTGATAGTTTTCTTCTAAAATTAACACAGCTCGATTTAGACTTAATAGGCCCATCCCTCAGACTCATCCGCTATTTAAATTATAAATTATTAGAATATTAATTTGTGTCAAGTACCTATACGTTTTATCTGCGTATGTAAAAGAATTTATAATTTTCCTCTAAGATTGGAGGGCTGCATTAGTTACGATTTTTGAGTTCAAATAAAAATGGTGAATTTTTTATAGGCTTAAATTTTTATCTCTTTATTATTTTCCTAGTTTTCCCGATAATTTCATAAATATGCGTAAAAGTGCAATTTTGGGGGGTTTCCCCCATCGGAAGGGTGGGGAATTTTAGTATGATAATAAGGACTATAAGTACTAAACAATAGCAAAAATTTTAGAGTTAGATAATTTTGTTCCAGGTTCACCATGTAAAATTTCATATCTACAGTGAACTACATTTTTTTGCTCATTTTCTTCATCGTTCAAACTGCCGTCGTTTCTAAAGTAAAATTCCTATCAAGATGCGATTAGCAGATATAAAACCTTTAGAGTATTACCTTTATTTTCGTTCAAGAAAAAGTTTGAATTCTCAAAAATTAAGCGAGTAATGACCAATTTCGGAAAAAAACTACGTATTTCGATCTTTCTTCATATTGTTGAAAATTTTTTAATGAAAACGTTAAATAATGTAAATTTTTAAGATGGCTTCTTAAAACGTATACTCTAGGCTTTCTACAAACTAAAATTTATGGCCTTAGATCTCTTCTTTATTATTTGACAGTCCTTTAAAGATAGAAAAATATCTAAGAAAATTTTTTTTTTTAAATTATGAATTTCAAAGTCCAATTTTTTGTCAAAATAGAACTCGAAAAAAATTTTGCTCTTAGGACATTAAAGTATACATCATGAAGATAGTAATCCTACATAGATTTTATATTTCCTCAATTACTTTAGGAGATTTTTATATTTTAAGAAAAATTAGGTTATTTTACATTCATTATTTTTTTTCTCCATGATAAATTACTTAAAATCAAAATATTTTGCATGTAATTTAAAGCTGAAGATGTCCTCTTCAACTACATATTTTTTGTTTTTTTCTAAATCTGATAGATAATGAGAAATTTTCAATAATGTAAAATAGGGCGTTCAGCAACACTTTGATCGCGCAACCCATGAGTACTGTAATACGCGCAAAATAGGTTAACTTTCAATAACATTTTTCTCAAAAACTATTAAATATTTTGAAAAATTGCAAATGAGATTTTTGCCGTATAATTTTATACTCTTCAATTTTTGACTCTTTATAATTTTTCGCTTACTACCTTGTTTTCGAGATAATTGCAAAAATATGATAAAAAGTGTAATTTTTGAGATTCAAACGCAATTTTGGGGGTGTTCCAGCCCTCGGAAGGGTGGGGACTTTTAGTACTATAATAAGGGCTATAAGTACAATACAATATCAAAGGTTTCAGCTTTATACTAATTTGTCCCACGAGCACTATGTAAAATTTCAGTAGTGCACCGGACTAATAATCTAAAAGTTTTTATTAAAAATTATTTTTTTTGATTTAAAAACTAAAGTTCATAAATATTTCAATGGAAATAATTATTCATACAATAACCTTTGCTTTTGCTACCCTACTTCTTGTAATCCTATACAAAAATAGCCTTTAAAATTTAAAAGGTTTTTAACTTTTTTTATTTTTCCCATCAATAACGAATTGACTTTTCTATGGGTATTTGTAAGTACAGTGTCAACATTTTATAGAGTTTGTTGCCCTTTATTAAACGAATCGGGGTTTTCCTGTGAGATTGCATTAAAAGGAAATCGAATTTTCTTTTAATAAATAAGATTTTAGAATTTGCAACAAAAAAACTCGATAAAAATTGAAAATTACCTGATTCGCTTTCCATGCGTTATTGTTCCATTCGTCTTTGGTCATTGCATTTTCAGGTTTCTTAGGTAGTTTTCGCCTTAGATTAGGAGGTAAACTTGCGTTTTCTCTTTCCCATTTCTGAAAAAGAATTGACAATTACCAAACTATTAATTATTTGGAGAGTTACATTCAAAAGATACACTACAGACAGCAGTACCCTCAAATTTAAGAAAATATGAAAGATTAAACTTAATACCTACCCCTATGAATTTAAAAAAAAATTGTTCTTTGCATTCCTCTTCCTAATTAATTAATATTCAAATTTTTTTACAACAAAATGCATAATTATGCATAAATTAAAACGTTTATTACCTTGATGGAAAATTAAATCCTTTTTCTAGTTTAAAATTACTTGTTTATTTTTACATGTATACCTACTTTCAGAGGAAGGATATTAATTTCCTTAACCTACTTTTCATTACGATTGCTATTAGGTTATTACAGATGATTAAAATATTCAAATTAAAGAATTTCGTGTTTTCAACTCAACTTTTAACAACTTTTCCTTGGCTAAATTAAATTAATTATCTGGTATTCTTATACATTTTTAGTACCGCCTATTGATTCTTTTAGTGTTAAATTTTACTAAAATCTGTAGAGGGTGATATGTGACATTTCAAAAACATTATTTATTTATCCATCATGTCCATTTCATGAACTTGAACTTGCATGATTTACGTAATGGTTATTGACTGCGCTGTCAATAGATAGATATTACCTATGTAATAACTCAATGAATTCTTTAGTTCCAACAGAGCATACAAATGAATTGAATTGAATACTGTATTACTGTATAAGTTCAAGGTTCAAATCACAATAAGTATAATTGCACTGTTTTGTTAGTAAAAACTTAATACTTTATGCTTTTATGGTAATCATAGAGGAATAAAAGTTTACGAAGTACAATTTGTTTGAGATTCTTATCGCGTTCTTATTCGAGAAAGTTTGCCCTTATAAAACGTAAGTTTTCATTTATAAAACCTAAAATTAACTAGTTGAAATTGAAGGTCCAATCGCCTTTGTTGGGCGCAAATAAAATGTCAGATCTTCTGATAAATTAATGAGCCTACCCTAACGATAATTAGACGGTGTATTATGAAGGTCGTTCAAACAGTAAGGGACGTTTAGCTGTTAAGAAAACAATAAAATTCAATAACTGGTGTGCTAAATTTTGATGAAACACCCTAAACAGTTTTTTTTCATGATCGTTATGAAAATTGAAAACCTTGTAATACCTGGAGGTTGGAGGTCAGTTTTTTGTAAACGTCTTTGTAATTTTTTTATTGTTATTTGCATAGCTCCTACTTAGAAAAGCGAGTATAAACCACTGAGAATTAGAGTGAGACTGTTTCTTCAGTAATTCATGTTGATAAAATTATTGAAAATGAACAGAATGGTGATAGAGCTTGTGAGACTTTTAAAATTATATATCTGTTAATTTCAAGTCAAACTAAGTTAGTTAGTTAGAAAGAAAGTTAGTTTCAAACTATTCAAAAATTGAATAGTTTATTAGGTTACCTATCTAATGAGACGTCAGGACGTCACATTTGAAATTCTAAAGGAAGCAGTAATGACGGCTAAGGGTTTCATGACACGTGTTTGACTGTTGTAAAAAAAGAAGTCCCCCTTCCTACATTTTCTGACGTATCTAAAGGCTCGTTTACATCCACAGACTTGCCTTCCGGCTTGCCTGTACAGGCCGACTACACAGGTCACCTGAACGCTGTACAGGCCAAACCGACGAGTGTGGACATCGTTCAGGCGGCCTGCACAGGTCAAACCGTGACCTCTGCAGGCTGTCTGCACATGCAATCTGGAAGGCAAGCCTGTGTGTGTAGAGGAGCCTTAATAGTCCCGTGCAGTTATCAAATTTTACTTGTGAACCCAGGACAAAAATTAATAAAAGAATTTTTTAAACTGAAACCTTTGCTAAAGCGAAGCCCCTCTCCACTAAATTGGGTTTGAATTTCTAAAATTGCACTTTTTTTTCATATTTTGTAATTATTTCAAAAACTATCTAGTAAACGAAAAACTATAGAGTCAAAAATTGAAGAGGGAAAAAATTATACACGAAGAATCTATAATAGTGTTGAGAAAAATGTTATTGAAAATTAACCAAAGATTGACACATTCCTATATGACATGAAAAATACAGAATACTCTGTAGAATCTTTCAATCTTTCCTTCAAGTCTGCAAGTTTATGAAACTGCTTTTCTTAAATACTTGATGTACATCAGGGTATTTCGGAAGAAAAAAGTAAATATTTGAAATGAAAATAAACGTTCCTACAAACATGTGACCGATTCTCAGTTACGGGGTTGAATTGGATGGATAGGCCGCAGAAATTTCCCTTTAATTAACAGTGGAAATCTCCAGACCTCACTATACTTGAATTATTGCTTGTGGGGGTGGATGAAAGGCAAAGTCTATTAACGAAAAGTAAAAACTAAATAATGGAATCATATTACACTAAAAAGAGCATAAACTGCGAAGTACACACGCCTTGAACAAATTTTCACTATACTTGGATTAATGCTTGTGGGGGTGGATGAAAGGCAAAGTCTATTAACCGAAAGTAAAAACTAAATAATGGAATCATATTAAACTGAAAAGAGCATAAACTGCGAAGTACCCACGCCTTGAACAAATTTTGATAAAAATTTTTTTATTTAGTTCTAAATACCCTAAAGATCAAAGTTTATATTGTTAAAAAGTGTGCATTTGCCTCATCATCTTTTTAAACCACTTCTTGTGAATTCAATTTTCAAAATCTTTATAAAAATTTTTATTTCAAAACTTTGGGTACAAATGCATACACGTTTGATAATTAGTAACTAAGCAACAAGTTTACGGAAAAAAATTCAAAAAAATGATGATGAAATTCTTATGAACATTAACTTAACAGTAACTAATGAAGTACTTCTAAGCATTTCAAAAACTTCAAATTTGGTACCAATGTATATCATGTCCTCAAGATTTATAAAAAGTCTTCAAATCCTGAAACCCCACGGGGGACAAATTAAAGGGGCGGGAGAACACCCCCATTTTTTATTAGAGGAAATCAGACCTATCTAGAGATCTTTCGAGGGTAATGTACAATGACATCAAATAGGCCAGTTGATCGTATGTATTTTTTAAACTTTGGTGTTGGAATAAATAACAAAGGAACGTGAAAATGGTCTCAGACGAGTGACTTATAATTTATAAAGTGTATTTAATGTGAAGGGATGAATTTTTAAACATTTATTAAAAACTTACAGTGTCGTCTTAGGCATGGACTCGACGGTCCTGGTCTGCCTGGAGCAAGGACTGCAGGTTTATAGAGGAATAGAGGCCCTGGTGAACTAATCATGTAATTTTGTATTTCATTAATTAATTTTGTAAAAGAATAACATTAATTTTGACCATAAATAAATATGTTACCTAATTCTTTCTAAACTACTACCTCCTACACGCTGTTGGTAGGTTGAGTTCACCCTTAGTTTCTCAATATAACAATGAAGATCAATATTGGAAAGACATTTAGTTAAAAAGATTGCTCCTGTTGTCAACTTTTTGACTTCTCGAGGACTGGCCTTTCGTAGCGAAAACCATCAAGCAATTAGATCTCCCAATAATTGTAATAATTTACTTCTCATTCAGCAAATATATGCATTAAACTTATTAATATTATGGGGAAATATAAGTGCCATATCAAATTTTAGTTGAACAGCAGAAGTCTTAAGAAAAATATGGATTTCCAATTTTCGTGCAACTTCGAGAAGATCTACTCATGACCTTGGGCCGAAGAAGGATCCCAATCATATAAGAGACGACACTAGTTAATTATGTCTTTTCTTCTTAGCCTAAAAGGTGTTTAATAATAAATTGCTATTTGCAATAATTGTGAATTTTTTAATTAAAGTAGCCACAACCAAGCCACAACTCATCAACCATTGACATTGACAATCGAGCACGATATTTATAAGAACGTATTTACCTCCTAAAATATTGACCTTTTTTCTTAATACACTTTGCATAATGTGAAAATGAAAATAATTACCTGTAGTTTCTACACGAACTCCCAAATGACACGACACATAACAAGTTCCCTGTATCTCACTGCATTTCATAATCATACCAATTAACACTTTATTTAGTTAATTAATTTAAAATTAATTCAAGATGCTTTTACAATTACTTCTACACTTTACAAAAATATTTAAAATACTAACTTTAATTTATAAATTAAATTCGAACTTATGATGTTTGGTGCTGTTATCGTTATCATAATACCAAATGCTAACGTGCAAATTAAATTATTATCGAACACTCGTCTTCATTATATTATAGCACTGACTAATCAAAATTAAAAAATGTCTTTGTAAGAAATTAAAAAACAATTAATATCCAGAAATGTGGGCATTAAATTAAAAACACATATTTTTTAAATTTCTTAAGTCCTTGACTTAAAAAATGAAATTAAGCATGGTGCAAAATGTTCTTATTATGCTTATTTCCAACAGCTAAAGATTTATAAAAGAAATAAAAATTGAGACTTTTATCATTATGGAAAAATGGGAAAAAAGCACGTAACCTTTGTAATTATAAAACCAAGTGCTAGAAAAGGTCACATTTAATAGTCACCCTATTCAGTACAAAAATAAACACTTCTTGCGCCGAACTGAAAAATATTAATGGTGTTTCGATACATAGCCCAGGTCCTAGAGATGAAATAGTATTTTTTACAACATGACATGAAACATCAGTTTTTTTCGTGAGATAGAATTTAATTCAAGAGCCCCGTATAGTGGAATAGAATTAGGATTTGTACGGATGTTGGCTCCCATTAGCAATTTTATGCTTATATATAATTGAGGACTCCGTCCTGAACAACCCCTAACAGTTTTGACAATTCAACTAGTGTGGCAACATTTAAAAAAATGGCCTTCTTCTTTCACTTTCACGTTTTCGTTCTTAAAATAAGAAATAACTCGAGCTGTAATGAACGGATAGAAAAAAGTTATGATAAGGAATTGTTTGGGATTTAATACCGAAAAATTCTAGCCCAATTGCGAGACTTTTACTCTATGAGATTTTCCTAAAAACCTTCCCAAAGTTAAGAGGTTGTCAAAAAATGTTTTCTTTATTTATTCTGAAAGAAGTAAGCCAATTTTAAAGATATTGCACAAAAAGATGTTACTTGACTAATAAAATTAGCCTGCCAAATAGGAGTTTACAAAATGGATTTCAATAGCCGCAATATGGATTTCTGCACAATTTGTTGAAGGTGCTTCCATTTTGTGACATCGTATAGAATTTAAACAATTTTTTTTTTCAAATCTCAATTTTCAAAAGTACTTTTTGATACAATAAAAAAGGATATTTTTTTTTGTCATTTCCTATGGATTTTTGGCCTTTTTGTCAGAACGCATTTTACAAAAACTGTTCTATCTCTTCTAATTTTAACTAAAACAAATTTGTATATGCTTAGCCATATAGAGTTTTTGAAGACCTTTCATTTAAAAAAAGAATTATTTAATTTGGCCAAACAGAAGAGTAGAGAGTTGTCTTTTCGTGTTAGAAATTGCAGTGGCCGAACGCCTAACCTTTTTTAGGTTAGTTTTGGGTCAAATGAAAGGCAGAATATTTCTTCATTCATGTATATCATTTAAAAAATATATGCACTTTTTAATTCAACACCAGAACAGGAAGTATGAGTCGAAACGCAAGAAATTTTTTTTAAATCCGGCAAGACTCGCTGAAACCATGGTAAAATTTAATAAACGAGCATTTTCTCACTACCGATGCTTGCATGTACTTTCTATAGGATATGCGTTTGTAATGGACCGGTTTAATATTTAATGAATTTTTAGAAGTAACTGCTTAAATTATTAACAAAATCAAAAAATACCTGCACATTTGGATGTACGTGAAAAATTACCCTATAAACATAAAAAATAATAAAAATATTAAACCGGTCCATTACAAACGCATATCCTATAGAAAGTACATGCAAGCAGTTGTAGTGGGAGAACGCTCGTTTATTAAATTTTACCATGGTTTCAGTGAGTCTTACCGGATTTTAAAAAATTTTCTTGCGTTGCGACTCATTCTTCTTATTCTGGTGTTGACTTAAAAAGTGCATATATTTTTTAATTAATATACATGAATGAAGAAATAGTCTGCCTTTCATTTGACCCAAGAATAACCTAAAAAAGGTTAGGCGTTCGGCCACTGCAATTGCTAACACGAAAAGGCAACTCTCTACTCTTCTGTTTGGCCAAATTAAATAATTCTTTTTTTAAATGAAAGGTCTTCAAAAACTCTATTTGGCTAAGCATATACAAATTTGTTTTAGTTAAAATTAGAAGAGATAGAACAGTTTTTGTAAAATGCGTTCTGACAAAAAGGCCAAAAATCCATACGAAATGACAAAAAAAATATCCTTTTTTATTGCATCACAAAGTACATTAGAAAATTGAGATTTGAAAAAAAAAATTGTTTAAATTCTATAAGATGTCACAAAATGGAAGCACCTTCAACAAATTGTGCAGAAATCCATATTGCGGCTATTGAAATCCATTTTGTAAACTCCTATTTGGCAGGCTAATTTTATTAGTCAAGTAACTTCTTTTTGTGCAATATCTTTAAAATTGGCTTACTTCTTTCAGAATAAATAAAGAAAACATTTTTTGACAACCTCTTAACTTTGGGAAGGTTTTTAGGAAAATCTCATAGAGTAAAAGTCTCGCAATTGGGCTAGAATTTTTCGGTATTAAATCCCAAACAATTCCTTATCATAACTTTTTTCTATCCGTTCATTACAGCTCGAGTTATTTCTTATTTTAAGAACGAAAACGTGAAAGTGAAAGAAGAAGGCCATTTTTTTAAATGTTGCCACACTAGTTGAATTGTCAAAACTGTCAGGGGTTGTTCAGGACGGAGTCCTCATTTATATTCAAGCATAAAATTGCTAATGGGAGCTAACATCCGTAGACCTCTATGACTGTCCCCTATCTCTATTCCACTATGTAGGGGCGAGTGAAATAATCTTTCGAACGAAAAAAACAGATTTCATCTCGAGTCGTAAATGCTATTTTTTCTACGACGATAATTAGTACATTTTAAAATAATTCTTTTTACTAAAATTTGAACTGACATTTCAATAGAGATTTTTTAAAAAGCCGCTAGATGACACCAAGTACACCAAGCAATGTCACTTTTCAAATAAAATTGGAATTTATTTAAATTTAAATTATAAAATATTTATTAAGTTGTAAGTGCCATTTATTAAATTTCAAATTTATCAATTAAAACAATTAATTAACTAAAATCGCAAACTTCAAGCTCGTCTTACTGCGGACATTTTACGCCATCTATCAACATCCGCTTGTACTAAAACTTTCTCTCACTAGAAACGAAATAGTTATTTACGAACCATGTGTGGGAACACGATTTTCCCGCGTGAACGCTGTTTGAAAACACGAGCGACGTAGGAGCGAGTGCTTTTTTCATTGCGTGAACGCGGGAAAATTGTTCACGCATGAGGATCGTACAATATTTTTTGTAACGAACAAAACCGTTATCATAATTCTTAAATAAAAGTTTTATTTGATTAGTTTTGACAATTTAAGGTATACAAAGCAACCTATGACTTCATAGTCAAACTTCATTCTTACGTCAAACAAATTCTTACTTTGACAGTTAATTGTTCTAAAAATTGTTAAAAATTGTTATTAGATGTAACGTAATAGTTTAGTTTGCAAATTTAAATATTCTAAAATATGTTCCCTTACATTAATAAATACACAGTACTTTATTTTATTACCATTTATTAGTGTTGTTTTGACAGTTTACTTCCCGGTGTAGTAGACCGGGAAACACTGTTTCCCAGTCGACCACAGAGTGCGTCAAACGTCACTTTCGAAGCAGTGAGTACAAAAATGCTATTTTCGTAACGAGTAAGTGATGACGAAATGCTTAGTTTCACATATGAGAGTAGACAAAAGTATTTAACCTCGGAAAAATTGTATAAAACGATCAAAGCTCGGCGCATTCTCTTTTTGAAAAGATATACGTATTCTTCAAAAATTATCCTAACTTTTGGAAGAAGTTTTCTTATTAAAACTTTCGATTTAGTAACACTAGAAACAGGGTTTCAAAAACATCCTAGGAAACCGAGACAACCTCAGCTGCAGCTGGCTAGGACGTCTACGAATAGATGTTCTTAATTTTTTTTGAGCATTGTGGTCTTCCAAACCTTGGTAGCCGGTTATCACCATTTTTTTGGAAAATGTTTAACGAAATCCTGGTGTTGAAATGCTCTCTTCCACGCCTTTGAGTCAGAATAATTGATTTCTGATTCTGATTTTTAAAATGAAATTCTAAAATTTTGCTTCGTTGTTCCTTTCTTTCATTTCTGACCACTTGACAGTTAGAACATAAAATCATGAAAAATAAATAAGTTATTGACTATCTGGTAAAGTGACTTATCTTATATGGTCCATATTATAACCTCATTAGATCCACCCAATAAGCACAATGATCATATCGCAGAAGAAGTAAGTTTAGGAGTTTCTCGCGCTTTCCCTCAATCTATTAATGTATCTGAAGATCGCCTTCCTCTAATAGAGTCTAGGTCTTGTCTATGAGATAGTTTTTACCGATTATGTCATGAAGTAGTTTGGGGTAGGTCGCAGTTCCTAAAAACACGCTTAAACTTTACTTAAAATTAATAGTTTTCTATTTGAACTAAATATGTCAAACAAACCAATAAGCGTGATAAGGACTTTATTAAAAGCTCATGTTAAAAAAGTAATAACCAACAACTTGAAACTCATTTTCTTCATTAAAAAGTAAAATTCGTGACACTAAACGATTTATAAAAGATTCCAGTTCTTTTTTTGGAAGAGTATTTAATTTAGTTCACGATTTTAGGTACTAGGTTATAACATACTTTTTCTTATCACTTTATACAAGTGCCCTAATTTTCACACAGACAATCAGTTGTCTACTAAATACGCGATAAAAAGAGATTGATTTCTATTTTACTACCACAGTTCAACCCAATTTAGAACATGCGATTCAATGAGGAAGTTGCAACCTATTTCAGACTTAGCTATACCTATATTAGTATCAGCAAGTACACCGATCAATATTACATTTTGCAGTACTTTTACAGTCGTGTTGTGGAAATTTTTTTAATTAATGAGATATTTGTTCGTGTTAAAATTCAATTTTAATTTAGGGTCTTCAATCCAATGCCAACCTATTATTTCAGCGTCTAGAATAAATATTTTTATTGCGTGCTCGAATGAGGCGCCGCTCACATGTCTCTAATACACTACAATTGCACTGAAATACCCTAAATGATGATATTATAACAGTAATTATTATTATATTTATACCTTATAGTTATACCGTAAGGTATAAATATTGCCAAAAATTTCAAGGAGTCATATTATGGTGGGGTGATTAGTCATCTATCATCAGCAACACCTAGATCTTTAATAGATCTATTGAGATAGTCCTTATCAACTTGGGGGCTGCTTATTTAACATCCTTTTTGGTTTAAAATATGTCTTCTCTAGGTGCTGTAGACTTTGCTGAGCAATATCAACCCCATTGTTTACTATGTGTAACGTTCAGAGGTTTCTGGAAGTTTCTTTGCATTAGTGGCATGTGATTTTTCAAAGCGACATCTTAGAGGACAGTGTCCAGATAGTAGGCCTGTGATGGTTCTAGTTCTTGATTTGTGGAATGGAAGGATTATTTGATCCTGTTTTGCAAATGTTGTATGAACATATTCGAACGTGTTCAGGCCCTATGAAGTTGCCTTCCCTTCTTCCTCCTAACACAAGGTACAGTTTAGTACCTATAGACAAACAGCTATTAGCCTAAAGCTGGTTAGAGACCTACTGGGAAAATATAAGGGTTTCATGAAAATTCCGTACCAGTTGAAGGTGAAGTAGTAAAGAAAAGTCTTCTTTTATAAATACTTTTGCTGTAAAACGAAGGGCTGGGGTGCTAGACGCAAAAGTTTGACTAAAAACGTGAGGCAAAAGCATTTTTTCGTACATTAACGTTTTTTGCTTGCGGATATCTCAAAAACCATAAGAAATAGAGAAAAAATTAATAGAATCTATCTTGTAGGAAATTTTAAAATTCTCATTTTAATGAGAATAATTTTTTCTCTAGGTCTCGAGATATAAACAAAAACCCCAAAAACGGAATCTTTCCACCCCCTTCCTCTCAACCTTAGCCATATAATTAGGACCGGGGACTTTTAGTATTTTTAAATCCTAACTACTCCAAACACGATCCTGAAGAAAAAATTTCACCCTCTTCCATGTTTCATATCCTCTATAACCCCTCCATTGACTATTCTATTAGGTTATAACTTATAACGCACGATTAAACTTATGACAAAATCGTAGATACTTAAAGATATTAATAATTCATTTATAAATTAGTTTAATGAAGACTGCCTACGAAATAGGTACAGCTTAATACTTTTTATTCAATTTAGGATAATTATGTATTCCTTAATCGCCCTAATGTAGACATACACGAGTACAGTACACCTAGTACCTACCCTCATATACCTACAGATATACATATGAGTTAATATAAAAATCGATATTTTATTGCGCAGTTATTGTCAAATTATACACAATACATCATGCATAAAGCAAAAAACAACAATTTAAATAAATAATAACTAAAGTAAAAAAATGTACATTACCACAAGACATTTCGGTTCGTGTAACTTTAAAGATGCTGTTCCAAATTCTCTTCCGCACAAATAACATATTAAAGTTTTTGGCCCTTTACCAGTTTTTGGCCTTTCAACTTGAACTTTATTATTCACTTTATCCACAATTTGATTAGGTAAAGGTAAAGGTTTACAATTACTAATTTTCGATTTGTATTTAATCGCGAATGGTTTTTGAACTGTACTTTTTATTATTGGTACACGAACAGTTTCCATGACCCTTTTTAATGGTTTTAATGCTGTAACTGGATGACTATGAAACCGTTCAGGTAGATCAGGACGACCGCACGTTTTACAAGGTTCCGGAAGTTTGATCGATGGAGTTTTAGAGTTCTCATTGGCGTTATTATTTTCCGCACTTTTTGAATTAAGTTTTGAAAGTTTGGGATTATTGTTTGAGTCTTTATTCGATCTTTTATCGAGTTCTGGAACTGTGCGTTGTGACGATGTCAAAAGCGCGACCGGCTTGATTTTTTTGAGTCCACTTTTTGAAGTTTTTGCACTACGAGCTTGTGAAATTACACTTTCTTCACTTTCCCAACTATCTTCGCTAGTTTCAGATCGTCGGGTTCTTATACCAACAATCGTCTTATCATCACAACTGGGCAAACTCAAAGGACGAGCTATAATAGCCTTACGTCTACGATTACTAAACGACATTCTTTTAGGAAGTTTTGTTACGGTTAAAGGAACACGACACAAATTAGTTATACATAACAGCTCCTTTCTTATCATTGACATATCAATTTTATTAATAAATTTAATATTTAAAATTTGCGGCTTTTCTAATGTTGCTGCACACAGAAAAAGGTATACTTGAAAGCAAGTATATTAGTTTACTCAGCAATATTTAATCGCCAGAACTTTTTTATTATTCTATTTGACCATATGAGATATTCTAGAGAATCAACATAATTTCTTGCAGGAAATAATTGGATTGAAACTACGAAGTGTTGCATTAACTTTTTACAAATGATTCTCCTCAAATTTGCGACTATTCCTTCATTTAAAGTTTTCTATTTTTTAAGTTAAGTAATTGTTGTGTTAATTAAAAACGTACTAGTATTCCAGTGAATTCCGTACATACTTCCTGCAAACTTCCTTAATTATTAAACCAATCTTTGGTATACTCTTAAAAACTATCTTTAAATTTAACGTAACTAATTATTCCTTTGTGTTGACTTTATTTTCTTAAACGAACAAGCGATACACTTGAAAAAATGCAATTTTGCAGTTTGAAAGAAATGCGTGGTGAACTGGTGGACGCGACATTTCTGATTCATCTTTGGTTCGGTTAGTTTGTACGTGTCAATATATTTTTGTTTTGTGATTATGGAAGAAGTATTAGAAAAATGGGGATTAAGCCAGTTAATTCCGAAATTTAAAGGTAAGTTATTAATTTTTTTGAAATTAGTTTATTAGGTACATTATTACGGCATTTAAATAGTATTGCACAATGTTTTATTTTGTTCACACGTGGTTCACACACATGGACACATGTATTGAAGTAGTAATGGCGCGCAAAAATAGCAAACGGTGCAAATGCTTTTAATATGAATATAACTTTGACTGCAAACAATTACACTTAGGTACCGTAATAATTATTATTATGAATAGGTTTGCGTTTATTATCCATTAACTGATAAATTTGTAATTACCAAAAAAAGTTGTGCTAGCATGAGAAAGCAAGCCCCAACAAGTGAATTTTAAAAACACAAATTTAGTATACAGGGGCTGATTTTTCATTGTGTAGCTTATTTCTGATAAAATTTTCAAGATACAAAGAAAACGTTAAATAACAAAATTTTCAAAAGACATATGTTCTACAAAATGGTGCAATCAATTTTGTTCCATAGCCTATAGGTACTTATTTTCCGGAAAAATATGTTGCTTTGCTTTTTTCAGTTATAATATAACAAGACCTCATTTTTCAATCGATAAAAAATTGACATTTGCACAAAAGTGCCAAAATGCATGTACATTTATTGAGACCTTCTTGAGCATTATTAATCTGAAAAAAGCTCGAGCGCGCAGCGCGAGGGCTTTTTTCTTGCATTAATAATGCTCAAAAAGGTCGAAATAAATTACCTTAGGCATTTTGGCACTTGAGTGCAAATGTCAATTTTTTGTAGATTGAAAAATGAGGTCGAATTATATTCGATAAGACAATTTTTTTTTAAAAAGGTAACGTGATTATGTACAAAAAAAATTGTCAATAGAATTCCTCTCTTGGTGTTCATTGTAGGTATACCTAATTAATAAACAAGCCGCTCTAATATTGGACATAATATTATGAAGCAAAATGGTAGATACTTGGGATACACCTTTGTAAAGAGAAATTGATTTAGAATGTGATTTTGTAAAAAAATATACAGGGTGTTCTATTTAAAAAAAGAAAGTTACATATTTTTCCGGAAAATGTTTACGCTATTTTGTAGATCAATATTTATTCGTGCTGATTTTTGTAAGTTTATAATGGAGTATTTTGTTTAGAAAATGATATGACGTTAGAAAGTATGTATGAAATGGATGATGAAATGCTGAAAGAATTAGTACCGTCAATTGGGTTAAGAATAAAGCTTAAAAAACACTTAAGTCAAGAGCAACCATCAACAAGTAGTGCAGTACCAGTAAGATGCATAAAAAATAAGGGATAGGTGATGATTTATGCTATTAAATTTAATTTTATTCAGATAACTGAAAAAACGCCGTTTATTTTTCTAAACGCCATAAATACAACAAATACGGTCGATGTGGTCGATACAGATAGTACAGAGACACTACTAGGTTCATCTTCATCGTCATTATCGTCTTTTGAACTAATACCACAATATAACAAACAAGCTAGTTTTATTGGGTTAGAGAATTTTTTTAAAGGGGTTCAACTCCCAGAATTTGACCTACAAAACCTACTTGACTCCTCCTCTGGAAAGTCTGTGTTAAATTATTATAAAAGACATGATATTTTAGATGGAAAACAACGGAATGTTTTAGTAGATGTTATTATAAAATATTTATTCAATTACATCTTGCAACAGTAAGCTTTAATCGATTAAAATAGCAATAAATTTATAAATAATTTTGTTAACAGCAGACTTAAGCACGATGATTATTTGATTATTGTTTCGAAAATAATTAAATTGTTTCCCAAAGAAAATCCAGGAACGTACTATGTACCAGCAATAACAAAAGAGCATTCTTGTATAAACAAGCCAGTTCTAGCAAAAGGAAAATTAATAGATAAATCGAAAAACTTGATCAGGATGGCAGGGCCACCAAAGTTGAGAAAACGAAGACAGGAAAACGATACTGATACTAATTCTACAAAACTATTCAAAGCATCAGGTATAATCTAAAATGTTATCGCTTTCGGTGAATTATTTATCATTTTCATTAGCGGAAGCAGAAAATGACAAAGTTTGGCTCTCCCACAGGCGGGAACCCTGGGAGGAGGTTCTTTCAAAGTGGACAAATACATTTGAAATAAGACGAAATAAAAAGTACTTAAATGTGAATGCTTTTTTTGAAGATTGGCCAATTTTAACAGAAAACAGCAACATATGCGAGTCATTGGTATACTTATGAGTTATAAAATTTATCCTTATTTCTTAGTTTTAAAGCCCTTTACGAATATTCAGGAGTAATCTTTGCTTTAAAATTTTAGGTAAACATTGATTTCGACAAACTACATCCAGATTGTGGTTCAAATATCTACTCAAAGTGGCCAGCATTATACAGCTGTGTGAAAAACTTAAAAAATATTAGAGAAGATAGTAATGTGTATAACCTTCTCCTCTTACTGGAGGAAGATGAATTAACAATCGGTGTGTACCATCAAAAACTTGTAATTATGACATTATATTGTTGTTTTTATAGATTCAAGAGTGGCCATTAATCTAATATTATTAGTTCATATGTTGCCTCCGAAAGGACGAATTACTATAAAAAACAAGCATTGGAAATTCAGTACTCAAGAATGCATCGATTCTATTGTAATACATGCTAAGGTATAGTTTTCGAGTATTTCCTGCTAATTGCATGAACTAATTTTTTTCTCGGTTTTAGACTCCTGGAGATATTGAGCGGTTAATAGAAGAGCAAAAAGAAAAGTCGTTAGTAAGAGAACAACCTGTACAACCATATATTATCATTGAAGGGCCAACAATTAAAGATCTCAACAACTTTTATGTGATAATCGATGAAATACGATTTAAGGGAAAATGTCTTCTAAATTGTTTAGACATCTGTTTTAAAGCATTTTTTATTGTACAAGCACAATATCCTGTTCAGTCTGAACATATTTGGCTGTTTATACAAAAAGGGATTTATAAAATCCATACCACATTTGATAAAACTTTTCCTAGTATTGTTGATGTTATGGACGCCGCAATTGCAGGGGTTTAAATTTGGAAATTATTCATTGTTGGTATGTACTATAATTCTGGTATAGTTATATATTAGATTATAATAGTTGTCTATTATTTTAGTCATTTATTATGGAATGTAATATCTGCTGTGGTACATTTTCAAATATTAACAAATTTATATTTCATTTAGAGTATATACACAAGTGTGAAAGTTTTTGTTGTCCTTTTAAAAGTTGTATGAGAAATTTTCATCAACGTCATAAGTTAAAATATCATTTACTTAATCAACATTCTGATATTCATTTAAACTTAACCAAATGTAGTGATTCCTCTGTTACCCAGACTGTAAATGATTCAACAGAGTCTTATGACCACCTTACTACAATTTCTCTTCCTAATACAAAAGAAACAAATGAATCGATTGATAATATGTTTGAAAAATTCAAAAACGTTTTGAGTGGTTCTGTTAATAAATTAATAGCTTCATTATATACAAAATTAGCTTTAAATCGTTGCACGGTTCAAAGAATTATTGAATCATTTATTAATTTTCTCTCTGAAGACTTACTTGACACACTTTTAAACTTCAATAAAAATTTTGAAAACTTAAGTAATTCGAAAAATACGTCACTAGCTGATTGCATGGGTATTTTACTTACGGCTTTAAAAAATTGCTTCTGCGATGTAGATACTGAATATAAGAGATTTAAAGAATTCGAAAATTCAAATTATTTTATACGTCCTGTGCAATTTAACGTAGGGACTCGTCCAGATAATTCACATAGAAATGGTAATACTGCACTTATATTAAAAACTAATACCTACTCGTATGTATCAATGAAAAGTCAGTTGAAACATTTTCTAGAAACTGATGGGACATTAAGTAAAATTTGTGAGTATCAAAATCGACTTTTAAATTCTCGTAATTTTGTATGGAACATTGTTCAAGCCGATCTATTTAAAAATACTTTGAATTCTAGCAATAGGGAAATTGTACTACCTATAATATTGTACTACGATGATCTAGAGATTGGTAACCCCCTTGGTAGCCACTCTGGAATATACAAAATTGGTGCTGTTTATTACACGATAGCTACAATTCCACCATGTTATGGAAGTCGATTAGAAAATATTTTTTTATGTCAATTATTTTATGCTTCTGACCGAAAGACATTTGGTAATTCAAAAGTATTTGCAAATTTAATAGAAGAGTTAAGATATTTAGAAGTAAATGGTCTCGAAATCGTTGGTAGTGACAATATAATTAGTCAAGTACATTTTCAAGTGGTGTCTGTAGTTGGGGATAACTTAGGAATTCATTCATTATTTGGATTAACTGAGAGTTTTTCGGCGACACATTATTGTAGATTTTGTAAAAATTCTAAACTTGAAATGCAAACACAACTAACACAAAATGATGAACACCTGAGAAAGGTAGTTGAATATGATGAACACTTAGAATCTAAACTTTACGGAATTAAAGAGCCTTGCGTTTTTAATCAACTCTCAAACTTTCATATATATAATAACGTTGCATGCGATATTATGCATGACATTTTTGAAGGTGTACACAGATACGATATGGCGCTTATAATCCAGCATTTCATCAATCAAAAATATTTTACGCTTAACGTTCTTAATGCTAGAATAAAATATTTTTCGTATAACGTTTATGAAAAAAATATTCCTCCCAATATACAACAAACTCATTTGGACAATAAAATTATTATTATTTCGGCATCAGAAATGTTAACTCTTGTACGAAATTTCGCTTTTATCATAGGAGATTTAATACCAGAAAATAACCAAGTTTGGAACTTTTACTTAAAATTACTAGAAATTACAAATATTGTAACTTCATCTTCAGTATCTAATGCTACTCTTCAATTGTTGGATAATTTAGTTACAGAACATCATGAAATGTATATAGAATTATTTAAGCAAACCCTAAAACCGAAACATCATTTCCTAGTACATTACTCGACAATAATAAGAGCAATTGGACCACCTCGGTATCTGTCATGCATGAGATTTGAGGCAAAACATTCGGAGCTCAAGTCAGTTGCTCAAAGTATAAAAAGTAGAGTAAACGTACCGTACACACTTGCTCTAAAAGTGCAACTTAATTGTACTTTTAGATACATATCTAATACGGGATTAGATAACCACATTTCATATGGTTCTATTTATGAAGTATTTGATCAAGACGTAATCAAATTGACCCTAACTAATGATTTTTTGAACCAACACTCATATATAAGTTGGTATTCTTTAAATGGAATAAAATTTAATAATACTTCAACGATACAATATGATTCTAATTTTGATGAACCCAAGTTTTTTGAGATTAAACATATATTAATGCACAATGATGACAAAACTTCTTGTCATTTTATATGTAAAAAACTAAAAATTGTAGGCTACAATTTGCATTATAGAGCTTACAGTGTAGAAAAAACAGCCGAAGAATATATTCTAATAAGTATTTCTGATATAGAATCAAATTTCCCTACAAAAATTCAGATTTTAAGCAACGGAGATCTATATATTACAAATCCAATTTTGTAAGAGTCTCCACGTATGCGTAATTAAAGAAATTACCAGCAGATGCGTAATTAATTAATGAATTTTATTTGTATAATAAAAATTATTAAATATTTAAATTGACTTAAATAAAATTAACTTGACATTTGAGCAATCAATATGTATTTTTTAAACTTGTTTCTTTCAGTGAACACGACGCTTAATAATAAGTTTATAAGTTCGTATCATATTTTTATATTTTTACGTTTTAGTTATAGTTAACTATTATAAATAGTAGGTAGTTGTTTAGCGTAAGTAATAATTATTACCGTGTTCTTTTACCTTTATGTTAATTGTTTGTAAAAGTAGTTTCTTAAATATATTTTTATAAAAATATCGATTACTTTTTATTTATTGCAAGAAGTATCTATTACGTGGAACCAATATTCCACATGATTAATGCAACACCAAAAATTACTTGCATCAACACTTTCATTTAGTAAAACTGAAGCTACGGTGTATTCACAGTAATCAAATATATTAATTACCGCAAATGGTAAAGTAGGCTGCCGTAAACGTTTAGTATGGTTATATCAACAAAATTATGTTACTTCTGCAAACTTTTTGTAGGGTTGATGTAACAAATTATAATGTTGATCAAAGTAGAGAAAGAAGTTAATTCTACTTAATTCATAGTGTTGAGACAAATAAAAACAGTTTAAGACCAAATATTTAAGGTTGATTACGACAAGCAAATGACATGCTTTTGTAGACATAATACATTTTTCATTTAAGATTATAATACTAGGATCAAATAATAATAATCTTGAATATCTGAATATTTCATATACTTCTGGTAAATCGCTAATAGATTTCGGTATATATAACCATACAATTGGTTCAAGATAAATATAATATAATTCTGTCAAATATATTTTTTTCTGTGTGTGTATGTGGTCTCTCTGTATTTTCATCATTTTCTTCATTTTTTCTTTTTGGCCAAGTTTTCGTAAACAATCTTAAATTTGGTTTTTTCTTAGTCATTTTTGTTCAAAATTTAATAGTTACTTTCGAATAACATTACGATTCGATCTACAAGCGCGCATTATTCTAACTGACCAGGAAAGTTGAAAGTGTGGATAATTTCCACCTACGGCGGCGCACGTTTTAGGTAGACACGCCAACATAATATTTAAATATTTTATATCCTTTTATAGGGTTACTTATTTGTCACATGTGACGTCATTGTTTCCATAATTTCCATCGTCCATTAGTCATATATTGTCTTTTTTGTATAAATTACAAACAAATAAAATAAAAATCAGATAATCGATTCTTCTTGTCTTCCAGATTTATAGATTATAAGTTTTTATTAAATATGTTGTATCAAAATTAGCGGTTAATATCGATACTACCCTACCCTAACTCTTATTTTTGTACTAAATATTCATATAATTTAAGGGTGGCACTTTTCTAAATAAATGGTGTGCACGGTGCACAGACAGCCCCAGCAGGCAAAATGGTCAATATAAATAAAATACAATCATCATGATATTCATGATGAGTAGTTGCTAAACCTTTTATGTAAGGTGCCTACTTTTGGTAAAATTTCAATGCAAAACAGAGGAGGTAAATTTTGTCATTATGTAATCATAAGGACGGGACGTTAAGAAAATAGATAAAAAATTCTTAAATAATAAAAATCCCATAAATTCGGAATGCTTTATTTTCATTTCATATAAATTGATAAGAATTCTTTAAAAAACTCAAAAATAAATCTTTCGATCCCACTTTTAAAGAATTATTACGTTCTCTTTTTTGGTCTTTAATCAATTTTCTTAGCAATGTGGATTGCCACAACATTCAGGATATAATTTAGTAACATCTTCAACTGCAGGAGGACAACCTTCATCTACTTTTATTAGACCACACCTAAAATACGCAATTATGAGTAATATCGTAATTTTTCATTAATTAACTAACGCTATGAGAGGTTGTAGTGCACCATTGACACATCTAACATCAAAACAGTCTCCTAAAGGCGCAGCACCAACTTCTCCATCTTGAAGAATTTTATGACCAACATCACATTGTTTACCTGCAAATATTAATTTTATATTATATTGTTAAAAAGAAACCCTTTTGCAGTTATACAAGAAAGTGTCATACCCTTATTAGGTTCAACTGGTGAGCTTGCAATAACTGCAATGAAATATGCAGTGCTTAACAACAAAATAAACTTCTTCATTTTATTTCAATGATTTCAGTACTTTATTCATGAACAATATGCTACGTTATTGTTTTTACACTGCTCATTAAATATTAAATTTTGATAACCTTTGATTTACATTAAAAAATATACAAAAATAATAATAAACATAATTAAATGCCTAATTATTAATTTGTTTAATAAAGATCAAATTCTATTATCTAAAATAATCATTAACTTGTTATGTATAAACTGAGATTAAGTGTCCTGTGTCCATTCTCTCTTCAATTTTCAATATGAAGTAAAAATACATAAAGTACTTCTTACTTAGGGGAGAGAGGGGTAACCGCGGCCCCCTAAGGAAAGTCTTGAATATCTCCGAAATTTTATGATTTAAAGGGGAACTGGGAGGTTGAAATGAAAGATAAGACGTTAGGGAACAAAATACATGGTTATTCGAAATTAACAACAGTTTAAAAAATATATAAACAATTAAAAAATATATACCATTTGCTGGTATTACCCCGCAGCTTGGGGTAATATCGGCCAGGGGTGGAAATTACCCAGAATTCTGTACATTGGTAGAAATCGCACACAAATGTTTTCTTTTTTTCTCCAATGGTACATTTAATGTGAGCTCATCCAAAATAGATCACACATCTTAGCCAGAGTTCCCGGTCTTTCCCAAATTCTCCGCAAATAATGCAAATGTCCTCGTAAACTTCGGCGTCTGATATTCCTTCTTCCCCATCATAGTTATCGTATGTTACCTTGGCGTTTCTTCTAAGGTTTGGTTTCTGTTGTATGGTGTTAGTGTTTTTTTTCTCCTAAACCGTCTAAAACCTCCACATAAAGGTGGCCGGAATTACCCCATAAAACAATAGTTTAATACCCAATAAATTATTTAAAAATAGCTAAATTTAAGTGGGTTTTGAGTAAACTGAGTGCAAGAAATAAGAATTTAGTTCACTTTTATACATACAAAAATTTTTACAACTTACACCCTTATTGAAATATGAAGCCTTAACCACACACTTTTCTTGTAGTAGTACCTACGTCCTATTTTCTAAAAAATTACATAACTTGCTATTGCACTGCCACGATTGTACTAACCCTTAAAGTTTGCTGTTAGGGTTGACCGGGGACTTAAAACGTTTCAAAATTTTAATTAGGGCCGGAGAAACTTGACGTCCGGAATTACCCTACGGGCCGGTATTCCCCCTCTTTCCCCTATGCGCTACAATCTACAACCCTCTGTGTAATGAGTTTTGTCTGCATGTGCCTTTGTAATCTCTAATCTGTTTCCAGAGTGTTTTGTCTTGTTCAATATCCTGCTAGGCATTAATAGCAACTCTCATCATTGAGATCCTCCATCTCCACATTAGTTTTGGTCTTTCTAGAGGTCTTCGTCTCGAGAGGGGTCAACCACTGTTCTGAATTTGTACCCTGACTGCATATCGTCACCTTAAAGGGGGTGTAAACCAAAAATGAAAGTTGTAGTACAGGGAATTCTAAAAACAAATTTTCAAACCCCACGTCCCTGTGACCGTTCGGAAGAGAGAAGACTTTTAAGTAAAAATTCGTGACGTCATGAAGACAATAGTCGCAATTAGTCCAATAGCAGTTTAGAAATTAATGTACGAAAACTATATCACTAAGCAACGAGGGCAAATCATAAAATTTTTGTCTATCTGACGTCACAATTTTCGAACTCAGGAGTTTATAATCTCAGATAATATTTGTGCTAAAAATGTGCGGTTTTCACCGTTGTTCTTAGATATTTGTTTAGCATTTTTTAGTAAAAAAAAGTTTTTTTGCTTTACACCTCCTTTAAGAAGAAAACCTCGTAACTCCAAATATGATCGAAATTGAGATAACAGTGCTATCTATTTGGTAAATGGTTTAATTTTTAACTCAATAATATCAATAAAAAGTATGATAAATAACTATTTATTAATAGTCAATTAATTAAACTCATTGTAGCTATTTCGTCTGTTTTTGTTACAGAGAGCCCAATACAATATGATAGGAAGTCTAGTCATTATTACAATAGATAATCATAACGATTGGCACTTTTATAGACATTCAGAGAAGGTACTCGCATACCTTGCTTACAACAGGACTTTGGAATTTCAAATTCGCTTCTGCTACTAAAAATCATAAAACAAAAAAATCTCTCCTTGAATAAACGCTTAAAACTTAATCCTGCTCTGTTTTATTTAAACAAATCTTTCACCATACGTTTTTCTAATAATTATGAATTGCACAATAATTCAAGAATGCGACGCAGTAATAACTTGAAAATAATCAGCAAGTAAATCTGTAAATTTTCTTATCTATAGGCATCTTTGTCAGGCTGAAAGGCCTCTCTCGCATTTACAGAAAACTAACGTAGCTAAAAATAATACTAAAACCGTTTTAAGTGTGTTAATTAATAGAACTAAATACTTAACATTATGTAAATAAAACTATCGCAAATAAATACATGCTCTTTAAGTTTGAAATTATAGTGCCAAATAGACATCACATCAGTCATTTTTGATTTAAGGTAACTTTTTCAAATTTGGTATATGAAACGCACGGTTGAGATCTTACAAACTCGAGCATAAATTACAACAAACCATTGGAAGGAACTTTGACCTTAATAAGTATAAAAATTATTTAATTAATTAATTTAAACAATTTGATCTTTAGGTATCTATAAGTTTCTCCAAGACTTGTTCAGTCGACATGTTCAAAGCCGTAGTGACCCAATGGCATCAACGATCATGGATAGTATCTTTGTTTTTATTAGCAGTAGTTTTATGGGCAATTGGATATTCGCTATTCCGTGAAATAGTTGGAATTAATAGTCAGCTCTTTAGTCTAGCAGTAAGTAAACCACAAAGATACGTTTTGAGAATTAAAAAAATAATTTCAGATCCTTTTCATTAGTGCTAAAATTGTAGGAGAAATATTAGGATTAATTCAAATACCACCTATGATAGGTATGCTTCTAATGGGTGTACTTTTAAGAAACGTTGGATTTCTTAACATTACAGGCAATTATGTGAGATTTGCTTCCATTTTAAGGTAATAACAATCAAACTTATTCCCATCAACTCAAGTAGTGACCTTTTACAGGCAACTCGCTTTGGTGAATATATTGTTACCAGCTGGTTTAGGTTTAGATCCTGTAGCACTAAAAAAGATGAGCTGGATGGTACTGAATCTTGCTGTTGTACCAGTCGTCGTTGAAGTTTTTGGAATTGCTGTAATGGCATATTTTTTACTAAATCTTCCTTGGTTATGGGGTGTTTTAGTCGGGTAGGGTATATTGTCTTCATATAGAACTACTATGGTTTTGAAAAGTTTTGTGGGGTGTCCTTAGGCTTCTATTGGCTGCCGTATCTCCTGCTGTTATTATTCCATGTTTATTTCAACTTCAAGACCTTGGATATGGCGTTAACAAAGGGGTACATACTTTAGTTATCGCAGCTTCAACTTTAAATGACATCATTTGCATTGCACTATTTGGAATTGTACTTGGCGTTATTTTTAGCACAGGTATTTTATTGCAACATATAAGTATTACCTACAACATAAAATTTTAGAAAGTCTGACAATGCAAATTTTACAAGGACCCATAGTTTTGGCAATTGGTTTTACATATGGTATAGCATGGGGTTTACTCTGCCAATTGATCCCTAGTAATCAAGAAGTACGTATTAAAAATTATTGTCACTTTAAAAAAAAAGTAATTTGTAGGTACATTTAGTTACACTTCGTACTGTGCTGTTGGGTTGTGGATGCATTTTATCGGCACTTGGAAGTGAAGCAATTGGTTATGGAGGAGCAGGTGCCTTAGGTTGTATAGTTGCAGCATTCGTAGCAAGTTTAGGTTGGAGAAGGCAAGGATGGAGTAGTCAAGTAAGTTTGAATATAAAAATTAAATAGCTTATTTTAATAAAATGGCTTTTAGAATCCTGTCAGAACTAACTTTGTCATATTGTGGAAATTTTTTGAACCTATTTCCTTTAGTCTTATTGGACTTGAAGTTAATTTTAAGATTCTTGAAATTTATACAGTTTTATGGGGTACAATTTCAATGACAATACCCCTATTGGTAAGTACTAATAAAAGAAAAATAAATTCGACTACACAATTACTTACAATAGTTAAGAATGGTTACATCGTTTGGAACAACGCAGTGTAGTAATTTCAACTTAAAAGAAAACCTATTTGTGGCAATGTGTTGCATTCCAAAAGCAACAGTTCAGGTAAAATTGGTGTAATAAATTAAATCTACATAACTAATGGTGCTTTTAGGCCACATTGGGACCAGCTGCATTAGATTTAGCTAGAAATGCAGATGACCCAATTTTAGAAGACTATGCAAATACAACTCTAATTGTTGCAGTCATATCTATTCTTATTACTTCTCCAATCGGTGCAATTTTTATTATGCAGCTAGGTCCAAAATTGTTGCATCAAACACAGGAAAATGTTGAGAGTGGGGAACTTGCACGTGCCACAAAAGCTACAGCACAATCTGCTAACTTGTAAATTAATTGAGTTCTTAAATTAATGCCGTAACATTCATAAGTCAGAGTTTTCTTTTATTCTATAATGTTATTGTTAATTATTAGTAAGGGTAATTCTTAATTAATCTATAACTATTTTCTAAAAATACTTTCTAATGTCTATTTTTACATTTTCTTATTTTCAGGACTAACACTTATGGAACATTTGCTTCTCATACTTATTAACAATTTAAACTAATAAGTTTCTTATTTACAAAATTGTCACTTTCATGGTACTTCACTTCATCGGTTTATCACAATTTTATACCTAAAATTTAATTACAATTTATTAAAATAATATGTATAAAAGAAGCAAATAAAACAATTTTTTATCTTCTGTATCTGTATCTCTTGAAATGAAACCATAATTGAAAAATGTTATTGTGAAATTGACATCTAAAACCTCTTTTATAAGAATACTCCCATTCTCTATTTACAATCTTAAAAGCTATGTCTTCATAAGGAGGTCCAGCATGAAATCTTAAAATAGCAAATTCCCTATTTTCAGGACATGGAGTCTGTAATAAAACAAATACACATAAGAAATCGGTTTGTTCAAGAATATATGTTTACTTACCAAAAAATATTCAGGAGTACTTCCTTTATCGATAAGGTCAGGGTAGAAAATATTGAATTTATAACCCTGAACTATTTTAGGTGGTGGATTATCCATATCATAATGAGTTTGATTGTATTTATTCCATTCGAATCCTGTATGAACACGATTAAAATATCTTGGTTTTCTCGGTCGGTATTTATCGGACCAAAGATAAACTTGACTATCCAAAGCAGCTTCAACAGAGAACTGAGCTTCATCTTCTCCCATACCTTTTCTAGCCTCACGTTGTAACATAATTTCCTCTTTTGTCATGACGTTCTGTTGATAATTAAATTGCAACTCTGATATAAATGAACTTAATTTATTACTTACTTCAACCTTTTTGCCTGAATTTATAACTTGAGTTCGTGCAAAGTCAAGCCGGTTTGAATCATCCTCTTCACTTACTACAATTGTACCTGGTTCGAGCTGCTCAGGTGTGAGAAATTTGGGACTATATCCTCCATTATCATATGATGCAAAACTTTCATTTAATAGTGAACTTTCCACATCTTCGACTTCACTGTAAAAATATAAAGTTTGAATTATTCAATAATACTTTTATATCAAAAAGTAATCCGATTTAAAATTTACAACATACTTACCCTTCTTGATCACTTTCAGTTAGTACTTCTTCTTCAGAAACTTGACTACCACTTGGTTCAGGTTCATTTGTCGACGATTCAGTTTCAACAGGAGGCGTTCTGGCCACCGGAGTAACCTCTGGTTCTACAGTTTCACTGGTAGAAGCAGCAACAGCTTGTTCAGCTTTCAAAACTTGAAGTTTCTGTCTCAAATTATCCTGATGTCTGTCCCTAAGTCTAGCTCTTGCCATATGAGCTTTTAACTGAGATGATAAAGATTCCCAATATCCAATATCAATACCATCAGCTTTACCATGTATTTTCCTATCAATTTGGTTTTGTAAAGCCTTTAATTGGGCAGTAGTTTTACCTTTAAAAACTTGAGTTACATCTGTCGCAACAGCTTGGTGAATTCCTTCTCTTCTACTAATGCCAGTATCAAAATCATTTTGTTGTTGCAATTTTCTTAACTTTTGTAATTCATCTTCTACAATGACAGTTATATCCATCCAATAATCTAAATTTTTACTACGTTCCAATTCTTGATAAACTTTAATATCTTCAATTAAATCTTCCAAATCTTTAATTTGAAGTCCATTCAAGTACGTATATGGCTCATGCATCTCAACTGCATCCACCTCTTCTTCTGCACTAATATATTTCGCCAGTAAATCGATCGGTTTAGCTAAAATACAAAACAAATAAAATAACTTAATACATGCTGCATTACACATACCTCTTCCATCTTGAATTCGTATATGTGAACGTAAACGGGCCTGTTCCAAATGAAATTTATCTTCTTGTCTTTCCCATTCTTCAAATTGAGCTGCTTCTTTAGACCTTTGCAACATTTGCATTTCCTCTTCTCTACTTTGATGTTCTTGTTCCCTTTCTAAACGTCGTTTTTTAACCTTTTCCAATTCTCTTTTATTTTCTTCTTGTTTATACTTATTTCGAAGTTCCAACTCTTCATGACTCACACCTGTTAATCCTTCTTTGGACATCTTTTTGCTCCACACAAAAGTTGATAATAGATTTGCATCACCAAACGGATTATCTGCATTAGTATAATGTAAATATTCATTATCCCAACCCATTCTTTCTTTTCTCGTTCTTTCCTTTGCTTCTTTTTTTAACAATCTACGTAACCGTTTTTCTTCTGGAGTTTCACTAGCTTTCATAAGTTCTTTTTGATTCTTCTTTTCCTCTACGCTTTTAATTCGTTCAGCTTTGAGTTTTGCTAAGAGTTTCACTGACTTATCTGAACCAGAACTATCGGTAGACGATGAACTAGAACTTCGTTTACGATGCTTACTTTTTGACTCGTGTTTATCTTTAAAGTCCTTCGAGGATGATCTATGTTTGTCTCTACTGCTTTCTCCATGACTTGACTTTTTTTTATGGAATTTAGATTTACTTGATGATGAACTACGTGCACGGGATCTAAATAGAAAAATCGTTGCAGTTACGTTTATTTAAATATTTCAAAATGGTTGAAAGTAATTAAATTGCATAATATGCTTACCGTGATCGTTGTCGAGGCATTTTCTAAGGTTTTAATTTTATTTTAATCAAGAATTAATAATTCTACAAACATTTTAATAACACCATCATAAAGTGAGGTTATGTTTAGTTACGTTAGAAGTTGGTTACTTTAGTAACTTTCTTGGCTACAAATCGAGAGTTGGTACTACATACAGTTTTCCGTTTGGTTTTAAAACTTCTGCAGGCAACAAGTTGTGACAGAGCGTTTTAAATATTATTTATCAATAGAAAATAGTAATAAATTTGTAAAATGAATAAAGAAAAGTTAGAAGAACTTTGTCAAAGTATTTATTATTCCGATAAATATTATGATGATGAATATGAATATAGGTAGGTGTCTTTTTACTTCTTTTCTATTGTGAGGGATCATGTTTATACATCCATGCAGCTGTTTGAGTACAATATAATTCATTAAAGCATGGTGGTTGTTACTTACATTTAAATGAATTGTGTTTTAGGCATGTCGTGATTCCCAAAGAAATTGTTAAATTAGTACCAAAAACTCATTTAATGAGCGAGCAAGAATGGCGAAACATAGGAGTTCAACAAAGTAAAGGATGGATTCATTATATGAACCATGCACCAGGTAAATTTGTTTACTTAAAATGGAATTTGTAATTTTATTTACAGTTTTAAGAAAGTACTAATTGTTTTTTTCTTGTAGAACCACATATTCTTTTATTTAAACGGCCAATTACTACCCTTCCCGCAGATCAGAAATAATTAGAATATTTTTTGGCTAACGTGTAAATATGTTTATAGGTTATAAAACAGAATAATAAATCAGGTGCTTTTTTAATTTTATAATGCAGTGTATTAAATTGGAAGTCTTAATTAGGTTTTGTAAATCCAATTTCGATTTTTGAGCTTTTTTTATTTGAAAACAAGTTGATGAAATTATTTAGTTAATTCACAAAATAAAGTAATATGTCTAATTCAGTATTAAATCTGTGTACTTTTAGAAGTTTTACAATAAATAATTGATATTTTTAAGATTCGAGTTTTCAGTTTTAAGTTACAGATACGAAGGATTAAATGAAGTATGTTATACATGGTTATACCCATACCTCTTAACAGTTTATTAAGCTAAAATAAAAATAATAGATTATGAGCCCTCGAGCATTATTACGCAAACATGTGCTTGAAAGCAAGATTCAGTTTGATTCTATATTAAGCTCATTAACTTGAAGTCTTATAAATTACTATCGACAAATGAATTTTATGATATTCTGCTCGGTTGGGAGCAATGGTAAGCAGTTTCATCATGATGCAAGACTTCAATGGCTTCTTCCAGTAAAGTAATTATAAACTACAGCTTACAATACGTGCATGGAAACGTAGCATTTTTGTTTGCAGATTTGAGTTTATTTTTAACCCTTAACTGCTACCGACGGGTCACCATGACCCAACGACAATTTTATTTTAGCGAAAAGTAGGTTTATACGTAAGTAAGACTATAGAGCACCTCAGTATTCTCTAATTAGTTGCTACATGTGCTAAGGGTGCGATCAGATAAATTTAAAAATGCATTATAACTATTATATTATCAAGGGTTAAACTAAACTTCTTCTATTGAAAATAATTGATCGCTGTAAATTCGACATATTGTAATTTAAAATTTTACAAGCTCTTTTGAGTTTCAATTGAGGAATTTAATAAAAACTTCGGAATCTAATTCATACCATCATTGCAATACAATATTTGCTAAAAGTAAAAAATTTTGAATCTATCAGTTAAACCAAATATAAACACAGGAAGTAATAGTTGGATTACTAAAATTTAATATAAATTAGAACCATTAAAACTATATTTTGAATTTAAATTTAGTCTTTAAAAGTTTGTTGGATTTTAAGAATAAAACATAAGATCTTGAAAATCGTTTATACGAGTTTTATTCACGTTAAAACTTCCTAGCTCACCAGATTCTAACTTAATTGACTATTTTTTATGATAAAGTCTACGCCAGTGTTCGTCCGGCCCCCTTAGCACTAGTTTACCATTACCAATTACCGTTTGATTGTTATTGTTCCGTGTGTTCGTTTATATAACAATTAATGGTTTGTTGTTGAATTGATAAACTTTAAATTAAAGTACATTTTAAATAAGTGGAACACTATTAAATACAAAAGAAGCATTTATTATTGGTAAGTGTAAGTAAAAGTTAGGTTATGACGTTTTTAAACGTGTTTACTGTGTCTAATGTCCCTACCAAAAGATCTACGGTAGTATAATACAACTTTTATACGGCAACTTTATTTACATTACATCTGTTTTGCCATATCATATTGAATCATAATTACTAAATACGAAGTTAATGAAGATATTATCTGAAATAATACTATTAAATTTATACCACAACCCTGAAGTGCTTTTTAAAATATGGAATGCCGATTTACGCTCATGAATTGGAAAGTTGAGCACTTTAATTCAAGTAGGTACTCACAGTTAATAAGAAACCATAATTAATTGGAAATAATCCAAATGCCGTAAATTCTACATTGGTATGCAGTTGATGCAGTGAAAATAATTTAATCTGTAAAGTTAACTGTTAAACATTTTAGAAGCCCTAAATGAAAATATTTTACTGATTCGTTTAATTCTTCATCATTTGATATTCTTTGAATTGTATGTAAAAGGCTGGCAGTTTTACTTATCTGAAAATATATCTAAATATTGGAACTGGAATATAACAGCAGAGAATGTACCTCTTTTTGGGTGGAACTGCAAAGCCAGACCAAAATAAATATTTCAAGTAATTGAAATAAACTCCATTGTATGCTGAAATAAATATCTGCTACATTATCTTTAATGTTGTTCATAAATGCATAACAAGAGTATAATTCATTTACGATAATATTAAATGAAGAACCAGTGATAATCAAATTTTGAATTCCATACAAATGGTTGACACGTCGACATAGTTTGCATAACAAATTTTGGATTTTATGAACCGTTTTTATCTTTTCTTTGCTAATATTACCTAAAAGTAGCAATCTTTATTAAGTAACACTGAGAGCTAATACAGCTCATTCAGTTAGAGAAGAACCCACTCTTCTTCAAGTTATTTGCACACTGAGGGGTTTTCTGTGATTGAGTGAGCTATACCAACAAACTTTTCGGAAACTTTTTTCAAAACTTTATTCAACAATGTTCTGTGATATGTCTGAATAAATGTTGCATTATTTTTTCCAAAATTGCAGTAACAAACTTACGATTAAATTCTTTAAAATATTGAGGTAAATTGAGAAAGCTCATTTCTGCCGAATTTGGTGTTGTAAATTGGCCCATTTCACGCAAAATGGAATTAATACTTTTAAATCTCACTTTAATTATGTAGACAAATGTTGTAAATTGAAGTTTAATTATGCCATTTGTAAGTATTGGAATGTAGGACATAGCTAAATTTAGCCGTCCTTTGTAACTGCTTAAATAATAATACATTTCACAACCAGCAGTCAGAGTAAATTCCAAAAATATGAACGACAGTCCTTTAAAACAAAACTTTTTAATTTGCCAATATGTAACTCGGCATCCAATTTTTTTAACAAGTTGATCGATTTTTGATAAACAATTGATTACTTCACATAAAGAACGTATGTTAATGCAATTTAAAATAATCCCGATTGATTGTATGAGTACAGAAGAGTAGATATCAAACCAAAAACTTGCTTCTGATAGTGGTTCGTTTGTACCATTAATATTATAATATTGGGCTAAAATTGAAGATACACAACCAATCAAACCAATTATTAAACTCATAAATATAGATATTTTAGACATCTCAACCTCTTGCTTTTCTTTATTAAATTTCATAGGATTTAATCCGAAAATTTTTCCCACATTATACAGTGGTGAGAAGGCTTCGTAAATATCTTTAGGTTCTTCCATCGTGTGAGAGGTATTGTTAAATCCATATTTTGATACTTAAGAAATTGGTTCTCAGAAAAGTAATGGATGAGTTTGTTATTGATTTGTAAACCAATAAATAGCATTTATCTATACTGTGAATTTTTTATGTGATTAAATTGAATGGGTTAATTCGAATTATTTGTTTACCAATTGAATAATTAATTGATTTCTGTGAGTTTAGGTTCAATGCAATATCTTGGACTGTTTGAAACAAATTATTTTTATTAAAAGTCAAGATTTCTGCAATAATTGCTACGAAATTGCTATTATGGTCGCTCAGAAGAAACTATAAATAAAATTAAATGTTTTGATTAATTATTAATATGACAATAAATAAAATGGTCGATTCAATAATTATTATTTTTCTAAATGCATAGTTTATTAAATAATTGTACAAGATCCTATACTAGTAAGCTCTTTCTCCAAAGGCAGACCCGTATTTCAGAAATTTATTTCCAAATAAAGGGGATGTCTCAGAAATGTTTGAAAGGGATGTCTGTATTTCCTTTAATAGAACATCCTGCTCCACATACCCATCTATGACAATGTGTATCTATTACGAACGGTTTGAGCACGGTAGTAAACTTGTAGAACGCGGGACCCTGATGTCATTTTGAGTTTAAAAAACCAGGCCGTTTACAGTGATGTTTTCTTCAACCCATTTTTCAAACTTTTTAATCATTTCTGGCGACATAACAGTTTTGTAACCTCCTTCTATTCCAGAACGAACAAAAGGAGTTCTTTCAACAATCATGTTCAATTGTTTAAAGAAATTCTCTAAATGGTCTTCACGATTTATACTCTTATTTGTTCTCATATTTTCTACACTTAAGAAATCTGCAAGTTTATTTATATCGTCATCCGTAAGAGTTTTATTCAAAAAGCTCGCTACTTTTCTGATTGCAGCTGGAAAATTTTCTTTCATTTCTCTATACTGAACAATGCAAACATTTGGGCGATGTCTTTGTTCCCAGCAACTTAATACTTGTTTTAAATATGGTCCCCACGGAACTATGAAAGATTAAAGAATGCTTATAAAAGATAATTGCTACGCTTTACATTACAAACCTTTTCCTGCCATAAATAATTCACAAAACTCTTCGAAGGTGCCAGTATATCTCAGAACCATTCTCGTGTAATGATAATATGAGATACATACATCTTGGGGGTTTCTCATTGCAATAAATATCTGTAAAGATCAATTTTAGTTAATGGAGTTCTGTAGAGCCACCAATTGAAAAATCCTGATTAGGCCATCTGGATTATATGAGATTTTAATTGGATGGTACTAAATAATCAAAAGCTGGTAAAATGGTGTAGCATAGAGGCAGGTAAATAAATGTACACCCCGCCTCACAATTATTGGTCACTTTGGCTATGTGTTTACTAGCCAACGGCGACAGAAGGGGAAGTTGTTGATTTACTACTTGTTGGTAAAATAAAGTTACCCCTCAATTTAAGTAGGGGGTATTGTGATGGTTGCATCGACAATTCGTACTAGGCTTATAGCCAGGGTGGCCATTAATGGTAAGGCTGACTGTACACTAAATATCTAAATTCTCAGTTCATACTATTTTGGAATCTATTCGTTAAAGCTGTCTTCAAAGCTCTAAGTTCTTCTTCATCAAACTGCAAGGCTCTACTCCTAGGTCGAATTTGTGAATAAAATTAAAACTAACATACCTTTGGTGTTTTTGTTCCATCTTGAATTTGTTTTGGTAACAAAGACCAATGTAGATGTGACTTGATATATCTTGTACCTTCCAATTCTTCTTGGTCTCTAGAAAGCTTTACCATAGAGTCGTATAATAAAGGTAAAACGTTAGCAATTTTGTCTGGGTCTATCATGGTCATCCGTCTACAATACAGTTATAATAATAATTGTACCAAAAATTATAATTGTTTTTATTAATTACTCGAAAACTATAAATCTTTTCAATCCTAATTTGGATACTGCATTGAAATCAAGGTCATTATTAATTAACCACACTAGTTCTTGAAGCCAACTAGATCCTGTAAAATTTGAGTACATATTTTTTAAGGTATAAATTCTAGTATAAAAAAAAACCCTAAATAAAACCCTACCTGTTTTAGGATGATTGACAAAGAAAATGTCAGCGTCTCGAACTTCATAATCCAGATATTCTTGTGCTCGTTTTTCATTAAACCCGTCTGACATTACAAATTTATCTTTTCCAATTTCAACAAATTCTTCGTAAATCGGAGACACAAAATATTTATTGAACGTACGATTTTCTTCAGTATCATTGCCTATTGGTTTAATATCGACACCCATTGTGCAAACTGATTTTTTACTTTTAGACTTGCTCCGAAATTATTGCAGTAATTCGTATTAAAAACAGAGTTTCTGTTTTATTATCACACTTTTATACGACATCAAATTTTAATAAATTTAGTACTTACAGATAAAAAAACATAATAAAAAACTTCAATAATTGCATTATGTAACTTGAGAGAAGAGCCGGATTCAGACGGATTAAGATTATTGCAGACCCTAAGCATTTAAGATTTTGAAGGTTGCTTATAATGGGCAATCGAGATGCAATCTATGGAAACCTAAAATTTGGTACAAAAGTAGATGTAGATGATCTACATCTACATCTATATCTAGGGTATGATACCCTAGGCCTAAAGTCAAGAAAAGGGTCAGAATTTTCCGAAAAAGGTCCCGCAGAATTGAATGAAAGAGGCTCGTACCCTGAGGGCTTTTCAGGACATTTCAGACTTTTTAAAGGAATATTTAGAGTATCATTTACCCTGTCACCAAATTTCAAGTTCTTGGGTTATTAAAAATAATTTATGAATTTGCGTGTTACCTATACTCCGGATTAATGAACAATTTTTAAAATTTACGTAGTACGATTTTGCTAATCCAGCTCTGATAAGGAGTCGAGTGTTTTATTTTGAAAACATTTCAATTGAAGTGCAATTATCACGTATTGCTAAAGTCTGAGAAGAAAGCGTTAGGGGTAAGGGAGCGGGGATAAAATTCAAATATTATGAATATTATCGTAATTTTTATTACGTTTATTTATTTGGTAGTGAGCAAAATGATGTACATATTATACGAGAAGTAACAGATTTACTCTACCTCGTACCAAACCATTCTCAGTACAATAAATCCTATTTACTTTCCTTGTAAAGTAATATACTATTATTGCTTTAAAAACATATCTATTTTGGAACTTGACAAGCTAACCTATAAAATAATCGCGAATGATGTGAGTACGTAACTATTGAGAACTACTGTATGCTGCGCATTACTTGCGGTATAATGACGTACATGCCAAGCTATCTGAAAAATACTATATCTCTTTTGCCATATCATATTGAATCATAATTACTAAATACGAAGTTAATGAAGATATTACCTGAAATAATAATATTAAATTCATACCACCAAAGGGTTTACTTTCGTAATGGCTAATTGTACTAAATGCAGTTCAACAAGTTCTGCGACGCGACGTCTGCCTCTCTGAAGTGTTCAGGAGTGTACGGACAAATTTTTCATGCAAAATGTATAGATATAAAGGCTAAGGATTCTAAAATTATTGAAGACTATAAAAATGTAAAATGGTTTTGTGATTCTTGTATTAGGGTAGTGAATTTGCTTAAGATGGTAACTGATGAACTAAATTCGTTCAAATCCGAAATTTGAAATGAAATATCACATATTGAACGTCTCATCAAAAATCAGAGTGTGGGTGCCACAGGCGAGATCAAGAAGTGGTACGCAGGAGTTGCTAGCCGAGCAATAGTGGTGAAACCAGTAAGAGCACAGAATAGTGAAGTCACCAGGAAGGCCATTGTGGATAACATTGATCCAGCCGAGTTAGAAATTGGAATCACCGAAATTAAAAGTATAAGGGAGGGTGGTGTGATTATAAAGTGTAGAACTGATGAAGATGTAGAGAAAATAAAAAACGCTGTCAAAGATAAACTGAGTGTAAATCTAAATGTAAATGCATCGAAGCACAGAGGACCATGCATTAAGATTGTAGATATTGACATGAAAATGGACCCGGAAGACCTTTTAAAAAATCTGAAACTACAAAACAAATTTCTGGAAGAATCTTGTAAACTCAAATTAATAACATTTGAAAAGATGAAGAAGAACTTTATGGCCATAATCGAATGTGATGCAGGTACATTCGGGAAGATAATACAGAACGAAAAAATATACCTAAACTGTAAGAGGACTGTAAAAATAATTTTAAATGCATAAACTGTGTTAATGCCGGGGCAAGAACTCGTGTGGAGTTGGACACAAATCATTCGTATTTCGATCCTTGTTGTAATGTACTCCAAAATAAAATTGAATTAGAAAAACGAAAAATATGTTACAATCAATAGCAGTTAGTAAGCAACCACATTCCCACAAGCGAAGACAACGTTATCATCCTACGTCAAGATCTGACACCACTTGGAAATAGAACTGAAAAGGTTAATGTTAATGGTGTACCTGCTGCTGAATATCATCGAGCGTATCATGGGACACTTGTGAGGTTGTTGAACCTTAATATTCAGAGCATTAGAAACAAGCTGGATGGTCTTTCAGTGTGCTTGAGGGAACACAAGCTTGACATAATATGCATCAGCGAACATTGGATAACAAGCAAAGATAATCAAATGCAGCGAATAAACAAAGAACTACGAGGAGGCTGAAAGTTATAGCAGAGTTGGTCGCCAACATGGGGGTGTTCTAATATTAACTAAGAGATTCATAAAATACAAAATCCTGAGTGAAGTAAAAGACCTGTCTGAAGACAAGAACGTGGAAATGGTGGCTGTTGAGCTTCCACTTGAAAACCTGGTATTTATTGCGGTTTACAGGTCACCTCAGGGGAACTTCGATGTTTTCTTGGATAAATTGAGTGCTGCGCTAACATCCTTGACCTCGTGTATGGGGTTTCGTCGAGTCGTTGTTGCTGGTGATTTTAATGTGGATTTCCTACTGTGAATTTTTTATGTGATTAAATTGAATGGGTTAATTCGAATTATTTGTTTACCAATTGAATAATTAATTGATTTCTGTGAGTTTAGGTTCAATGCAATATCTTGGACTGTTTGAACCAAATTATTTTTATTAAAAGTCAAGATTTCTGCAATAATTGCTACGAAATTGCTATTATGGTCGCTCAGAAGAAACTAAAAATAAAATTAAATGTTTTGATTAATTCAGCATACCCATCCATCGGCTTAAGAAGACGCAGAATAGCTTTAACTATTGGGCAGTCAAATTTTACAATGTTTTACCACAGCATATGAGAGCTCTAAAAACTATAAAATTTAAAGCAAAAATAAAAAGCGTACTTACGGACAATGTGTTTTACACCTTCGATGAATTTTTGAGCCATCGTTTTTAAGCAGTCTATCCGATTTGATGTTTTTTTTTTAAATTGTTTGTTGACTGTTACCAGTTACTACTTTAAAGTGTTGATGTTTAATATAGTCGTGTGAAATAAGCACGCTGATTTGCGTGTTGTCTTTTGTTGGTATTGAAACTGATAATTGTTTTAAAATCTGTCTCATATATTGGGATTTTAAATTCATTTATTTTAAAGTGTTAAAAATTGTATGTATCCGACCCGCCCAAAAAATTTTATGGGTTTAATAAAATTATTTATTTATTTATTTATTTATTTATTTATTAATATGACAATAAATAAAATGGTCGATTCAATAATTATTATTTTTCTAAATGTATAGTTTATTAAATAATTGTACAAGATCCTATACTAGTAAGCTCTTTTTCCAAAGGCAGACCCGTATTTCAGAAGTTTATTTCCAAATAAAAGTCTCAGAAATGTTAGGCAGGAATGTCTGTATTTCCTTTAATGGAACATCCTGCTCCACATCCCCGTCTATGACAATGTGTATCTATTACGAACGGTTTGAGCACGGTAGTAAACTTGTAGAACACAGGGCCCTGATGTCATTTTGAGTTTAAAAAACCAGGCCTTTTACAGTGATGTTTTCTTCAACCCATTTTTCAAACTTTTTAATCATTTCTGGCGACATAACAGTTTTGTAACCTCCTTCTATTCCAGAACGAACAAAAGGAGTTCTTTCAACAATCATGTTCAATTGTTTAAAGAAAAACTCTAAATGGTCTTCACGATTTATACTCTTATTTGTTCTCATATTTTCTACACTTAAGAAATCTGCAAGTTTATTTATATCGTCATCCGTAAGAGTTTTATTCAAAAAGCTTGCTACTTTTCTGATTGCAGCTGGAAAATTTTCTTTCATTTCTCTATACTGAACAATGCAAACATTTGGGCGATGTCTTTGTTCCCAGCAACTTAATACTTGTTTTAAATATGGTCCCCACGGAACTATAAAAGAATAAAGAATACTTATAAAGATAATTGCTACGCTTTACATTACAAACCTTTTCCTGCCATAAATAATTCACAAAACTCTTCGAAGGTGCCAGTATATCTCAGAATCATTCTCGTGTAATGATAAAATGAGATACATACATCTTGCGGGTTTCTCATTGCAACAAATATCTGAAAAGATAAACTTTAGTTAATGGAGTACTGTTGAGCCGTCATCTGAAAAATCCCGACTTTTTATTGAATATTACAGCCAGTCTTACAATTATTGGCCACCCTGGGTATACGCCAAGCACGAATTGTGGATGCAATCATCATGACACCCCCTACTTAAATTTAAGAGTAACTTTATTTTGCCAACAAGTAATAAATCAATAATCCCCCCCTTCTGCCCTTTTGTTGTTGTTGGCTATCAATCACTCTGGCTTATAGGTAGGGTGGCCAATAATTGTGAGGCTGACTGTGCTTAATACTCGAAAGATGGTAACGTGGTGTACCATAGAAGCACGTAAATAAATCTTAACTTTTGTAAATTCCCACTTCTTACTATCTTGTAATTCATTCGTTGAATCTGTGTTCAAAGCTCCAGTTTCTTCTTCATCAAACTGCAAGGCTCTACTCGTCTACTCACTCCTAAGGTCGAATTAGTAGTTAAAATTAAAACTAACATATTACCTTTGGTGTTTTTGTTCCATCTTGAATTTGTCTTGGTAGCAAAGACCAATGTAGATGTGTCTTGATATATCTTGTACCTTCCAATTCTTCTTGGTCTTTAGAAAACTTTACCATAAAGTCGTATAATAAAGGTAAATCGTTAGCAATTTTGTCTGGGTCCATCAGAATCATCCGTCTACAATACAGTTATAATAATAATTGTACCAAAAATTATAATTGTTTTTATTAATTACTCTAGAAGTATAAATCTTTTCAATCCTAATTTGGATACTCCATCGAAATCAAGATCATTATTAATTAACCACACTAGTTCTTGAAGCCAACTAGATCCTGTAAAATTTGAATATTTTTTAAGCTATAAATTCTAGTATAAAAAACTCACACCCTACCTGTTTTAGGATGATTGACAAAGAAAATGTCAGCGTCTCGAACTTCATAATCGAGAAATTCTTGTGCTCGTTTTTCATTAAAACCGTCTGGCATTACAAATTTATCTTTTCCAATTTCAACAAATTCTTCGTAAATTGGAGACACAAAATATTTATTGAACGTACGATTTTCTTCAGTATCATTGTCTATTGGTTTAATATCAACACTCATTGTGCAAACTGATTTTTTACTTTTAGACTTGCTCCGAAATTATTGCAGTAATTCGTATTAAAAACAGAGTTTCAGTTTTATTATCACACTTTTATACGACACCAAATTTTGATAAAATTTACCTACAGATAAAAGAAAAACATAATAAAAAACTTAAATAATTGCATTATGTAACTTGGGAGAAGGGCCGGATTCAGACGGATTAAGATTATTGCAGACCCTAAGCATTTAAGATTTTGAAGGTTTCTTATAATGGGCAATCGAGATGTAATCTATAGAAACCTAAAATTTGATACAAAAGTAGATGATCTACATCTATATCTAGGGTATGATACCCTAGGCCTAAAGTCAAGAAAAGGGTCAGAATTTTCCGAAAAAGGTCCCGCAGAATTGAATGGAAGAGGCTGAAAGGGCTTTTCAGGACATTTCAGACTTTTTAAAGGAATATTTAGAGTATAATTTACCCTGTCACCAAATTTCAAGTTCTTGGGTTATTCAAAATACTTGATGAATTTGCATGTTACCTAGAGGTAACCCAACGTAAGGTGAATCCACCACGTGATGACCGTTAGAGTTGCGCAGTAGATTAGTGCGATCGTTGCTTAGAAACGAACGTAGACAGTGCCGTCGTATAGTTATTAAGTACATTACTTTTGTCGAAGCAAAATAATAAATTACAAGCATTTTGATATGAAGATCTCATTTACAAAGTATTAAACCAGTAATTAATTATTATTAAAACTTAAAATAAAAATTTAAATTAAGTAATTATTTTAAATTTTGACAACTTTTAAAAATAATTTATTTGACAGAAGAAATGACTAGCTCCGCTAATGGGCTCTGAAGCCACGCCTCGCGCAGGTTTGGTCACGTGATGGATTCAACTTACGTTGGGTTTACTATATACTCCGGATTAATGAACAATTTTTAAAATTTACGTAGTACGATTTTGCTTATAGAGGTTAATCCAGCTCTGATAAGGAGTCGAGTGTTTTATTTTGAAAACATTTCAATTGAAGTGCAATTCAAATATTATCGTAATTTGTATTACGTTTATTTATTTGGTAGTGAGCAAAATGATGTACATTACACGAGAAGTAACAGATTTACTCTACCTTGTACCAAACCATTCTCAGTACAATAAATCCTATTTACTTTCCTTGTAAAGTAATATACTATTATTGCTTTAAAAACATATCTATTTTGGAACTTGACAAGCTAACCTATAAAATAATCGCGAATGATGTGAGTACGTAACTATTGAGAACTACTGTATGCTGCGCATTACTTGCGATATGATGACGTACATGCCAAGCTATCTGAAAAATACTATATCTCTTTTGCCATATCATATTGAATCATAATTACTAAATACGAAGTTAATGAAGATATTACCTACCTAAAATAATAATATTAAATTCATAGCACCAAAGGGTTTACTTTCGTAATGGCTAATTGTACTAAATGCAGTTCAACAATTTCTGCGACGCGACGTCTGCCTCTCTGAAGTGTTCAGGAGTGAGCGAACAAATTTTTCATGCAAAATGTATAGATATAAAGGCTAAGGATTCTAAAATTATTGAAGACTATAAAAATGTAAAATGGTTTTGTGATTCTTGTATTAGGGTAGTGAATTTGCTTAAGATGGTAACTGATGAACTAAATTCGTTCAAATCCGAAATTAGAAATGAAATATCAAATATTGAACGTCTCATCAAAAATCAGAGTGTGGGTGCCACAGGCGAGATCAAGAAGTGGTACGCAGGAGTTGCTAGCCGAGCAATAGTGGTGAAGCCAGTAAGAGCACAGAACAGTGAAGTCACCAGGAAGGCCATTGTGGATAACATTGATCCAGCCGAGTTAGAAATTGGAATCACCGAAATTAAAAGTATAAGGGACATATAACAAATTTCTGGAAGAATCTTGTAAACTCAAATTAATAACATTTGAAAAGATGAAGAAGAACTTTATGGCCATAATCGAATGTGATGCAGGTACATTCGGGAAGATAATGCAGAACGAAAAAATATACCTAAACTGTAAGAGGACTGGAAAAATAATTTTAAATGCATAAACTGTGTTAATGCCGGGGCAAGAACTCGTGTGGAGTTGGACACAAATCATTCGTGTTTCGATCCTTGTTGTAATGTACTCCAAAATAAAATTGAATTAGAAAAACGAAAAATATGTTACAATCAATAGCAGTTAGTAAGCAACCACATTCCCACAAGCGAAGACAACGTTATCATCCTACGTCAAGATCTGACACCACTTGGAAATAGAACTGAAAAGGTTAATGGGTTAAAGGTTAATGGTGTACCTGCTGCTGAATATCATCGAGCGTATCATGGGACACTCGTGAGGTTGTTGAATCTTAATATTCAGAGCATTAGAAACAAGCTGGATGGTCTTTCAGTGTGCTTGAGGGAACACAAGCTTGACATAATATGCATCAGCGAACATTGGATAACAAGCAAAGATAATCAAATGCAGCGAATAAACATAAAGAACTACGAGGAGGCTGAAAGTTATAGCAGAGTTGGTCGCCAACATGGGGGTGTTCTAATATTAACTAAGAGATACATAAAATACAAAATCCTGAGTGAAGTAAAAGATCTGTCTGAAGACAAGAACGTGGAAATGGTGGCTGTTGAGCTTCCACTTGAAAACCTGGTATTTATTGCGGTTTACAGGTCACCTCAGGGGAACTTCGATGTTTTCTTGGATAAATTGAGTGCTGCGCTAACATCCTTGACCTCGTGTATGGGGTTTCGTCGAGTCGTTGTTGCTGGTGATTTTAATGTGGATTTCCTACTGTGAATTTTTTATGTGATTAAATTGAATGGGTTAATTCGAATTATTTGTTTACCAATTGAATAATTAATTGATTTCTGTGAGTTTAGGTTCAATGCAATATCTTGGACTGTTTGAAACAAATTATTTTTATTAAAAGTCAAGATTTCTGCAATAATTGCTACGAAATTGCTATTATGGTCGCTCAGAAGAAACTAAAAATAAAATTAAATGTTTTGATTAATTATTAATATGACAATAAATAAAATGGTCGATTCAATAATTATTATTTTTCTAAATGTATAGTTTATTAAATAATTGTACAAGATCCTATACTAGTAAGCTCTTTTTCCAAAGGCAGACCCGTATTTCTGAAGTTTATTTCCAAATAAAAGTCTCAGAAATGTTAGGCAGGAATGTCTGTATTTCCTTTAATGGAACATCCTGCTCCACATCCCCGTCTATGACAATGTGTATCTATTACGAACGGTTTGAGCACGGTAGTAAACTTGTAGAACACAGGACCCTGATGTCATTTTGAGTTTAAAAAACCAGGCCTTTTACAGTGATGTTTTCTTCAACCCATTTTTCAAACTTTTTAATCATTTCTGGCGACATAACAGTTTTGTAACCTCCTTCTATTCCAGAACGAACAAAAGGAGTTCTTTCAACAATCATGTTCAATTGTTTAAAGAAAAACTCTAAATGGTCTTCACGATTTATACTCTTATTTGTTCTCATATTTTCTACACTTAAGAAATCTGCAAGTTTATTTATATCGTCATCCGTAAGAGTTTTATTCAAAAAGCTTGCTACTTTTCTGATTGCAGCTGGAAAATTTTCTTTCATTTCTCTATACTGAACAATGCAAACATTTGGGCGATGTCTTTGTTCCCAGCAACTTAATACTTGTTTTAAATATGGTCCCCACGGAACTATAAAAGAATAAAGAATACTTATAAAGATAATTGCTACGCTTTACATTACAAACCTTTTCCTGCCATAAATAATTCACAAAACTCTTCGAAGGTGCCAGTATATCTCAGAATCATTCTCGTGTAATGATAATATGAGATACATACATCTTGCGGGTTTCTCATTGCAACAAATATCTGAAAAGATAAACTTTAGTTAATGGAGTACTGTTGAGCCGTTATCTGAAAAATCCCGACTTTTTATTTGATATTCGAGTCAGCCTTACAATTCATGGCCACCCAAGCACGAATTGTGGATGCAATCATCATGGCACCCCCTACTTAAATTGAAGAGTAACTTTATTTTGCCAACAAGTAGTAAATCAATAACCCCCCCTTCTGTCCTTTTGTCGTTGTTGGCTATCAATCACTCTGGCTTATAGGTAGGGTGGCCAATAATTGTGAGGCTGACTGTACTTAATACTCGAAAGATGGTAACGTGGTGTACCATAGAAGCACGCAAATAAATCTTCACTTTAGTAAATTCCCACTTCTTACTATCTTGTAATTCATTCGTTGAAGCTGTCTTCAAAGCTCCAGTTTCTTCTCCATCAAACTGCAAGGCTCTACTCGTCTACTCACTCCTAAGGTCGACTTAGTAGTTAAAATTAAAACTAACATACCTTTGGTGTTTTTGTTCCATCTTGAATTTGTCTTGGTAGCAAAGACCAATGTAGATGTGTCTTGATATATCTTATACCTTTCAATTCTTCTTGGTCTTTAGAAAACTGTACCATAAAGTCATATATTAAAGGTATAACTTTAGCAATTTTGTCTGGGTTCATCATGGTCATCCGTCTACAATGCAGTTATAATAATAATTGTACCACAAATTAGAACTGTTTTTATTAATTACTCTAGTAGTATAAATCTTTTCAATCCTAATGTTGAAACTGCATCGAAATCAAGATCATTATTAATTAACCACACTAGTTCTTGAAGCCAACTAGATCCTGTAAAATTTGAACATTTTTTAAGATATTAATTCGAGTATAAAAAATTCACTCCCTACCTGTTTTTAGATGATTGACAAAGAAAATGTCAGCGTCTTGAACTTCATAATCAAGATATTCCAGTGCTCGTTTTTCATTATAACCGTCTGGCATTACAAATTTATCTTTCCCAATTTCAACAAATTCTTCATAAATCGGGGACACAAAACATTTATTGAACATACGATTTTCTTCAGTATCGTTTCCTATTGGTTTAATATCGATATTCATAGTGTCACTTCTTTTTACACTTGCTCAGAAATTATTATACTAATTGGTATTACAAATAGGGTTTCAGTTTTATTATCACCCTTTTATACGACACCAAAGTTTAATAAATTTAGTACCTACTGATAAAAACAAGCATAATAAACAACTTCAATGATTGAATTATGTAATTTGGGAGAAGGACCGGATTAAGATTATTGGAGGCCCTAAGCACTTAAGATTTTGATGGTTTCTTATCATGGGCCTGGGGCCACTGAGTTGCAATCTATAGAAACCTAAAATTTGGTACAAAATTCATCAAAAAAAGGTCAGAATTTTTTGAAAAAGGCGTCGCAGAATTAAATGAAAGCGGCTCGTACTCTAAAGACTTTTCAGGACATTTCAGACTTTTTAAAGGAATATTTTGAAGTATCATTTACCTTGTCACCAAATTTTAAGTTCTAAGGATTACTCAAAATACTTCATGAATTCATGTTATCTATACTCCGAATTAATGAAACTGTTTTAAAATTTAGTACCTAAAGATAAAAACAAGCATAATAAAAAACTTCAACAATTGCATTATGTAACTTGGGAGAACGGCCGGATTAAGACTATTCGAGGTACTAAGCACTTAAGATTTTGAATTTGATGGTTCCTTATAATAGGCAACCGAGATTCCATTTATAGAAACAGAAACCTAAAATTTGGTACAAAAGTAGATGAATATCATACCATAGATAACCTAAAGTCAAAAAAAGCTCTGAATTTTCCGAAAAAGGCCCCGCAGAATTGAATAAAAGAGGCTCGTACCCTGATGGCTTTTCAGGACATTTCAGACCTTTTAAAGGAATATCTAGAGTATCATTCACCCTGGCACCAAATTTCAAATTCTTAGGGTTACTCAAAATGCTTTATAAATTCATGTTACCTACTCCAGATTAATGAAACACTTTTAAAATTTTCATAGTACGATTTTGCTTCTAGAGGTTAAATCCAGCCCTGGTTGGGAATCGAGTGTTTTATTTTGGAATCATTTCTACTGAAGTGCACTTATCACGTAATTTTATTTGGCCTTTGTTTACTAATTAGTAGTAGTCTCAAGTGTAAAGTAACCTAATTCATTAGTAAGTCAGAAAGAAAAAGAATATTATAATTGCCAGTAATTACTTTACATTAGAAACGCAAGGCATAAAAGTTTTTCGAAACTAAAAACTTTTCGCGATGACTTTACTTGACTACTGAAATTTACTCTGAAACTTATAATAGGCGAATATAGAATTATTACATGAAATGTATTTCTAAAGCATGTCATAGAATAGGTTTCAAGAACTTTCTTGAATTTTCTCATCCTGGGATTCGTTCTACTAGAAAACTGTTTAAACAAGAATTGCAGTACAGTCAACCTCACAATTAATGGCCATCCTGGCAATACGTTTAGCACGAATTGGGGATGTAACCATCATAAAACCCTCTACTTAAATTGAGGGGTAACTTTATTTTGCCAACAAGTAGTAAATAAACAACCTCCCCTTCTGTCAATTTGTCGCTGTTGGCTAATAAACATCCTGGCGTATAGCCAGGGTGGCCAATAATTGTGAGGCTGACTGTACATTGCGTGCTTGTACTTATTGTCAACGTTGGAAAGTTACAAAACACCAATCCCGATGAATAATTTCCAATTCACAGTAATGGATTTTCCAAAGTTCATTTGGATGTAATTGGACCTTTACCACCATCTGAAGGATTTATCTATTTATGAACTTGTATTGACAAATTTGCAGCACAAGCAACTTTACTACTTGTAAATATTACAACAGAAAGTATCTGGCTGTTCAGACACAATGGTATAACAGATAGAGGAAGTCAATTTTACTTCTAGAAATTGGATGACGTCAAAACAATTTACAATGAGCGTATGTGTTGATCTTCTGACAATAAAGAAAATAGCCAATACAGTAATTACATTAAATATATAATTTATGGACAAATTGTACATAATGAGTACCGGTAAATTTAAGCTCTGTATCCAAAGATAAACTTTTGCAGTTCAGGAATTTATTTTCAAATATGTCAGAGACTCTCAGAAATATTTTGAAGGGTTCTCTGAATTTAAACGGAACTTCGTACTCCCTATCTGCCTCTATAGGTACACGAAGTATTTGTAGATATGAATGCGTTAGAAAAATGAAATTTTTAAAAATTATTATAATGCACTTACTACCTACACCGATGACTGTCTACAGTTAAATGCACAATGTAGGCGTGTCAGTAATTCAAAGTGATTGGACTACATTTAAGTAGGGAGATAGGAGATAATACGTTTGACAATTTATTATTTAAGAAAATGTAAACTGATAAATTGAAAAAAAAATCATTAAGATGTGGATCTTGTAAAATATGAGATTAAAAAACTAGTTCTTTTACAGTGATGTTTTCTTCAACCCATTTTTCAAACTTTTTAATCATTTCTGGCGACATAACGGTTTTGTAACCTCCTTCTATTCCAGTACGTACAAAAGGAGTTCTCTCAACGATCAAATTCATTTGTTTATACACATACTCTATATGATCTTCACGATTTATACTAGTATTGGTTTTCATATTTTCGAAACTTAAGAACTCTGTAAGTTTAGTTACATCGTCATCCGCAATAGTTTTATTCAAGAAGTTGGCTACTTTTCTGACTACAGCTGGAAAATCGTCTTTCATTTCTCTATACTGAACAATGCAAACATTTGGGCGATGTCTTTGTTCCCAGCAACTTAATACTTGTTTCAAATATGGTCCCCACGGCACTATAAAAGATTAAATAATATGTGAAGATAATTGCTATGCTTTACCTCACGAACCTCTTCCTGCCATAAACAATTCACAAAACTCTTCAAAAGTGCCAGTATACAGGGTGATTTTGAAATACACGTATATATTGATATCCACCGCAGACTATGAAAAGTTAAAGGCATCAGCAAATTTTTTTTAGAGCAAATGTTCTTCAGTTCTTAGTAAAATAGTGTTAAAGTTTGACCCTCCCAGTTTGATTACTGCATGGTTTACGCAGCAACCGGTAGTAAAACATGTGCCTATTGGTTTATGCAAAGCAAGGTAGTGCTATTCTATAATTTAAATAAAAGTAATTTTGGTTAACTAATTGTCAAAATGACAGTTCCTTGAAAAAATGTTTTAATCAGCCAATGAGAAACAGCGTTAATAAACAATCGTTCCATGATTTTGTAAATTATACGTGCAGTTTTCAAATGGCGCGGGTCAAAGTTTAACACTACATATCTAAGAATTGGTCAACATTTTCCTGAACATTTTTTTTGCAGAAACATTTAACTTTTCGTAATCTACGAGGAGTATCAATATATACGTGTATTTCAAAATCACCCTGTATTTAAAAATCATTCTAGTGTAATGATAATATGACACACATACATCTTGGGGGTTTCTCATTGCGATAAATATCTGAAAAGATAAACTTTAGTTAATAGAGTTCTCTTTAGACCCGCTAATTGAAAAATTCATAATGTATGTTACATTAATTTTTTTATTGAACTAAATAATCTAGAGCATCTAGGTGAGATAAATAAATGTACGCTAAATTCGTAAATTCTAATTATCTTGAATTAAGTTGTTAAAGTTGTGTTCAACGCTCTAGTTTCTTCTTCACCAAACTACAAGGCTACTCCTAGGTCGAATTTGTGTATAAAACTAGCATACCTTAAGGCGCGTCCATACCAATACAAATTTGCGGCGCAAATTTTTAAGGCGCAAATTTTTGCGGCGCAAATTTTTACGTTGAATGTTGTATTTTGTATTCAAGAAAAATATTTGCGGCGCAAATTTAAAAGTGGTCAAAATATTTTCCACGTAAATATTTATTTTGCGTGTTGAAAGAACTAAGTTTTTTGACTAGGTATTTGCACCTGACTTTTAGGAAAAGCAAATAAATGAATTGAATCTTATCACATTTACAACATAAAAATTTTGTTTAAATAGAAAACCCTATTTTAATAACTTTAGTCCAAATGACCAAATCGTAAACAATGAGCGACTTTTAAAGCAGACGTGTGCTAGACGATTTAAACAGAGACCAAAAAGTACCTACACGAATACCATTATGAAATTTGGAAAAACCCTTGATTTAAAAGTAGTTTTATTTTATTTAAGTAACTTAAGTCCACACAATCATAATAAACGGGCAATATTGAACAAAATGGGCGGCTAAAAGGGTTTAAAAAAGTATTGAAGTATTACTTAGAGTTAATGAATGAAATATCCATTTACCACTTAAATGAAGTTTTTCAACAATGCGGTTTATTGGTGTTAAAATATATGTTTTGGAAAAAAGCCTCTTTTATTTAAATACTTCTTTTCCCTTCCTTTGTATGTACTTTTAAATGCATTTTTGCGAAACTTTGCCACCTGTACTTTTGGACTTTCCTAATTGTTAATGCAGTTTGTCAACAATGCCGTTTTAATAAAACTTCAAAATCTGCACGAGACATCCGAAAAAAATTAAAAAATTGTCTTGCGTCATCACTACCGAGAGTTTTTATTAAATTTTCACCTCCATTTTGTGCCCTTTGTAAAAAAAGCTGGGATGTCCAATAACGCCTTTTTTTATTTTTTTTATTTTTTTTTTTAAATAATCTGACAAAATTATCAACATCGCACATTTTTTTTTCATTAAATTAGACATTTATAAATTACAGTTTATTAATTTACGGACTAAAGTTCAACAAGTGCACCCAAAAAAGGTCCACAGCAACAATGCGACGCAAATCTCTTTGAAGTTTACCGTTTAGCCGGCATCCCCACCGATAGTGTTTTGTACGTGCGAAATTGTTTAAATTTGCGCCGTAAATATTTTTCTTGAATACAAAATACAACATTCAACGTAAAAATTTGCGCCGCAAAAATTTGCGCCGTAAAAATTTGCGCCGCAAATTTGTATTGGTATGGACGCGCCTTTAGGTGTTTTTGTACCATCTTGAATTTGTTTTGGTAACAAAGACCAGTGTAGATGAGACTTTACATATCTTGGACCTTCCATTTCTTTTTGGTTTTTAGAAAAAGTTATAAATTGTTCACATAAAGAAGGTGAAGCTTTAGCAATTTTTTCTAAGTTCATCATGGTCGTCCGTCTACAATATAATTTTAATTATTGTACCTTGAAAATTTTTATTAATTACTCTAAAGATGAAAATCTTCTTAATCCTAATTCTGAAACTGCATCGTAAGCGAGGTCACTATTAATTAACCAAACGAGTTCTTGAAGCCAACTAGAGCCTGTAATAATTTAATATTTTAAAATAGCTTCTTGAAAACAATATTTGAGCTAGGTACAACCTGTTTTCAAATGATTGACAAAAAAAATGTCAGTGTTTCGAACTTCATAATTAAGATATTCTTGTGCTCGTTGTTCATTAAAATCTTTTGGCATTATAAATTTATCTTTTCCAATTTCAACAAATTCTTCATAAATTGGAGACACAAAATATTTATTGAACATACGATTTTCTTCAGTATCGTTGCCTATTGGTTTAATTTCGGAACTCATGATGCAAACTTATTTTTTTATTTCTCAGAATTTCGTTACTACAACTAGTAGTAGTACTACTAGTACTACTAAGATTTTGTTGAAATTTAGTGACGTATTACAATAGTAGTTGTCAACTTCTATAATACGCCACTAACTTTCAAAAAAATCTTTACAGATAAAAACAAGCAAACTACCCAACTTCAATTGGATTTTTTAACTATTAGGAGTGTTTTGTTTTGCAAACATTTCAATTCATTTGAAGTGGAACTAGGTATTATTTGACTTTGTTTATTAATAGTGCAAATATTCTCTCAAGTGCATAGGAACTTAATTCATTACCAACTAATCCATTTTGGTTTTACTAAAAGCATAATTTACGGAATAATTGTACACAGTTCTTCACCAATAAGTTCAAGCTCGGTTTTCAACATAAAAATGCGTTTCAAAAAATTATTTTCTCTATGGAGGAGTCTCGTAATTCCTAACCCGCATATACTAATACTAAATATATTTACATATAATGTAATATGAACCGAAAAATTGGGCACTCTGTTGCAAGACGCATTTCAAATTTCTGAACTATTGGTGCCATCTTTTGGACATTTCCTCTACGCAATTTTATAAGATACAATATGTCTATACTTTATACTCTATAAAAAGTATTTGCAATGATTTTGAAGATAAAGGGGTGTTTTTTTTAAACCTAAACTTGGAGAGCCTATAACGTCTAGTGGTGCGTTTTTTTGACATAATTGCAAGAAGAAATGTGTTCTATTTTGGTCCAATAATATTGTATCCCACTGTTTTTTAATATAATTTTTTAAAAATTGGTGTGTTCACACTACATGATTTATCATAGGAGAAGTCACATGACTTCTCCTATGAGAAATCATATCAAAATAATAAGCTCAGGTCATAGCAAAATAATAGGGAATTTTCAGAATAAAACTGTTGGTTATTTACTACATTTGGTTATTTACCCCAAGTATGGTAAATATACAACAGTTTTATTCTGAGAATTCCCTATTATTTTGCTATGACTGAGCTTATATTATTTTGCTATGAGAAATCATGTATAGTGTGAACACACTTTAACAGGTTAGAAGAAGATGGTAAGGATCAATGATTGTTTTTTATACTTTTATGGTGTACAATATAAAGAATTTCAACATCTTTAACGTTACTTTAATGGAAAAGATATATGTGATTGACATTGTTTTTTTTTGATATAATAGTAGTTTGTTTTCAAAGTAATAAAGAAAATCATGTCAAATCTATTTTATCTCTTAAGATAAAGTTTGGAGTGTTTTTGTAATGAAAATCAATTATATTACAAAATAGGTGTCGAAATAAGCCAGTAATAGAGTAAATAGCTCGGAGAAATTCGGAGAAATTACTATAAAAATCGTTAGTAATTTGGACAAATTTACATAAGGCAGTTATTAGTAGGAATATGTTCCTATTATACTCATATGTATAACATACTAAAAGTCCTCTACCATAGGGATGCCGGAACCCCTCTAAATTTGGCGGCCATTTTGAAATTTGCAGGTTTTAGTTTATTTACTAAAAGGTTAGGTTTAGGAAATTTTTGCAAGAGAGGTAGTATAATTCAAATGCGAACAAAATGGTGTAGTTAAATATTTAAATAGTAAAAGTGGTGGCAAAGAAGCATAGTTTTTCTTCATTTTGTGAAGAGTTTAGTAACTGTAATTTTTTTCCTTAAAGTGGTCAAAAATATCACTGTGCATGTGCGGATAAAATATCCCATTTTTGACCGGAAGGCACTTTTTTTTACTTTAATGTAAAATTTGGAGTTTTTACCTTCCCGGTTCAGTATTTTTTGAATAACTTCGCTTGCGAGTTGTCTTTGTTGGATCAGGGGGAAAAATAAATCGTTTTGTTTGTAACGAATTCCTCTTTTTTTAACCGTTAAATAGGAAAAAATTAAAATGTGATCATTTAGATATGCCAGCCAAATTTGGGGGGATTCCGGCACCCCTATGGTAGGGGATTTTTAGTATGTTATACATATGGGTATAAAGAACATAATATTTCCACTAGTAACTGCCTTATGTTTACATAATTATGCAGTTTACATAATTTCCTTAGATACATTTTATAAATTTTCATGCATTTTCTTGGGTGTATATCTTCTTTAACTCAGCGATTTTTAAACAGGAATTTAGTACAAACAAAAGGCTTTATTTTTCTCCCTGATCCGACAAACAGAAGTGAAGTTATTCAAAAAAAAGTGAACCGGGAAGGTAAAAACTCAAAATTTTACACTGAAGTCAAAGAAAAAGTGTCTTCCGGTCAAAAATGGGCTGGAATATTTTATCCACACGCGCAATATTTCTTATTTCAATATTTTCTATTTTTCTAATAGTTCATGAATAAGAAATTTTGACTAAAATGAAATTAAACTAGAGACACATTAGCATTCAATTAATATGCCTAATTAAAATATTTTTAGTAAAATACAAATTCAGTGACTCGGAGTCAAAATTAAGCCATAGGTGTCTTCCAATTTACTCGATATTTACCAACAAATTTTCAAAAAAAATTGAAGAAAATATGAAACCGTTTTTTTCAATTTTCGATTAACAACTAGAGTACCTAACTAAATAGTTCTTTTTATTAATATATTAGTAATTTCTTCTATCAGTATCAGTTAATGGTGAGTGTGGATCTTCTAAAATTATTATAGGAGTGCTAAATGGGAGTAAAATTCATGACAATTTTTAGTCGGACTTTGGACTATTATGATTATCTATTAGTTAAAAAATGATAAATTTGTTTTATTTCTTCATTAGTGGTTTGAATTGATGCCTTATTTTTGTGTTTTAAAAATAAATGAAGCGCCTGGATTGATTAATTTGACACTAAATAAAATAGTCAATTTAATAATTATAATCTATGCATAAATTATGGAATAATTGTACACAATCCGTCACAATTTTAAGCTCTCTCCAAAGATAGCATTTCAAAAAATAATTTTCTATATGGGGGTGTGGGGGGGTCTCATATTCTCTACACCCGGATACACTAATACCATAAAGTAATAAAGTAATCTGTGCTAATACTATAATGTAATTGGAATCGAAATATTGACCACAGTACCATTCTTGCAAGACGCAGGACCTTGTAAGAATGAGTTTAAAAAAACAATTCTTTTACATTGATATTTTCCTTAACCCATTTTTCAAATTTCTGAATCATTTCTGGTGACATAACGCTTTTGTAACCTCCTTCTTTTCCAGAACGTACAAAAGGGGTTCTCTTTTCAATCAAACCCATTTCTTTATAAAAATTATCGATATGGTCTTCACGAGTGATACTAGTATTGGTTTTCATATTTTCGAAACTTAAGAAATCTGTAAGTTTATTAACATCGTCATCAGTTAGAGTTTTGTTCAGAAAGTTGGCTATTTTTCTAACTACAGCTGGAAAATCTTCTTTCATTTCTCTATATTGGACGATAAAAACATTTGGACGATGTCTTTGCTCCCAGCAACTTAATACTTGTTTTAAATATGGTCCCCAAGGAACTGTAAAAGATTAAGAAGTGCGTATAAAGATCTAATTGTTACATTTTACTAAGCAAACCTTTTCCTGCCATAAATAATTCACAAAACTCTTCGAAGTTGCCAGTATATTTAAAAATCATTTTGCTGTAATGGTAATATGAGACACATACATCCTGTGGATTTCTCATAGCGATAAATATCTAGAAAGATAAGTTTTAGTAAATGGGATTCTGTTAGGGCTGCCAACTGCAAAATCCGGCTTAGGTCAACTATGTTTGTAAAAGTCTGTACCATAGAGGCTACAAGGTAAAAAGCAAAAACATAATATAATTACAATATTGTAGATAATTAGGCGCCTTTGTAAAACTCCCAGTTTCTTATGAAATGCGGCTACATAGCTGTTTTTAAAGCTGCTTCAGTAAACTACAAGGCTCGACTTTTGGATCGAAATTGTAAATAGAAAGCTAACCTACCTTTGGTGTTTTTGTACCATCTTGAATTTGTTTTGGTAACAAAGACCAATGGAAATGTGACTTTATATATCTTGGACCTTTCATTTCTTTATCGGTTGACAAAAACATTCTCGCTTTTTCAGCAAAAGCAGGCGAAGTCTTAGCCATTCGTTCTAGATTAAGCATGGGCTCCCATCTACAATGTAATTTTAATGACTGTACCACAAATCGCATATATTTTATTGATTACTCTAAAAATGGAAATCTGCTCATTCCTAATTTAGATACTGTATCGTAATCAAGGTCACTATTAATTAACCAAACTAGTTCTTGCAGCCAAGTGGATCCTGAAAAATGTGGATAGGTATTTAGAAGTATGTTTCTATTTAATTTTTTTGTACTTTACCTGTTTTCGGATGATTAACAAAGAAAATGTCAGTGTCTCGAACTTCATAATTAAGATATTGCTGTGCCAGTTTTTCATTGTAATCGTTTGGCATTACAAATTTATCTTTTCCGATTTCAACAAATTCTTCATACATTGGTGACCAAAAATATTTATTGAACGTACAATTTTCTTCAGTATCGTTGCCTATCGGTTTGATTTCTATACTCATGATGCAAATTTATTTTGTTATTCAAAGAAATCTACACTCTCAAAAACTAACAATTACTTATTGCTAGGAGTATGAATGTTTTACGCTAATTAATATAATAGTGATTATCAGTATGAGCCAGTTAATTTCAGTAGGTAATTTTATCATTTTTATCGCCGAGTTTAAAAGTGTTTACACTGACGTGCAAAAAAATCGACTCACCTATTTAAATTTTAGACAATTAATGCATGTTTTCTACAAACTAGACATGAGAATAAAAAAATGCAAACATATAGCTTAATAGACTGTTAAATCACCTTTAATATGAGCCCCATTATAACCGCTTTTAACGTAACCCCTTAAAACCCCCATTTTATAATGAACCGAAAACCCCGTTTTCAAGATTCATTTTACTTCAGAACAAAATTATGAGCTGATTGATTTCTGATATACAACAGATACGCAACAGTACTACTTGGGATGTCCAAAGTACAAAACTCTTAACTGTGGGTATAACCGTGGCCAACGATAGAGCAGGTCGCAGCACTTGATTCAGGTCTTGTCAGTAGAAGTCATAAAATTGCATATACGCAATAAGTACTAGAATTATAGAATAATGGTTATAGAGGCGTTATTATTGATTTTAACAAAAAAACCTTGGAATAAAAGTTCTTTAACAAATTATTAGCTACCTTCCTGCAAAATTAATTTTTTTTTCTAGCGAAGCTGGAAGCGCTAGGGCGCAATCGTCTACTTTTTTAAATACAATCCTACTTATTTTTTAGTCGTATTTGATAGAGATTTTTTTTCTCTTTTCAATGGTATAACACAAGTATACTTTTACTTGAAAATTTTTTTATCTCATCTCATAAAAGTTTTCAATCACTAATTCTCTTAAAATTAAATTTATTTTTCAAATAAGTGTTTATAATAATTACTAAGACTATATATTACTTATCTAGCAATAATTTAGTAATAAAAAAAATTTATAATAGCATCTACAATCAAAAAAGTGTTAAAATGCACTGAAATAGCATGGTAAGGATAGCGAACTTACGACTTCTATCGTGACGTCACGTCGACTTTTATTAGTAGTGCTCGGTATAACCGATACAAGTTGCTTTTGTTTTCAGTTTCCAGATTTAATCTAAAAGAATGGATCCTAATAAATTTAGGCTCATTTTAAAGGTTATAAAGTACCTAACCTTTCGAAATTTAAAATTTAAATTAAAAAACTAAATTTTTTTTAATACTGATGTCTGATATCTGAAAAAATGCATTCAGTCTGAAGTGGGAAGTGAGTCGATTTTTTTGCACGCAAGTGTATTTAACCCAGTATCAATATACAGGGTGATTTTGAAATACACGTATATATTGAAACCCATCGTAGATTACGAAAAGTTAAACGTTTTTGCAAAAAAAATGTTCAGGAAAATGTTGACCAATTCTTAAGGTACGTTTATACTAGAGATTTTATTCGTTACATTTCTCTCTAGAATAACATGTAATAAGTGTAAACCTTGCTTATAGAAGGTATCGGAGATTTTATTCATATAGATAGATTGATGTAGTTGAGATATATTACTTGAGATAAAATGTCGTAAGTGTAAACGGTACTGAGACAAGTTTTAACAGGTCTCGGATAGATATATCAAAAGTAGAATAGTCGTCTACTTTTTATCATTCTCTCGAGAGTTTCGATTTAAAACAGTTTAAGCTCTCGCTAATAAGCAAGTGAAAAATTAAGTAAATTAATTAATTAATAATTAGTAACTAAACAACTAGTTTACGGGAAAAAAATTTCAAAAAGGCGTGATGAAATTCTTATTAACATTTACGTTTCAATAACTAATGAAGCACTTCTAGGCATCTCAAAAACTTAAAATTTGGCACCAGTGCATATCATGTCCTCAACATTTTTAAAAAAAGTCTTCAAGTCTTGAAAATCCTCCGGGACCGATTAAGAGGGAAGGGGGGACGCCGCCGTACTTTTTTAGAAAAATTCAGACCTTTCTAGGGATCCTTAGAATGCAATGTATAATGACATCCAATTTCAAGTTCTTAGGATGCTTAATAGTGCTTGTGACTCAAAATCATAAGAATTGGTTAAAAAGATGATGCACATTTTTTTGAGTTAGTTCTTCTCAGTAATATTATTTTTCATCTAATTCCTAAGATGATGTTACTTTCAATCACAACCACTTTTAGGCGTCCTAAGAACTTGAAATTTGGTGTTATTGTATATTACACTATCAGGATCCACAGATATACGTAGGTCTGATTTTCTCTTTAAAAAACGGGAGTGTTGCCCCCCTTCAATTTGTCCTCCAGGAGGTTTTCAGGACTTGACTTTTTTATAAATCTTTAAGTGTAGTTACTAATTTTATCAGAAGTGTAAGTATTTGTACCAAAAATTATGAAAGAAAGATTCTTTTTAAGATTATGAAAATTGAATTAACAAGAAGTGGTTTAAAAAATGATGAGGCAAATGCACACTTTTTTACAAACTTTGAGCTTTAAAATTTATTCAAGGCGTGGGTACTTCGCAGTTTATGCTGTTTCAGTTTAATTTGACTCCATCTAATCAATGGAATCATGACAATGATTCAATCATGGAAAGATTTTTATTTTTCTATCTCTAGTCTAAACAAAATTGTAATTAAATATCGACATCTTCTCTCAACCAAAAATGTCAGCACTTAATTCAGTTACATTTATGTCATAGTATAAACACTTCAAAAAGTTTCTCTCCGACATCTGAGAGAAATGTAATGAATAAAATCTCTAGTATAAACGTACCTTAAGAACTGAAGAACATTTGCTCTAAAAAAAATTTGCTGATGCCTTTAACTTTTCATAGTCTACGGTGGATATCAATATATGCGTGTATTTCAAAATCACCCTGTATATAGATAATATTTTTGATCAACTCGCAGTCAACTTGTCGCTAATATTTGTTTATAATAATTTTTTTATGAACAAGTTTTATTATCTTTTAATAGAAAATTTTGAGTGTTTATCGAATAAACAGCGATTCGAAATCGCATGTATTTCAATAAAAATTCAGCAACCGACTAAACTATCGGCCGATCAAAAGTCTGTAGTCTGCGGTGCCTCTAATCTACAACGTTATAAAGTAGTTTCTGTATTCTATTCTAATATAATTTTTGGAAATGTAGCTTTATTTTTCGTTATTATGTCGTTTTGAAACGTTTTAAAATCGAACATATCGATCTCAGTTGCATGAACTTATAAAAATGATTTTAAAACGTCACTCCTTTTGCAGTCATGTTCTCTTTGACCCATTTTTCAAATTTCTGAATCATTTTCAGTGACATAACGCTTTTGTAACCTCCTTCTTTTCCAGAACGAATAAAAGGAGTTCTCTCCACAATCAAATCTGCTGGTGCGTAAAAACGGTCAATATGAGTTTCACAGTTTAACGTAGCATGGTTCTTCATATTTTCGAAACTTAAGAAATCTGCAAGTTTATTAACATCGTCATCCCTTAGCGTTTTATTCAAAAAGCTGGCTACTTTTCTTATTGTAGCTGGAAAATCTTCTTTCATTTCCCTATATTGAATAATGCAAACGTTTGGACGATGTCTTTGTTCCCAGCAACTTAAAACTTGTTTTGCATATGGTCCCCAAGGAACTATAAATGATTAAACACATGTATAAAGATAAGTAAGTTTTGTTCCACAAACCTTTTCCTGCCATAAATAATTCGCAAAAGTCTTCGAAGTTACCGGTATAATGCAACATCATTTTACTGTAATGGTAAAATGATACGCATACATCTTGGGGGTTTCTCATTGCCATAAATATCTAAAAGGTAAAATTTAGTGACTAGAATTCTATTAGGGCTGTCGCCAGCAAAAATGGCGTAGCAAAATGTTTGTAGCGTTTTTCACTGGTGAGATTAGTGCACGCTGATTAGTGCCACTCACTGATTAGTGCAAATATTACTCGAAATTACTATAGAAATTTCAAGAACCACTACACTCAATGTGCACCGATCTCACCAGTGGAAAACGCTGTTAGACGTGGATGGTTTTTAGATCTTGGGGAAATTTTTAATGTTTAATGTTTAAAGCTTTAGCTTCACTAAACTACCAGGTTCTACTTCTGGGTCGAATTTCTAGGTAGAAAGGTAACATACCTTGGGTGTTTTTGTACCATTTTGAATTTGTTTTGGTAACATAGACCAATGTAGATGCGACTTGATATATCTTGGACCTTCCTTGTTTGTTTTAGCTTGAATAGATACTTTAAATTGTTCTACGAAGGCGGGCTTCATTTTTTCAAAGTTAAGAAGCGACTGCCACCTTAAAATATAATTTTAAAATTTAGTAACTGCAATAACTTTATTAATTACTCGAAAAATAAAAATTTATGCATTCCTAACGGTACGGAATCATAATCAAGATCACTATTAATTAACCATACCAGTTCTTGAAGCCATGTGGATCCTGAAAAATTTGAACATATTGCAGGACGTTATAATAAAATTATATTTGCATTCTACCTGTTTTTAGATGATTACAAAAGAAAATGTCAGTGTCTCGAACTTCAAAATTAAGATACGTCTGTGCTCGTTCTTCATTGTGAAGCTTTGGCAGTATAAATTTATCTTTTCCAATTTCGACAAATTGTTCATAATATGGAGAAACAAAATATTTATTAAACATACGATTTTCTTCAGTATCGTTGCCTATTGGTTTAATTTCTGTACTCATGATGCAACCTTTTTTTTACTATTTTTACACTTTCTCTTATTACGATAGAAATTGGTTTGAATTTTGAACTATTAGAAGTATTTTATTTTCTAAAACACTATTTGAAGTGGAACTGTGGATGATGCTGTCTCAAGTGGTTTGCAGATTATCAAGTTGGAGACAAAATATATAACTTATTGCCAATCTAAACCACCTAAACGGGTATTGACCTCACATACCTAATACAGGGTGGGGAAAAAGTAACGCAACAAGACCATAACTTCTTTAAATTGAATTTTCAAAATCACGTTTTAAATAATAGTTACTAGGCTAAAAGTGCTTCACTTGTTCCTTTAAACCTTTAAACTTCCAGTACTAACATGAAATTGCGTAAAACTAATACTAACATCGGTTTGAGATTCTTCATACAAAATTAATCATATTTCAGTAAATATAAATAATTGTAAAGGTTGTTATTGCAAAAACTGATAATTTATTTATTTAGTAAAATTAAGTAAGAACCAATTTTTAAACATACAATTAACAAAAAGGGCATTAAGCTACACTAAAGGTAGTCGCATTACATAAATAGAACGTAACATAACATTTTGTGGTCTGAGAGGCCGCATGTTAGTACTGGAAGGTTAACTGCTTATGCGTAATCGCGCGTGGGCGCAGGAGTACATATCTCTAATGAGTCTAATGTTTTAAATGGCAACCTATGATTTTTTTACATTTTTGGAATCGCCACATGTTTCTGCTTCTGGTAGCATAAAATTTTTGATAGGTTACAGAAGAGAATTTTTTGTAAAAATCGGCATTAAGTTTTGAACTCTAATTAAAACTACAACTCTTTTAAGCAAAAACTCCGACGGTTCGTTCGAGAGATATCGTTCCCGAAATATAACTTCAAACTAGAAGAAAAATAAAGTATTTATTAGACATCGTTTTTCGAGATCTACAACTTTACATCTCTCCTGCGCAAAGGAAAAACCTAGTAAGTCGCTTTTTTTGCAAATTGAGATTTTTATGTATACTGAATCTACTACTACTACTAGCAATCACTAAGAGCTATACGTTTTACAAACTTAAATTCGCTCTTCTGTAAAACTAGAAAAATGTGACTTACTAGGTTTTTCCTTGTCACGGAAGGTCTATGGTCCGTCCTCCACCGATGCCCCTGCCGGGAGCTAACGGCTTTTATAGAAAAGTACGAGATAGGATAGGTAGTAAAGGGTACGACACTCTTTAATCGTTGATTGAGGTAGTTTTAAAAATTTAATGTTCTAAAACTTCCTCAATCAACGGTTAAATACGTAATGGAAAACTGGAAAGCATTTATTAAATCAATTCTTTTGTTTAGGTTTGTCAAATAAAGTTACATTTGCTTAAAACAGAGATTAAAGTTGAAACTTGAATGTTAATTTTTCCAAATAATTTCTTATGTAACATACCAAAAGTTTTATGCTACCAGAGGCAGATTCTTGTGACGATTCCAAAAATGGAAAGAAAATCATAAACTGCTGTTTAAGAAATTTGACTTACGTGCTCCTCCAAGCGTGATTGCGCATGAGCAGTTAAAGACTATTAGCAAGTGAAGCACTTTTAGCCTAATAACTTTTATAAACATTTGTTCAAAAAATTGATAATAAACAATGTATAGCCTTGTTATGTTACCTTTTCCCAACCCTGTATGTAACGCTTACAGATTAGTTTTTTATTATCTCTGTTGTTTCTAAATTTGTAAACATTATTGATAAAAAAACACTGCAATTAATCTTGTGAAGGATGTAAGTAAATACTAAAATTTTCCAGATCGTTTATAATACTGTAGAATTAGGATTAAAATCATCGTGAAAAGGAAAAAATTGCGAAGTTAGTAAAAATTTTTGAATCCTATTCAAAAACACGTGATCTTTAAGAATCCGACGAGTCCCGAGTTCTAAAGTGTGAGCTAAAGAAGTTAATGGGGTAAAATGGTCATCTTTGAAACGTTTTATAGAATATTTCGAATTTTTGCATTAAAAGTACGAATAAACATATGAAAGTGAAAAAAATACACTATTTTTAACAACATTAGCAAGAAATATTTCAAGTCAGATGGTTTCTTAAGCAGATGAACAAAATTCTTCTGTAGACGGAGACTGTTTTACCAATAATTATATAAAATTCATTATCTCTCGTAATAATACGACTAGTCTTTTGAAATTTGGTACGTATACTCAATATACATCAGTTTATTATATTCAACCCTCAAATTTAACTTCAACCCTCAAATTTGTCAGTTCTCACCCCCGAGGTGATTTTAACTTTAAGAACATTTCTACCTTACTTGAGAATTTTTTTTTAAATTCCACTAAATGTGGGTGTTTCCACATGGCTTTAACAATTGGAAACAACAAACAAAATTGTTGGGACTTGCCTCATAATTTTTTTAAACCAATTCTTGTGATTCAAATTCACAAAATTTTAAATGATTATGTATCAATAATTAATGAAGCAGTTCTAGGCATTCCATGAACTTCAAATTTGGTACCAGTGAATATCACCCACTAAATATTTGTAGGGGAGTCAGAATCTCCCTAAAACTCCCCGGGGTTCGAGTTAAGGGGGGGGGGACAAAATCCCCCCCGAAGTTTTCTTGAGGAGTTCTGATTTTTTTAGGGATCTTTAGGATGTGATCTACAATGAGACCAAATCTCAAAATGTTAGGATGACTTCAAGTCCTTCATTATTTCATGATAATTAATGTTACTTACCCCTTTACACGACACGAGATAATGAAGCACTTCAAGGTACCCTAAAATTTTGAAATTTAGTCTCATTATAGACCACATCCTAAAGATCCCTAAAAAAGTCAAAATTCTTCGAGAAAGCTTCAGGGGGCTTTTGTCCCCCCCCCCCCCTTAAATCAGCTAGTGGGGGGTCTTAGTCAGTTTCAGACTTTTATAGAAATATTTAGGATGCGTTATACCCTAGTACCGAATTTGAAGTTTACGTTATGCCTAGAAGTGCTTCAGTAATTAATAATTATAAGCGATACATAATCACTAGCGGGTCACCCCCGTCGAAATTCGACTAAGTAGTTGTAGAGATGAATGTGTTAGAAAAATGAAATTTTCAAAAATTATTATAATGCACTTACTACCTACACCGATGATTGTTTGTTAATTTATTATTTTAAAAATATTTATGAAATTGGTAATTTGAAGAAAATAATTAGTGCTGACATATCTGGGGGTCGACAGCTTCAATTTAAAAAAAAATAGCAGTCACCCCCGTCGAAATCGACGAGGTTTTTGAAGATATGAAGGAGCTATGACTATTTTATAAAAAAAAATAAGAAAACTAACCTTAAAGATAACTAAGCCAAAGAGGGCAACATAAAAAACCGTCTCAAAAATCCAAAATTCACAAAAGCACGAAACGTAATTAAAAATGCACGCACCAACCTGACCATATCGCGTATTAGAAACGTACTGGTCGAATAAAAGTATTGAAAATTTTATCACCTCTACCAAATGTATAATGTGTGCCTTATCGTATAAAACCAAATACTATCTACATTTATTCTCATTTATAATTTTTAAAATTGGATTATTTTAAATTATAAAATTGATTATTTTATTATGTATATTATAAAATATAAAACAATGTATGAAATTAATAATTTTGAGAAAAAAAGTAGTGGTGACATATCTGTGGGTCAAGAGCTTCAATTTAAAAAAAAAATCATCAAAATCGGTCCAGTAGAAGTACGCTAAAATTAGCGGAAAAGAAAAGGCTTCGCGTTTTAAATATATGGATTTAAAATTTTGTGTAGTTGATTCACAAGAATTAGTTTAAAAAAATTATGAGGCAAGTCCCAACAATTTTGTTTGCTGCTTCTGATTGTTAAGGCCATGTGGAAACACCCACATTTAGTGGAATTTAAAAAAATATTCTCAAGTAAGGTAGAAATGTTCTTAAAGTTAAAATCACCTCGGGGGTGAGAACTGACAAATTTGAGGGTTGAAGTTAAATTTGAGGGTTGAATATAATAAACTGATGTATATTGAGTATACGTACCAAATTTCAAAAGACTAGTCGTATTATTACGAGAGATAATGAATTTTATATAGTTATTGGTAAAACAGTCCCCGTCTACAGAAGGATTTTGTTCATCTGCTTAAGAAACCATCTGACCTGAATGATTTCTTGCTAATGTTGTTAAAAATAGATTATTTTATTTACTTTCATAAGAATATTTTTATTTTTAATGCACAAATTCAAAATATCCCATAAACGTTTTGAAGATGGCCATTTTACCCCATTAACTTCTTTAGCTCACCCTTTAAAACTCGGGACTCGTCGGATTCTTAAAGAACACATGTTTTTGAATAGGATTCAAAAATTTTTACTAACTTCGCAATTTTTTCTCTTTTATATCCTAATTCTACAGTATTATTAAACTGTCGATTGTGTTACATAAAACGAAAAATTGATTTTCAAAAAAATACGAGATGCGATCTGTGTATGCATTTTTTTGGTATTAATTAGTAATTAATATAAAAAATCGCAGTAAAATAATGATATTTTAGGGTAGTAATCGAAATTTTAATAAAATCCAAACACTAATGGCCGTTTGCACCGTTTAAAGATAAACTGATAGATAAATTATCTGGCGGATAAGTTGTAAAATATAATTTATTTGCCACATAAACTAAAATCGGTGCCAAAGGCCATAAGTAGCAGGTACCTTTGTAGGAAATTTATCCGTTAGTTATTTGATTTATTATACAGTTGGATGAAGGTATAAGGTTTTTGGCAACTTATCCGTCAGATAAATTACCTATCAATTTATCTGTAAGCGGTGCAAACGAACATAAGGGTGTTTTTTAGTAGCATTACATACAGAGTTTGGAGAAAGTATGGATCTATGGAAATATCTCTGAAACGAAAAGGCTGAGTGTAATAAAATTTTGGATATGAGGGTAACGCTACGTGGCGCATACAATGGGAATATTTTTGTTGTGATTGAATTTCCGGTTCAACCGGAAACGGCATCAACTTTGTTATTTTAAATGGAACATAAATATTTCAATAGCCCTCGTTCTGCTGCATTCATCCATAGTGATAGTTATGGGTAACAGCCGAAAAGATAAACCACTAATACTTTGGTTTTCAGGTTAAGTTCACTACTTTAATTTACTAAAACACATTTTTTGTTTGATTTATTACTTTGAATTTTTGTAAGTAATTTTATAATGCAAGTTGGTACCTTTTTATTCAATTGTTTCAAAAAGCGCCACTTTATGTTTCGAATATTGAAGGTAATATTATTTTTTTCATCAACATAATATCATTATTTGATAGTAGACTAAGATATTTTTGTAATGAATAGGGCGGAGCCAATGCGCAAAAACGAAAATGTGTTTGGTAACATCTAGTCGCATTAATTTTAGAGATACAGAAAGAGAGAGAGAGAGAACTAGCTCCCCCATCTGTACTACGCAAATATTGGCTACGCCCTATTCTTTACGTAAATATCAACGTCTACTAATAGTTTGTTTCATTAAATATTGTTTACAGTGGAATAACAAATACTGTATGACACACGGACGTAAAATTTTTCGAGCTTGCGCTTGCTTCGGTGAAACATAATTTTACGTCCTTGTATCATAATATACTATTATGTATACTATACATAATTAATATTACTCTTTATATATTCTATTGTTATTAAAGATTATAATTCTACGGTAATTATCTGTGCTGTTCTTTATAAATATTTGATAATTAATTATTTGCTTGCCATAGGACAAATATAGAAACAAGGAAATCTATAAAATCATAACTACAATGAGCTATATTACTGTTAGACAGTAGACACTCATACATCAAACGTGTATTTTGGATACGGTCTTGAAATGCCCGAAGAAATAAATTGCCCAAATTGCATAAATTGTAGTATTGGTCCTATAGTGCAATTCACTCGTGTATTAGGATTGCCATACATAAATATATCGTGTAAACATAAAAATAATATATCAAAAACGTACATCACATACTCTAAATTCTGCTTATTTACATGTATTCTTATCGTCGTTGCTTTAATAATAGCAACTGTGTATTATTATTTCCACATAAGATACATCATAACTGTCAATACTGGTGAATTATTTGATATTGTTATTTTATTTCCCGGATTTACTGGTTCATGTGCGGCTCTTGGTACTATTATTTGTTCAGCATTGCAAGCACCAAATATTATAAAAGTTGCTTTTAAAGCGGAAAAACTCGCACATACATGGCGTAGACTCAAAGGCGATATATTGTTAGATGTTGAAGACGTTAGATATTTAAGAGGCAGAAACTTCTTACACTTGCTACTAATTTTTATAATCATTTGTGTTGCCACGCTATTGCTATTTAGCCGTAATTCAGATGTGGAGATGCCAATTGTTGTGAAACTTACCATCATCGTAGCACTTTATATAGAAATGTTAGTTTTCAGTATATTGATAATTCTCATTCATATAGATCAGAAATTACAAGGGAGGATTTATCTTTATTTAAAAGCTGATTTGGATTTCGTGTTGAACAAAAATCGATTCAGTTTCAATAGAAGAAGACGTGGAAAATTAAATTTAAAGGAATCACTATCTATGAATTGTCAATTCCATACTTATAATCTAAATATCTTAAGAAATGCCTGTACATATGTTAGTCCATCTGCAACATTTTATGTATTTGATTTTGCTTTAATCTTTATTTCAATATTCTTTATCGTGCTAGATTGTGTTTTAAATGGCAATTTATTCAAATTATTTACTCCCCAACTCCTATTTTTTGAATTACATTTACTAGTGAGTGGATTAACTTTTTTCTATACGATATATCTATGTGGGTGCTGGACAGAAGTGGTGAGTAGTAGAGGCCGTACGTTTTCTCATGAATGATGAGTCACACAATCACAGTAGTCGAAAATGTGAATAACTTGCTTGTTACTAACAAATCTAAAAAATTTGTAAATCTCCCTTCATTTATACAAATTAGTCAATATTTTTATATCTTGAAATTTCGCTACAATATTTATACAATAATTTAGAAGGGAGGCCTCCCTTCTAAATATCCCCGTCTTTGCGTATCTTTTTTCAAGGGCATCGTTCACGAGAAAGCGTACGGCCTCTACCTATTTACATACAGACTTACATATATTTACTAAACAATTGTTAAAGATTTGCATATTTATGTACATATACGTAAAAATTGTTAAAACGAAGAATTTTTAAAACCCCTCAGTGCACACGCATTGGTAAAAGCCCAGACGATTTTGTATAACTTATTCTTTTACTTTACTTTTTTCTCTTCTCGGGTTTTTATATTATGAGGTCTAACATTAATGCTGTCTGGGTTCGTGTCAGTCATGTTGACACAGCATCGTCATTGTCGCCAATAACATATCAAACTTTCTTCTTGCTTTTTTTATTACTTTTTAAAACTGTTTTTGACAAATAGACAAACTAATCGTATAGGTACAACAAATGCCCATTTTTTCAGAAATAAAAAATTCTTGGATGATGAGGTCTTATTTTATTATTGTTTGAAAGTTCGCGCCTGGTATTTTTCCGGTCAGTGGACACTTTTAATACATTTCAATGCGCGAACACTGTAGGGTTAAAGATATGTCTTCGAAAATGTTTTTTTTTGTTTTATAGATTGATGAGAGTTTGGAATACCTGCATCGATACCCTATAAACAAATTATGTAGAGACGAAGCGTCTCAGGTGAGTTACTAAGTATTATTTTTTTCTACAATTAATACTCATAAAAGTATAAGAATATTGCGAGATGTAAGTATAATGAACTACATGCAGCGTACCTAATGCCCGTATTTATAGACTGATCTCAAGCACTTGCTCGTACTCAAGACCGAGACAAAGCCGGTTGCTATTGGTTTCTATTGTATTATAATTATGCAATAAAAACCAATAGCAACCGGCCTCGTCTCGGTCTTGAGTACGAGCAAGTGCTTGAGATCTGTCTATAAATACGGGCAACGGGCAGTTGTTTCTATCGGAATAAGTATTTTGTACTGTTTTTTGATATAAGTACAAAGAAAATTTAAATTGAAAATTCGTATACCAACTAAAAAATTTTCTCCTAATTAATTGGGACCAGTTAAAAATATACCTACGGTCTTTATGCCAGTCTACGCCTGCTTGCAAATTATGATTTAAGCGTTACCATTTCAGTTGGAGCTCCTCATAAAAACATTATATATACAAAAACCGGCAATACTATTATCTGATGTGATTCCAATTCACAAAAATTTGTATGCAGTGGTAAGAGAACTCGAGAACAAAATATGAAAACTATACAGACGTATTTACTAATTTGCAGGTAGCTGGAGTGGTACTAACTTATGTATTGAACTTGATCCAATTACAAGATCAGTGGAATAAAAACAAACATCCGCATTAATTGTTTGTGTGCATCGTTTCTCTGCTCTTTTTTGTTAAAAATTTAATAGATAAATGGTTGGTTTTACACAATTTAATAATAATAGCACAATTACTTAAATTAATTTATGAAATTTTCAATTTAACATATTAAATTGTATAGAAATTAAGAACCCGTATAGTGGGTCACAGAGTGATGCACTAGGTGTATTGTTTATTCAATTCTAGATTATCTTAAATGCCATTTTTTTTACAGAAGTCGATATATTAAATAGGTCGCAATTCCGTATAATCCTAAACAACAAGTAAATTTAATGAAATTAAATAATTTAAAATTTTTTCAGTAATTCATTTTTATTTCAATCGCCTAAACTTAAGGCCCTAAAGCATGAATTTGAGCTTCAAAACTATCCGTTCCTGCATTTTTTTTGGTTTTGCGTTTAGGATTCTTTAGAATTGAATAGACGAATGCTTAAATCCGCGTACAATATGGCACAATATGTATATTCTTGAAAAATTAATAAATGTCTATGGATATAGTAGCTTGTTTTATTAGGAATAAAAGTACTTTTTTTTAGCAAAATTAAAAATTAGAAATGATAAAGGTATTATTACATTTCATCATGCCGTTACTTAAAGAGCAAAAATGACTTTAGAAGTTGTTAAAATTTTCATTAATAGCAATTTGAATAACAAGCAATAATTTATTGAGTATCGTAGCAACATTTAAATCGCTACCCTGATTAACTAAAATTTTGACAACTTTTAAAGCCTTTTTTGCTCTTTAAGTAAAAGCATGATGAAATGTAATACCTTTATCATTTCTAATTTTGAATTCTGCATAATTTTTGGCTCGTTCATGTTTCCTCTAAAACAATTACGGAAGCAGAAATTTATAAAAACGTGATGTTACGTGCTATTGCCCTATGTATCGGTAAGTCATTCAACACCCCGTATAATATAATATAATATTTGTTGTGAGCAATTTGGTGGTATCGCAATAATTTTTCTCTTGAAATGTAGGAAATTTAATGCTCTTTTTCAGATGAAAACAAAAACAATCACATCTGACCAGTTTTTCTTTTCGAAAATAGGTTTTGTGGGCAAATAGTTGAAAAAGCAACGAAATCGGAAGAAAAAGTGGTCTAATGTGATTGTCTTTGGTTTCATCTGAAAGAGCATTAAATTTCCAACATTTCAAGGGAAGAATTATTACGATACCACCAATTGCTCACAACAAATATGAATTAGAAAATTTGAACCAAAATGCAAATTTTAGTCTTTGTTCTCAATATTTTTGGACCCAATTGGCAATATGGATTTGTTACTATATCAGCTAAACTTCCTAAAGTTTCATACCGTAATATTAATTATTACTCGAGTTCTCTATAAAAAACTACGACTCACTAATGACGGCAGTTTTGAATTTTTATTGGGTTAGGAAATTAATATAAATAATTTTTACTCGGGCAGTTTTAAAGAGAGATTCATTACAAACAAAATGAAAATTTTTTGGTCCCGATCCGACCAATACAAGCGAAGTTATTCAAAAAATAGTGAAACGGAAATTTGAAAGTCAAAAGTTTACACTAAAGTCGAAGAATAAGGGCCTTCCGGTCAAAATTAGGTTGAGACATTTTATACACAAACTCACAGGAGTGGTTTCGACCGATTAAGAAAAAAACTCGCTGTTACAAAAAAATTCAGAAAATCAGGATAAATTTTGGTTCGTTGACTACACTATAATAGTTAATAGAAATAAAAATTACTAATGACAAATATGTGGCTCGAGAGTTTTGATTTTTAAAACTCTCGCTTGATAGAGTTATAAAAGTTCGAATTTCTTAGATTAGGATTAGATCATTATTCATGATTTTTTACCAACAATAAGTGAACTGATTAATTCAATAATTTTATTATATGCATAATTGATGAGATAATTTTGTTCGCAATCCTTCACCAATAAGTTTAAACTCTAAAATCTAGTATGAGCCGAGATATTGTGCACAAACCACTGTTGCAAGAAGAAGGATTTAGTAACAAGATGTTTAAAAAACCAATCCTTTTACAGTGATGTTTTCTTTAACCCATTTTTCAAACCTTTGAATCATTTCTGGTGACATAACGCTTTTGTAATGTCCTTCTATTCCAGAACGTACAAAAGGAGTTCTCTTTTCAATCAAATCCATTTGTTTATAAAAATAATCGATATGGTCTTCACGATTTAAACTAGTATTGGTTTTCATATTTTCTAAACTTAAGAAATCTGTAAGTTTATTAACATCGTCGTCCGCTAGGGTTTTATTAAGAAAGTTGGCTATTTTTCTAACTACAGCTGGAAAATTTTCTTTCATTTCTCTATATTGGACGATAAAAACATTTGGACGATGTCTTTGCTCCCAGCAACTTAATACTTGTTTTAAATATGGTCCCCAAGGAACTGTGAAAAATTAATAAGTATGTATAAAGATATAATTGTTGTTGCATTTTACTAAGCGAACCTTTTCCTGCCATAAATAATTCACAAAACTCTTCGAAGTTGCCAGTATATTTAAAAATCATTTTACTATAATGGTAATATGAGACACATACATCCTGTGGGTTTCTCAAAGCGATAAATATCTAAAAATATAAGCTTTAGTAAATGGGATTATGTTACGGTTGCCAACTGCAAAATCCTGCTTAGGTCAACTAGATTATGTAAAAGTCTGTAAAAGACTTTGTAAAACTCCCAGTTTCTTATGATACTCGACTGCATAGCTGTTTTTAACGCTGCTTCAGTAAATTATATTAAGGCTCGACTCCTGGATCGAAATTCTAGGTAGAAAGCTAACCTACCTTTGGTGTTTTTGTACCATCTTGAATTTGTTTTGGTAACAAAGACCACTGCATATGCGACTTCATATATCTTGGATCTTTAAATTCTTTTTGGCTTTCAAATAAGATTCTCATTTCTTCGGCTAAAGCAGGCGAAGTCTTAGCAATTCGTTCTAGGTTAACCATGGTCTCCCATCTACAAAACGATTTTAATAATTGTACAACAAATCGCAAAAATTTTATTGATTACTCTAAAAATGGAAATCTCTTCATTCCTAATTTAGATACTGCATCGTAATCAAGGTCACTATTAATTAACCAAACTAGTTCTTGCAGCCAAGTGGATCCTGAAAAATGTGAATAGGTATTTAGAAGTACGTTTCTATTTAATAATTTTAATTTACCTGTTTTTAGATGATTAACAAAGAAAATATCAGTGTCTCGCACTTCATAATTAAGATATTGCTGTGACAGTTTTTCATTATACTCGTTTGGCATTACAAATTTATCTTTTCCAACTTCAACATATTCTTCGTAAATTGGTGACACAAAATATTTATTGAACATACGATTTTCTTCAGTATCGTTGCCTATTGGTTTGATTTCTATACTCATGATTCGAACTTATCTTATTATTCAAAGAAATTTACACTCTCAAAAACTGGTAATTACTTAGCACTACGAGTATGATATTAATTTTATTACCACTGTATACACGCCAGTCAATTTAATTATCAATCACTGTTTGTGTTATGAGCCCGTTAATATTACCAATTAACTTACTTGATCATATTTTTATAGCCGAGTATCTGAAAGTACTATTTATTTAATCCACTATCAATTTTAAACTTTAAACTATACGTGGGTCGGAATTTTGTTTTCTTTGGGAGTCTGAACTAAAATATTTTTTAAAGCAAATAAACTCAAAATAATCTACTTACAGGTAAATGAACCATTGCAATAAGGAAAATCTTATGTTTTCTTAAGGTTTAAGTTGAAACTGCTTTTTTTGAACCACAAGTTCAAAAATTTTGAAAAAATATAAGAATGTATGGCATCTTCCCCCGACTTGCTTTATGTTATGTAATTGTAATTGTAATTGTAATTCCTAGAGTTAAACAACATATTTATGTAATTTTTATCAAAATCCTAGCCGTGGTTTTTGGATAACATTAAGAAAACGGTAAAAAACAGTTTTTTTGCAATTTATTCCCAAAGTAAAGTACAGAATTTTCTCATTTTGTTTCTACAAAATGTAATCGAGTTTCGATCATGCGATAGTTTCCAGTTTCGACATGCACGCTTGAATTTAAACCTTAATAATACAAGAAGTACCTACAGAAGGAAACGTAATACTCTTTTTTTTTCTGCCTTTAGCATTTCCCCCTTCTTTATATTTAATCTGAATGAACAGGTGATTAGTAGTCGGTGCAAAAAGTCAAAAAAGGTAAAGTGGTGATCAAGTAACTTTCATCTGAACTTGTGTCCCAGACTTCGCATCGAGTAATTACCATCAATTCATTGGAGATCTGATGAAGTGAGCAACAAATCGAAGCACTTTCTCGAAGGAGCTATACAAAAGCTGGTGCCGTTTTGTTCAGTAAATTACAAACTTTTCTGTCAATTTATGATGTAATTTGCATAATAGTGTGCCTGTAATTATAATTCTGATAGATAGACATGGAGTATCGTGACTCAGAAGATCCAAAACTTCAAAAATTGAAACAAAATGAATTAGCGCGATAGACTCTAACTTACTCGTATAACGGGTGGTAACCGGACCTCTCGATCATATTAAGACGTAACATGTAAAATCATGTGTTTTAAGGCTATTTCTGCTAATTTTCGAAATTTTCAAGTTAAATTTATGGCGTTATAAGCATCCAAAATTAATTTTGTTAACTGTTTTTAATGCAGAATTTTATGCTTTTTTTTCTAAAAAAGTAATGGTAAACAGGAAATTACGAAAGTATGATTCTACATATTAAATTCTATGACCAAGAGGTCCGGTCACCATCCTGTAGTTGGAAATAATTTTTTGTTATTCTGAAGATGGGACAAATCTTAGTAATTTTCTGTGATAACGCATTACAATTTATCTTTGCTATGAACTGATTAGCTTGATAAAATTGCTATCTTTTAAGATAAATATTAAAACGTTTGTATATTAAGAATTATAGAAAACAAAAGTGTAATTTCTGTAGTCGTAAAATTTAGGAGCTCATAAAGTACCTAATAACGAAATTGCCAGTAGAATATTAAAAGCGGGATCAAAATATTAATGCAAGTTAGCTTTCAAATAAATAATTTGTTTATGCTATGATAATTTATCATTTCAATATACATATTTTCCTATTTTATAATAATTAGTTAATAGTTAGTTTCTAATAGTTAGTAAATTATTTTTGAATGTACAGTCAACCTCACAATTATTGGCCACCCTGGCTATACGCCAAGGTGGTTTTTAGCCAACAACGACAAAAGGACAGAAGGGGAGATTGTTGATTTACTACTTGTTGGCAAAATAAAATTACCCCTCAATTTAAGTAAGGGGTTTTATGATGGTTGCATCCACAATTAGTGCTAAACGTATATCCAGAGTGACCATTAAATGTTAGACTGACTGTACCTGTAAGATGTTTCAGAAACGCTGTTGTTACTTAAGTCCCCCTTTTTAGGAGCTGCAGTGGGTAATTTACTCCCTAGGTAGTAAAATAAAAGAGCATTGTACTTTAATGTTTCAAAGAGCTTTTAATGCCTTGTATGATCATTGCCCTTCCAATGGTCTAATTAATATAGGTTTAGTAGATGACTCATAGCTCTCCTTACATTGCAAGATTCAGTATGGTCATTATTAGCAACTTTCAACAAGGTTCAAAAATAATATCCTAAAATGCTGCTTCAAATGTAGTTGATTTAGGTTTTAGAACGAAATTTGAGCTGACATATTGATCTCAGCCGAACTGCTGCATAAACCTATAATTTATTATGACGTTGTGACTTTAAAACGTCACTCCTTTTGCAGTGATGTTCTCTTCGACCCATTTCTCAAATTTTTTAATCATTTCTGGTGACATAACGGTTTTGTAACCTCCTTCTTTACCAGAACGAATAAAAGGAGTTCTCTCCACAATCAAATCTACTGGTGCATAAAGACGGTCGATATGAGTTTCATTGCTTAACGTAGGATGGTTCTTCATATTTTCTAAACTTAAGAAATCTGCAAGTTTATTTACATCGTCATCCGTTAGGATTTTATTCAAAAATTTGGCTACTTTTCTTATTGTAGCTGGAAAATCTTCTTTCATTTCTCTATATTGAATAATGCAAACATTTGGACGATGTCTTTGTTCCCAGCCACTTAGCACTTGTTTTGTATATGGTCCCCAAGGAACTATAAATGTTTAAACACATGTATAAAGATAAGTACGTTTTGTTCCACAAACCTTTTCCTGCCATAAATAATTCGCAAAAGTCTTCGAAGTTACCGGTATAATGCAACATCATTTTACTGTAATGGTAAAATGATACGCATACATCTTGGGGGTTTCTCATAGCGATAAATATCTAAAAAGACAAACTTTAGTAACTCGGATATCCTCTACATAATTGTTGAGAAGATCTGGTAAATAGATATCATGATTGGATAGCGGCTTCTATGCTTATTTATCAGATTGACTGGTGTTTAATGGTTTGTAAATGAATAAAAATATGGCAAAATATGATTATTATTTTGGGCTGTTGGAAAATTTTATTTACATAGCACCAATCAGTTTAAGCATCAGTCTAAGGCTTATCTAATGCCATCTTGAACTTGGACTGTTTAAGCAATGTCGTTTCTTCTCTAAACTAGCTGGAGCGACATTGTATATACAGTGCTTACATACCTTTGGTGTTTTTGTACCATCTTGAATTTGTTTTGGTAACATAGACCAATGCATATGTGATTTGATATATCTCGGACCTTCCATTTCTTTTTGAACTTGAATAATCACTTGTACTTGTTCTGAGAATGTGGAATCAACTTTTTCTAAGTTAATAAGCGACTTCCACCTATAATATAATTTTAATACTATAAACTGCAAATATTTTATTATTTACTCCAAAAATAAGAATCTCAGCATTCCTAATGGTATCGATTCGTAATCAAGGTCACTGTTAATTAACCATACAAGTTCTTGGAGCCATGTGGATCCTGAAAAATTTGAGTCTGTTGCAGCACATTATTAGAAAATTAAATTTACACCCTACCTGTTTTTGGATGATTGAAAAAGTAAATGTCAGAGTCTCGAACTTCATGATTAAGATATTCCTGTGCTCGTTCTTCATTATAAAGTTTTGGCATTATGAATTTATCTTTTCCAATTTCAACATATTGTTCATAATATTTAGAAACAAAATGTTTGTTCATCATACGATTTTCTTCAGTATCGTCGCATATTGGCTTAATTTCTAAACTCATGATGTAAACTTTTTTTAATATTCAAGAAAATTCACACGTTCTAGGAAACTATTAAAGGTGGAATTTAATTTAATTTGTACCTTTATATACACGCCTCTTAATTTAATTGTTATCAAATTATATAATTTTTTTATGACGCTTAATATTGATTATTGATATGGATCATATCTTACTATACTTCTAATGCATTTTCACTTAAACTGTTTTTTTGATAGCATTACAAAACGTATGAAACAAAGTCCAAAATCATACAATGTCACCCGTTCATAAAGAATTTGCCACTTCCAACTTTCACGAAATTTAAAGTGTGGTTGTTTGTATAGAAGATTTCAAGCTTTTTCAAATTTCATTTTTTAACCTTACTTGTTGACTACAGGGGATACCCATACAGTAGTAGTTAAAACCAATAAGAGAGTAACGAAGTTACTCCGGGGAGGCACGGAGTGCCGACTTGATACCGTTTTTATATTCTTCTTTTTACGGCTTACGAGATCAAATTTTCGATTGGGTTAAAGGGGGAGGCGTGGGGGGACTTTGAAAGTGAAAAAACTCAAAGTTTTATATGAAAATTAGCAACTAAGCCGTCCTTGGATTGCAAGAGTTCAAATTTGGGGGGGACGTAGGACACGCCCACAGCTATCCCCTCTCCAAATTTCCAACGAATCCGAACGATCCAAATTTTTTTATAGGTTTACATTGGTCAAAAAATCAAAATGGCCGAATCCGTGCAAAAATCGAGATTAGGATACTCTAGCGAGTCCCCATAAACTCACCAATATTAGTTTCCAAAAATGGCACGAGATGGCCGCGCAGCGGCCGATATAAAATTCCGAAAAATCGTCGTACAACTTTGAAAAGCTGTAAAAAGAAATCTAAGCCAAAATTTAAAAATGTAGTTCACGGTTGAACGTTAGACGTCATCTGGCTATCGCCTCCGACACGATTTGGACCGATCCCTTCGGCGGTTACCGAACGTAAGGAAACCTCGGAATTTCGGCGTAACCATAAAATTTTTTTTTCCGGAGCGGATTTTAATTTCGGATCTGACGTCTCTAGGGGGTCTAGATCGTCGTTCCGGTATCGGTTCCTCGAGAGCTCTCGCACCCGCCCCACGGAGGGGGGGACAAGAAATGCCCCTTGCGCCGAGAAGCCCGCGGCTCTACCTATTGCACCTGCGGCTTTCGGATCGGTTCTAAAAGTTAGCTCGGACCTTCTACTAAAAATAACCACAAGATAATTTCTACGTTTCCCATACAGAGGGCGCTGCAATTTTTACAAAAAGTGTCGATTTTTAGCCACAATTTGGGGATGGCGGGAGAACGCGGAGGCCTACGGCGTCTCGCCTTCTCTCGGAGAGGGAAAGCCCGATTTCGTAAAGTAGGCCGCCGGGAATTTTACGGGGCATCCTTAGGGCGCCTCCAATTTGAAATGGCGCAGTCGGAAAAGACGAAAAATTCAAAAAATTCGTGAGAACTAACGGGAAAAAAAGTGCCGACTTTTTCGCTCGATTATCGTTATTGGACCGAGTCCCCGTCTTTTGCCGCCGGCGGCGGGCCAAAAAGGCCTTAAACAAAATTTGACATAGTCCAGTAAGCAAGTTCGCTTATTGGGCCGAACCGATCTCTATACTATATCTTATATATACCATTCGGAGTCGAAACTGACGAATTCGGTGTCAAAAATGAGCTACGGCCAAAAGGGCCCGAGTTGTGGAATTTTTTGGGTTTTAGACTTTGTCGCCAAAAATCGTAGCTAAGGCACACAGTAAATCGTAGCGATGCCCAGCAGAGGTCTTTTTGATGACACCCCGGGCTACGTCGGCGCCAAGTTTCAAATCGATCGGGGAATCCCCTGATTTTTAAAGTCCCAAAAACAAACGAAAAAATTGAAATAAATTAAAATTTTACCGATCGAGTTGAAATTCGGCATGGGTGTCGAGCAAGTGCTCCAGACTACATTTTCGTTTATTAAAAATCTAAAAGTTAAAAACAAAAGAAATGGTCTTCTTTGAACATCGATTCTCAAAAATTTCTAAAATTTTTATTTATAGCACGGTAATGTTGAAATTTGGCACGGGTGTAGTTTCTGTGGTCCGATTGACGATTCCGTCAAAAAATTTTCGATAAAAAAATTCCGGCACCCCTTTTGAGGGCCCCAAAATTTTTCGAATCTGATCGTCAAAATTTTTACGCCATTTTGTTTGGGTCGAAGTTCTATAAATTTTTACTCGAGGGAAAATTTTTGACAGACGTACCTTTTGGGCGCTAAGTGACCATTAAAGTAAAAATATGAGAATTTTCAAATTTAGGCCTTTGTCGCGAACACGAAAGTAAAAAAATTGAGTTATTTTGCCCCAGAAAGGTCCTTCAAACTCTCCCCTTTCGATATCGCTAAATTACAACCCCAAAAAATTTATAAGGGGGGCGAAAAAATTTAATTTATAATTTAAGTTAGGTATAAAGTTATAATTTAAGAATTTTCGTAAATTTTATTTTACATAGTATAATTAACCAGCGGTCCGATCGGGCGAATCCCCGATTGCATCCCTTTTGAATAGATCTTAAGAGCTATTATATAAAATAATTTGAGTTATAAAACATTTATAACGTAGATTTCGTAGATTTCTGATTCCAAAACATAAAAAAATTACTTAAAAAAACTTGAATCTAAACTGTATAGTGTATAAATATTATGTTGAAAAGTACAGCTCCGAATAGTTCCCTACTGTATAGTATGTATGTTTATACAGTGTTCGGAGCCTGTACTTTTCAACAAAATGGAAAGCACCTTATATTTATACAGTTTAGATTCAAGTTTTTTTTAAGTAATTTTTTTATGTTTTGGAATCAGAAATCTACGAAATCTACGTTATAAATGTTTTATAACTCAAATTATTTTATATAATAGCTCTTAACATCTATTCAAAGGGGATGCAATCGGGGATTCCGCCCGATCGGACCGCTGGTTCGTATTAATAATACTAAAATAGTTGCAGCTGTAGCTAAAAAGGGCTCCTTTATACTTGAAAATGTTGCTATTCTAATCTGTTCATTATATTGTAATTTAGAGGCCTCTTCAAGTAACTTTATACGCTGCTTATCACAACAAATATTAAAAAGATAATTCGACAAAGTGTTCTATTTGAAGTGTTCTATACATTAGTAATACTGAGCATGCCTCAAACAGATGTCTTATAAGGATAAAGAACTTGTTAATCGATAGGGTTATAGAGATACTCAAATATATACGGCCAGATCTCAAAGGACTAATTGTGACAGAAGACAGAAGAGATGTAGCAATCTAAATTGAATTTAAAAATTTCAAAACTTTACAAACCGATAATTATAGTATAGGGGTAAAAATGAGACAAGAGTCACACTAAAAACTAAACGGGAGCTTAGCTCTTGCCGATTTACAGGGAGATCAGCTGCTATCAGTGATAACGCTGATAATAAAATAGGGAAAATTAAAGTTTGGTTATTTTGATCCAGTTTCATCGAGATTGGGCTTAAATAAAAGTTCTTAAAGACAGGGGAATGTAAAAGTAACCCCCTTTTTGATCTCAGGGGCGGCGAAAAGGGATTTAAAAAGTAGCAAGCAGCTCGTTTAAACGACGCAAAATTTTCAGGATACTGTAATACTGGACCAGTATTTGGGTTCAGTATCCTGATAAAATTCTGCATTGTTACAATATAACACATGCAAATTAAGTGAAGACTTGACATTTTTATCAATCTTTATCAATAAATAAGCGGGATTCTCTTATTAAGAAGTGCCTGTATATTATAATATGATGACCTAATAGGCCTAGCGGTCAGGGTAGAGGCGGGACACTCATCTCGCGGGAGCGTGTGATGGGTGCTGGTGGGTGCGAGGAGCGCGATCAGTTCGGTTTGACCCGTGCTCGAGCCTTGAGCGTTATCAGAGCTTATTGGTTTGATTTGCGCGTTAATTTGGTTTGAGAAATCATTGTAACCTGGCAGTCATCGTTATCTGACATATATATTTATTATTATTGTTACATTATTAGGCACCTGTAATTATGAGTTTAAAACTCGAGCCCTTTTATAGTGATGTTTGCTGTAACCCATTTTTCAAATTTCTGAATCATTTCTGGTGACATAACGCTTTTATAACCACCTTCTATGCCAGCACGCATAAAAGGAGTTCTTTCAACGACCATTCCCATAGGTGCGTAAAGATGGTCTATGTTATCTTCATGATTTATACTCTTATTGTTTTTCATATTTCCGAAACTTAAGAACTGTGTAAGTTTAGTTACATCGTCATCTGTTAGGGTTTTATTCAAAAAGTTGGCTACTTTTTTTATCGTAGCTGGAAAATCTTCCTTCATTTCTCTATATTGAATAATACAAACGTTTGGACGATCTTTTTGTTCCCAGCAACTTAGCACTTGTTTTAAGTACGGTCCCCATGGAACTATAAAAATTTAAACACGAGCCTATAAAGATAATTACATTTTGCTTCACAAACCTTTTCCTGCCAAAAATAATTCGCAAAACTCTTCGAAGCTGCCAGTGTATCTAAACCTCATTCTGCTGTAATGGTAATATGACACGCATACATCTTGTGGGTTTCTCATAGCGATAAATATCTAACAAGAGAATCGTTAGTTTACTATGTATATGGCTGTTTGTTCCAAATATTGATTGAGAATCCCTGTTGCCAAGTATAGCAGGCTCTGGGTGCTTTGTAAATGAATTTTACAATACAACATACCTTTGGTGTTTTTGTACCATTTTGAATTTTTTTTGGTAACATAGACCAATGTAGATGTGACTTGATATATCTTACACCGTCATTGCCACTTTGCCTTTTGTAAAACATCTGTAATTGTTCTGGGTTAGCAGTTTCCAATAACTTGTCTAAGTTAATAAGCGACTGCCATCTATAACAAAAGTTTTATTATATAATACAAATTGCATTTTTTATTAATTACTCCAAAAATGAAAATCTCAACTTTCCTAATTTTGAAACTGTATCATAGTCGAGGTCGCTATTAATTAACCAAACGAGTTCTTGAAGCCAAGTAGAGCCTATGAAATTTGATTATTTGAAAGCACATTTCTATAGCATTTAATTTAATTTAACACCCTACCAGTTTTGAGATGGTTGACGAAGAATATATCACTGTCACGAACTTCGTAATCATGATATTCTTGTGCCAATTCTTCAGTAAAGAGGTTTGGCAGTACAAATTTATCTTTTCCAATTTCAACAAATTGTTCATAATATGGAGACACAAAATATTTGTTGAACATACGATTTTCTTCAGTGTCGTTGCCTATTGGTTTAATTTCTAAACTCATGATGTGTAAACTTCTTTTACTATTTTAAGAAAATATTAAATCAAAAACTATTAAGTAGTACTGGTAGTACCTACTAGAGGACGAATTTAATTTTATTTCTATCTTTATGGATACATCACAATGTAATTGTTATTGATGTAAGCAATTATATTTTTTTTATCTTGCTGAAATTGTTATTGATATAATTCGATACGTGGAGTGCTCAGAATTCAATAAGTGTAAGTCAATAAAACAATAGTAACAAAATGTGAGATAATTGAGTGTTTTACTAATGAGTTGTAAAAAAATACCAATACTTGTATAATATACCTAACAACAAGAACTGATATAACAATAGTGACTTTCAAGTTTTAGCAGAGAACAGCAGCCATGTAAAAAAGTCAATTTCATAATAAAATGACTTACATTGATTGACTTCGGAACACTCGACTTAAAACCTGATAATAAGGAATGGGATACATTAAAAAAAATTAATAAAACTAGAACAGCTTCTTTTCTGCTTACATATTTTTTAAATTTTTGGTCTTTACTTCTACAGTAAAGGCGGTTTCTGTTTGGAATAACACGGCTGTTATAACAACGGCTGTTTGAAATAATCCTTCCTAACCTGGGGATCTAGCTTATTTGCAGCATTAGAGAATTGGTTCAATATGGAAGAAAATGACTCCTAGCTTTATGTCGAACTAACATCTGAAAACAAAATTACCCTCTCCCCGTTTCTGTAATGTGATTGGAAACATCAAAAGAGCTGTTTTTTAATTTTGTTTCTATAGCGTTTTTATTTTAAGAGATTACAAAAATCTGAAAAATCTCAAAGCAACTTTTTCTCTACTAAAAGATGATTCTAAACTGGAGCGTGTGGACGCCGTTTATGCGGCCTGCGCTGGCCAAATCGTAGTGTCAGGACAGCGTTCAGGTGGCCTGTGCAGGCTGCCTGCACATGCCAAACCAGAAGGTAAACGTGCGTGTGTGGCGCGGCCTTAATAATTCGTGCAAAAATGTTTTGGTTTGTCTTTGGGCAACACTAACTTTACAATTTCTTATGGACTTCATTTTGAATTATCAGGTAGAACAAAAAATCACGAAACAAAAATGTGTAATGCGTGACCGAAAAAATAACACATTAAGGGTGCCACCACATCCTTTAAGTTTTGCACTGTAAGAAAATTTAATTTGTTGCCACATAGGTAATGTCAGAGGAACATAAAATAACAAGTATTTTTATAGTTTTATCGTTTTTTGTATAAATTTTTGATTTTTTGGGCACATATTACAATAAAATTAGCTGTAGCCGTATAGGGCTTCTTTATACCAAAGATCATACATTAAGAGATTACCGAAATCCATATTAAAAAATGTGAAAGGCTTGTAAGGTCAATATCGCTTAAATCCCTCGAAGGGTAAACTTGTTTTATCCTTTTCTTCGTTGCTCCCGCCTCGACAAGCTATGTTATTCACTGAAATATGCTTGTGGTGACTAGCGACATCTTCTTTAGAGGGGGTTTTTGGTCACATTTCGCCCATAAGCTATGGACAAGAACTTGTTAATCGATAGGGTTAGACTCCAATATATACGACTAATTTTGACATAAAAGAAATGGTATGAGAAATGATACATGTAAATTAAATAAACGCTACATTTTGTCAATTTTACAGAGACTCAACAAACAAGCGAGGTAACCTTGTAGTCCTAGAGCTCGGGTGACTTTACTACCCTCATAAGAGTCCAAGATATAAATATTATAAAATGGAAATAATGACAATAGTGAACAAATACTCCCTGGTCTGCCAGTCGAAAACGGTAGCGTTTAGGCGTGAGCGCCGATCCAAATTTTTTTTTTTTTTAAATTACCCTCATTTACTCCAGCGGCAGACTATGAATTTATGATTTAGCAACCCCTAACAAATATATAAATTAAACGGCATACAAAATAATGGTAGCGTTTTTGAGTTATAAGCGTTAATAGTTACGCCGCTAGCGCGCCACAATTTCTTGTGGGTGGGAATGAGATAGTTGAATTCACGCTCTCACGTAATAGAGAGAGAAATATATACCGTTTCATTTATTTCTTTAATTTCATTAACAAGTGGATAATTTTTATAAAATAAATGAAGCAAAAATTAATTATTAGATACAAATAAAAATTTTGAAAGAAAGTGTTTGAAAGTGTCTGTATATTTTTATTATTAAAATATTATTTTTAAGCATTTTTACAATTTATTTAATGTCCATAACCATCCCCTAACTCTAATTATAATTATCAGTAAAAAAAGATTTTTCATTCATAAATTTTTTTAATAATGAGTCAAAGAAAGGAATTGGTCTATCGAGCTTTGTGGTATTATTACAGAAACCTGTAATTATGAGTTTAAAACTCAAGTCCTTTTACAGTAATGTTTTCTTTAACCCAGGTGTCAAATTTTTTCATCATTGTCGGTGACATAACGGCTTTGTAACCACCTTCTATTCCAGCACGAACAAAAGGAGTTCTTTCAACAACCATACCCATTGGTGCGTAAAGATGATCTATGTGGCCTTCGTGATTTATACTTTTATTGTTTTTCATATTTTCGAAACTTAAGAACTCTGTAAGTTTAGTTACATCGTCATCCGTTAAAGTTTTGTTCAAAAACTTGGCTACTCTTCTAACTACGGCTGGAAAATCTTCTTTCATTTCCCTGTATTGGACAATGCAAACGTTTGGACGGTCTCTTTGTTCCCAGCAACTTAATACTTGTTTTAAATACGGTCCCCATGGAACTATAAAAGATTACACAGGTATAAAGAAAATTACATTTTGCTCTACGAACTTTTTCCTGCCAAAAATAATTCACAATACTCTTCGAAGCTACCAGTGTATTTATACATCATTCTACTGTAATGGTAATAGGACACGCATACATCTTGTGGGTTTCTCATAGCGATAAATATCTAAAAAGAGAATTGTTAGTTAACTTATATAACTCTAGTAGGGCTGTTTATCCCAAATTTTGATTAGGTTATTGGTGATGATCCCTGTTGCCAAGTATAGCGGGGTCTAGGCGTTTTCTAAATAAATTTTACAATACAGCACATACCTTTGGTGTTTTTGTACCATCTTGAATTTGTTTTGGTAACAAACCCCAATGCATATGTGACTTGATATATCTTACACCGTCCTTGGTATTTTGACTTTGAAAAAACATCCTTAATTTTTCTAGATAGACAGGTCCAAGTTTTTCTAAGTTAATAAGCGATTGCCACCTATAATAATACAATTTTATTAATAATAATGGAAATTGCAAATGTTATTAATTACTCCAAAAACGAAAATCTTAGCATTCCTAATTTTGAAACTGTATCGTAGTCGAGGTCGCTATTAATTAACCAAACAAGTTCTTGAAGCCATGTAGAGCCTATGAATTTTGATTATTTTAAAGCACATTTCTATAGAATTTAATTAAATCTAACACTCTACCAGTTTTGAGATGATTGACGAAGAATATATCAGTGTCTCGAACTTCGTAATCATGATATTGCTTTGCCGATTCTTCAGTAAAGAGGCTTGGCAGTACAAATTTATCTTTTCCAATTTCAACAAATTTTTCGTAATATGGAGACACAAAATATTTATTGAACATACGATTTTCTTCAGTATCGTTGCCTATTGGTTTAATTTCTACACTCATGATGAAAACTTAGTTTATGACTTAACGTAGTGAACACTCTGAAGATCTGGGTAGCAATACCAAAACTATTTTAATTTAATTACTATTTTCGGTAGGTACAAGTCCCTTAATGTAATCGCTGTTGATATTAAATTAATGCATCATAGTTTTAACGCCGATTATTTATATTTATCTAATCGGGTAGTGATTACCTAATATCACAACTTAAGGTACTTTAGATGAGTTTCTAACCGATCCCCACTTAAACCTATGTGGTATGAGCATTGTCCTAAATTGTACTTTTTTTTATACAGAGCGATTCTAAAATATGTATCATAATATATAGGAGCTATTCTACAGGTCAAAATAAGATAATTAAGCTTAACGAGTCCTATCATTAAATCAACTCCAACTGAGATATATACGCCCTTAAAATTTTCATTATTTTTTGGATACTTTGTTTTAATGTTTGAGCTACAAGGATAAAATTTCTGTCTCAAAGAGTAATTATAAATTATAAGTAGGGTTCGTGAAGTTGTAATATCCACATTGTATCATTCGGTTTTCGGCTATGCTATAATTTAGTACAATTTAGTGCACTGTATCTGAAGAAAAAAATTAGTGCTCCCCTAGTTGTCGTGTTATGAGGGCTGAAAGTTTGTACTTCTAATACAGGGTTAAAATGTTACATGGTCTAAATGTTGATTACGTCCCATCTCTGACATAGACCACCTTGTATAAATTATTTTAGTTTAAAAAAATGCGCAATTTAAAATCTAAATCGACGTGTCCCAGATTTTTTTAAAAATATTTTTCTATGCCGAGATAATATATTCCTTGGTATATCTACGCACTGTATAGTAGTTGATGCCGGAAGGGATCTCGAAATTTATTTAGTGCCAACGAATACAAAGATCAAAATCCACTCATACGTTTTTCCCATTTCCAACAAAAAAAAACAAAATAAAACACTTCATTTGAAGTGGAACTAACAAGTGCTTTATTTTTTATTTTTGGTTAATAATTTTCCATCATTAAGTACATTACTGTTAATTCGATTGCATATTAACGACAAAAAATATTTATTTAACATTATGATTATTTTAAGTACTTTAGGATGGCACATTATTGTTATTATATCGTGTTTTTAGGCCCTCGAAAAAATTTTTAAAAATGAAGTTATAGGCCAGAAAAATTCTTTTTTCTAAGAGGTATACTTAGACTACAAATTTATAATAAAACTCAAACTAATTTTACGTGCACTTGGAGTTTTTCAAAAAATTCAAGGCCAGAAACTTTCAAGTTTCCCATGTAATGTTATTTAAATGGGAAAAATAGATGGTTCGTGCCATCTAAATGTTAAAATTTCGAGCTGATACACGATTTTTTTCTATTCATTTCGAAACTTTTTAGGGGGGGCGGTTAAAATTTGACAACCCACAAAATAAGGACCACCCTAGTACTTATTTCTGATTCATTGGTCGAATCCTGAGACTCGTGATTCAAAACCCACCAAAAAAAGTACTTCATCTAAATAACTGAATTTTTAGGAGTATTTAAATTCTACTAGAAGCTTAAAACTGTTATGGCAATTAGCAATTTATGAAAGAAATGCGAAAAATAAATTATTAAAAAGTAAAATAAGAACCTTTGAGTTCAGGGGTAGAAGCAATGTAATGTAACCCGAAGTTGGTAGGGAAATACCGTTGAATACTCTCTGACGACTGATATTTGACTCCATTTCAGTATTATTTGCTGTAAATAATAAAAAACGTGTAAATATCAATAAATTTCCATCATTTAATTTTTTACTCATATTTCAAAAATGACGCAATAGTCGGAAAACTCGACTTTTGTATGAATTAATGGCTCCGTTCAGGCGAAAGAACAACTGACTAATCGCTCATGTTATCTCTCTGTCTTTTTTACGAGGAGGATAGGACTGCGATCCGAGAAGTATGTCATTAAGGTTATAATTGAATAAAGAAATACCTACCACCTACTCTACCAGGAAAAAGCCATTTAGATAATAATATGGATCGCTATTTTCACATATGGACATTATCCAGGATTGTAGAATAATCCAAAATGTGTTGTAATCAATTGTTAGTACATTATTAGTAAACTAGATAATAGGAACAAGGAAATGTACACAACTCTGGAATGTGCCGGCGATGCACATTGTTGTAAGAATCATATTATTAGTTAGTAATTTAAGGAAATGCAACATTTGCAAGGTTGTAACATTCATTAAGTTGAGGAAGTAACTTAAAGAATGAAATACAATAACAAACACTTAGGTCAGGGAACGTTAGAATTGTAAGAGGGAGTTGGGTATCGAGCTCCAAAGAAGTCAGTTGACTTAGAAGTTATCGATTGGATTCGAAGGAAGCGAGTCCTCCAGAGGTTCCCAGATCGAAGTGTTAATCCAGGATTCGAAGATGTCGATCCTACCCTTAGTATTTTATTACATGTAAGAATAGATTTAATAATTATATTTTATACTTAGATATAAATACCAACATGTGTTTTAATACAACCCCTAATCATCCTGGTACAAGCCTGGAAGGAATATCCAGGCGGTCATGTAACCAAACGTGACATATGGTGGAGGCGCCGGCTTTAAAGGCCGTAATTTTGGAATCGCCGAAATTCCAAAATGTTAAGAAAAAATTTTTTTTTAGTTGTATTTAATTTTTTATTATTAGGTGAAGAACGAGTCAGAACGAGACGAAACTAATAATATGTTGATAATTTTAAAATAATAATTTTTTTTAGGGGTATATTTTTAAATTATGTGTATAATAAATTGAATATTTTTTCTAGGAGTTAATTAATTAATAATTGTTATTTATAAGGTTGCGTAAGTGTACTACTTAAATGTTTGTAATAGAAATAAAATTAATATGAAGAACTCGCTGCGTCAAGATTAAATAAGTGGATTAAATAAAATGTCGTATACGAGGGACATAGAAAAAGTATTAGCTCAAAAATATTTATCACAAATAATTGAAAAAGTTGAAAAAGGTTTGAAAGACGCGAAATTTGACGAGCAAACGATTAATTTCGCACAGCCAAATAATTTAGTGATTTTTGGAAAACTTTTTATTAAAATATCAAAATGGTTATGGAAATATTTGGGGCAGCAAAGAGGACAGTTCAAATATCAATTGAAGCTTTGCAATAAGCAACGGTCCACAGTAAGCTCTGGACAAGCTATGATGGGCGTGGCCCGTCGAGGAACCGGAGGTTCCAGATCGAGATTTTAAATAATTAGAATTTTTATTTATTTTTAGGAATATTTAGTTAGAGTTATTTGTAAGTATGAGTAGTTAATACAAACTAAGGGTGTAGGAAAATAGCGTAAAATTTAGAGTAATTAACGGAAAAATTAAAATGTTAAAAAATGATGGAAAATTTTAGAAAACAGCCATAAGTGGATAGTTTAGGGAATTAGCTAGAGTATAGCGGCGGGAAAGATTAATGTTATGTTTCAGAAAAGGAAGGATGCAATCGAAAAGGAAGAAGCAAAAGACAAAAGTGGTTAAACAGAGAAGCGAAGTAAGGGAAAAACTAGGATCGTCGGGACAGGAAATAGCCACCCCTGCTCCCCACATTTCCAATACTTAAGGGAAGAACCGGGATCGTCGGGACAGGAATTAGCCACCCCTGTGTCGCACATACCGAGATCGTCGAAACAGGAAATAGCCACCCCTGTGTCGAACATTTCCAATTATTGAAGGAAAAACTGGGATCGTCGGGACAGAAAATAGCCAACTCTGTTCCCCACATTTCAAGTATTACCTTTCCCTAATTACATAGTCACCTGGAAGAATGGACCAAGATAGGAGAAGCAAAATAAAGACCACAAGTAAAATTACAAGAAGAGAGAACAAAACACAGAAGATGAGATCAAGCGACGCGCACAAAGAAGTAAATGGATACCTTATGTGATGGACACATGAGATGGATTAACGGATACCTTATGTGATGGACACATGAGATGGATTAATGGATACCTTATGTGATAGACACATGAGATGGATTAAAAATGCCTTATGTGATAGACACATGAGAGGAATAATGGATACCTTATGTGATGGACACATGAGATGGATTAATGGATACCTTATGTCAGGAATACATAAGATGATAATGGATGCCTTATGTCAGAGACACATAAGATGATAATGGATGCCTTATGTCAGAGATACATAAGATGATAATGGATGCCTTATGTCAGAGATACATAAGATGATAATGGATGCCTTATGTCAGGACACATAAGATGATAATGGGTACAAGATGATAAAATCTTGAAAATTAGTGTGTTGCTTGAAATGAGAAATAATTGTTCTTGTTAATGTAAATTGAATTATTGTGGAAATTGTAAGGAAAAACTTGTAAATTATCGCTCCTGGTCAGAAGTTAAAGAGAATTTTTTGAAACGAAGAGTTTGAGTTAGCCGCATACTACCGTACAATGGAACATGGGAATCGGACAGATAATATCGATGGAAATTTTTTTATCAAACTAGAAGAAAATTAAGAAAAATAGCAGCCCCAGTCAAAATAAATGCCAGTCCTCTGATGGTGGAAACATAGTGGAAATACCAACAATCTAATGGTCTGAAGGCGACGAACTACAAAAAGTTGAGTAAATATGGGTAGTCATTCGTTAACGTCGATGTTAAATGGTTATATTGGAATCTTGAGAAGAATCTTCGCCTACTACAATCGAAATCGTTAGAAAAATAAAGAGTTGTCGCCAGCGTAAAGAAATACCACCATCATCATTAAAAGAGAAGAAAAGATAATCAAAGAAGAACATGGAGAAAGAGAAGAAAACGAAATAATAAAAGAAAAGAGAAAAGCCCTAATTAACAAAGAAGATGAAGAAGAAATAGAAACGAAGATAGAAAAGGAAGTGAGGAAGAAAAAGAAACTACGAAGTCAGTGCCGTTTACTACAATTTTTGGAATCTGCGAAAGAAGAAGATGTCAAAAACCCTGTCCACAAAAGAGAAAAATTGAAGATGTACCTGTCAAAGAAGATGAGAATATGGACTCATCCAATGGAATAAATTATGTGGCAAGCCTGCCGAAACAGGAGAGTCAAGATTGTGCAAATGGAACCCCAGAGAAGACGTGCCTAACGAAATATGAGATCCATGGAATAAAAGGTAATGAGAGAAATGATAAATAATGTAAAGGGTCCGGACCCAACATGAATGATACGATTATTAATGCAAAATTCGCCGTACATGTGCACAAAATTTAAAATCTTACCGCTAAGTTGCATTAATACTCAAAACATTCAAAATAATAGTATAATTATGTTTATAAATGAACATAGGATAAAGATAAATGGATCATAAGGTTATAATTAACGAAATAAGGGCACAAATAAGGAATTTAAAAAGGGGTAATAATTAAAGAGGGCACAAGGAATAATGAAACTTATCAAAGGAAATTGATAAAATAAGGGTAGAATAAAGGATACACAAATGGGTAAAGAAGTTTACTTGGACAAATGAAGTAAAAGTTTAAAACGAAACGGCAAAGTGAAAAACTTCCTAAATTAGTAATCAGAAAAGAACCACGGAAAACGAATTTTGGAAATCAAAAAGGGCTACTGGGCAACTGGACAAATAAATGGGAACGAAAAAGGAAAGTCAAAGTTTGAGTAACCAAGTTTGCGAATAAAGAATTGTTTGTATGTATTTGGAAATGTTAGTTAAAATGTTAAGTTCATTGGGATAAAAGTAAATCAAAGAGTAGTTATAAATTAATTTTAAGATAAAAATGTTTAAAGAATTGTTTATGTACACTAAATTTTGTTTTCATGTAAACGAGAACACCACGGAACAAATATGTAACATGAGACGAAATTGAAATCCGACAAAAACAGAGCAATTCACATGGTCGCAGCCGATAAACAGATTGAAAAAATCAGTAGAATACGCAGTTCAGCCACAACAAACCAATATCATATAGAAGCGGTCGAAAATAGCAGTCAAAGTTGGTCAAAAATGGTGTTAAACAAAAAAGAACAATCGAACTCAGGTCAAAGAAATGTGTAAAATGGTACTAAACGAAGATACGAGAGGTGGAAAAAGAATATAAACAAGGTACTAAAGTGGAAACTACAGATACAGAGATGTAGATTTAAATAATTGTTATGGGAAAAATGAATATGGACCAAAAGGAAATACAAATAAATAAGAAAACGTCAAAGAAAATTGAAGAAGAGAGCTGGAGACAATCGAACTGCAAGTCAGCAAATAAGTTGAAGAAACATAAAATAAGGAAGTGCAGCGACTAGACATTCTTCGCGACCTAGGACAATAAATTGATAGTTAAGATACAATGTTAATAAATAAACAAAGTTTTACAAAAATAGTGAAGTGCTCTGGAAAAAACTTACGTGTAATTTTTTAAGTTCAATAATTTTAGCTCATGTTACAAACGTTTATTTGAGTTTTCATTTGTAATGTAAAACTTATAGTTGTCTATTTTATATATTTTGATGAGGTTGTTATTGTGTAAAGAGTGTACGAATGTTACAATTATTGTTCATTTAAAAATTTTTTTTTAGTATTTAAAACTTATTGTGAAAACTAAAACTTATTGTTAGGTATTTTAGTATAAATTTTTCTTTTCAGGATTTTTCTTTAATATGTAAGCGGTGCACGACTTGGGACAGTCGTTTTTTTGAAGGAGGGGGTAATGTCACATATGGACATTATCCAGGATTGTAGAATAATCCAAAATGTGTTGTAATCAATTGTTAGTACATTATTAGTAAACTAGATAATAGGAACAAGGAAATGTACACAACTCTGGAATGTGCCGGCGATGCACATTGTTGTAAGAATCATATTATTAGTTAGTAATTTAAGGAAATGCAACATTTGCAAGGTTGTAACATTCATTAAGTTGAGGAAGTAACTTAAAGAATGAAATACAATAACAAACACTTAGGTCAGGGAACGTTAGAATTGTAAGAGGGAGTTGGGTATCGAGCTCCAAAGAAGTCAGTTGACTTAGAAGTTATCGATTGGATTCGAAGGAAGCGAGTCCTCCAGAGGTTCCCAGATCGAAGTGTTAATCCAGGATTCGAAGATGTCGATCCTACCCTTAGTATTTTATTACATGTAAGAATAGATTTAATAATTATATTTTATACTTAGATATAAATACCAACATGTGTTTTAATACAACCCCTAATCATCCTGGTACAAGCCTGGAAGGAATATCCAGGCGGTCATGTAACCAAACGTGACACTATGGTTTTCTAAATATAACGATTTCCGGTCAATTTCTCGAATAGAAATGGTTGCTTATACTCTTATACTCCCACTTATAAGAAAAGATCATTACAGCCAATGATAATGTAAACTCGACGAAATGAATGGGTCATCCATAGTTTTCCAAAATGTCGTTTCCGTCGCATTTTCTCTTATAGGCAACGGTTGCTATAAGAGACCTTTCTTCCGGATCTTTATATTCTGTGATTATCTTGTGATCACTCAACTACTCTCTCGTCTGAACGCGGGGATTGTCATAATAAAAAGTAAAACTGAATTTTATACATTCCTTTGGAGAAACACATAAAATTTACGCAAAAACAAACTCATTCACAGACAAGTGGTCTCTTTCGTCTGTACAAATAATATCAAATCATATCTCAAGTATTTAATTTATGTCATCTATATCCAAGTCCGAAAAGGAACAAATTAGATATTAGGCAAACAAAAACACTTTTATTTTCTAATAATTTATTTTTTCTTGCTTTCGATAATCTCCTCAATAGGATCTTCAATATATTTATGAAAAATTATTTTAGTCGACCATTTCAAATTGAATTAAAATGATTACGTAAGTTGCAACTGCTGTAATGATCTGTAAAAAAAATTGTTACCAAAATAGGTATACAGAACTCCTTTTTTGTGAGATTTTAAAAATAAGATGTAATAGTTATGGAAAAAGTAAACTGTGCATAGAATGGTTTTTGGTACAAATAAGGAAATAGCATTTTCTCGATTTTTTCAGGAGAACAAGTACGGTATATTTGGAGGAGCTTTTTGGATGGCCTCTACAACTATGCTGGAGCCTGTAGTAACTTTTACCATCACGGGATTAATATTTGGAAAATACGATTTTAGCTGCTATTTTCATATGTACCACAAACCATTTTATGATTTTATACCCGGTATCTTCAATGCAGCTGACCGACTACGATCAGTGCTTTAATTAATTTTTTTTAGATTTTTTCAATCCTAAAGGATTGAATACTTACAGCGTGCAACAAAGTCCAATCGAGACGAAAAAATCCATAAGCAGTAAAATTCACTTGAGTGTTGAATAACTGAAGAGAAATTAATTGCAAGTGGTGCATATTGGAATCAATTAAATTTTGACGTGAATATTTGTTCCAAATATCGTGAATATAAGTCGCCATAGTTTTTGCCTGAAAAAATGTTTATTTTAAAACGTTGCCACCTCGCCTATTATAAACACATTAAAACAAAAATTGCCCACCATATACATACATCATTGTTGTGAAAACCAAAAATAAAAGAAACTTTTACCCTTTTTCGTAAATTTCACTTACTTCATCTTCGGAAGAACTCCAAGAACTTATAGTAATCCATACTTTGAAGATCAAAATTATAATAAATTGCAATAAATATATGAATACAGTCGGATGATAGAGAAATGTTGGACGAAACAAATTTGTGAAGAAATGAATTTTAACAGAGAGCATTAGAAAGTCATTTAAAAAGTTTTCCAGTGTTGACACGTCGAAAGCTCTCTTGGCGTTTTTAGACAACTTCAAAATTTTGCAATACTCTTTTATTATTATCACTATACTGTTCACTGCTGTTTTCGACTTCATGCTCAGTAAAATTTCTATTTCTTTATTGGTTACAATAAATTGCTTCTTGATGCACTTTAAGACTACATACATAACGTTTCTTTCAAACATACTCGCAAACATATTCAAATGAGAAATAATAAGAAGGAAAATTTTCATGTCAAAATCCTCAAGTAGTAAATATGTCACTATATGTGTAAAAACGAAAATTCCATAAAGTATCAAAATCATTTTGATTACCATATCGGTCTTGGTATGTTGCGCTTGTGTGCCTGCGCTACTATTAATTAAATTTAATAATTTTACAAATTCGTTTCCATTAATAAAATAATTAACAAAACGCATTGTTACACTTAACGATTGGCTCAAAAAGACTAACATTTCACTAATTTTAAAACCTTTAGGTACGTCCTGCGACGTATAAATTATAAGATAAGCTTTAATGGTAATTCCAATAGATATCAAAATTAAAGGCAAAGACCACATGAAGTTATTTTTTCTAATAAACAAATTCTTTTGTTTATCGTAGGAGCAATTTATAATTCCGAAAAATTGGCCAACTTTTAATATAAATGCAAAGTAGGCACCAAAAGTGGTCATTTTGGATATTTTTTGATCATTGAATTAATTTTCCGAATGTAAAATTTTTCTTTATAATAATAGTATTAATGGTGTATGTTATAAAAGCCTCGTTAATTCAGTTTATTAATAATTCAGGTTTCTAGTTTCATTTATCGCCCAACTAATGAAAGCGATGTTGATGTATGTTGTACAGCTCAAATGGGAATCATTAATTATGAATCCCAACGAAATTAGGTTATGATAACAACCTATGTTTTATTTTTCTTTCTAAGTAAATACTAAAATTATATTATCTTTTCCACACAATAAAAAAACAGGGATCGTCGGAAATGCGCAGTAATGTTGGAAAGAGACAGAGATGTAAAAAAAACATAGAGAGAGTGGGGGAAGTAGGATAGAGATTGGTTTAGAGAAATCGGGAGTGGTTTGTCACCATAGTTCCCATGTGACAAATGTCAATCTGTTAGCATAGTTACCATATGTCAATGTCGTCATCTGACATCGTATGTCAATGTCAATGGAGGGGGGATCATCTGTCATCCTACACATGTCAATGTCTAGGTCAACACTGTCACCATTTGTCAATTTCACTCATTTCAGGGATTCACAATTTCAGAGATTTGTTTAGAGAGATGGAGAGTGAACGTAATCTGTCACCATATATGTCAAATGTTAAATTGTCATTATAGGGGGGGAGATGTGTCATACCATGTTGTTTTATATGTCAGGATGTCGTCTATTAATCCATGTGTCAACCCTCGTGTCAACCCATCTGTTATCCCATCTGTCATCAAACCAGTCATCTAATCTGTCATGTCATATGTTATCTCGTCTCAGAAACGAGTTTGACAGATATAATTAGTAAAAGATTGCATGGGAGGACAGATGAAATTGACAAATAACATGACAGATAAGATTGACACACGAGATTAAATGACAGATGAGACTGATAGATAAGAGTGACACATAAAATAGGATGACATATAAGATTGAAAGATAGTGAAATGACAGAAGCGATTGACATATGAGATTGGCAGATGACATTCATAGATGGAATAGAAATTAACAGACAGAGAAAAGCAGTATAGACTATGGGCCTTTAACAGAAAAAACGAGGTGATCGTATTCAGGTCCATCTTTTGGGAATAAGTTATTGGAGTGCTAGCGAACACGAAAATCTGGTTGACTTCAAATGGCACTGGTTTAAGCCTTCAGGACTGTTCATAATAAACTTCTAGTTGGTGAGGAGGGCGGGAAAACCACCTGAAAGGGACGCCAAAGTAAAATCTTACTTTTTACGCAAAAAGTAGTTACTTTGCCAATGGACAACTCAACTACCGTTTATGAGTTAAGAGTTAATGTTTGCGGGTGTGTAGCATTAAGGGCGGGTTTCATAAAGGGTGCTAAGCACTTGCTCAACTTAAGTTCGAGATCGCAGACTTAAGTCCGTTTCATAAAGCTTTCTCAAACTCGAACAGTTAGGTGTCACCTCTTTCGGCAGTTATCGGTTGAAAACAAACGTGAAGAACGAGTTGCCCAAGTTTCGAAAAGGTTGGCAGTTTGTTTCCACCGATAACCGCCGAAAGCGGCGACGTAACTGTTCGAATTTGAGAAAGCTTGATCGATCTCAAACTTAAGTCTCGCAAGTGCTCAGCACCCTTTATGAGACTCAACCTAAGACGTTAATTTCAGTCCAGCTACCACGCTCTCAGAGCCACTCTAGGGAGTAGCCATTGTTGATTCTTTTTATAAGAATGAAAAAATGTCAAAGTTGCATCCCGAATGCTGTCATATTTTTTACTTTTTTCCTTCTTTAAGAATTTCATTAAATGATCTTGAGGCCTTAAGCCAGTGCCATTTGATTGGAACTTTCGTGTTCGCTGGCACTAACTAAATAACCCCAAAAATAAGGCTGAATACGATCACCCCGATTTTTCTGTTACTATGCCATAGTCTATTATGGTATATAATACCAAAACATAAATACACTCGCAAATTTGGAAAATTTTCACTTACTTCACGTCCTGTATGACTCCAAGAACTTAAAGTCAGCCACACTTGGCATATTAAAAACAAATTCAGTAGCAATGCATTTAAGAATACAATCGGATGAAATTGAAACCTTGCACGAAAAAATTCGGTGCATAAGTGAATTCCAACAGTCAGCATTACAAAGTCGTTTAAAAAATGCTCCAGTGTTGACAAGTTAAAAGCTTTATTTACACATTTAGTTAATTTAAAAATTTTGTAATGTTCATTTGTTATTATCAGTAGTTTATTTATTTCTGTTTGCGAGTTATCGATGAATAAAAGTTGCATTTCTTTGTCGATCCCAATAAATTGCTTCTTTATGCAATTGAGGACTACATACACAACATTTCTTTCAAAAATGCTCGCGAACATGTTCAAATATGTAAAAATTATAATCAAAAATTGCAAACCAAAATCGCCAACTTGTTGAAAATATATCACTAAATGTGTACAAACGCTAATTCCGTACAACATCAAAAACATTTTAATTACCATATCAGTTTTAATTTCTTGTGCTCTAATATTAATTACATTTAGTAATTTCACTAATGTGTGCCCATTAATTAAATAATTAACAAAACGCATTATTGCACTTAATGCATGGCTCAGAAAGAGGACAATTTCGCCAATTTTGAACCCTCTAGGTATTACAGTATCAGACGTATAAATTATATTAATAGCTTTAATGGCAACTGCAAACGATATCGAAATTAGAGGTAAAGACCACATAAAGTTATTTCTTTTTATAAATATGTTCTTTTGTTTATCATAGGAGCAATTAATAATTCCCAAAAATTGTCCAATTTTTAATATAAGTGCCAAGTAGTTACCAAAAGTGGCCATGTTGTCGGAATAGGATTTTCAAATATTAATAAAAAAATCATAAAAATAAAATTTTTGTTTGCTAATAAAAGATGTATTTAATGTTTTTTTTATGACAGTAAATTGATTTGGTATAACAGTAGTGGTTTATCGAATGCTGTATACAGCGTGGGCCACGAAACTTGTAGCCCCTGACAATTTTTTAATGCAACCCAAATAAAAAATATCACTACAGTCTATATCTGTCTATACTTTAAATCTACAAATGTAGATAGTCGTATCAATTATCAAATGAAGAATAGATTACATCGAGATTTTTCGGTACAGCATTATGGACAATCGTTCGTACTCGGATACACTTCTCCTACCAAGATTTGATCAAATTATAGTACAGTACGTTATACTATTAAAGCGGCACGTGTTTTCTGCATTTATCTCAATAGAAGCAGCGCTATAGTTAGCTTATGAACCTATATAAGGAATGAGTCACTATATACAATTGTGGGTTTTGAGACTAGATAGTTACATTTTTGTAAATGAATAAAAATGGATCAGTGTAGCTGTAGATATTATATCAAACTGAAATATAATTGTATGACATTTGACACAAAATTAATGCAAGTTTGACACTTACCTACACTGATCCATTGTTTGGTTTTTAAAAATGTAACTATCTAGACTGCAATGCTATATGTTATTTGGGTTGCAGTAAAAAATCTTTAGGGGCTACCAGTTTTGTGGCCCACCTTGTATTATTGAAATTTATTAATAATTCAAGTTCCTTATTTTATTAGTCACTCTCAACTAATAAAATCGATTGTGTCTGTATACAGACAAAATCTATATTTTTTAACTTACTTGAATTGTAATTGATGTCCAAGCATTCATGATGAAAAAGTAGCTGATTGTCGATGAAAGCACCCAGAAGGAAGCTAATATTATAAGTTTAAACGAAAAATCACCACCATTTCTTAACCCTTCATTTACTGAATAAAATATGTAATGCAAGCAGATACCAACCGTGGAGACGTTCGTTATAATTAACATGTAAATTGGAATACCAGTTATGTAATTTAATTTTTTACAACTTTGGAAAATTTGATAATATACGTGCATTAAATCGATTACACTCTCAACGACTTCTTCCTTACTTTCTTTCTCTTGTGCTACAAGTAGGGATTTTCTAACGCACTCAAATTGTTTCAAAGTCATTTTAACAATTTTAGAAATTATAAAACAATCCAAAAAAGTTATGTAATAATTAAGCGTAGCAATTGTAAATATAATAATCATAAATAAATTAACAGAGGTGTAAACTGCAACTATACAATACCCCATATCTAAAATAAACACAACTAATAGTAAATCAAACCATTTATCTGTAATTTTTTGAGTTGAAATATTTAAATTGCTGTTGAGTGAAACAATTTTTCTAAATATGGTTTGGTTTCGAAATATTACGTTATATAAAGCTCTTTCGACGCTATTTAATAAAAACGCAATTACGGTAAGCAAATCTCCAGTTTTTATTACTGCACTGGATTTTTCAAAATATATTGACGAAAAATCGCAATAGTAAGTCGCTGAAAGGTAAAAATTAATTGTCAATATTGGAATTTGCCACAAAAGCGAATTAAGAACGGAACTTTTTTCAAAAAGTGTTGCTAAACCAAATACTTTACAAATCGATATGCGTAGTTTCTGCCACATTTTTATTATACGACGCTGAAGGTTGTAGTAAAATGTACTTTCAATTTCAATTACTTACTAAGTAATTTTCATCAGTAGAAATACCCAATAGTTGTTTTTTTAGTTTTATTATTGCAATTAATTATTCAGTACTATAATTGCAATTGGAGTGGCTTAACCGATTTTACGACGTTCTAGATTAATTTTACATCTTAATCCATTTTTCTCATATTAGAGTTTTCTTTAAATAACCGATTTTTCAGATTGTTTTTGTCCCTTTAATCTTGTCAAATTTTTTCCCTTGAAGACTAGGGGTCAACCACTGTTCTGAATTTGTACGTTCAGCGATACGTTTTTATACACGTGTCAGAGTGTTACGAATCCTTAAGATTATGCTTCTGATACGGAAAAAATTAACATCTTTTGCGCGCCCAAGTATTTTTTATTAAAAATAGCTCGTACTTAATCCACCAGCAACTATCAGATCCTCCGTTTTTGTCCCATCTGCGATGCAATGGTATAAATTATTATCCAGCGTTTACACTTTAACTAGTGTAAACGTATTCGAGGTTGCCCGTTCATTCCATCCGATAAATTAAAATTATTTATTTTATATTTTATTTTCAGCTCTGTCGTATTGACAGCTCTGTAAAATACTTATAAATTTGAATATTTCTCTTTCGTAAATTTAATTTTTTTTCGAAAATTCAAATAATTGGTCCAGTTTTTGTGTGTAATGCGCTACTATAGACCAATACCCATAATTTTTTTTCTACATTGATCTGTATTAAACTGTAAAGAATAATCTAATTATGTGCATCTTTCTTCTGTATTAAGAAAACCACAAGTTCAAAAATTTTCAAAAAATTACAGTAAGTATTGGTAGAAACTCGGTTACATTTTGTAGAAATAAATTGAGAATATTTTGTCCTTTCCTTTGGTAATAATTTGCAAAATAGCTCTTTTTTTACCGTTTTCTTGATGTTATCCAAAAACCACGAGTTAGAGTTTGATGAAAATTACATATGTTATTTAACAGTAGGTCTTACATAACATATATTTTTTTCAAAATGTTTGAACTTGTGGTTCAAAAAACGCAGTCTGAACTTAAACCTTAATTTTCCTTGTTAACGTCCTTAATATTTTCATTGATTTTTCTTAATTTTAAAACCATTAAAAATATTTAATATTTTAAATGCTTTTAAAAATTATTTATAATTTGCGTTACGGAGTTAGATGCACGTTCCCACCTCGTAGTTAAATCGAATGTTGAGTTCTGATTGGTGCTAAGAACTTGGTGGTGGAGAATTAATAAATATTCGACGTGCATTGATTTCAGGAGAGTCCGTGACCGTCCGTGTGCACCCTCTGTACGTAGTGCATCATTGTCTCAGTGTGATCCTCGTGTGCTGCGGGTAGTTGATGGTCTGGCGCCCTTTCACCAGTGGCTGGAACAAGCTGAAGCTGTAGGGTTTAAGCTGATCGCGTCTACCCCAGTGCATCACTACGAGCTACTGTCCACGGTCTTGGCTTTTTGGCCAAGCGTGTAGGACTAGATTACAGCCTTGACCTTTTGGCCGACTGTCGATCATTTGTGTGGGGCTTGATTACAGTATTGGGTTTGTTGGCCCGACTGTTGATCTGGAGGAACACTGGTCAAGCTTTAGAGCTAACCACGCGTCCCCATCTGGGTTCGAGGATCGAGTTCACCAGTTCGAGTGCGGTGTCCCAGGAACTACCGACATCCAAAAGGATGTTATGTATTGCTTTTATAAACATAAAGTTTTTTATTTTATTTAGTAATATAAACATTTTCAAAAGTTTATCTTCGTTGTCGACGATTTATTATTGTGTTAACATAAATTGTTAATTTTATAAATAAATATTTTTTATTTTTGGGTCTGTTGTTGCTTGTTTACTGCTTAGAACCCCTCCCATCTTCGATTTGAGTGATGCCGAGGACATTACGTGCACTCGACCAAAGAAGTGTTACACTCATAACTGCATATGCTATGGTTGCCATTGACTGCAAATGACTACCGTTGACAGCTCAATTTTTGTAAATTGACTACAGAGAGTGGATAACTCCTCGCTTGAAGGCATTTAAAAAGGTCTTGAAACGTAGATAGTACCTTCCAAAAACCCAATACCTATCCGATTCGAAGGTTGTGAGCTATGAGCTTTTTTCAAAATTCATTCATTCCAAATTAGGTCGTTAGAGTAGTCCCAACTTCACCTGAGCAAACCACGTGACTAAACCTGCGCGAGGTGTGGCTTCAGAGTCCAGTGGCGGAGCTAGTTATTTCTTCTGTCAAAAAAATTATTTTTAAAAGTTTTCAAAATTTATAATAATTATTTAAGTACTAATAATAATTAATTACTGATTAAATACTTTATAAATGAGATCTTCACATTATTAAAATGCTTGTAATTATTTTGCTTCGACAAAAGTAATGTAATAACTATACGACGACACTGTCTACATCCGTTTCAAAGCAACGGCAGTACAAAGCTACTGCGCAACTTTAACGGTCATCACGTGGTGTGCTCAGGTTACGTTGGGTTTGCTCTCTAGGCCCTGATACACACTTTATTTTACAAAAAAATTTATACACTATTCAGTTACAAATAGGGACTTTCTGCAAATTGTTTCAAGAACTGACAGTTTGCTTTGGAGAGCCTGATTTCGTTTACACCCGGTACATTAAAAACTGTCATTTTATTTAATCTACACTACCCCGTATTTGATGTATTTGTTATGGAATTGTATTTCGCGGAACGAGAATCGCACAATCCCACTTTTGGAAACCGCATATTATTGTACGAAAAGCAATTTGCCTTTATTATTTTTGGTTCAGAACAGGAACGAAAGAATGAATAAATGACGTTTCGGTTTGCCTAATTTGGGTAAAACATCATCGAGATGCCCATTATGATAGTCCTTATTTGTAAGGTTTTTTTTTAAATTTAGGCAGTCTTACTTCTCAAAATTTTTCCGAATAGGAATTAAGAATTCTTGTGAAATCGAATTTCGAGGAATTCTAACCCTTAGAGTCGTTTTACATGGACTAAATGACGTACTAAATTTTTAGTACTGAATCCACGCAAAGAGCGAAACCACTGGAATCTAAGCTTTAACGTCCTGCATAGAAATTTTTACCATCGACGTTAAAGCTTAGATTCCAGTGCTTTTGATTTTTGTGCCGATTTAGTACGTATTTAGTCCATATAAAACTGCCCTTAGTTTAGCAACTTGATCAAACTGAGCACATATGAGAGACAGGAGCGGGCGCACAACGTCCGGGCCGTACTTCCCCTTTTATTCGTCAGTTACTAATAACTACTGCAACACATATCCATGATGCCGAGCGGTGGGAATGCACAAATACTTAAATTGGTATTTATTCCCACCAACGGAGCAGTCAACGTATTTAAATTATTAAAGTGGCGTGGCCACATCGGCGCGAACTTATCCCTACCTCTCGTCAAGTAAAATCTGCTTTGCATTACTATAGTTACTGATTTTGAAATATTAGTAAAATACACTCTCATTGGTTCAAAGGATCATGGAAGATTAAAGTATTACTTTATCTACCCTTGCAGTTAAAGTGATAATCGATCTACTGTTTTGAGTTAGCAATAGCTCAGTTTAAGATCTACTAAACATAGAAAAAAGAAGTCTCTAAAAATGCAACGAGTCTTATACCCGGTTGCATAAAAGAGAATTATATTTTAATTCAAGAATTCGATTTATGGCAACGTTCCACAATGTAATGTCAAAGTTTGACGTTTGTAAATAACCTGAAAGTAGTAAAACTTTTTGTTCGTGATCACTAACATTGTGAAGCCAATATTAGTTTAACGATTTTCAACCAATTCTTGCACTTTGAACTTCGGTTTCTTTGTCACTAATCAGTTCAAAGTATTACTTAATAATTTTCACTAACCATTGCAAAATCTGTATTTTTTTACTTACTTGAATTGTAATTGATGTCCAAGCATTCATGATGAAAAAGTAGCTGATTATCGATGAAAGCACCCAAGCGGAACTTAATATTATAAGTTTAAACGAAAAATCACCACCATTTCTTAACCCTTCATTTACTGAATATAATATGTAATACAAGCATGCACTAACCATGGAGGCGTTCGTTATAATTAACATGTAAATTGGAAAACCAGTTATGTAATTTAATTTTTTACCAATTTGTAAAATTTGATAATATACGTGCATTAAATCGATTACACTCTCAATTATTTCTTCCTTATATTCTTTCTGTTGTGCTACAAGTAGGGATTTTCTAACGCACTCGAATTGCTTCAAACTCATTTTAACCATTTTCGAAATTATAAAACAATCCAAAAAAGTTATGTAAAAATTAAGGGTTACCATTGCAAATAAAATAATCATAAATAAATTAACAGAGGTGTAAACTGCAACTATACAATACCACATTTCTAGAATGAACACAACTAATATTAAATCAAACCATTTATCTGTAATTTCTTGAGTTGGAATATTTAAATTGGTGTTGAGTGAAACAATTTTTCTAAATAGAGTTTGGTTTCGATATATTACGTTATAGAAAGCTCTTTCGACACTATTTAATGCAAACGCAACTATGGTAAGAAAATTTCCAGTTTTTATTACTGCATTGGATTTTTCAAAATAAATTACCGAAAAATTGCAATAGTAAGTCACTGAAAGGTAAAAATTAATTGTTAATACTGGAATTTGCCACAAAAGCGATTTAAGAACAGAAGTGTTTTCAAAAAGTGTTGCTAAACCAAATAATTTACAAATCGATATGCGTAGTTTCTGCCACATTTTTTATTATACGATTGTAGTAAAGTGTACTTTCTATTTCAATTACTAAATAATTATCATCAGTAGAAATACCTAATAGTTGGTTTTTTAATTTTATTATTGTAATTAATTATTCAGTACTATAATTGGTATTGGACTGGCTTAACCGACTTGACGACGTTCTAGCTTCATTTTTAACGTTAATGCATTTTTCTGATACTAAAATATTAACGCCCACGTACGTGCGCTACTTTAAACTAAATAAATTTAATCAATTAGTATACAGTGTGTCCCCGTATAGGGTTGCCGATATAATCCATTCACTTATTATTTGCGCTATGGTTGGCTATGAACTTTTGTTTTTTGGTTTGACAACATAAAAAGTTCCTATTAAGTTGACTGACAGCTCTTGATAATACCAAAAAAATGACAGCCCACTGACAGACCAACTATTAACACAATTGATAAAAGTCACTACTCTACAATACATAACCTAACCGATTTTTTTCAAATTTATACCGGGTGGAATCTGTCACCCTAACATGGCCAACCATAGCGCAAATAAAAAGTGAATGGATAATAGGTGATAATTTTTTTATTTTTCATTTTAGGTAAAAAAAGCATTGTTTATAAAAAGTTTTGCTTCTTGAGAAACAGCAGAATTAATTCTTAAATTTGAGTTTGAACGTACACAGCGTCGAAAAAACTCAATAGTTCAGTGAACAAATGGAAAAAAATAAAACATTTAAACTAAATTTGTCTACTGAAACACAAATTTAGGAATTGATTCTGAGGTTTCTCAAGAAGCAGAACTTTTTATAAAGAATACCTTTTTGCCTAAAATAAGCTTTTTAAAAAGCAACTTGTATCTTTGAGTGATATCGGTCAAACGCATGTTTGAGGTTTGTACTTTGGACATCCAAAGTGGTACTCTTGCATATCTGTTGAATATCATTGACAGTTGTTCATGTGATTGACAGATAACATCCCCTGACATTGACATATGGTAACTATGGTAACAGATAAAATTCATATTGACAGAGGTGACCTCCTTACATTTGACATTAATCGATACCGCTCCCTGACATTGATATTGGGTAACTATTGTGACAAACAAAATGACATTGACAAATGATCCCCTGACATTTGACAAATGATCCCCTGACATTTGACAAGTGATCCCTTGACATTTGACATGGAGAGATCCCTCCCCTCTCCGACATTGACATATGGTTACTATGGTGACTGATCTTTTGATATTTGACATAGACCGGAAACCCCCCTGACATTGACATATGATAATAGACAAAAATTACAGTAACAGACATAATTTTCATTGACAGAAGACCCCCTGATATTTGACATTGACAGATGAATCCATTAACATGGTATCAATGGTGGCAGAAAAATTTATCTTGACAGATGACCGCCTGACATTAACGGTAAGTATAATGAAAGACAAAATTGACATTGACAGCTAGATGACCCCCTGACATTGATCTATGCTAACTATGGTGACAGATAAAATTGACATTGACAGTTGACCGCCTGACATTTGAGATTGACAGATCGCTCCTATTTAGTAACTATTGTAACAGACAAAATTGACATTGACAGATGATGCCTGACATTTGACATTGACAGATAACCTCCCTGACATTGACATCCCCCTGACATTAAAGTATGGTAACTATGGTGACAGAAACATTTGAAACATGGTTACTAAAGTGACAGACCACTCCACATTTTTTAAACCAATCTCTATCGAACTTTCTTCACTCCCAATTTCTATAAACCAATAACTGTTTTAATTCTCTCTCTCTCTCTCTTAAGATTTTTGGCCCTCTTACCCTTGTCAATTTTTTTTCTCTTGAGGGCGTTGGAAAAGGTCTTGAAACGTAGATGGTACCTTCAGAAAACCAATAGCTATACTATTCGAAGGTTGTGAGCTATAAGCTTCCTTCAAAATTCAAACACTTTAAATTAGGTCGTTAAACCTTATTCACACCTTTTACAAAAAATTAAAGCTTCATTCACAATTTAATTGCAAAAAGGGACTTTCTTTCAAATGGTTTCAAGAAAAGACCGTTTGCTTTGATGAGTCAGATTTCTTTTACACCAGGTAGTTGTAGTTGTACTTAAAGTGCTACTTGATCTACTGTTTTGCGTTGGTAAATAATAGCACAGTTTAAGATCTACTATACATAGAAAAAAAAACTTAAGTTTCTAAAAACACAAAAAGTTTTATTCCCGGACTCCGGGAATAAAACGTTCCACAATGTAATGTCAAAGTTTGAAAATAACTTGAAAGAAATGTCAGCTTTTTGTGTTACAAAAATCTAAAATTTATCGTTTGTATTTCCCATCATTTAATTTTTCTAAAATATTTACTTATTAAAATGTATAAATTAAGACCACCCTAGTCTCCATAAGAAAGCAAAAAGTTGAACACAACAATCCCTACCATTGTAAAATGCAGTCCAATGTTAGTCTATTGTCTACCAATTCTTGCTCTTTTCACTTTGTTTCTTTATCATTTAGTCGATTGCGTCAAGTACTTAATAATTTTGACTAACGATGGCAAAATCTATATTTTTTTACTTACTTGGATAGTAATTGATGTCCAAGCATTCATGATGAAAAAGCAGCTGATTGTCGATGAAAGCACCCAGAAGGAACTTAATATTATAAGTTTCAACGAAAAATCACCACCATTTCTTAACCCTTCATTTACTGAATAAAATATGTAATGCAAGCAGATACCAACAATGGAGACGTTCGTTATAATTAACATGTAAATTGGAATACCAGTTATGTAATTTAATTTTTTACAACTTTGTAAAATTTGACAATATACGTGCATTAAATCGATTACACTCTCAATTACTTCTTCCTTACTTTCTTTCTGTTGTGCTACAAGTAGGGATTTTCTAACGCACTCAAATTGTTTCAAACTCATTTTAACAATTTTAGAAATTATAAAACAATCCAAAAAAGTTATGTAATAATTAAGCGTACTCATTGTAAATATAATAATCGTAAATAAATCAACAGAGGTGTAAACTGCAACTATACAATACCCCATGTCCAGAATAAACACAACTAATATTAAATCAAACCATTTATCTATAATTTCTTGAGTTGGAATATTTAAATTGCTGTTGAGTGACACAATTTTTTGAAATATAGTTTGGTTTCGAAAGATTCCGTTATATAAAGCTCTTTCGACGCTATTTAATACAAACGCAATTACGGTAAGGAAATCTCCAGTTTTTATTACGGCGTTGGATTTTTCATAATATATTAACGAAAAATTGTAATAGTAACTCGCTGAAAAGTAAAAATTAATTGTTAATACTGGAATTTGCCACAAAAACGATTTAAGAACAGAAGTTTTTTCAAAAAGTGTTGCTAAACCAAATAATTTACAAATCGATATGCGTAGTTTCTGCCACATTTTTTTATTATACGATACTGAAGGTTATAATAAAATGTACTTTCTATTTCAATTACTAAATAATTATCATCAGTAGAAATACCCAATAGTTGTTTTTTTAATTTTTTTATTGTACTTAATTATTCAGTACTATAATTGGTATTGAACTGGCTTCGTATTTGGTATTTTTTGCTCCCTTTAATCTTGCCCGATTTTGTTTCTTGAGGGCGGGGCGTTGGAAAAGGTCTTGAAACCTAGATATATAGTACCGATGGTACCGAAAACCCAATAGCTATCCGATTCGACGCTTGTAAGCTAATGAGCTTTTACAAAAATTTATACATCTCAAATTAGGTCATTAGACCTTTTTTCACAATTTTGTTACAGAACGTTATTGCGTCATTCACTATTCAACTACAAACAGGGACTTCCTACAAAGGATTTCAAGAAAAGACCGCGTTTACCGTTTATACCTGGTATGTACACAACCCCGAAATTGATATTTTTTTATGGAATTTAATATCAGTTGAACGATTTTCAACTGATTCGTGCACTTTGCACTTAGGTTTCTTTGTCATTCAGTCAATTCCGTCAATTCCTTTTTTTAAATTCCGGTTTAAATTCAAGCTTGCATATAGTGTGTTTAGTGTATAGTGACATCCGCGAGATGTCGAAACTATCGCATGATCGACGGTAGTAGATTTACAGAAATCTATGAACATACTTGACAGAAAAATATATTTAACCTAAAATGAGCTAAATAAACAGGAAGGGTCAGCGGCTACGATACTTATTATCCGTTCACTATTTCTTTGCGCTATGGTTGGCCGTGTTAGGGTGACAGATTCCACCCGGTATAAATTAGAAAAAAATCAGTTAGGTTAAGTATTGTAGAGTAGCGGCTTTTATTCAATTGTGTTAATAGTTGGTCTGTCAATGGTCTGTCATTTTTTTGGTACTGTCAAGAGCTGTCAGTCAACTTAATAGGGATTTTTATTTTGGCAAACTGTGCACACAACTTGATTATTCTTTAGAGTTTAATACAGATCAACCTAGAAAACGATGGGCATAGGTTTATAGTAGAGCATACTATATTACTCAAAAAGTAAACCAATATTTTCAAAACCCTAAACTTTCTGAACCTCTCCATATCCAATAAACAACTCAATAAACATTCTTTTGCTATTTTCTACAAACCGACCCACACAGACACGACTATACACAACACCTCCACACACCCCATCTCACACAAACTAGCTGCTTTCCACTCTATGATTCACAGACTACTCTCCGTCCCAATGACGGACACAAACTACAAAAAAGAGCTAAACCGCATACACGGTACAAAAACACGGTATGTCAGCGCGCAGGTTGTCATCTATCTCTGTCACACAATGTGACGTCGCATGCGATTTCAAAGCTACTTTTAAACAGTGACAACTTGCTTTACACTAACAGCACAAAAGCACCTCCTTCAAAAATTCGGGCCAAGCCGATCGCAGATGACGTCATGCGCAAATCGGACCAGTTTTAGCTCAGTAGCTGACATACCATGTTTTATTATGCCATGATCGCATATACATAATCGCCAAAAATAATGCATACAGTCCAAACATAATCACCAACATCCTCAAGAAAAAACTCAACTATACAAGACTTAACTATACAATATCCCATGTGGAGAATAAACACAACTAATATTAAATCAAAGAATTGATCTATAATTTCTGGAGTTGGAATTATTATATCGCTGTTGAGTGAACCAATTTTTCGAAATATAGTTTGGTTTTGAAATATTACGTTATAGAAAGCTCTTTCGACGCTGTTTAATACAAATGCAATTACGGTAAGCAAATCTCCAGTTTTCATTACTGAATTGAATTTTTCAAAATGTATTAACGAAAAATCGTAATAGTACGATGCTAAGAGGTAAAAATTAATTGTTAATACTGGAATTTGCCACAAAAACGATTTAAGAACAGAAGTTTTTTCAAAAAGTGTTGTTAAACCAAACAATTTACAAATCGAAATGCGTAGTTTCTGCCACATTTTTTATTGTAAAACGGTGAAGGTTGTAGTGAAGTACTTTCAATTTCAGTTACTAAATCATCAGTAGAAATACTCAATAGTTTTCTTTTGGTTTAATCATTGTAATTAATTATTCAGACTACTAAGATAATTGTTATTGGACTGGCTTGACCGATTTGACGACGTTCTAGCTTTGTAGCTTTCAATGTTATTCCATTGTTCTCATATTAAAGTTTTCTTAGAAAAACTTGAATTTCAGTTTTGGTCCCTTTTGTTGCTCAATTTAATGTTGTCTGATTTTTTTCTTGAGGGCGTTGTAAAAGGTCTTGAAACGTAGATGGTACCTTCCAAAGACCCAATAGCTATTAGATTCAAAGGGTTCTGAGCGTATAAAGCTTCTTTCAAACACCCCAAATTAGATCGTTAGTCACTGATTCACACTTTTGTGTGAATTTTTATTACATCATTCACTAGTCAATTACAAATAGGGACTTTCTGTAAAGGGCTTCAAGAAAAGACCGTTTGCTTTGGTGTAGGTGTAGAGCAATTTTGAGAGTGTATGGAAAGTAATTTGATTATAACAACTGTGATGGCTACATGAGTGTTATTGTGAAACTTTATGTGCATTATTAACAACAGAATTATTACTTACTTCACGTTCTGCTGCAGTCCAACAAGTTATAGTTAAACATATTTTGACTACGAACATTAAAGTCCAGTGAAATAGATATAGGAACACAGTTGGATGAAATCTAACTCTTATAGTTAACGAATTGGTACAAAAATGAACTATAACTGTAAGCATTATAGAGTCGTTTAAAAAGTTCTCCATGGTTGATAACTCAAAAGCTTTATTAGCAATTTTCGATAAATTTAATATTTTGGAATGCTGTTTCATCATTCTCAATAGTCTTCTTACTTTCGCGTCCGACGTCATTACTGAAACTTGCAAATTGAAAATTTCTGTATTGATCACACTAAATTCCTTCTTTATGCAATTTAGGACTACATAGACAACATTTCTTTCTAAAATGCTTGCAAATACACTTAAATGTGCGAAAATGAAAATGGCAACCTTCATTTCAAAATCGTTAATGTATAAAAAATATGCCACCACATGAGTGCAAGTGAAAATTCCATACAGAATTAAAAATATTTTAATTGGTAAATCACTTTTAATGTCTTGTGCGATTTTGTTACGATCAATTTCATTTAATAGTGTCACAAATATGTTTCCATTAATAAGATAATTAACAAAACGAATTATTGCACTTAACGTGTGGCTCAGATAGAGGAATATTTCTCCAATTTTAAAACCAATAGGGACAATGTTATCAGTCGTATAAATTGCTACAATGGATTTAATCGAAATTGTTAGAGATGCCAAAATTAGAGGTAAAGAGCAGATGAAGTTATTTGTTCTAATAAATATGTGCCTTTGTTTATCGTAGGAGCAATTTGTAATTCCAAAAAATTGACCAATTTTTAATATAAGTGCAAAGTAGTCACTAAAAGTGACCATGTTGTGGGAATTGAATTTCGGATATGGAATTATTTATTATTGTTTCATTTTATTGCTGTCAAATTAGTTTCGGCTTTTTATAAAAACTTTCATTTCATACCATTTAATTGAAGTCGAGGATAGGTACCTATTAGTTAAATTTAATACTAATTTAAGTTTTTCATTTTAATAATCACTTAACTAATCATATTGATGGTTTATGTGTACTTTCATTTTCCATTATTAATAAATTATGAATCCTTATAGTTATAAACACGTGACTTAGCTATTTGGTTATGGAGACACGATATTCGTGTCTAAAACAATATGTTTAAATTAGGAAAGTTTGCCGTGTTAAAACTCTTAAATTTATCAAAAAAACTGAAAATATTCAAGAGCAGGTGATGTATGTACAGCTCCACCAACCAATCATGCGTGACGGAAAATATTTCACCTAAAAGAATTTTATTTAAAATATTTTTACCGGGAAAAGGTCGAACTCGAAACATTTTATTGATTATGGCCCTCCGAGAATTATTTGGCGTGGGACTTAAGATATGGATCATTATTGGCATTATTGATATACAAACTTATAGATAATTTAATTCTCTATAATTGTTATCCAACGTAATTTTTTCTCACGTCAGTAGTTCAGAAGATATCAATCTGCAAAGGACAACTCACAAGCCCTCTATAAAGAAACGGATTAATAGGGTAAGGATCATTTGGCATGGGACGTAAGAAATAGATCATTATTGAGATATTAATTTATATTATTTTATACACAAGCTTATAGATAATTGAATTCTCTATAGTTTTGATCTAAGATAATATTTTCTCACGCCAGTACTTAAGAAGATATCAATCTTCAAAGTTCGTCTCACAAACGCTTCAATAAAAATGCCCCTTATGAGAATCATATGGCATTTGACTTGAGGAATAGAATAGTAGTGGCAATTTTTGTTTTGAAAATTTGTAGATAATTGAATTTTCATTAATTGTCATGGATAATGATTGCATTTTGGGTTTGGGTCATAAGATAGGCACCAAATGCTTATTCGAAAAAGGGGATCCAGTCGCATCTCTATTGTACTTGCAATAAAATCATTCACACACCCAAGTGCGTTTTAATTTACAGGGGTTTCATCAATAAATGGAGGAAAAAAATTCTTCAAAATTTAATCCTTTATTTTGAAATCCGAGCGACTCTTTTGTGGTAAGTGAGCGAGTCAGCACAGTAACTTTATATTACTTAATAATGAATGAATATTCATGACTGCACTTAAACCAATTGAAATTGAATTAGTATAACCACATATGTTGTAACCGCTCCTATGATCTGTGAAAAGATCAGCAGAAAAGAGAAATTATTTGAAGTAAATACCACAACTCTACCACTTACCGAATGCAGTAAACTCCAGTCGAGTGCGAAAAATCCATATGCAGCAAAGTGTAACTCATTGTTGAGCAACTGAAGAGATACTAGTTTTAAATGATGCATATTGGAATCGATTAAATTTTCAGTGGCACATTTATTCCATAGATCATGTACATAGGTTGCAGTTTTCTTAACCTGAAAAAAGCAAAGTTAAATAGTTGTTGCTATAGGAGCTTTCACAAGCTCTAAAGTTATTTCAAACATTTACCTGTTTTGCATTACGATTACAAGTATTGATTAACCAATACAGTTTGGAAACAAATACTAACAACCATGGAAGTACAAAAATTACATATGAAGATGATTGCATAATATGATATATGACAAAAAAGACTGAAATTGTTATCCAGGCCAAATTACTAATTAAATTAGCTGCTATAGATAACCCAAAAACTTGTTTTGAGAAGTGTGTCAGTTTTACAATTTCCAATTGTTCATTTATTAAACGAAATAGTGTGAGAGGACTGAAGTGTTGATACTTCAGCAGTTTAGTATTGATCAAAGTTAACATGTTTGTTAGTTTATCGACAATCACAATTATTAGAATTTCTTCTATTATAATACAAAAAATACAAGTTTCGGGAACGACATGAGCCAGGATTTCATAATCGAATTTTTTATAATAAAACAATATTAAAAAAATCACTGTTACTCTAGAAAAGTGTAGGATAGACATCGCTAAAAAGAAAGAATTAATTTTCAACTCTTGTTGTATGTTGAGGTAATGGGACATTTCTAGCACTTTGTTTAATAATTTTGCTAAGTTATTGGTGTGGTGGTTTATAAATCTAACAACTATTGTTATCACACTACTAGCTAATGATACAGAAATTGCTATTCTGACTGCTTTATTTGAGATTTCCTTACTAGAGTAAACCTCAAAAATGCCTTTGATCATATGTAAACTTAGTAGTAAAATTATTGTCATTGATAGCACTGTATTAGAAGTTGCAACAAAGATTTTTTTCAATTTATTGTAAGTGCAATTTGATATTCCAAAAAATTTTCCTATTGTTAATATTATGTACAATACTTTAATAAAAGTCGTCTTCATGGTTTTATTGCACCAGCTGCACTCCTATAAAGTTATTCCTATTAACTAAAGTGCTTATTGTTTTGAGATCATTATGTATGCAAATTACTAAGTAGCACACTTAGAAATAATAATAACCATAGAAGCCAATAATTGTGTTTTATTAATCAAAAACCTGCAAATGCCGTGGTTATAAGTAGGACTTTCGGGGTCAAGGCTCAACAATTTATTGATTGGATAATCGAATATTTTTATTTTACTATACGTTATTCAACGAAACGAGATAGTAAATGGAAAATGGAACTAAACAAATGCACGTGGACACTTGTGTTTAGCACTGTAATTGGCTCCAACGTATAATTTTAGATGATAATATAGATATAATTTAAGATTATATGTTGGAATCAATCACAGTGCTAGACACAAGTGTCCACGTACATTTGTTTAGTTCCATTTTCTATCTCGTTTCGTTGAATAACGTATAGTGGGTTAATTTTTTTGCCATAGCTGATTATTATACAGGGTGGGCCACGAAACTTTTAGCTGCAGGTGAATTTTGACTGCAACCCAAATAACAAATATCATTACAGTCTAGATCGGTCTAGATAATTATATTTGTATAAAACAAAAAACGGATCAGTGTAGGTAAATGTCAAACTGAATTGTAATTTACGAGATTTGTCACAAAATCAAAATTAATCCACTGATCTATTTTGTGATTTATGAAAATAGAACTATCTAGACTGATCTAGACTGTAATGGTATTTGTTATTTGGGTTGCAGCCAAAATTCAACAAGGGCTCTATAAGTTTTATGGCCCACGCTATATATGGTAAATGGGTTGGTTAAAGATACATGGTGATTGTGTACCTATTATAGGTTTGTATTATAGTGAGACTACTGGTCTCTTAATGGAATCATATTAGACTGAAAAGAGCATCAACTGCGAAGGACCCACGCCTTGAACGAATTTTGATGAAATTTTTTTATTTAGTTCCAAATACCGTAAAGATCAAAGTTTATATTGTTAGAAAGTGTGCATTTGCCTCATCATCTTTTTAAACCACCTCTTGTGAATTCAGTTTTCAAAATCATAAAAATTAGCTGAAAAAGAATTTTTATTTCATAATTTTGGGTGCAAATGCTTACGTCTTATTTTCAAAAAGACATGATGAAATTCTTATTAACATTTAATTAACAGTAACTAATGAAGCACTTCTAGGCATCTCAGAAACTTCAAATTTGGCACCAATGTATATCATTTATAAAAAAGATTTATAAAAAAAAGTCTTCAAGTCCTGAAAACCCTATGGTGGCCGATTGAAGGGGAGGGGGACGCCCTTTTTAGAGTACTTTTTAGATGAAAGCAGACTTTTCTAGGGGTCCTTAGAGTGTAAAGTACAATGACACCAAATTTCAAGTTCTTAGGATGCTTAAAAGTGCTTGTGACTCAAAGAAACAAAATCACAAGAATTGGTTAAAAATATGATGAGGCAAATGCACACTTTTTTACAGTATAAACTTTGATCTTTAGGGTATTGAGAACTAAATAAAATAAATTTCATTAAAATTGATTCAAGGCGTGGGTTCTTCGCAGTAAAACCCCCGTTCACTCCGCTATCTTACGTTATACCAAAGATCATACAGTGTATAAGACTACCGAAACTCGTATTAAAAAATGTGAAAGACTTTTAAGGTCAAAATAACTTCTTAGCGGCGATTTTTGATTACATTCGGTCCATAAGCTATGAGAGTCTTTTATTGTATGGTCTTTGGTTATACCGCTAATGTCGTCAGTTTACGACATTTTTCGCATGAACGTAGTCATTGTAGTCAACGGCAGCCATGCAGTATTGCATAAACTTGCATAACCCAGAATTTTTCTACCAATCAGAGGGATTGAATTCCACCTTTCTTAGGCTTGTATTAGACTGTCAAAGCTCTTTGACAAAGTTCTTTTTTAAAAGATATTTTGTAAGATATGTTACATACTGTATTTTATAAAATGTAGACTGTAAAATATTATATAATCAAGCTTTTAGAAAAGAACTTTGTCAAAGATCTTTGACAGTCTAATACCAGCCTTAGAAGAAAGAATTTTAAGAGTAACATTTACGTTTGCAAGAAGAAAAAATAAGTCGTTAAGTAGTTATCCTCTGATGGTATGATAGATTAAGGATCGGTTACATTCACTAGTTTGGAAGTTTTAGCCCCCCTCGAGAGTTGAGAATTGGTGTAAGCACAGTACAAACCAGTCATTTCACTCGGCCAAAATCTTCTAGCATAAACTTCTTAGAAAATTTCGACTCCTAGGCGAATGCGCTGTAGCATTAGTCTAGAAAATCAAATTGTTCACACCGTGTATTGGTGTATTTAAATAACGCCCTCGTAATAGTTCCACCTGCACCTCCAATTCGACTCTGTATAATACGCTCTGACACAAGCGGCTACATGCTTTTCAATGCTAAATCAGCGAAGTGAGACGACTGTTTTGTACCTAGACTGTGGTGTAAGTAAAAACACCCTTGCGGCGCATCCCGAACGTATAATCGGAAGTAGTCGCAGTTAAATAACCAATGAAATTACACAGTTAGACCTCTACCATTTTCAACGGTTTCACTTTTACGAAAGTTTTGATTCTTGCATTATTTTATTGTGCAAAAATGTGAACATCTACAATATTATAGTTAACCATAATTTCCAAAGAAATTATGATACTTCAAATTGAATCAGAATAAAAACGTACGTTGTAACCGCCCCTGTAATCTGTAAATCATAAATTACTATTTATAGCCAACAGTGTGATGCTACCTTAGCCCAATTTGACCTAATAGATTAAAATAGAAAGTGTTTACCATACCTAAGAGGCCTGTGTCATATCTAGTTAGCACTAAGCTTTTATTTCTTGTAAAATCTTTATATCAAAAGATAAAAATGACACCTATTGGTTTCCAAAGTATTTCAGGTAACTTCAAATTTCATTCTATTTGATCAATTGGTTGGAAATTTAAATTTTTCGCTTACGGAATAGAAGAGTCTCCAGTCTAGTGAAAAACATCCATATGCTGTAAAGTGTAATTCATTGTTGAGGAAGTGAAGAGATACTAATTTTAAATGACGGATATTGGAATCGATTACATTTTTAGTTGCACATTGATTCCATAAATCATGTACATAGGTTGCAGTCTTCTTAACCTCAAAAAGAAAAGTTAAATTATTGTTACTATGCTCTAAAGGTGCTTCAAACATTTACCTGCTTTGCGTTAAGATTGCAACTCCTGATTAACCAGTACAACTTAGAAACAAACAGAAATAACCATTCGAATGTAAAAATTGTGTATGAAAAGTTTAAAGATCGCTTATTATAAAAAATGATAAAAAAAACTGTAACTGTTATCCATGTCAAATTATTAATTAAAATAGCTGCTAGTGATATCCCAAAAACCTCTTTCGAAAAGTGTGTCAGTTTAATAATCTCCCATTGTTCAGATATTAAACGAAATAGTGTGAGAGGAGATTTAAATTGTTGATACTTAAGCAATTTATAATTGATCAAAGTTAGCATATTTGTTAATTGACCAACAATTACAATTATCAGAATTTCTTCTATAATAACACAACAAATGCATATTTCGGAAATCGTAGCTGACAGTCCTTGATAATTGAATGATCTAGAATACAATATAATTGCTAAAACTAATCCAAATTTTAAAAAGTAAAGGAAAGACATTGCTAGAAATAATTTATTAATTTTAAAATCTTGTTTTATATTTAGGTAATGGGACGTTTCTTGGATTTTATTTAATAATTTCACTAAGTTATTGTTCTGATGGTTTATAAATCGTACAATTATAGTTGCCACACTACTAGCTAATGATAGAAACATTGCTATTTTGACTCCTCTATTTGAGAAATCTCCAGTGGAGTAAACTTCAAGAATACATTTGATCGTATTTAAACTTAGCATTAAAATAAGCGGAATTGATAACCATGAATTATAAGTTGCAACAAATATTTTTCTTGATTGATCGTAGGTGCACCTGGATATTCCAAAAAATCTTCCTATCGTTAATAAAATGTGCAATACTTTTATAAATGTCGTCTTCATTATTTAATTGCATTACTACTAACACTTGTGTAACATTATCTTATTACTTAAAGTGCTTAATGTTTTCAGATCATTATGTACTTATGCAAATTAATAGCTAGAATCATTATTTATTATTTAAGTAGAGATAATTAAAAAAATTCTAGTTGACATGAATCTCATTGGAATGCTTCAAAATATCTTGATTTGACTTCCGACTACTCAAACTAGATTTGAGTTTAGACACAGAGGCACTGAGGTTAAGCATTCCAGTCAAAAGCATTTAAGTTTGTGTCATTTACTAATTTCTAAAATTGTATTATTTTGAAGTGGAGCAGAATGAATACATAGGTGCTCACTGTTTCTATAATCTGAAAATGATACATTAGACATTACTCTTAATGCGTACCTACAATGTGATGTAAATATAGTGAAACAATTGGTAAAGTAGGATTATTTATAGAGGTTAAGTACCTTAAACCCTGAAATCTCATTTCAAGTATTTTCATTAAATATACGAACTCTGATAGCTTATGTCAAAGATAAACATCATATCGAATGCTGAAGAAATCGAAGTTATTATAAAAGGCAGCCATGGAAAACAAAACGCCTCGTTTGAATAAAACAGCTCAGAAAACTGTATTTAATTGGTAGTAGGTATTAAAAACAGTAATATGTACTAATCTAAATAAAGCAACTATTTTGTTTTGCATGGAACCCTTTCATACGCAAATCACGCCTGTACTTTAGAAGATACCAATCTTCAAAGTTCATCTCACAAACGCTTTAATGAAAATGCCTCTATAAAGCTTATTTGGTGCGATGGTGCGGGACTTAAGAAATAGAGGGTATTGGAAAAAGTGGATTCAATCACATCTCTACTTTCCGCGCATTCAGATCATTTAGATACCCAAGTGGTTTTTAATGTTCGTGTATTTCATCAACATATGGACAAAAAAAATGCTAATAAAATTGAAGCTTTTATTTTAAGATCCGACCGACCCTCCTGTGGTAAATGAGCGAGTCAGCACTTTAACTTTACATTAATTGTATAATGAATGAATATTCACGATTGCACTTAAACCAATTGAAATTGAATTAGAATAACCACATATGTTGTAACCGCTCCTATGATCTGTGGAAATTGTAAATTATGTGAAATAAATACCACAACTCTACCACTTACCGAATGCAATAAACTCCAGTCGAGTGGAAAAACTCCATATGCAGCAAAATGTAATTCATTGTTGAGCAACTGAAGAGATGCTAGTTTTAAATGATGCATATTGGAGTCGATTAAATTTTCAGTAGCACATTTATTCCATAGATCATGTACATAGGTTGCAGTTTTCTTAACCTGAAAAAAGCAATGTTAAATAGTTGTTGCTATAGGAGCTTTTATAAGCTCTCTCTACATATAATGTATCTTTCAAACAATTACCTGTTTTGCATTACGATTACAAGTATTTATTAACCAATATAGTTTGGAACCAAATACTAGCAACCACGGAATTAGCAAAATTGCATATGAAGGAGAAGATTTCATAATATTATATATGACAGAAAAGACTGAAATTGTTAACCAGGTCAAATTACTAATTAAATTAGCTGCTATAGATAACCCGAAAACGTGTTTTGAGAAGTTTGTCAGTTTTATAATTTTCCATTGTTCATTTATTAAACGAAATAGTGTGAGGGGACACTTGAAGTGTTGATACTTAAGCAATTTATTATTGATCAAAGTTAACATGGTTGTTAGTTTATCGACAATCACAATTATTAGAATTTCTTCTATTATAATACAAAAAATACAAGTTTCGTGAACGAGATGAGCCAGGATTTCATAACCAACATTTATATAAAACAATATTGCAAAAGTCACTGTAATTTTAGAAAAGTGTAGGATAGACATTGCTAAAAAGAAGGAATTAATTTTCAACTCTGGTTGTATGTTGAGGTAATGGGACATTTCTAGCACTTTGTTTAATAATTTTGCTAAGTTATTGGTGTGGTGGTTTATAAATCTAGCAACTATTGTTATCACACTACTAACTAATGATACAGAAACTGCTATTCTGACTGCTTTGTTTGGGATTTCCTTACTAGAGTAAACCTCAAAAATGCCTTTGATCATATTTAAACTTAGTAGTAAAATTATTGTAATTGATAGCACTGTATTAGAAGTTCCAACAAAGATTTTTTTCGATTTATGGTAAGTACAATTTGATATTCCAAAAAATTTTCCTATTGTTAATAAAATGTGCAATACTTTAATAAAAGTGGTCTTCATGGTTTTATTGCACCAGCTGCACTTCTATAAAATTGTTCCTATTAACTAAAGTGCTTATTTTTCTGAGATCATTATGTATGCAAATTAATAAGTAGCACACTTAGAAATAATAATCAAAGAAGACAATAATTGCCTTTTATTAATAATCAAAAACATGCAAATGCCGTGGTTCTAACAAGTAGGGCTTTCGGGCGCAATAAATATACTTACAACCAGTAACGAAGCTCACGATTTTTGCTTTTTATGCGCATTTTCTTAAAAGTACAGTACTTAGGCAGCAGAAAACTCCTCTGAGTATGGCCGCCATCAATCAGCCGTTCGTTGTTGTGTACTAGTTGTGAATGTCCTTTGGTCGGTGTTCTTTTGTGTGTTCCCAAGTGTTTTCTGAATTTACGTATTCCTGTTTTATTATTACTTGTCATTTGTTACCTGTTAATTGTTAATTTTTAATTGTTGATTTGTTTTAATGATATGAGTTATCGTTCCAAACTTCTATACGGCTTATTTGAATTTCGCGCTAATAGTACTCCAATCAACATGGCCGCCTATTTAGAGGTCACAGAAATAGCACATCGCAGATCAAAGGCGCCGACAGTGAGCTTCGTTACTGGTTGCATTCGTACCTTATGATAAACAAACGTGCAATTAAATCTTTAAAAAGACAGTCTTTGAAGAAATGAATTGGAATAACAGGAATACAAAAAGCAATTACCTTATTACCGCTAAATCCACAAAACACGGGAACTAAATAGATAAGATCTGTCGAATAAGGTTAACAAATGTGATTTCTTTGGTGACTGTTATAAACAGAATTTTCAAAATTCGACCAATAAACAAATTCTATTCGAATATCGCGCGCTTCTTGTGGGAGTGGCTTCACTGTTTCTGTTGAATGAATATCGTATAGATCAGTCTAGATAGTCAGGTATTTGTATAAATAAAAGAATCGATCAGTTAAAATTATGACATTTGTTACAAAATAAGAAATTTGACACTTACCTACATTGATCCATTTTCTTATTTATAAAAATTTAACTATCTAGATGATCTAGACCGTAATGATATTTTTTGGTTTTGGGGCCCACAGTTGAAAATTGAAAATATATGTTGATTTAGTACCAATAGGTATACATTTTGTGGTGGTAGTAAAATTAGTTTTTTATAATGTACCTATCCTTAGCATTATAGTGGAACTAGCTTGGAAGAGGTTTAACGAAAGTTTTGAAATACCACCGTGGTATTTCAACCCTTACCGCAAGAGGGCATCAACACCACCCGGCACAGTTGCGATACAAACGCGATGTTTTATTCTCTTTAAACAAATTGTACAACATGTGTAATAGATTCATACATTATTTTATTGTGCAAAAATGTGAACATCTACAATATATATTATAGTTAATCCTCAACTTTCATAGAAATTAAGATACTTCAAAGTTCAAATTGAATCAGAATAAAAACGTACGTTGTAACCGCGCCTATAATCTGAAAATTATGAATTAATATTTATAGTCAACAGTATGATGTTATCTTAGCTCAATTTGAGCAAATAGAATTAAATTTAAAGAGTTTACCATACCTAAGCGACGTGTGTCATATCTCATATCTAGTTAGCAATCAACCTTTTACTTTTTGTAAAATCTTTATTTCAAAAGATAAAAATGATACCTACTGGTTTTCAAAGTATTTCAGGTAACTTTTATTAATTAGTTTAGACATTTAATTTGTCGCTTACGGAATAGAACAGTTTCCAGTCTAGTGAAAAACATCCGTATGCTGCAAAGTGTAATTCATTGTTGAGTAAGTTAAGAGATGCTAATTTTAATTGACGCATATTGGAGTCGATTAAATTTTCAGTTGCACATTTATTCCATAAATCGTGCACATAGGTTGCAGTCTTCTTAACCTCCAAAGGAAAAGGTAAATTATTAGTACTATGTGGGACGATTGTCTCACAGCAGAAAGTCTCATACTGCAAAACGCATGCGCATTCACTGCTGGACATTTCTCATAATTTATTAGGCGGTTAATTTAATTTTCGACGATGCACTGACGCTTTACCTAGATGTATTGCGCTTAATATGAATATTTAATATGCTCTCTAGGTACTTTCTGATGCAAAGTTCTGTGATTGATTAATTTTACTTTACCTGGAAAATTTTTATTGCAGTTTTTTTTATATTTTTATTATAACACCGTGTGTGTTTCATTCTTTGATGATTAAATAAATTTTTTTCATGCTGATACACAGCACCACAAAAATTGCACTTGAACATTGATAAGGAATGAAGAAAAAAAACAATCACTTTACAAAAGGCACTGGGCCCTTGATGACACTATTTAAAATACAATTTCAAATTTAAGAACTTGAGAAGCGGGAGAACAAAGTAGTGGGGGTTAAAGTAAAAACTATTGAAAATAAAAAAAGCCTGGCTTTTTTTTATTTATTTTGAAAACTAAACGTTTGTGTTAGACAGCTGATTTTATAATTGGAAGAAATAAAAGTTCGTTTAGAAATGGTTATATTATTCATTTGTCTCGGGGACCAAATTACCTATGTAAACGCTTACCTATGGAAACGTTTCCAAAACAAAACAAAATATTGTGAATATAAACAAGACATATCAAACTAGGTATTGCAAATTCAAAAAGTCCAAGATAAAAAATACTCGTGACAAAAAATGTTAATTAAAAATTGTAGATATCTCTGAATTTCTTTCAAAAAATTGCGATTTCATCATTCAAATTACAAAATAACACTTTGACTGTATGTATGTATGTATTTAATAAATTAGTCTTTCTTTAAAATATTTTTAAAAAAAAGTTAAAAATAATTTCTAAAGGTAATATTAATATCCAGACTAACTAGAATTTTAACAATAAATTGTGCTACTTGCTACATATTCCAGATAGGTGTAGGTCAAGCGTCAGTCCACCGGCAAAAATTAAATTACCCGCCCAATCAATTGCGAGATTTGTCCAGCGGTGAATGCGCATGCGCCTTGCAGTATGAGACTTTCCGCTGTTTGACAAACGTTTAAAAATAGCCGTCAACGCCTTAAAAATGGTCAAAATGACAGGTTACGCCATCAAAATGGCCGCCACGCATTCAAAATGGCCGAAGATGTCGGTAATTCAAGTCTCTAATGTCGGTAAAAAAAGGGCGGGAAAACTGTAATGTCGGTAACAGAAACTGTAATGCCGGTAACATGTCGGTAAATTAGATTCCTAACTTACCCCGGCCCAATCGCCTCCATACCTACTAATATAATACAATTTTTTTAAATTAGTAAATGACACAAACTTAAATGAGATGGACTGGCATGCTTAACCTCGGTGCCTCTGTATCTAGACTCAAATCTATTAGTTTAAGTAGTCAGAAGTCAAATAAAGATATTTTGGAGCATTCCAATGAGATTCACGTTTTTACATGAACGAACGTGACGCTAGTCTCTAGAATTGTTGAATTATTACTACTTAAATAATAAATAATGATTCTAGCTATTAATTTAACTCTCTCCGGTTTCAGGCACATGTTAATGGCTGCGTTAGAACTGCGTACAATGCGTTAAGAACTATGTATCCGCACCGAGAGTATTTCACTTGTGCTTTCTAATTTCGGCTATGCAGCTGAAATATATGGGCTGGCACTAACTTTTGACTCTTCGAGTAGATTCCAGAGAGTTCAGAATTCTTGCTTGAGGCTAATTTTTGGTATACGGAAGTTTGACCACATCTCACATGAGTTGATAACGATTAGTTGGCTTAATATGTCTAATAGAAGACTAATTCAGTATTCTGTATTTTTGCATAGGTTGATTTTATCCAGACAGCCATCTTATCTGTATAATAAGATATCCTTTAGAACTGATGTTCATAATTTAAATCTAAGGTTTAGGGGTTCTATAACTCCTGCAGCTCATAGATCGGTCCTTTTTCGGAGGGAGTTTACGTATTATGTTGCTAAAGTGTATAATGCTATTGATGTTGATATACGCGGACTACCAGTAAATGCGTTCAAAGCTAAATTACCACAATTGTTGTTCTATAAACAGTCATATGGTTGATATAAATATGTTAAGTTGGATAACTGTAGGTGTTAGTGAAATTATGCTCAGCATTCACTTGATGTTCAATTTAATGATGATGTTGTTTTGTAACATTAGTGGGCCTGACAGAATAATTAGGTTAAGTTAGGTATAGGCATTGTTTTTCCTATGTATTCAAGGTTAACGTGGAAGAACAGAGTATTCTACTCTGAACGGTTTTGCCTTGTGGTTTTACTCAAGTGTATTTATTAATTTATATGTATCTTGTTTCTTTTGTAACACTTGGGTGAAATAAACGTATTATTATTTGTATAAGTACATAATGATCTAAAAACAATAAGCACTTAAGTAATAAGATAATGTTGTAAAAGTGTTAGTACTAATGCAATTAAATAATGAAGACGACATTTATAAAAGTGTTGCACATTTTATTAACGATAGGCAAATTTTTTGGAATATCCAAGTGCACTTACGATCAAACAAGAAAAATATTTGTTGCAACTAATAATTCGTTGTTATCAATTCCACTTATTTTAATACTAAATTTAAATACGATCAAATTTTTTTTTGAAGTTTACTCCACTAAGGATTTATCAAATAGAGGAGTTAAAATAGCAGTGTTTCTAACATTAGCTAGTAGTGTGGCAACAATAATTGTCCGATTTATAAACCATCAGAACAATAACTTAGCGAAATTATTAAATAAAATCCAAGAAACGTCCCATTACCTAAATATAAAACAAGAGTTTAAAATCAATAAATTATTTGCAGCATTGTCTTTCTTTTACTTTTCTAAGTTTGGAGTAGTTTTAGCAATTATATTTTATTCTAAATTATTCAGTTATCAAGTACTATCAGCTATGATTACCGAACTTTGCTTTTGTTGTATTATTATAGAAGAAATTCTGATAATTATAATTGTGGATAAATTAACAAATATGCTAAATTTGATCAATTGTAAATTGCTTAAGTATCAACAATTTCAATCTTCCCTCACACTATTTCGTTTAATATTTGAACAATGGGAGATTATTAAACTGACAAACTTTTCGAAAGACGTTTTTGGGATATCTCTAGCAGTTATTTTAGTTAATAATTTGACATGGATAACAGTTACAGTCTTTTTTATCATACTTTTTAATAAGCAATCATTAAACCTTTCTTCCATTTTTCTATTAGAAAAGTTGTTGCTATTTGTTTATAGGTTGTACTGGTTAATCGATAGATACAATGTTAATGCTAAGCAGGTAAATGTCTAAAGCACCGTTAGAACCCACATAGACGTTTGTCTCACAGCAGAAAGTCGTACTCTGCATAGCGCATGCGCATTCACCGCTGGATATTTCTCATACTTTATTTGGCGGGTAATTTAATTTTCGACGATGGACCGACGCTTTAACCTACGCATGTTTCGCTTAATAATAAAGAAAATTTATTGTTAAAACGAATTTTTATTGAAGAAATTCAGAGAGATGTACAAATTTGAATTAACATTGGTAGAGAACATTTCTTAACTTTGATTTTTTGAATTTGCAATGACATTTCTCATAATTTATTAGGCGAGTAATTGTGGTAATTTTATTGCGATCTAAACAATTGCGTCTAATTAAAAGTGAAAATTCAATAATACTAGTATTTATTTATTTATTTAGCAATACAAACATAAATATTACCTCTTATATATTTATTTTAATGTTAATACAAAATTATTCATATAATTATTTTACATATTAGCATATAAATGATCGAAATCACTATGTATATTTATAACTTCTGATTCTACCGTACTAAAAGACTTCCTAATTATTTCTGCCTGTATTTCAGACAGCACAGGTTTTTCAGGACGCTTTTGCTTTCGTTTGTTGGAAAAGAATCTTACTTGGGGCTCGACTTTTTTGTTCACATTAACACTTGTATTAGTACAATTAAAATTAATGTGACCCTTATTCATTATTTCAATAGCTTTATTAAGATGATGTAAAACCTGAATTCTACTGATATCATTTTAATGTAACTCGACTTCCCAATCCTATTAATAGGTTAGATTTTAAAATAATTTCATCGTTTGTTGAAGTTTGTAATATTGGTTCGGGTAACTCACATGTCAAATGGTTTTCCATTTCAGTTGTCCTGGGATACACAGTGCCACTATTAAAATGTTGATGAACAGCATGAATATGTTTACATATGTTGAACCTGATCATATTATCTATGCAGGTGCATTTAAATCTATGAATGCATATTGCACATTTATTACAATACATGTTGCACGGATTTGATGGGCAACTCTTCCAATTTACTTTTTCAACCACATATTTGGAGTCAGTCGTTTTACAAGAATCTACCTCCCACTTAAATTCCTCTAAAATTTTAATATTTGAACTACTTATGCTTAAACTTTTCATATGGCTCTCCCTAATTTTTATGATTTTTGGAGTTAATTTGTTTTTGGCTAATTTAATTATCTGTTCGAAATGAACATCTCTGACTAGTTCAAGAAGACAATAAATTGTTTTATCTAATCGTTTACACTGCTTTTGCTCTAAGTAAGTGTATTTTATTTTTTTATGAAGAGCTTCTAAATACAAATTGGTGTTTATGCCAACATGTAGCCTAAAACAATAAGCCCACATGGTAACCCTATTGACATATGTTTGAACAAAATAAGTTCCAAATTTCTTCGTATCATCATCAGCAGTTATGTCACATATAAATTTTTTAAGCCCCGATTCAAAAGTAGTTTTATCGGTTTCTCGTTGCAGCACTCGTAACGTGTTGAAAACTAACGATTTTTTGTCACTAGCTGACGGACCTTCAATTGTACTTAAATTTTTAAACCAATTTCTTTGCACATGCCACGAACATAATAGATGTGAGTGAGCCAGCCCCATTACACTAGCCCAAGCATTATAAAATGCGGGAGCGTCATCCGACATAAACACATTGGTGTTAATCACTCCTACTCGGTCCTTTAAACATTTAAAATAAAACGAAAAAAGCTGAGTGTCGGAACGGTTAGAGAAACAAAACGCTACAGGTATACCGCAACTGTGACTGTCCACTACTAAAAGAGTCTATAACTGAAAGTCATAGCCGTTTAGCCCATGAGTGCCATCGATACATATTTTTTCTGACCCGTATTTTATTAATTGGCTCTGTTGATGCTCGGTCATCATTATAAGTACGAAGTCCTTTGTATTGAATATATCCTTAACTTCACCTTGTTATTTATAATATAAAACTAGATTATTGCCAAGTTTACTCATTTGTTCGACCCATAACTTTACACTAACTGCATCATTTTCATGGAGTTTAGTTACATAAGAAATTGAAAAATCCCTCTTTATATTATGCAAATCCTTTTTTTCAATTAAATGGATTCGTTGAATATCGTCTGTTGAATATCTGTATTTCGAATATCAGAAAGAATCTTTTGTGGTGGAACCCCTTCGGTTAGTTTACCTAAAAAAAGTAATGTAAGTGTTCATCGATCATCTTTAATTTAAATGAAATAAAACTCTACCTGCTATAATATTCCGATCATTTCTTGAAAGCTGTGTTCTGCCAATTTCGCAACCATGGCCAATGTGTGTGGAATAAAATGTCACATAAACCTTTTGGCTAACAGTTCGTATCATCATTGCAGGACATGCTTTGCCGATTTTGTTGGATCCACAGTTTTTAGAAGCTCTTTTTGGATTTGCAGTATTTCTTGGGAAATGAGACCTGTGGCATTGATAATAAGTTCTTAAATTGCTGTTTTTTAATCGTACTCCTCCACAGTTCTGTACGTATGCCGATTTTTCTTTCTCCTCAATTTCGATTTTCCACTTTTCAAATTCTATAAATTACAAATAAGTATTTAAGAATTAAAAGATACTTTTAATGTTTTTTAATAGTTTTAGTAAAGTAATTCGCATTATGCTCAACACCTTAATGAATATCTAAACATGATTTTGACCCGGTTTTGGAAACTTTGGAAATTAAGAAATACAAAAATCGCGATAATTTGTTAAACAACCCAGGATGATTTGTCAAATTTACTATTGTTAAACTTATTTTAATTTTAATTTATGTATTATTTTGAAAAATTTGAGTTTTGACCGTTTTTATTCTTACATAGGATCTTTTAGGCTCTTCAAAAGCATTGTTGTTAAGTTATTGTTATTTCTGTACTTTCCATATTTTGTATTTTTGCCCATGTTCAATTAGTTTTTATTACCTCGTTTCCTCCTTTTTTTAATCCTTTTGTTAAGTCTAGCTAGTTTTAATGAGTTTTAAGTAAATTCGAAACTTTCAGGTAGGGGAGACCGGGGCAGGTTGATACAAAAAAAATTTGTTGCCTTTTTTCTCGTGAATGTTATTATCAATCACGGATTTTTTTGCAGAATATTCTTGCATATGTATTTGGTTACCTAATTTATTAGAAATACCTAACGGAATCTTAATTATTAGACTTCTAGGCGTATTTTTAAAAAGTAAAAATCTTTGTTTCAACTTGCCCCGGTCCGGGGTAAGTTGAAACGCATATTTCTCTGTCCCATTTTACGGATTTGAGAGAACTAAATTGTGATTTAGTGCCTCCACAATGACCTGGCAGTTTCCACAATATGGTAAAATGAAAAAAAAAAATTTGGTGATACATAAGTATCATTTTACAGATTTATTTATTTTGAACTGATAGGGTATTATCCAATTTTTTAAATATCGATTATTGCTGCGTTATTGCATAGCAAAGTCGATTATCAATGACTTGGGCACATTAAAAATATTTCAATCAAAAAAGTTTTATTAAAAAGTGCTTTAGTAAAAGCATTAAATGCTGCAGGTTCAAAGTGAAAATTAAAACGGAAGTGACGTCACGAGTCATACCCATCACGCTTGTTGCTTAGTTACATGTATTAAATGTCAGTTAATGTGTAATGAAGGTTATAATAAGTTGGAGCTCATTAGTTGAATATTGACGAATATTGACAGCTACGACTCGTGACGTCATGCCGCTTTTATGCGGGAAACTTTATAGTTTGAATTTCAAATAATTTTTTTGGCAAAACCTACAGTCGCAATTTTTTTTTAATGTGGTTTTGAGATTACGTTATCAATAAGGTAACTTTCTAGATACATTTTAAAAAATTGGAAAATACCCTATTGCTAGTGGTAATACATACCGAACTAAAAATGGAACGTTATTGACCTTCCAGGGTTGGTTCTCATCCAACCATTGTAAACAGATAATCATTACTTTTTGAACGGACCATATACACTTCTGTCCTATGGCGGTAACCAGTTGCAACTTGCCCCGAGCAATATGTTGCAATTTGCCCCGTGCTGCATTTTTTTATTTATGTCTGAGTAAATTAGTAAATCAACATCAGACAATTAAAATTTTTTGCAAATATAATAAACTAATGCCCAATGATTCACTTATGATAAAAAAAACTGAAGCTCAGCCGTTTTTAATGGTAGTTAATTGAAATCAAAATAAGAGATCAAATTTTACTTATGTGTATAAAATATAAATATGTTCGGAAATAACAACAACACTTGAACAATAGAGTTGATTGTTTACATGAAACTGACCATCGTATCGTCTTCTAGAAACCTACACAAAAAGCGGTGTTGAAAAATTTGTTGTTTAGGAAATTTGGCCGACGTTTTAACCTGCCCCGTGCCTCAACCTGCCCCGGTGTCCCCTACCTATGCATTTATGTTTATATGATAATATAGTCCGGATTTTAAAGCCGATCTCATTTTGTGAAAAACAATTTTCCCTGATTTTTTTATCATATTTAAAATCTCTAATAACAAAAGCAGAAAACTTTAGTTTTCGATTCGCGGTTTTAAAATAGTTATACAGTTTGACATAAGGACATAACTAACAAAGATTTTTAAGAAATTAGTATGTTTTGTAAGAACTTACCCGGTATATCTTCAAATTCATAGATGCGTTCCTTTAAAACAGATGAATGTGCTATTTGTAAATGTTTTCGCTAAGTACGAAAAGCTGAAAAATTATTGTTGCACATATCTATAGGGCAAATGAGTAGTTGGTTGCTCCTTATTTTCCTCTGCTGTCTACGTTCTTTCTGATGCAACGTTCTAATGTGATTTATTAACTTCATTTTACTTGGAAAATTGCTATTAGAGTGATAGCAAGTAACTGCAACTTTTAATTTTTTAATAACACCGTGTTTCAATCTTTGATGATTACATAAATTTTTTTCGTGCTGATACACAGCACCACACAAATTGCACTTGAACATTTTTGTAAATGAAGAAAAAATAACAATCGCTTTACAACAGGCACTGGCACTATTTGAAATGCAATTTCAAAGAACTTGAGAAGCGGGAGAACAAAAAGTAGTGGGGGTTATAGTGAAAATTATTGAAAATAAAATAAGCCTCTGGCTTTTATTTCCTTATTTTAAAAACTAAACGTTTATGTCAGGCAATCGATTTTTTAATTGGAAGAAATAAAAATTCGTTTAGGAACGGTTATATTCATTATTTTGTCTCGGGGTTTTACCAAATTGCCTATGTAAACACTTACCTATAGAGACGCTTACAACACAAAAAATTTTGTGAATTAGTCCAAGTCCAATTTAAATACTACTCGAGACAAATGTTAATTAAAAATTGTACATCTTTCTGAATTTCTTCTAAAAAAAATTGCGATTTCATCATTCAAATTACAAAATAAAATTTTTTGACTGTGCATTTAATAAATTAGTCTTATCTCTGAAATATTTAAAAAATGTATTTTTAAGAGTATAATATTAATATATAGAGTACAAACGAAGTAGAATTTTAACAATAAATTGTGCTACATATTCCAGATAGGTGTAGGTGAAGCGTCAGCCCATCGTCGAAAATTAAATTACCCGCCAAATAAAGTATGAGAAATATCAAGCGGTGAATGCGCATGCGCTATGCAGAGTACGACTTTCTGCTGTGAGACAAACGTTTAAAAAAGGCCAAAATGACAGGTTACGCCTTCAAAATGGTCGCCACGCATTCAAAATGGCCGCGGATGTCGGTAACTCAAATCTGTAATGTCGGTAAAAAAATGGCGGGAAAACTGTAATGTCGGTAACAGAAACTGTAATGCCGGTAACATGTCGACAAAGTAGATTCCTAACTTACCCCGGCCCAATCGACTCCACACCTACTTATATTGAATTGGAGCAGAATAAATACATAGTTGCTCACTCTTCCTATAATCTGAAAATCATAAATTACTCTTAATACCTACCTACAATGTGATGCAAAAATAGTGGGGCAATTGGGAAAGTAGGATTATAGAGATTAGAATTTCAATAAATAAATTAAATAAATTTCAAGTATTTTTATTTAATATACGAACTCTGATAGCTTATGTCAAAGATAAACATCATATCGAATGCTGAAGAAATCGAAGTTATTATAGAAGGCTGCCATGGAAAACAAAACGCCTCGTTTGAATAAAACAGTTCAGAAAACTGTATTTATTGGTAGTAGGTATTACAAACAGGAATACTAATCTAAATAAAGCATCTATTTTTTTCGCATGGCACCCTTTCATACGCAAATCACGCCTGTACTTTAGAAGATACCAATCTTCAAAGTTCATCTCACAAACGCTTTAATGAAAATGCCTCTATAAAGATTATTTGGTGCGGGACGTAAGAAATAGGGTATTGGAAAAAGTGGATTCAATGACATCTCCACTTTCCGCACATTCAGATCATTCAGATACCCAAGTGGTTTTTAATTTACGTGTATTTCATCAACATATGGACAAAAAAAATGCTCATAAAATTGAAGCTTTTATTTTAAGATGCGACCGACCCTCATGTGGTAAATGAGCGAGTCAGCACTTTAACTTTACATTAATTGTATAATGAATGAATATTCACGATTGCACCTAAACCAATTGAAATTGAATTAGAATAATCACATATGTTGTAACCGCTCCTATGATCTGTGGAAATTGTAAATTATGTGAAATAAATACCACAACTCTACCACTTACCGAATGCAATAAACTCCAGTCGAGTGGAAAAACTCCATATGCAGCAAAATGTAATTCGTTGTTGAGCAACTGAAGAGATGTTAATTTTAAATGATGCATATTGGAGTCGATTAAATTTTCAGTAGCACATTTATTCCATATATCGTGAATGTAAGTTGCAGTTTTTTTAACCTGAATAAAGCAAAGTCAAATAGTTGTTGCTATAGGAGCTTTTATAAGCTCTCTCTACTTATAATGTATCTTTCAAACATTTACCTGTTTTGCATTACGATTACAAGTATTGATTAACCAATATAGTTTCGAACCAAATACTAACAACCACGGAATTAGAAAAATTGCATATGAAGGAGAAGATTGCATAATATGAAATATGACAGAAAAGACTGAAATTGTTAACCAGGTCAAATTACTAATTAAATTAGCTGCTATAGATAACCCGAAAACGTGTTTTGAGAAGTTTGTCAGTTTTATAATTTTCCATTGTTCATTTATTAAACGAAATAGTGTGAGGGGACATTTGAAGTGTTGATACTTAAGCAATTTATTATTAATCAAAGTTAACATGGTTGTTAGTTTATCGACAATCACAATTATTAGAATTTCTTCTATTATAATACAAAAAATACAAATTTCGGGAACAATATGAGCCAGTCTTTCATAACCAACATTTCTATAATAAAACAATAATATTGCAAAAATCACTACATCTTTAGAAAAGTGTAGGATAGACATTGCTAAAAAGAAGGAATTAATTTTTAACTCTGGTTGTATGTTGAGGTAATGGGACATTTCTAGCACTTTGTTTAATAATTTTGCTAAGTTATTGGTGTGGTGGTTTATAAATCTAACAACGATTGTTATCACACTACTGACTAATGATACAGAAATTGCTATTCTGACTGCTTTGTTTGGGATTTCCTTACTAGAGTAAACCCCAAAAATGCCTTTGATCATATTTAAATTTAGTAGTAAAATTATTGTAATTGATAGCACTGTATTAGAAGTTGAAACAAAGATTTTTTTCGATTTATTGTAAGTGCAGTTTGATATTCCAAAAAATTTTCCTATTGTTAATAAAATATACAATACTCTAATAAAAGTGGTCTTCATGGTTTTATTGCACCAGCTGCACTTCTATAAAATTGTTCCTATTAACTAAAGTGCTTATTGTTCTGAGATCATTATGTATGCAAATTAATAAGTAGCACACTTAGAAATAATAACCAAAGGAGACAATAATTGTCTTTTATTAATCAAAAACCTGCAAATGCCGTGGTTCTCACAAGTAGGGCTTTTGGGGTTCAAGGCTCAACAATTTATTGATTGGATAATAGAATATTAATATTCTACTAGTAGGTTAATGTTTTTGCATGGCTGATTATTATACAGGGTGGGCCACGAAACTTGTAGCCGCTGGGGATTTTTGACTTCAACCCAAATAACAAATAATATCATTACAGTCTATAGTTCGTTCATTTAGAAGAATTAGTGAAGACACGCTCCACAAAATATATGAATATATTCATATAAGCGCGCCAAATTCAAATAATTGTAGAACATTGAAAATTAGTTGTTTTTTAAATAAATAAATAAACATAATTTATTTGCATTAACAGTTTACATGATGCATCGTCGACACAATAAATATAAAAAAATGGTAAAATTGTATAATTAGCAGGACCATAATCATACTTCAATAATCTTTATTTATAATAATAAAAATTGTAAGGAATCTAGAAATTGCTGGTCCAAATTTTATGATGTTATCATAGATGTTATGATAACAACAGATGTTATTAATTAAGGTTTTAGTTCAGACTGCGTGTTTGAACCACAATCTAGAGATTCTGAAGCTAGCCTTACATGCCAACTTCTAAAAGCTAGCTTTTTTTTCTAAGCCAATAGAAACCTTGCATTTCCAGCGGCAGACGCTAGAAGTTAAACTTGAACCAACTTTCTAGCTTCTGCCGCTGGAAATGCAGGATTTCTATTGGCTTAGAAAAAAAAAGCTAGCTTTTAGAAGTTGTAAGGCCAGCTTTAGAGGGTGATGTACAATGACACCAAATTTAAAGTTCTTAGGCATCTTAAAAGTGCTTGTAACAAAATCACAGGAATTGGTTAAAAAGATGATGAGGCAAGTTGCACACATTTTTACAAAAACTTTGATCTTTATCTTTAGGGCAAATCTTCATCATTCTGAACAGCTGCTATTATTTTATTTTATTTTATTTGAAGTTTGTGGTTCATTTCATTGAAAAAGGGAATGAACTAAACGCTTAAGAGCCGTTTTAGTTCCATTATCAACGATATCTAAAATTAATTTTTGTCGTTGGTAAGCTTTCGGTGGGTTAAGGACGTGTGTTTCCTTGTATTCATTAAGATTATTAAGAATCTTAAAACAGTCCTGACGTGGACACCTAAATATATTTCATTACTATATTAAATCATAATATAAAAATAGAAACGTACTTGCTGCTAAGGCAGTAAACTCAACATTTAATGTTTTGGCGTTATCTGGGTTTTCTCCAGAGTAAGCCTTAAAAATATTAACAACAGGTTCTTTTCCCTCAACCGAAATATGCCTACCTACACGTTTCTTCGGAGATGGTATCTTCATTAATCATCATTGAGGCGTATTTTGCAGAAATATATCTCTTTTAGATCGCGAGTTATAAATTATTGAAATATTCATGTTTCAAACCAAACAATGACAATGACCAAACATGGGTCAAACGTGGCCGATCTGACGTGGAATTACCCACCTACTCTGCCCAACTATGGAGAAAGACAGTAACTGCAAAAAATTCGAAATTGACTTTTTGGTATATTTAGATTCCTAGAAGGTTTTTACACCTAGTAACAATAAAAAAATGCACTATTTTTAAACCTAAATGCTTAAAAAATTAATAAATCACTTACTGCCTTTGGGTAAATATTGGACAAATACATAGCAGAAAGGCAGTAACTACGTATTGCAGTGTATAAAAGCAGCATCTGCACTAGAGACTTGCAATGTCAATGCATGAAATGCATTGCTTCCTTTCTTCCTTCCATTTATCTGCCCCTAAACTTAGTAAAAATATAAGGTCAGACTTATAATTTCTAATTTAAACAGAAACGAAAAAAATTGAAGGTTGTCTTTATCATTTACACACAATGACCACAATTTTTGTGAACCTGCACAATAAGCCATATGATAACTTATACACAAATCTTTAGATTTTGTTAAATAAACCAATAAAATCTATAGACTTGCCCATCAGTTCTAAATACAACCATCATATTACACTCAAACTGGGGGTAACTGTTATTTTTTTCGGTCCTAAATTTCATTCATTACAATTTTCAATTTCATTACAAAGGGTTTATTGAGCCCTAGCAGTAATAAAATCTTAAAGGTCTATTATATTTTCGCACCAATATTTATTTCTAATTTTTGAAAAAAATGTAATTGTTTGGTAACAGTTTTTGTTAGAAGTCGTAATTTAAAAAAAAATTGGCATTAAACTTGTAATTTAAATAAATATTTTGTCCGGTTTTCTCTTTTAATGGACTGCTTCAATAGAAATACGCTATAACTTTATGTTAGAAGGCAGTATCTACCACTTACGGCTTTTTGACTATCTGGTGCTATGACAAAAGATTAAAGGAAGAAGGCAGTATCTGCTTTCTTGTTATAAACAATTAAAAATTATATTTAATTTTTATTGAAAAATATTTTTGATTAGGTTCTTGATGATATATCAAAGTTTTAATAGAATACAATATTAATAAGTAATAATTCTAGAGGTTAAAAGTTTTTGCTAATTTCCCACAAAATGGCAAGTTTGCAGATACTGCCTTTCTCCATAGTCGGGCAGTACTATCCTTAGCATATAAATAGTGGAACTAGCTTGCGAGAGGTTTAACGAAAGTTTTGAAATACCACCGTGATATTTCAACCTTTACCGCAAGATGGCATCAACACCACCCGGCACAGTTGCGATACAAACGCGATGTTTTATTCTCTTTAAACAAATTGTACAACATGTGTAATAGATTCATGCAGTATTTTATTGTGCAAAAATGTGAAAATATACAATATTATAGTTAATCCTCAACTTTCAAAGAAATTAGGATACTTCAAATTGAATCAGAATAAAAACGTACGTTGTAACCGCCCCTGTAATCTGAAAATTATGAATTACTTTTTACAGTCAACAGTATGATGTTATCTTAGCCCAATTTGACCAAATAGAATTAAATTTAAAGAGTTTTACTTTTACTGTTTTGTAAAATCCATATATCAAAAGATAAAAATGATACCTACTGGTTTTCAAAGTATTTCAGGTAACTTCAAATTTCATTCTGTTTGCTCAATTAGTTTAGACATTTAATTTGTCGCTTACGGAATAGAACAGTTTCCAGTCTAGTGAAAAACATCCGTATGCTGCAAAGTGTAATTCATTGTTGAGTAAGTTAAGAGATGCTAATTTTAATTGACGCATATTGGAGTCGATTAAATTTTCAGTTGCACATTTATTCCATAAATCGTGCACATAGGTTGCAGTCTTCTTAACCTCAAAAGGAAAAGTTAAATTATTAGTACCATCTGGGTTCTAAAGGTGCTTCAAACATTTACCTGCTTTGCATTAAGATTGCATCTATTGATTAACCAGTACAGCTTAGAAGCAAATAGTAACAACTTTTCTAATGTAAAAATTGTATATGAAAGGTTAAAAGATCGCTTATTATAAGATATGATAAAAAAGATTGTAACTGTTAACCATGCCAAATTGTTAACTAAAATAACTGCTAGAGATATCCCAAAAACGTCTTTCGAAAAGTTTGTCAGTTTAATAATCTCCCATTGTTCAGATATTAAACGAAATAGTGTGAGGGGAGATTGAAATTGTTGATACTTAAGCAATTTATAATTGATCAAAGTTAGCATATTTGTTAATTTATCCACAATTATAATTATCAGAATTTCTTCTATAATAACACAACAAAAGCAAATTTCGGAAATCACAGCTGACAGTCCTTGATAATTGAATAATTTAGAATAAAATATAATTACTAAAACTACTCCAAACTTAGAAAAGTAAAAGAAAGACAATGCTACAAATAATTTATTAATTTTAAAATCTTGTTTTATATTTAGGTAATGGGACGTTTCTTGGATTTTATTTAATAATTTCGCTAAGTTATTGTTCTGATGGTTTATAAATCGTACAATTAGAGTTGCCACACTACTAGCTAATGATAGAAACACTGCTATTTTAACTCCTCTATTTGATAAATCCTTAGTGGAATAAACTTCAAAAATACATTTGATCGTATTTAAACTTAGTATTAAAATAAGTGGAATTGATAACAACGAATTATAAGTTGCAACAAATATTTTTCTTGATTGATCGTAAGTGCACTTTGATATTCCAAAAAATTTTCCTATCTTTAATAAAATGTGCAATACTTTTATAAATGTCGTCTTCATTATTTCATTGCATTACTACTAACACTTGTGTAACATTATCTTATTACTTAAAGTGGTTAATGTTTTCAGATCGTTATGTGTACTTATGCAAATTAAAAAATTATTTATAAATGTAAGTAGAAATAATTCAACAATTCTAGAGACTATCGTCACGATCATTCATGTAAGACGTGAATCTCATTGGAAAGCTCCATACTATCTTTATTTGACTTCTGACTACTCAAACTAGATTTGAGTTTGGACACAGAGGCACTGAGGTTTAGCATTCCAGTCCATCTCAGGTTAAGTTTGTGTTATTTACTAATTTCAAATAATGATATTATATCAAACTGCTGGAGCAGAATAAATACATACCTAGGTGCTAACTGCTCCTATAATCTAAAAATGATAAATTACTCTTAATGCCTACCTACATTGGTATGCAAAAATAGCGGAGCAATTGGTAAATTAGGATTATAGAGGTTAAAAGTACCCATTCATGCACAGGTGGCCTGCAATCACCATACACGCTCAGGCCGTCGACAGGTCGTGATCTGTAATCCAGTTAGATCGGTTGGAAAACTGCCGTGTATGTTCGTAGAACTGTCGATCTGGTCGTATTTTTTACGCCCAACTTTAAAGCCTCTCACAGACCAATGCGATCAAGGCGTTCACGCGATCACGCGGCCGCGATCACGCGATCTAGCTGAAGCGATCACGGTTACCCACACCAACGCGATCTGTATCAATGACATCTCTACTTTCCGCACATTCAGATCATTCAGATACCCAAATGATTTTTAATTTACGTGCGTTTCATCACAATAGGACGAAAACAAAATTCTCATAAAATTAAAGCTTTTACTTTAAGATCCGACCGACCCTCCTGTGGTAAATGAGCGAGTCAGCACTTTAACTTTACATTAATTGTATAATGAATGAATATTCACGATTGCACTTAAACCAATTGAATTTGAATTAGAATAACCACATATGTTGTAACCGCTCCTATGATCTGTGGAAATTGTAAATTATGTGAAATAAATACCACAACTCTACCACTTACCGAATGCAATAAACTCCAGTCGAGTGGAAAAACTCCATATGCAGCAAAGTGTAATTCATTGTTGAGCAACTGAAGAGATGTTAATTTTAAATGATGCATATTGGAGTCGATTAAATTTTCAGTAGCACATTTATTCCATATATCGTGAATGTAAGTTGCAGTTTTTTTAACCTGAATAAAGCAAAGTCAAATAGTTGTTGCTATAGGAGCTTTTATAAGCTCTCTCTACATAATAATGTATCTTTCAAACATTTACCTGTTTTGCATTACGATTACAAGTATTGATTATATTGCTATTTTGACTCCTCTATTTCAGAAATCTTCAGTGGAGTAAACTTCAAGAATACATTTGATCGTATTTAAACTTAGCATTAAAATAAGTGGAATTGATAACCACAAATTATAAGTTGCAACAAATATTTTTCTTGATTGATCGTAGGTGCACCTGGATATTCCAAAAAATTTTCCTATCGTTAATAAAATGTGCAATACTTTTATAAATGTCGTCTGCATTGTTAAATTGCATTACTACTAACACTTATTAACATTATCTTATTACTTAAAGTGCTTAGTGTGTTCAGATTATTATGTACTTATGCAAATTAATAGCAATAATCATTATTTATTATTTAAGTAGTCATAATTCATCAATTCTAGAGACTATCATCACGTTCAATCATGTAAAGACGTGAATCTCATTGGAATGCTCCAAAATATCTTTATTTGACTTCTGACTACTCAAACTAGATTTGAGTTTGGACGCAGAGGCGCTGAGGTTTACTATTCCAGTCCATCTCAATTTAAATTTGTGTCATTTACTAATGTCCAAAAATCATATTATTTCAAATTGGAGCAGAATAAATACATAGGTGCTAACTGCTCCTATAATCTGAAAATGATAAATTACTCTTAATGCCTACGTACAATGTGATGCAAAAATAGTGGAGCAATTGGGAAGTTGGTATTATAGAGGTGCCCTGAATTCTAATTTCGCTCATTTACATTTATTATATTGAACTCTGACAGCTTATGTGAAAAGATAAAAATCATATCAAATGCTGAAAGTTATTATGAGAGAGTGCATGGAAAACTAAACGCTTTGTTTTAATAAAAGATCTCAGAAACTTGTTATTGGTGCTGGTCTTACAAAGAGTAATAATAAGCAACTATTTTGTTTCCCATAGCTCTCTTTCATAGGCAAATACGTACAAAGGTGGTGACCGGAGTTTTCGGTCATAGGAATTTAACATGTAAAAATCGTACTTTAGTGATTTCCCGTTAGCAACATATTTCAGAAGAAAAATCTAGAACAAAAGTTTTAGAGCATAAAATTCTATATTGAAAGCAAGAGACAAAATTAATTTTGGATGTTTCATAACGCCATAAATTTAAGGTATCTATACATACTGATAAGCATGGAACCTAGCGGCGACTTGTTGAATTAGGGTGAGAGTGAGATAGAGAACAGAGATCTGGTATCACTGCATTAAATAATGAGGGATAATAACTGTCATTGACTGTCAAAGTGAACTTTTTTCACTTATTCCTATTTTCTATATACAAATATGTCATTGCCGTCTTTGAACCTTACCCTATTAGGAATTATGACTATTAGTGATATCAATAGGATATTAAAGTCGCTAATGGTTACGAACGGAATGTCTAAATTTTATCTTTCCTACTCATTCGTCAGACCTGGCCCTCTAAACGTCTCCCTTACTTTTGCACCTCACTGTATATTACATCAATTTACTACTTACGGAATATAACAATCTCCAGTCGAGTGGAAAAAATCCATATGGTGTGAAGTGTAATTCACTGTTGAGTAACTGTAAAGAGACCATTTGCAAATGGTGCACTCTGGAATCGATCAAATTTCCAGTAGCACATTTATTCCACATATCGTGCACATACATAGCAGCCTTTTTGGCCTAATAAACAAACAATATTTTCTCAATAAATTTTAATAAACATATCGAGTTAATCGTTTACCTCGTTTGCATTACAATTCCAAATATCGACCATCAGGTATAGTTTTAAGATAATAATGAATACCCACTGATTTATAATAAGTGCGTAAATGAAATTTGGAGTTTGAAAGTTATATAATATGAAGAGAAAAATATTAAGTGTAATCCAAATTAAATTAATGACCATATTAACAGCTATAGATAGTGCAAAAGTATATTTTACTAAATGTGCCATTTTTATAATTTCCAATTGTTGATCTAGTAAACTAAATTTCGAAAGTGGAAATTGCAATTGATGATACGTAATTTTAAATTTATAATTTATAGAAATTAAAAATTTTGTTAATTGAATAACAATCGAAGCAATTAAAATTTCTTCAACGACATTGGAAAAAATACAAATTTGAGCAATGAACGCAGTCAAACGCTGGTAGTGGAACTCTGCGTAGATAAAAACCATTGTCACTTCCATTACAACATTGAAGAAGTATATAAATAGGGTAGCAATAAATATTAAAGGTATTTTCAATTCGCTTGTGTTATTTAAATATTTGGATGTTTCAATAATTTTGTTCAGTAGTTTTGGCACATTGTTATTGTGGTGGTTTATAAAACGAACAATTATAGCTCCTACACTACAAACTAAAGATATGCAGACTGAAATTTTAATCCCTTTATTTGAAAAATCGCTTGTGTAGTAAACTTCCAAAATATTTTGCATTGCTGTATACATTAATAGTAAAATCAATGGAATTGATAGAAACGCATTATGTGTTGCAACAAACATATTTTTGGATTTATCGTATGTACAGTTGGAAATTGCCACGAATTTTCCCACTATTAACAAAAAGCGTATTAATTTTATAAAAGTCGTTTTCATTGTTCTTTAATTTCATTAATACTGCTATTCGTAAGCAATAATTGTGTTTTTTAATGTGGTCATTGTTTGGAAACACTTTGATAATTGAAAAAATGAAGTAAATTGTATAATGAATTTGTTAATGATTGTGTTTAATCCAATTGAAATTGAATTAGAATAAACACATATGCTGTAACCGTTCCTATGATCTGTGGAAATTATAAATTATTTTTAAGAAATACCACAACTTCACCATTCACCGAACGCAGTAAACTCCAGTCGAGTGGAAAAACTCCATATGCAGCAAAGTGTAACTCATTGTTGAGCAACTGAAGAGATGCTAATTTTAAATGACGCATATTGGAGTCGATTAAATTTTCAGTGGCATATTTATTCCATATATCATGAATGTAAGTTGCAGTTTTCTGAACCTGAAAAAAGAAAAGTCAAATAGTTGTTGCTATGGGAACTTTCAAAGGTGTAAAGTTTCTTCAAACATTTACCTGTTTTGCATTACGATTACAAGTATCGATTAACCAATACAGCTTTGAAACCAATAAAAACAACCATGCAAGTACAAAAATTGAACGTGAAATAGATGATTCCATAATATAAAATACGACAAAAAAGACTGAAATTGTTATCCAGGTTAAATTGCTAATTAAATTAGCTGCTATAGATATCCCGAAAACGTGCTTGGAAAAGTGTGTCATTTTTATAATTTCCCATTGGTCATTTATTAAACGAAATAGTGTGAGGGGACACTTGAATTGTTGATACTTGAGCAGTTTATTATTGGTCAAAGTTAGCATATTTGTTAATTTATCCAAAATCACAATTATTAGAATTTCTTCTGTAATAACAAGAAAAACGCAAATTTCGGCAATCTTAACCATCAATTTTTGATAATCCATATTTCTAGAATACCATAACATTGCAAAATCTCCTCCAAACGTAGAAAATAAAAGGAAAGAAATTGTTACAAATAAGGAATTAATTTTAAACTCTTGTGGTATATTTAGGTAATAGAACGTTTCGAGTATTTTGTTTAATAATTTTGCTAAGTTATTGGTATTATGGTTTATAAATCGAAAAATTATTGTTATCACACTACTAGCTAATGATAGAAAAACTGATATTTTGATTCCTCTATCGGATACATTCTCAGGGGAATAAAGTTCGAATATACCTTTAATCGTATTTAAACTTAGCATTAAAATTAGTGGAATTGATAACACCCAATTAGAAGTGGCCACAAATATTTTTTTCGATTGATCGTAGGTGCAACTGGATATTCCGAAAAATTTTCCTATCGATAATAAAATGTGCAACACTTTTATATATGTCGTCCTCATTATTATTTTATAGCATTACTACTAGCACTAACGGCATTACATTAGTTTAGTTATTTAAAGTGCTTAATGTTTTGAGATCGTTATGTATGCAATTTAATAACTTAGGATCATTATTTATATTGCAGTCATAAGTAATTAAAAAAACTAGACATTCGTCACTTTTTCAGACTAAGATTAGTTACCGTAAGATTGCTTCTTAAGGAGCTCAAGCCAGAAGAGACATCGTATGCGTAAGACTCATTTTGTAATAGTGAAATGTTTGCCCTTTTTTTTATTTTGATGGATTAATTATTATGGCCACTAGGACAAATATTTTTATTAGTTTGGATTGATAATTTCATGATTTACAATTTTTATTAGAGGTAAAATTACCATAAAATCACTTTTTGAGAACCTAGAGTCGGGAGAAGCAGTTTATATGTTGTCAAAACAGGGCTGGGATCCTGTAATTATAAGGGTATTGCTACGCTACGCTAAACTACTTATTCCTTACCCCTTTTCCACAAACTTTTGTAAATTAATAGGGGAAGGGTAAATGGTAGGTAACTTTGCGTATCGCTACGCTAAAATCAGGATCAGGATACCAGTCCAGAAGATACAAATTTCTCTTGACGGTGGACTTTTATGAACATGATTTTCCCTGTTTAACAGATATATTGAGACTGGATACTGGGAAAGCTACCTCTCTGAACTCACCGAGATGCTTCCACATACTGTTTTATGTATTAAAACGATTTATATACAACATACGGTGCTTCTTCCGATTCTAGCTCCTTACGGAGTTATCTGAAGATGATTTTACCTCTGATAAAAATTGTAGAGCATAAAATTATGTATCCGAACTAATACACACAGCCAAACTTATATGGAATCACCTATTATTTCTTACAAGAACAAATTAATGGTACTGGAATATTAAAGGCACTTTATATTTAACCAGTAAACAATGATTACAAAAAAAAATTAATCAATGCTTCATATGAATGGCAATTCACTAAGAAATGTACAAAGAAATTAAATTGTCTAATTAAAGAAATGCCTATTTCAAGAAAAATTAATACTGGTTTGTCATTTTAATAGTCAGTATTACCACCACTAGCCTTAATACAACTTTCAATCCGAAGGGGAGTGCTCCTAATCAAATTTACAACTTGTTCTTCCGGCAAGTTTTCCCATTCGTCTAGAGCGGCTTGAATGAGCTGATCCTCTTTTCCTGGATTGCCTCTTTCAGCTCAAACCCTTCTTTTAATAAAGTCCCAGACATGCTCCATGAGACTGAGATCAGGTGAGCAAGCAGTTCATCTCAAAACAGCGACAGATTCAGTTTCCAGAAAGTCTATTGCAACTCTTCTAGTGTTGGGGAAGCATTGTCATGCAGGAGTACAAAATTATTTCCCACTGCATTTCTCTAATGAGTTCTAGTACCAAGTCAACATATCTGCGACCTTTTACACTTTGCCTTATGGGAAGCAAATGAGTTTTTTCTTCGGTCATAATACCTCCCTAGAACATTACAGTTCCTCCTTTAATTTAGGACGGATTTTGCAATTTTAAGTCTAGCGGCTTTGCCTCTATCTCTTCAAACCTGCGGTGCTATTCTATGTTGGTGTTCGTAAACACGGCGTTAAGGAAAATTTCGATAAGATTTACGTCGAATATTTATTCGACGTTGCTACTCGCTGTCACGTGGGTTATCTTTAACACATTTTATTGGACGAAATAACAGTGACAAGCAAATTGAACAATAATTTTTAAAAGGGGGGTTTAAAAACGGAAGGGTTTTCGTCTCTGACGTCACAAAAGCGATAAGTTATGGTGGTTTGCTATCGCGGCATTGTCTAGGGTAGTTAAGAAAGTGTTTAGAAGCGATAACTAAAAATTTTTTAATTTAACCGGTATTATGTTGATTTTTGGATTCCTAATTAAAAAAAATAAGTTTGAAGTGACAACTTGCCAATTAAATGAATGTTTTTGTGTGAATATTAGAACATTATAGGTTAGAAATTTATTCGAATTTGAAAATTATTTATTTACTTATTTTTTTAAAATAAAATTTTGAATTTCTACTCGAATCTTTTTGTTCTAAAAATTAAAATGTAGACGGTCGTAATACTGCGAAACGTACTTACGAACGATAACAAACAGGTTTGTGCTGTTTTTTGTAACAGTTTGCCACAGAAAATCAAGTCCTGTGAAAATAATGCTAAAGGTTTATTGTATAAATATGTGGCTGAATTGGTGACTGAGAACCATTGAGAACATGTTCAATTGCATTTGGCAACTATCCGTACTCTCTATAGGTACTCGTACGTTTATAAAAAATATGCAGTTTATTCATTTGCAACAAACATTTTAAAATTACTGCTCAAAGCGTCTTGTTTCAGACGAAACGTCTGAAAACCACCGACTAACTACTAAAGCGAGTTCTTGAGATCTTGAGCCAAAATTTATATCCAAAAATTAATCCCTAAAAGGTTATTGGCTCTCAAAGTTGGCGTTAATGTTAAAATGTTAAAAAATCGTCTAATTACCAAAAGCAAATATTTTATTGCTTTTCACACTGTCGACATTATACATAAAATTCGGTTTTTCTTGCTTTACCGGCACGTGACTTTTAAAATCCTCAATTATTAATTTTCTTTTCTTTCTATAAATTTTCTAAATAAATACACACATCACACTGATGTGATGATATGTGTATTTAATAATAATTAACAATACATGTATTAACTAAATTACACATAATGACATAATACATATTAAGTGTTCATGTGTCGGTAATGTAAGAAAAACCGAACTTTTATATTTTAAAAGTCGCGGGTAGTTAACGAGGATCGTTCTAGGGACATTGGTGTTTTACTTTTACTGTTGTTTCATGTTATTTCTTCACCACAAATGTCAAGCGAAAAGTTTAGGTTAGGATATCCTTGTCTGTTCATTTTGAATATTTTTGATCCTTAAACCGGAACTTAAATGATTTCAACTTATATTTCAAATTATGTGGTTTTCTTTTTTATATTGTAACAGTGGAACTTTGCTAAAAATTTCAAGGGAAATGAAAACTGTTTCGAATTATGGTAGTTTCACTCTAGTTGAGTTTCAGTTGGAAGTTGTGAATTAAAAAATACGACTTATGTATGGTTTCAAACAAAGCATTGTAATTTTTAGTGGTATGAAGGCTATCGGAAATACAAATTGAACTTCTAGATGTTAATTAAATAAGATGATAATTCAAGTTACTCAAGAATAATCTCAAGACTTCGACGTAAATTCGAGAATAGGGGTCATATTTTCCTAAATTTATGTTATAGATGCAAAACATACACGGAGACAACTTTGTAACTCTTTTGAGTTATAGAATTAGCATTTCAAGATCAAGGGAAAGGAAACAATACTGGCTTTATAGCTCACAAATTACAAAAATTTCACATTAGATACTGAGAGAAAACGTTCCAAATATGTCAGCATTAAAAATTTAGGCTTGTTTAGTTATTCGATAACAACATTAAAAGACCCTAGTACAAATTCAAATCAAAATGCCTCTAAACATCTCTAACAACAAATTCTCTAAATTCAACAGTCATCAAATAAGATAATTTTCCTGTATTTTACAAATACAAACTACCTTAATTTTTTAGAATTCGTTTTTATTATATCTTGATAATAATTCATTAACAATCCATGCATCCAATTCAACAATCCGATCCATTGTATTTGGTAAAACGATATAATAAACTTAGTCGTATGTTGATACTGTAAGAACAAGCTCTTTCTCAATAACAATTAGATTAAAAAAACCACGATCAAAACTCTCACAAATAATTTTCAAACGCCGCGCCAAAACTTGTAAATTCAATTGAATTTATAACCTCAGTTTCTTTCATATTCACACAAAAAGTTTAATTTAATTGCCAAGTTTTCAATTCAAACTTATTTTTTTTTAATTAGAAATCCAAAAATGAACATAATAGCCGTTAAATCAAAAAATTTAAGTATAAAATGTTTGAATATAAGTTCATATAATTTTTTTGACTACATCGAAAAGTTATCGCTTTTATACGTCAAAAACTTATCGCTTTTTTTAAACACCAACATAGAATACCACCGCTGAATTCGACGATCATCTGATCTAATACCAATTCTGGTTTCATCTGGAAAAATAACATTTTGCCAATCTTAAATTTTCTAGTTCTGATGGCCCAGAGACCAGTTTAACCAATCAATTTGGTTCTGTTTAGATAATTCAGGTACCCTTAAGTGTGTCCTGCTAAATAAATTTCGAGCACGAATTCTCTTTCGTACGTTAACGTTACGTAACGTTACGTAACGTTAACACCTAGCTTGCAAAAGTTGCCTTTGGAGTTCCGGGCGAGAAGAAGTTGGATTTCTTCTAGCTATTTGAGCCACAAACCAATCTTATTGATCAGTAGTAACTCTGCGACGACTTTGTCTAGTCCTGTTCCTCAGTATTTCTAATTTCAAAAATCTTGCACACATTTTTAAAACACTTTGAGCGACGCAAACCCTTGCTGCGATGTTCATAAAGATGATCATAATCTACCAGTCAGGACCAAACTTTTACTTCACCAAATTAACGCAGAACAAAATAAATAAAATAATATCTTTTAGTGTAGTCAACGAACCAAAATTTATCCTGATTTTCTGACTTTTTTTGTAACAGCGAGTTTTTTCTCTTAATCGGTCGAAACCATTCCTGTGAGTTTGTGTATAAAATGTCTCAACTCAATTTTGACCGGAAGGCCCTTATTCTTCGACTTTAGTGTAAAAGTTTGACTTTTTCATGTTTCCGTTTCACTATTTTTTGAATAACTTCGCTTGTATTGGTCGGATCGGGACCAAAAAATTTTCTTTTTGTTTATAATGAATCTCTCTTTAAAACTACCTGGGTTAAAATAATCTATATTAATTTCCTAACCCAAAAAAAATTTAAAACTGCCGTCATTAGTGAGTCGTAGTTTTTTATAGAGAACTCAAGTAATAATTAATATTACGGTATGAAACTTTTGGAAGTTGTAGCTTATATAGTAACACATCCATATTGCAAATTTGGTCCAAAAATATTGAGAACAAAGACTAAAATTTGCATTTTGGTTCAAGTTTTCTAATTCATATTTGTTGTGAGCAATTGGTGGTATCCTAATAATTCTTTCCTTGAAATGTTGAAAATTTAATGCTCTTTTAGATGAAACCAAAGACAATCACATTAGACCACGTTTTCTTCCGATTTCGTTGAAAATAAAAATAAAATCTTTCAACTATTTACCCACAAAACCAATTTTAGTGGTCGAAATGGTTGACTTTAAAACCAGTTTTAATGTTCAAAAATAGTTTATAGGAGTTCTTTATGATTAATTTTCAAAAATACGTAAAAGAAGAATTAAATTTCGACCACTAAAATTGGTTTTGTAGACAAACAGTTAAAAGATTTTCTTTTTATCTTCAAAGAAATCGGAAGAAAAAATGGTCTGCTGTGATTGTTTTTGTTTTCATCTGAAAAAGCATTAAATTTCGTACATTTCAAGAGAAGAATTATTGGGATACCACCAATTGCTCACAACAAATATGAAAAAGAAAATTTGAACCAAAATGCAAATTTTAGCCGTTGTTCTTCATATTTTTGGACCGAACTTGTAATATGGATTTGTTACTATAGGTGCTTTCCATTTGTTGAAAAGTACAGCTCCGAACAGTTCCTACAGTACCTGCTGAATATTTTGGTGTTCCATTTGAATTGGTACGACTAGTTATTTTTAACTGTTCCGAATTACATTCCCCTGCCCCCTATCGTACCTACCTATTTTTTGGTACGACTAGCTGTTCCAAAAGTACAGTACGGTACAGTTCAGAAAATCAAATGGAAAGCACCTTATATCAGCTGCAACTTCCTAAAGTTTCCTACCATAATATTAATTAAAACTCAAGTTCTCTATAAAAAACTACAACCGACCAATGACGACAGTTTTGATTTTTTTTTGGGTTAGGAAATTAATATAAATAATTTTTACCCAGGCAGTTTTAAAGAGAGATTCATTACAAACAAAAGGAAAATTTTTTCGTCCAGATCCGACCAATACAAGCGAAGTTATTCAAAAAATAGTGAAACGGAAACTTGAAAAAGTCAAACTTTTACACTAAAGTCGAAGAATAAAGGCCTTCCGGTCAAAATTGAGTTGAGACATTTTATACACAAACTCACAGGAATGGTTTCGACCGATTAAGAGAAAAAACTCGCTGTTACAAAAAAAGTCAGAAAATCAGGTTAAATTTTGGTTCGAAGTGTAATATTTATATTTAAATAAATTGGTTTATTTAAAAAAATACAGAAACAAAAAAGCTATTGGAAATTATTCCAATTTCTACAATTTCCATCTTACTAACTGCGGGATCGGTGACCGTAGCAAATGTCTCTCAAAATGACAGATACAATCGCTGCTAATCAAGCATCAAATGAGCATAATACCTGGCATTCCTGGCAAGTTGTCAAAAAAAGAAAGAGACTTAGTCAGTCTCCAGTGGAAGCTTCCGAAAGTGCATTCAACTTCCAGGTCAGTACTCAAAATAGATGTCTTACATTATCAGATGTTGAACAGCAAACGGGAAATGATGAAAATATGAGCAGTGCGTCTATTCATACCAATACCAAAATACAAAAACCACCTCCGATTTATATATATGGTGTGAAGGACTTTAAAGAAATGACAAATTTCATTGCAACAGTCGTTGAAGAAGAACAATACTACAGCAAAATATTAGGGGACGATACAGTTAGAATCAACACAAATACAACTGAATCGTACAAAGCAATGATAAAGCACTTAAAAGAAGGAAACGTTGAGTATCACACGTATCAACTGAAACAAGAAAAGGCCTATAGAATAGTAATTCGCAATTTACACCACTCTATACCTATTAGCGAAATAAAAGAGGAACTCGAAACAAAAAGTCATACAGTGCGTAACATATTCAATGCCAAACACAGAGCAACAAAAGAACCTCTTTCACTTTTCTTCGTAGATCTAGAACCTAGCGACAATAATAAAGCAGTTTTCAATATTGAACTCTTATGCAACATGAAGATTAAAATCGAACCACCGAAAAAGAAAAAGGAAATTATTCAATGTACCAGATGCCAGTCTTATGGACATTCGAAAGCCTATTGCAACAAAGGTTACTACTGTGTAAAATGTGCAGAACAGCATAATACAGTCGAATGTAAAAAGTTAAGAAATACTCCAGCCAAATGTGCACTTTGTAGTGGTGATCATCCAGCGAATTACAAAGGTTGTACCGTCTACAAGGACTTACAAAACGCCAGAAATAATCAAAATAAAACGCATCCTAAATATCAACCGCGAATGCAAGCAACTCCACCGCCTTCCCCGATGCCGACTACCACCAGTCATACTAACCATCCACAAAATCAAAACAGAACCTACGCCGAGGCAGTAAACACAAATAAAGAAGATATAAATAAAACACTAAAAGATTTTTTAAGCAAATTCCAAGAAATGTTTACACAACTCATGAATCAAAACAGCATGATACTAAATCTGCTTTCCTCTGTCCTTAATAATAGAACTATTAATGCATAAATCTCTAATAATCGCTACAACGGTCAACGGTCTTGGTCAACACCGCCAAGAAGTCGAAACGTTTATAAAGTTATATAAAATAGACATAATGCTAATCTCTGAAACACATTTTACAGAGAGGAGCTATTTTAAAATTAATAACTATAACATATACCATACGCAGCACCCTGATGGAACGGCTCATGGGGGTACGGCGATTATAATAAATAATAAAATAACTCACTATGAAATTGAAAAATATGAAACGAACCACCTCCAAGCAACTAATGTCGAAATTAAGACCTCAAATGGTACTTTTATAGTGTCTGCAGTATACTGTCCTCCAAGACATATCATCAAGAAGGAAGAGTTTCTTAACTTCTTCGAAATATTAAAAAGCAGATTTATAATTGGGGGTGATTTTAATTCAAAACATTCTAGATGGGGATCAAGACTAATTAATCCGAAGGGAAAAGAGTTACTCAAAGCGATGGAAATGTACAACTGCGGTCATATAAGCACCGGAGAACCTTCATACTGGCCTACAGATACTAATAAAATTCTGGATCTTCTCGACTTCTTTATTACAAAAGGAATCTCATCTCTCTACACTCGGGCAACGACTAGTTTTGATCTCTCATCCGACCATACTCCAGTTATAGTAACCATAAGTGCAAACATTATAACAATGCAAAATAAGCCTTCTCTCTACAATAAGCAGACTAATTGGGAATTATTTCGAGAACACCTTCTATCAAAACATCTAAAATGGCATCTCAAAACGGAAGAGGATGTCGATGAAGCCGTTAACCTCATAACCAGATTCATCCAGGAAGCAGCAATGTATTCAACTCCTGCGTCGAAAGAAACTAACGAATGCAACATGAATATTCCATACCAAGTAAGGGAAAAAATTGCCGAAAAAAGGAATGCCAGGAGAAATTGGCATCGTACAAGGCTGCCAAACGACAAATCCACGTACAAGAAACTCACAAAGGAATTAAAAAATCTTTTGTATCAAATCAGAAATCAATCGTTTCAAGAATTTATAAGTAATTTGTCGCCTTTCCCTCAAAGTGATTATTCTTTGTGGAAAACAACTAGAAAATTAAAGCGACCTTGCCAACAAATTCCCCCCATTCAAAAAAGTGGTGGTACCTGGGCCAGGGATAATAAGGCTAAAGCTGATACATTTGCTGATTACTTATCGACAGTCTTTCAGCCACATCCTCCAGCAGTTAACGTAGACGAGGGTGAGGTTGTCAATTTTTTGGAAGCACCAATGCAGATGTCACTGCCAATAAAATATATTACACCAAATGAAGTATGGAACGAAATTAAGACCTTAAATGACAAAAAAGCTGCAGGATATGACCTAATAAGTGCAAAAATATTAAAAGAACTTCCGAGAAAAACCGTTGTAGCAATAACAGAGATCTTCAACGCAGTTTTAAGAATTCAATACTTTCCCCTCCAATGGAAATTTGGACAAATTATATTAATTTTAAAACCTGGTAAGCCTGCTCATGAAACAACATCTTATAGACCGATTACATTATTACCATGTCTATCTAAACTGTTAGAAAAATTAATCCTCAATCGCATAAAACCCATAGTGTATAAAAATATTATTCCGGATCACCAATTTGGATTTCGTGAGGAACATTCAACGCTACAACAAGTTCACCGAATAGTTAAAAATATTGAGAACGACTTAGAAGAAAAACGTGTATGTACTGCTGTTTTTCTAGACGTCAAGCAAGCTTTTGATACTGTATGGCTCACCGGACTTTTGTATAAAATTAAAAAAGATCTACCGTATCAATACTATTTGCTGTTTAAATCGTACCTTAGCAACAGATTCTTTAAAGTCAAGCAAGGAGACAAGGAGTCAAAATACTGCTTAATAAATGCAGGAGTTCCACAAGGAAGTGTATTAGGTTCAATCTTGTACCAGATATATACAGCAGACATACCAGTATTAGAAAACGTAACAACGACCACTTTTGCTGATGATACAGCAATTCTTACTTCTCATCAAGATCCAGTTCAGGCAGTAAATAAATTATAAAACGCTCTCGATCAAATAGAATCTTGGCGAGATAAGTGGAGAATACGAATAAACCCAAGCAAATCGGCACACATAACGTTTACATTACGACATATTGCAACCGATCGCGTTCAGTTAAATGGAGAAGTTCTACCGTTACAAGAAACCATAAAATATCTAGGAATGCATTTAGACAGAAGACTGACATGGAAACATCATATTACCGCGAAAAGGAACGAAATTAACATCAAATTAAAAAAAATGTACTGGTTACTAGGAAGAAAGTCAAACTTATCTTTAGAGAACAAGTTATTATTATATAAAGTCATCATCATTCCAATATGGACATATGGTATCATGCTATGGGGTTGCGCGAAAACATCTAACATCAACGTCATCCAACGCACGCAAAACAAGGCTCTACGAGCTATCGTGGACGCTCCGTGGTATGTGAGTAATGAAACCATACAAAGAGACTTAAAAATTAAGTCAATACGGGAAGAGGTTGAAACACGTACAAAAAAATACGTTGGCAAACTAAACGGTCACCCAAATGAATTAGCCACAGCTCTCTTAGTTGAAAATCAGACTCGAAGACTGAGGAGGACCAAAACATTAGATCTCATACAAGAATAATTCTTCTATGAGTTCTAATTATTATAAAATTTAATGTAGTAATTATGTAGTGTCATGGGTTTTACATTGCTTGATTAATTGGGTTCCATTGATTAAGTGATGTAGAACCGATGACAATATGATGAGAGTTGTAAGGGAGTAGCATCGATGGATGCTACACCTAGCACGTTAATGTTCATTTATCATATTTGCTTGTTAGCCTGGTTGTTAGGCTAGTTGTAAATTCAGCAATTATATAACAAAAAAAAAAAAATTTTGGTTCGTTGACTACACTATTTCATTAAAATTTATTTTTATACAATTTTCTTAAATCAATCAATTTTCGTTTTAAATTTGCTACTCAGATACCTTACCAATCTGCAAACGTTTTTCGTGACCAAAACCAATAATAAAGCAAAAATTATGAGCATGGTAAAAGAGAATGCAATTATATCTAGCAGATAATACTGATAAAATGGCAAATCTAACAGTGGCGATCTTAAGTGTTTTGCGCCTTTATGTCTTAAGACGTATTCTGTCCACCAAATAGCTCTTTCTAAACCAGTCATAGGTTCATCGGTCACTAAATCTGATAATTCTTTCATTCTGTTGCGATACCTACAAAAAGAACATTAATATTATAAAATGTACACATTTTTTAGGTTACTTTGGATTGTTCATAACTTCTAAAATTGCTTCTTTGAACGATTTCTTATCCAATGTTTTAAAGTCGAGCTCCAGCCCTACTCCCTTTTCAGCCATTGTTCTTATATTGTACGGTTGATCGGCAAATACTGGCAAACCAATTATAGGAATTTTAAAATGAATAGTTTCATCTAAAGATTGTAGTCCTCCATGTGTAATAAACAGCTTAATATTAGGATGTCCTGAAAATTTAATTTTAGTCACCAAAGTAGTCACATGATAGGACAGTAAAATGATTTTAGTATAGTAACTGAAAAAACGTCAAAAAAAGTTTGACAAAGGGGAAATAATAGTAAAAGAGCAAAAATATTTAGAATATGAAGTCTGGTGCATTAAATGAGGCAGTAGATGAGGAAGAAAAGGTATAAATAGCTATTTGAACAAAAATAATCTTATAACATACTAAAGACATCATGTTGAGGAAACCATTTCGATATAATAACGTTTTTTGGCTGTCCAGGCAAGCTTTCCAATTCAAATTTCCAAAGAACAGTGTATGGAAGCTCGCTAAATGTTTCCAAAATTATTTTTCGAGTATTTGCTGACAAATCTTTACTGTTGATGTTACTTCCTAAACTGAAATATATAAAACCACCCTTTGATTCGTCAAGGGTTTTTTTTAAATCCTAAAACAATTAATTATTGAAAATTGTTTAATTACTATAAACATATTATTTTTACTTTAGGTAGAGGTTTTTCCGGTTGTATATGAATTGCTCCACCTGTTCTTATAATAGCTGGCACTAGTGGTTTTGGAGGATTAAAAATTGGATTTGAATTTGTGAACATTAAACTCATATTGTACATGGTGTCCATTAATGGCAAATACTCTTCACCAAAATGTTTTACCGTATTGGCTTCATCTGTTTTGAAAGTTATACTGTGTATTATTGTCATAATCAACTTCTTCATTAAAATTTGGAGCCTTCCCAGTAAGGTATTAATTGGAGAATCCGGTAAGTAAAAATGAGGATATAATAAAACATTAGTAGGGTTTCCAAGAAGAGCGTTAAATTCTTCTGGACTGTCCATAGTTACAACTGCTATATATGGACAATTGAACCTTTTTGCAAAATTAAACATTATAGGATTTATTGCTTCTGCTATCAGCAAATCAAAGTGCTCATTTTTATTTTGTATCAGTGATTTAACTTGGGGATGCGATAACTGTTCGTCACAAATAACATTAAATATTCTCATATGTCCTAACATGTATTGATACACGTTGGTTTGACTCTTGTCAATTAAACTTACAAGTTCATCTCGCAATGTTTTATAAGAAAAACTTAAATCAATTTCTGTTATATTTGTAAGCGAACTATTATTAATTGGATCGGTTGTAAGTAATGTGACTTGGTGCCCTCTCAAGGATAGTTCCTTCCACAACGGTTTAAATACAATTTGATGACTGTACGATGGAGTTGGCACAATTGCCAAAATTCTTGCACATGTTGTAAACTTAAGAACTGACACTAACACTAATGTAAATTGTAAATGCATTATGTACGTTTTACTTGTTAGAAGAGTGTAATTCTTGCCTTATATAAATTATTTACTGTAATCTTATCGGTATTAAATTATTAAATACGTAATAGTGTTGCATAGGTAAAAATAAGAAAATGTCATGATCTTATGATTATCGATATTTTTTAAATCTTTTGTAGTACTTTATCTATATTGCTTCATGCTTTGCCAATAAAAAGAATGACTAGACAGTAACTAAGTACTAGTACTAGTACTTAAGTGGCGTTTAAGTGGTGTTTCTGGATTTTGGCGCCTTTTAACAAAATAAAAATAAAATTTAAAAACTATTTGCATAAAATAAAATTATAGTCTAATTTTTTTAAAGAAAGACCTTTTTGACCAGCACCTTTATATTAAAGAAAATCGTAATCGTCTTTTTTGGTTCTTTGTTTATAATTTGTTATAAAGTAAACAAAGAACAAGCTCCATTCGAAAGATTTAGAATCAAAAATTGTTAAAAAATCTTAGGCTTTGAAGGAGTTACGAGACTTTTTGCCTTTTGAATAATATTTAAATTGGATCGTATCATTGCCTATCTCATTCAAGAGCACAAAATCTTGCACTGTTTTAATTAAAATTGTCTTAAATTGAGTAAATGAATTCTAAAAATTTTGTGGTGCTGGTATGAGGTAAGCAAGGCTAAAACTATAAGCAAAACGTAAAAAAATGTCATAACTCTTTCACAACTTATCATTGCCCATAATTATTGTTTTTACATCTTTGCCTATTTAAGAGGCTACGTCACTCCTGTTAAAATGCATCAAAACACTACTCACGGCATAGCTAATTGTGGCGTTATAAAGCGATTTTTCATGAAAAGGAAAAGTTATATACAATAAGGGATAATAGTCAAAGGTTCAAAGACTATAATAATCAAAATTGGTGTGTTAATTAATCAGCATTGTACAATCTAAAACTCAATAATTTGGGTTATTTTAAACATTTTTTTTCTCTTTATAAAAAGATGATTGAACAATGCCACTTAGTCTATAAACCTCTATTAGGGGATTATGCTAGTACCTATAATTTTTTGAAGTAATTTTTTTTATCCGTTTAGGCAGAATCAGCTATTTTCGAAACAAATATTTTAATTTATTTACGACTACATAGATGGCGCATATGGCGTATATATATGTGAAAACAAATAATTTGTTTACACAAACTAGTTCTTAGAAACTAACTCCGCCTCTTCGATAACCTTCTCCATGCCTTCTCCTCAGTCTGCTGTTGAATGAAAAACGATAGCATTTTGTGTTATCTTTTGTTATTGTTATTTTTTAAAATAATTTAAACTAAACACTCCGGAATTAAAACTATTATTTTTAATTGTAGATGGAGATTAAATAAAAAATGTACTACTTTTACCAGAATTGTGAATTTTTGAAGTTTATTTTACATTATTTACACATATTTTACGTACGTACGTACGAGTACATTAGGGTGCTTCTTATTTGGCCTACTTGCGAATTTTAATTCTTACTTAATCAACTCCAAATAATTCAAAAAAAAATATCCACATCATATCATAAAAAAACATTATTTTTGATATCGGCCATTACCAACGGGGTCGAAGTTTCTTATGTAAAATACACAAGGTTTCTGGATATTGCGGTATAAAATGTTTTTCTTCGATCAATTCGTGGTCTAAAAATCTGAAACTTGGTAGATAACATGTTGATGAACAAACAAACCTATAACTGTAATATTTTACCCTAAAAATATGTATGGGTCATTCCATTTCATCAGAAACTTTTCATTGACAAATTAATAATACCTGAAAAGCTAGAAATACCCGAATAACACGGAATAACATTGACAAACGTCTACAGTGGTTTCCTGGGCCCAAATTAAGACAATTTCCCCTCTTGCAATTTTATCAAAAAACGCATCCCTAAAAAGTTGTGGGCTCTTAAAGTTTGGGTCAAAATTTAAACAATGGCTTTATCTCCAAAAATATTGTAAATATTTTAATGATTTTTATACAGTATTAGGCTTATTTTATAAAAGTCATCATATGGTAGAAATTTCATGAAAATCGCACCACTAGAACTATCTCTTCAGGGGGTGGCCCTAACTTTAAACCCCTAAAATACAAGTTTTTTCTAAAAAAAATATTTTTTTTTTATTTTTTTAAGTTTATTTGTCCATGAACTTGCTACATACCAAGTTTCAGATTTTTATACCAACAATTTTATGAAAAACGAATTTTTATTCAGTTTCATCCAAAAACCCTATGTATTTTACATAAGAAACTTCGACCCCGTTGGTAATGGCCGCTATCAAAAAAAAATTTTTTTAAGATATGGATAATTTTTTTTTAATTATTTGGAGTTGATTGAAGGGGCGTAAGAATTAATTCAAAAATAGGCCAAATAAGAAGCACCCTAGAGTACATACAGGGAGGGTGGTGATCGGACCTCTCGGATATGTCCGGCCATGTTTTTAATAGGACGTAACTAAACCCACAATTTTTTTGAAAATGTAGTTTTTGCGCTATTTTACCTATTAATTTTATCATTTTCTATTGTTTTCGTGTTTTCTGAAAACAGTACACAAGCATTTCATAGTAGGTAATTGCTTATTTCTACAAATTTTATAAATTTTGAAATTAAATTTCTGGCGCTATTTAGCTTCAAAAATTAATTTTTAGTTGATTTAATAGTGCACTGGAATTTTCGGCCCACTGGAGAACTAACCATTTTAATGGTTTTCACTAATTTTTGGAACTTTTACAATAATTGCAATTGCTATCTATACCTAATTGTCTTCTACAACAATAAATTGCAAGTGAAAAATCAAATCAAAGACCTCCCTTTGAAATTTCTGCACCCCGCAAAGTTGTCTTACATTTTTGAATTCCTAGAACAATAATTCCGTATACGATACGGAAGTTTATTCGTTTTTAAATAATTCTTTTAAATTTTATTAAATAAAGTATCGGTTACATCAGATATCGTATGAAAACAAACGGGGATATAAATACAAACAAACCTAATTATAAAAATTTTTTAGATAGATAGAATAAGTGGTGGGAGACTCGTAGGAGAGCACGTTGCAAAATAAGTCCAGCCTCCAAACTATATGCCCGTCTGCCTCCACTTCACCTGAAAAATCAACTTGTCGCCTGACGTCGAGTCTTAAATCCTCTACTTAATTAAATAAAAAGTAATATTTCTTGAGGCAGGCTTAAGTGGTTTAATTGTTTTTTTGTTCATAACAAATTATAAACAAATAGCAACAAAGGGACAAATGAGTTGACCAAAAATTATAATTTTCTTTAATTCGAAATTGCTTTCAAATGCCTTTTTTTTAAAAAAAAAGTCTAACCACCACCCCATCATTTGCTCGAACTTGAGTTTTGGTTCAAAATTTCTGTTTTTTTAAGGATTGCTGCCGTTTAAATAAATTTTAGAAGTTTAAATTTGGTACAGTATTTTTGTGCATGAAAAGGCATCTTTATAAAACGGTTTTGAAAAATTTGCACTTTTATTTTTTTTTAAATTTAATTTTTAAAATTATCGAACTTTCCGAGGCTTTTATTTTTTTCTGCATAAACGAACTATCCATTTGGGCTTGGATTTCGGACCGATGTCATTTTCTTCATAATTTTATAAATTACAAATTACGGGAGATTTATTTTTTTGCTACCTTCAATGTGATTCAAGATATTATCAAAATTGGCAGTTTTGCTAAAAACAAAAGCAATTTGGACCCATTCTTCAGAAGAATTCCAATAATTAATAAATATATGTATATACCCTAGGCCTGGTCATGAAAAATTTTTTTTTACATAAATAATAAACACGGAGCCTTTTTCTGTATCAAATCTGTCTCGTGTTGGTATCAATATACGTTACTGACTGTTACCTCTGTCAAGATGATGATTCATCTCAACACATTCACAAGAATTGCAGTGAAACAGTTTCTGAGGACAATTCCTAAAAAATTATTTAATTTAAAGCTTTGAGTCCCATGCATCCGAAATCAGGCGATACGATGATCCGAAAGTGCTATTTCTCAAATTATTTGAAATCAAAATGGCGAGACATAATTCTACCCATAGCAACACTTTCTGCTCATCGTATCAACAGATTTTCGGATGCATGCTGGAGGATCAAGCTTAACACGTTGACTCCACAGAGGTTTCTAGGGACCGCTATCAATAGGTCCCATGGATCCATGGTCGTCAATATAGGGACCGTTCGGTCGATGGTATTAAGATAAGCTTTTTTTTAATTTGTTTGGCAGTCAAAGTGTTAAAAATATTCAAGAATTTTTGACTAAGTTCTGGTTAAAGTCTAAGTTAATATTTGCATTATACTTTAAAACCGAAAGATGATGTGAGCTTAGCTTTCAGACCAAGAAGCTTTCTTTACCACGTTTAAAAAATTAAAGATTGAGCTAACACCCTTTCTAATTTCTATTGTTAAACATTTATTTTTTCTTCATTTTTTTGAATCATAAAATATTATTTTTAATAAATATCATCACACCATTTCAAATTGAATTAGTATAACAACATACGATGCAACTGCTCCTATAATCTAAAACCACAATAATTAAGAAATAATTATACCTGGTGGTGACTTGTACGACGCAGAAAGCAAAATCCTAAATACACTTGAGATTTATAATAATTGTTAAGGGAGTAAATAATTTAACATTTAGAATTTAATGATTATTAAGAATTTACCATGGTAATGCCTAATTCTGCTTCGAGCAAATCACCTTCGAACAGTATAGAAATATTGATTACCAAACTTACAGCTCCGAGTAGTGTCCAGTCTAATGGAAAAAATTCATATGCAGTGAAGTTAACGCCAGTATTCAGCAATGCCAAAGAAATAAATTGGAGATGATGCATATCAGAGTCAATTGTATTATAAGTAGCATGTACGTTCCAAATATTATGAATATAAGTTGCCGTCCTTTTACTCTGAAATACAGAATAATTATTAATACCCAGGTCAATGACAACTCAACACTCAACAGCTAAACACATCGTATGATGAAGATATCATATAATTGGATTTTAGTAGGTTATTGGAACCCATCCTGTAAAACCCATCGAAGTTAACGTGGCAATGTTGCACCACTAGGACCAACTGTTGAGAATGCTGACTGCCAGAGTCAAAGTCGGTTCCGGCTCATTCGGGCAGGAGCCTGGGCCCTTCAGCTCTTTCATTGTCTTCGTTACCTCGTACTCTTTGATCCAGCAGATTTCAAGAGCATTGCTGGTCGAGATTTCGTTTAGGACTGCGATGCAGTCCGAGACCAGACCCGAAGTTATTCTGTAGAGGTTCAGGGCTGCAATGACAGCCCTACTATCTCCCATAGTATCGTATATGTCGTTCTGTTACCAGACTCTATTTTGACACTTTCTAGTATGCCATTAATTTCCCAAGGTGAGTTTACCTAATGGCATTGTGATATTTAGCTCTAGTTTAGGTGATTGCTGTCCAGGAACCAGATTTAGTTTTAAACCATCAGTGAATATATGAATAAAAAAAGGGGGGTTGTAAGAATGCGAAAAGTGGAAGTGTGGAAAAAACACTCCTGGTACAGCAATCTACGACCTATCCTCCGACATTTAATAGCCAGCCAACCCTCTCCAGAGAATGTGAGATGTACCTACAGTACTTACTTCTTTTTTAACTGCGTACCATGTTGATATAACAAATACCAAATGCGTGAAAACCATTACCATCCAAATCAGCAATGGATAAAGTAATTTAATTAATTCGGCCCATTGATATGCATCGAAATACAACTTCTCGTACATCGTCACAACAAAAAAATAAACAACTAAAGTCAACTTGATAAAATTTGCGGCTAAAGTAACCAATAACGAAAAAGCAGAATATCGATTAATCATTTTCGAAGTGCTTAAAATATCGTTATGAACATACAAAAGTTCCAATATTTGTTTGATCTTATCACGATTTCTTGTTAGACCGCCCTCAACAAATTTACTTAAAACTTTTTTTCCTTTAATCTTTGACAAACACAAATTGATTGTTTCTAACTGTTGTAAAGTTTCTTTCATTAATTGATAAATTGCGAAACTTTCAATAAATCCAATGTAAAAATTTATTGCCGATGTAAAATACAAATGGGCGATTATTAATTTTCTCTTAGTGTAGACTACGTAGATGTCGTAGGTAATGATTGTTAATAAAAATCCAAATAAGACTCGAACAGATTTAAAAATACCTTTCGAATGATCCAAGTTTAATTTATTGCTAACTTGATTAATTTTTTGTGTTAATGTTCTAATTTTTGCGCTGTGGCTTATATCCCAAATAATTCTAACAAATGTGTTGATGACCGAAACTGTTAGCAAGAGAAAATCTGAAATTTTAGCAAACTGGCCAAAATAAAGGTACTTTAATTTCGATATTTTGTTAAAACAGTAGTATAAAAAGTAGGAATATAATCCCATAAATGGCAGACCAAATAAGGTGTCTTTTAGTACCGACGATTTCGTCTCACTTGCAAAATAATTTATGCCTAACAATTTACATAGAAAATTCAACGGCGTCAGATATCCGAGAAAGGTTCTCATCTTTACAGGTTGGAACTTTTTTCAAAATTGTGCTCGTAAATGCGAGCATTGCCATATTTGTTGGCATTTAATAAATTTAAGTGATCAAATACAATTTAACAAAAGCATTTATCGATTTATAAATCCAACCAACCCCCTTGAACAGGGGTTGGTTCAACAACAAATAAATAATTGTAAATTGCTCCAATATTTATTGATTGCATTTGAAATCTTGCATTAATTTGCGGACCAATCATTTTCTTCTTCTATTGCAGTATCGTATTGAATTAATAAAACCATATTCATAGTTACAGCGGCCATTGTCTTAAATTAACAAAATTAAAAAAAAATTATTTAAGCACAAATAAGAATTAAATTCACCTTTAAAATTGTAGAATAATTCAGCTTAAAAAGTCCACAAATTGTAAAAGTTACCTTCTCGTGCAATAATCGAATATGTTGACTTTTAATCTAAAAAGTTGTAATTAGTTTGAAAATTATTTACATATATCGTGAGAGTAATTTACAAAACTTTTCAAACTTTTGTCAAATCCTACTGTTTCCTGAAAAAGAACATTAGCTTCAGAAGCTGCTCTGCTAGCCACAGTAGCTAAAATAATTATTTCTTTCAAGTCAAATAGAAAATAATAGACACGAATTCCGAGCTGTTGAAGAGAATCGTTTGGGCCGTTGAAAATGTAAAATAATATGCTATTTAAAGCGATGTAAATAGTAACCATTCTTAACAAAATTTGTTGCTGTTGAGCGAGATGAAACGTTTTAATTACTGTAATCAACTTTTGACGAATTTTGTCGCAATTTTTCAAATTTTCTTCAGCTTTGAAAGTAATTGGAATGTCACGATGATGCATTATGCAAATCAATCTTTCATTTACTTTTTTGAGGACGTGAGTCATTATTATTAAAGGTCCAGCGTATTGAATGTGAATGATTGATACTATACTTATAAGCAACATTTCGAAAGTGAAATTGATGAAAAGATTCACATCGTTCATTTCGGATATTGTCCATAACCAAATTATCAACATTTGCGTAATATGAATAAGGAGGATCGTTAGAAGAGTTATTTCGTATTTTTTGTACGGTAGTTTAACGTTTAATATTTTTAATTCGTTATCGATGAAAAATAATTCTTCCAGCACAAATTGAATTTTTGGTTTCTCCAAGTACGAAATTATTATTACTACGCAAGCGAGTAGTACACTTGTGAGGTGTAAAATGTAATTAATTATAAACAACACAACGCTGTATCCTGGCGAATTTTCTTCATTTACATTATACGGCGATTTTGGATAAAAGTAAAATAATCCTGGAATTAAAACCAATCTTAATAAAATCATATAAGAATCCATATTTAACGAAACTTTGGATTTATGTATATTTATGCTGTAAGGAGCCACCCCTATCAATCTGTTGTAAAAGTGAAGAGATTTTATAGTTTCGATGATGTTGTTCGAAGTAAACATTTTGATTTATTGAGTCGTTACAATAAAAACGAATTGATTTGTTTCCTTGAACGTCCATCAAATAGAATTAAATAAATAAAAAATATATGTAATTTATTTAAGTTATAAAGGAACAGGGAATATCATCAAATCGGTGTTCGAACTTCCTAGTCGAAATTGTAATTGTTGAAAATGTAATAACAAAATGCTCTATTCCGATGCACTGAAGAGAATTCACAAGATTGAGAAATTTAGAAAATTGCACTTTTTGGCCTAACTATATTAGGGAGGTTCTTATTTATACAATTTGGTCTAATTGTCTCTGAATATTTTCCTTTTACCCATAAAGGTTGTGACCATAAGATATATACCCTCAAGAATTAGAATTAGAGGGTATAGAGTGGATGAGACTGTTCATATTAAAAAAAAGTTTCCTATACAAATAAGGACCACCCTAGAGTATATAGGTCATCAAAAAATTTAAAAACTATTTAAATTAATTTATTTATAGTTTTAAACAACATTTAATGAGATTTTTTAACTTCATCTCTAAATCAATCTATCTTCGTTTTGAATTTGCCAGTCAAATACCTTACCAACCGGCAAATTTTTTTTGTGACCAAAACCACTAAGAAAACAAAAATTGTGAAAACGAAAGAACAGAACGCAAAAATATCCAGCATATAATACTGATAAAATGGCAAATCTAACAGTGGTGATCTTAAGTGCTTTGCGCCTTTATGCCTTAAGACGTATTCTGTCCACCAAATAGCTCTTTCTAAACCAGTCATAGGTTCATCGATAACTAAATCTGATAATTCTTTTATTCTATTGCGATACCTACAAAAAGTTCATTAACATTATAAAATTTATAAATTTTTTAGCTTACTTTGGATTGTTCATAACTTCTAAAATAGCTTCCTTGAACGATTTCTTATCCAATGTTTTAAAATCGAGCTCCAGTCCAACTCCCTTTTCAGCCATTGCTCTTATATTGTGCGGTTGATCGGCAAATACTGGCAAACCAATTATAGGAATTTTAAAATGAATAGTTTCATCTAAAGATTGTAGTCCTCCATGTGTGATAAACAGCTTAATATTAGGATGTCCTGAAAATTTAATTTTAGTCCCAAAGTAGTCACATGAAAGGACAGTAAAATGATTTTAGTATAGTAACTGAAAAAACGTCAAAAAAGTTTGACAAAGGGGAAATAATAGTAAAAGAGCAAAAATAATTAGAAGATGAAGTCTGATGCATTAAATGAGGCAGTACATGAGGAAGAAAAGGTAGAAATAGCTATTTGAACAAACATAATCTTATAACATACTAAAGACATCATGTTGAGGAAACCATTTCGATATAATAACGTTTTTTGGCTGTCCTGGCAAGCTTTCCAATTCAAATTTCCAAAGAACCGTGTATGGAAGCTCGCTAAATGTTTCCAAAATTATGTTTCGAGTATTTGCTGACAAATCTTTACTGTTGACGTTACTTCCTAAACTAAAATATATAAAACCACCCTTTGATTCGTCAAGAGTTTTTTTTAAATCCTAAAACAATAATTAATTATAGAAAAGTATTTGATTACCATAAACATATTATTTTTACTTTAGGTAGAGGTTTTTCCGGTTGTATATGAATTGCCCCACCTGTTCTTATAATAGCTGGCACTAGTGCTTTTGGAGGATTAAAAATTGGATTTGAATTTGTAAACAATAAACTCATGTTGTATACGGTGTCCATTAATGGTAAATACTCTTCACCAAAATGTTTTACCGTATTGGCTTCCTCTGTTTTGAAGGTTATACTGTGTATTATTGTCATTTGCAACTTCTTCATTAAAATTTGTAGCCTTCCCAGCAACATATTAGTTGGAGAATCCGGTAGGTAAAAATTAGGATATAATAAAACATCACTGGGGTTTCCAAGAAGAGCATTCGTATCTTCTGAAGTGTCAAAAGTTGCTACTCCTATATATGGACAATTGAACCTTTTTGCAAAATTAAACATTATAGGATTCATTGCTTCTGCTATCAGCAAATCAAAGTGCTCATTTTTATTTTGTATCAGTGATTTAACTTGGGGATGCGATAACTGTTCGTCACAAATAACATTAAATATTCTCATATGTCCTAACAGGTATTGATACACGCTGGTTTGACTCTTGTGAATTAAACTTTCAAGTTCATCTCGCAATGTTTTATAAGAAAAGCTTATATCAATTTCTGTTATATTTGTAAGCGAACTATTATTAATTGGATCGGTTGTAAGTAATGTGACTTGGTGCCCTCTCAAGGATAGTTCTTTCCACAACGGTTTAAATGCAATTTGATGGCTGTACGATGGAGTTGGTACAATTGCCAAAATTCTTGCACATGTTGTAAACTTAAGAACTGACACTAACACTAATGTAAATTGTAAATACATTTTTTAAGTTACTAAAAATGTGTATTTTTTTAATGATTTTTATTATATTTACTCTAATCTTATCATTTATCATGATAAAATTAAGTATCTATTCTCATTGACTGAGAAATAGACGAGATTATTGATGACTAGCTCCTTTTTAATTGTTTTTTAGCACTTTAGTTATAACTTATCGTTAAAAAATGACAGTTACAAAAATTCGTAATTTATTGGGCATTTTGCCTACTATGGAACTTCCTCTGTAGAGTCAAGATACTGACTCATTTTAAAACAGTTATACTTGCATGACTTGCAAATAATACAATTTCTGAATATGACCTCCAACTCAGTGAATTCAAAGGTGAATTTAAAATGCAGTCTACTTTACAATTATTCTTCCGCGACTGTTCTCCCTGCCCCCGGTTGTTGCTACTGGATGTAAATACTCCTGTGGAGTACATGAAAGGTTTACGTCATGTCCTATTAGTCAAATTAGTGAAGCAAGAAATTACAGAAGTATGATATTACATGTTAACTAAATTTCTATGGCCGAGATCCGTTGTGACCACCCTGTATTTAATTTTATTTTACTTGTCGTCAAATGTTGGTATTTTAATTTTTAAGACGCCACTGTCCTAAAAGTTAACTAGTTTATAAATTTTATTAAAGTGATGTGACCTAAACAACATCATTGTTTGTTGAAAATATATTTAAAAACAACGATTAAGTCCGCGCATTATTAATAATAATATTAACCGAGATATATGCTCTTCAAGTTGGACTGCCACTGTCTGTAACGTCCATGAAAATAAATTAATGCCCGGTTGCATGAAAGAAAATTATATTTGAATCCGAGAATTAGATTTATAATCTTTAGCTATGGAAACGTTACACTATAAATAAATAAATAAAAATGTCAAAGCTTGATGTTTGTAACAACAAAATGAACTTAATTTCAGATTTTAATATTTATTTAAAAACGTCAAACTTTAACATTACATTGTCTAATGTTGGATATCAAAGGATTTTAAATCTAATTCTTGGTAATTCTCTTTTTCCAACCGGTCATTAGAGTATTTAATATCATCTCCGTGTAGAACAAAATTTATGATGGACGAAAATTGATGTAAAAGCTCTCGAATGCGTATACATATTATTATTAAAACTGAAACCTTGACGTCACTACTATGGTTACGAATTTTTTTTTAGATGGGTTGAAAAGGGCAAAATATAAATTTATTGCAAATAACTCAAAAATTATTAGTTTGACGAGAAATTAATTTGTTTTTTTATAGCTTATGTCATTATGACGTCATAGCCACTTTTCAGTATGAATTTTCTGTACTAAAATTTTCATTTTTGGTTCATACCATCCTTAAAAGACAACATAGACAAGAAAAGTAACATATTCATGTTCTACAGTTGAAGAGTTTCCACATGAAATTTTGAAAGTAAATTAATCTGCTTGTTGGGAACCATTGCGAACATTAACTTTCCTTCTCTTATTAGTTTCCTTAATAAAATAATAAAAATTATTTCTTTTTTATAACTTCTAAAATCTCGACACAATAAGAGTTTTTTACGACTTTCTTGGTTATAAGGCGTTTTATGTAAATAATTAATTTGTTTTTATTTCTTGGCTTCCTGACAGAAATATTTTTGGGACAACAACACAATAGGTTTTATAGACTAGGCGCAAAAGTTAAAGTATTTTATGCAAGCGACATTTCATATAACATTTTGGTAACCGATGTTTTCCCAGTATTTCAACCCTGCTGAATACGAAAATTGCGGTTATCAAAGCGAAATCTTAACCGGAAGCGTGATATTCAAGATGACACCCAAGATGTCAGCTTTGTTATTTTTGATGGAATCATTATGGACAATTAAGACAAATATTTTTATTGGTTCGGATAGATAATTTTATACCCTACAATTTTTATTAGAAGTAAAATTATCTTCAGATCACTCCTAAAAGAGCTAGAGTCGATAAAAGCACCAGTGTTGTATAAACCGTCTTAATACATAAAGCAGTATATGGAAGCATCTTGGTGAGTTCAGCGAGATAGCTTTCCCAGTATCCAGCTAGGATGTATCTGTTAAAACATGATCAGAGCAAATCAAGTTCATAAAAGTCGATCATATTGAGGATATTGCGTCTTCTGTTTTGACAACACACGGTGCTTCTCCCGACTCTCTAGACCCTTCAAAAGTGATTTTACTGTAATTTTGTAGACCATAAAATTATCTATCCGAGCTAACAAAAATATTTGTCTTAATTGCCATAATAATTAATCCATCAAAATAAATAAAAAGAGCAAACATGTATATTACGACGATTTTTACGCACACGATGTCTTTAGCTGGCTTTCGCTCCTTAATAAGCAATCTTACGGTACTTTTACATTTAATAATAATTGTAGAGAACCTTGTATATCTAATTCAATCAAAACAGTTTTCCAAGTTTCAATAATAATTCTTCCATCCAAATAAATCTTAATTAATAAAGCAGACAACCTAATAGCCATCTTGAATATCGCGCTTCCGGTTTAAAGTTCACTGTGGGTAACCGCAATTTTTGGATTCAGGGGGGTCGAAATATTGGGAAAACATCGGTTACCAATATGTTATATGAAATTCCTCTAGCATTTCGATACTGGGATTTTGTTCCAATTTCACGGTGCTTCTTCCGATTGTAGCTCCTTAAGGAGTGATCTGAAGATAGTTATACCTCTAATAAAAATTGTAGAGTATAAAATTATCTATCCGAACCAATAAAAATATTTGTCTTAATTGTCCATAATGATTCCATCAAAAATAACAAAGCTGACATCTTGGGTGTCATCTTGAATATCACGCTTCCGGTTAAGATTTCGCTTTGATAACCGCAATTTTCGTATTCAGCAGGGTTGAAATACTAGGAAAACATCGGTTACCAAAATGTTATATGAAATGCCGCTTGTATGGTTAAGGATACGTTTTTTCCGATAACAGTCCTAGTCTATTATAACTCTTATTAGAAAATGAAAAGCTTTCAAAGGAAAAATTCAAAAATATGAGTCACCAGCAAGAAATCTCAAATCTCTCTGAAGTATGTTTTGATAGCACTTTAATAAATTATATTCTAGCCACTTTTAAATTATTTGGACACTTGTCATACATTTTTGAATACCCAATCCCCTCTTTTCACTGAACTGTATTAAATTACTGGAACGATAAAGCAATGTCCTGCGCGTGAAAAATGTGTTCACATTTGAAGAAAACAATAAAGTCGAAAGTCGCTAAGAATTTAACTGCAAGAGCATAATCGAGTTTGCGCACGTTGCACTTCGCGACGTGAGAGCTAAGTTCACGTGGTTCAGTCCCTCTACCACGCATTTAGCGCGTGGGTTGTGTTTACGTTTCGAAATCAACATATGAACATAACCTCAGATGCACATAAATATTTTTTGTTAATTCGCTTTTTATGGAGTGAAAATAAAATATTTATTTTATTCTGTTTTTTGTATTAATCATTATAGTAAAAATATTCTATTATTATTATTGTTTAATAGTATAGCTTTAAGATTTAAATTGCCAGACTTTTTAAACTAAACTGCGCATGACGAATTTCGCCCTGCGCAGATTCAATTTGGTCCCCAATAAAACTCCATATTATTGTTCCATTTATTTATAAAGTTCTGTGCCTCTTTTCAAGTCCTTGTAGATTTCCAATCTTGTGCGGGCCATTCACGTTCGCACTTGCTTTGAGGCAGGCCTGCAGGCCAACAGTGTGCGCGCAAATGTGAAGTGATACTCCACCACACACGATTTAGGTAAATACGAAAGTATCATTTCACATTTGCGCGCACACACTGTTGGCCTGCAGGCCTGCCTTAAAGCAAGTGCGAACGTGAATGGCCAGCATTGCACATGCAATATGCTTTCTTTAGGGAGTTCCTAGAGTTTCTCGCTTTTTCGTGTTTTTCTGGAAGCTTTTTTTTATTTTTACAATAACTATGATTAATTTAATAAATATTAATAAAACATCAACGCTCTTTTATCCAACACAAAAAAATTCTTTGTACATTTTTTACCATCTTCTGTAATTTCTATCTAGGGAAATAACAGAACATGTGGTGCTTCTATATTATTTCTAATAGTGTTCTCTTTCCGATTTCAATTAATAATTTTAGAACACGTGAGGCTGCGTATATTAAGGAATTCACAAGGGTACAATTCACATTAATAGCACAATTTACTGAGTGGTTTCTAAGAGACTATAAAACATTATAAATGTTTGCAAAACAATTAATTATAAATATACAGAGTGGTAATGAATGTATATAACTTCCTCGTGTATGAGGTAACCGAGATGACATCACAAAAAATGGAAAATCATCCCTTATATCATAAATACAAAAATTATATTCAATTAGAGGAAAAACTCCTTACCTTTACCTTAATTAAGTTGATATGTTTGCAAATTTAATTAAATCGTGTCTGTTACGTAGTTATTAAAAGGGTGGTGAATAATAGGATAAAAAATACTCCCACTTCTTAGATATATCTGTTTGCTTGACATAAATCTTTATTATGTCGACAAAATAACTAAATTCAAGATTTATTGTTTCAGAACTTACAAAATGGACGAGGATGAATTTATTATGGATTTTGAGATCGAAGATGATCCAATTAAAAAGTTTTTGCTTCATAAATTAGAAGAAATTAAATTAAATAATTGTGAATTACAAGAGCAGATCGATAATAGAAAAGGATTGTTGCAAGAATGTTTAGATAAAACCAATAAGGAATACGATCAAAATGTACTTCAAGTAGAAAGGATGTGGCAAAAAATATTAAATAATAAATGGATTTTGGGTTTTAATATTAAAAATACTAGTGGATCAGGGTAAGTTTTTGTCTGATTTTTTTAAAATAAAAAAAATTCTTTTTCCTTGTTTTAAATGGGAACGTATTAATTTTATGCTACTAGCATTTTATTCTCTTTACAATAGCACGCAATGTTTAAAATTTTATTTTTTAGCACTTTTTCGACGAAATGGCCAGTTCAAGTATTTAGGAATAGTCGCTATATCTAAGCAAAACAAAAGCGAAGCGATAAACAAACTCGTGCGAGTAAACAATAACCAATAATAGTTAACTCGCTCGAGTTTGTTTATCGCTCCGCTTTTATTTATCTTAGATGTATTATGTACCTAATATATTGCCTACTATTCGAAAATACTTTAACCGGCATTTTGTAGAAAAAGTGTTATATAAATAAAATTTAAAAAAAGCTTTTTAATACTATTGTAAAGCGAAACAAATACTCTATCAAATGGTTGCATAAAATTAATATGTTACTATTTAAAAAAAAATTGCCGGTAGGCGTAACTCAAAAACAATTGAAGAAAAAAAATTTTCAAATATTCTCAAATGTAGAAAAAAATTTCATAAAAAACTTTTATATTGAACATTATTTCCTAAAATGAATAATAACGAAAAAAAATCACCGTTTCCATACTTCTAACTAACCCTGTATAGTGTATAATAATAACCTGGACCGCCCGCAAGTCGCTTATGCCCGTTTTCACCGACGATTCGTAAAGTTAGGCATTGCTTAATTTGACATTAGCATTTTTGTCTGCCTTCCGAAGCACGGCTTAGTAATATGTTTACATGTTAACCGAGACTAAAAGTACCGACCCTAGTTTTAAAAAAAAAATTTCTCAGGTAAAATTTTATTTATTAAATTCAATAACATAATTTTTCTCGACTAGTTCTTTTTTTACAGATTGTACTCCTTTTTTTAAGTAAATTTATTGCTGAACGACTATCTAAGCAGGCCATTTGTTAAAAAGCCCAAAATTGGTTTAAAAATTTATTTTTTTAATTTTTATTAGATTAAATTTTTCAAAAACTACTAGTCAACTTTTTAGTTGAAAAACTCTTAAGTTTTGTAAAATTGTATAACTCCTAATTACATTTCTTGAATTTTGTGCAAACAGCTTGATTGTCGCGCCATAATCACCCATTAAAATCGCATCACAAACGCAATAATTAAAATTGAGCTTCAACAATTGAGCTTATATTTAGTTGTTATGCAATTTTAAACTTCTTAAGTTTTATTATGTAAGGTTAATTTTCATCAACTCGATCTACGTACGTATTTACATAAGTTTAGCGTTGTAATTTTTAAGAAATAGTTAACTTTTGACTAGTAATTTCTTCGTTTATGTAAGCTTGTGTATATCCTACACGAGCTGGACGTGGAATTTCTTTCATATTAATTGCTTCTAATAAAGTCGATGGATCTTTATCTGGTTTGCCTAATTCCAAGTAACCTCTTAACGAGTAATTAAATAATTCGAAATCGTATCTGAAAGAAAAAAATTAATAAATTGACTAAAGAGTCTTAACGTGTTTACTTGTAAATATGATAAAGCTGTAATATTTGAGCTCGTGTTAATTGTGAGTAATAGGTTTTGATTTGTTCAGACGTTTTTCCCCGACCTGGATTTTTCCATTCGGGTTTAATAATATTTTGTAAATTAGCCTTTCGAATCAAATATTCCTGATCTTTCTGTAAAAAAAATATTTTTTCGATGAACAAATAACTCTGTTAGAGACGTATTGACTGACGTATCAGATAAGATTTTAACATCATTGAAATGTTTTTCTAAAATCTTGTAAACAGTTTTTAAATAAATAAGTATTTGTTAAATAACAAAAAAGGCCTAAAGCGTGATTTTCACAACTTGCTAATATTCCACCAGATTTTCCAGCAAAATGTTGTTTAGAAGAAAAATTGTTCGAGGACAATATTTGGACTAGATTAAATAAATCCTGTCACTTGACAAATACAAGAGTGTTTTTCTTTTGTGTGCACAGCACACTTTGATATTTGAAAAAGGAATGGGTATTTTTAACTTTCGAACAAGAGATTGTTGGCATGGAGAAAAACGGTCAATTTTGTTTTGTGTTTTTGCGATTAACTAATTGGAAAAGTTTAGTGATGACGCATCACGTAGGTATTGTTAAATGGCTTACAAGTTGGATTTCTTTTCATTAAAAAAAATAAAACTTTTACTTAGCAGCTTAACATCATTAATCGCAAAAGTAAGAATTAAGTTAACACTTTCCATGGCACGCGTTTGATGAAACTTTAATAAAAAGATAAAAAGTAAGTAATAAAAAATTTAACGTGTTTTCCTCTGCTCTTTTTAATAGCTTTCCTGTATTAAAGATAGAAAAATCTGTTTAATTAATTAAAATTGAATTATTTGTGCTTGTCTGTCTGTAAACAGAATTATTCACGAGTGGTTTGACTCGAACTAGAAAATGCAGAACAAGCTTCAACTTTTCTTTTTTTAGTTTCTTTAGTAATCATTTTAATCATAAAACTTCGTTTTAATACGCTAATCTCAGTTTGTGTATTTTTTTAAAACGATGAAAAAGCATTTTTAAAAGTTGCTTCGTAAAATGAAGATAACGCGATTATATCCTCGTAAAACACAGCTTGAAGCTCTTTCTTATTTCTTAGGAATACAATAAAAGAAACCTAGTGGCAAATCTAAAGAGAAAATTACGTGTGAAAATGCCACTCACATGAGGATTTTTAAAGCAGTTATTTGAATAACAAGAGAGCTATAAAAATTAGTCACAACAAGAGCTTCTTAGGTCAAGCTTAGGAATACAATCAAAGGCAACTAATGACAAACTTAAATAGAAAATTATGATTTGATTTGGTCAACTACGACAAGAGGACAGAATACAATAAAAAGCAACTAGTAACAAACCTAAAAAGAAAATTGCGTGGGAAAATGGCACTCACTTGGGGACTTTTATAGCAGTAATTTGATCAACTAAGACAAGGGGGTTAAAAAAATAAGTCACACCAAGAATTTCTTACGTCAAACTTAGGTCAGATCAGAATACAATAAAAAGCAACTAGGAACAAACCTAAAAAGAAAATTGCGTGCGAAAATGGCACTCACATGGGACTTTTAAAGCAGTGATTTGACCAACTTAGCCAAGGGAACCATAAAAATGAGTCAAAACAAGAATATTTACGTCAAACTTAGGTAAGATCGGAATTCAATAAAAAGCAACTAGTGAAAAATCTAAAGAGATAATTACGTATGAAAATGCCCCTACATGGGGACTTTTATAGCAGTAATGTGATCAAATAAGACAAGGGGGTCATTAAAATAAGCCAGACCAAGAATTTCTTACGTCACACTTAGGTCAGATCAGAATACAGTAAAAGGCAAATTGTAACAAACCTAAAAAGAAAATTGCGTGCGAAAATGGCACTCACATGGAACTTTTAAAGCAGTGATTTGATTAACTAAGACAAGGGGACCATAAAAATGAGTCAAAACAAGAGTTTCTTACGTCAAACTTAGGTCACGTCGGAATACAATAAAAGGTACTTAGTGACAAACCTAAAGAGAATATTTCATCTGAAAATGCCCCTACATGGAGACTTTTATAGCAGTAATGTGATCAAATAAGACAAGGGGGTCATTAAAATAAGCCAGACCAAGAATTTCTTACGTCACACTTAGGTCAGATCAGAATACAGTAAAAGGCAACTTGTAACAAACCTAAAAAGAAAATTGCGTGCGAGAATGGCACTCACATGGGACTTTTAAAGCAGTGATTTGATTAACTAAGACAAGGGACCATAAAAATGAGTCAAAACAAGAGTTTCTTACGTCAAACTTAGGTCACATCGGAATACAATAAAAGGTACTTAGTGACAAACCTAAAGAGAATATTGCATCTGAAAATGTCCCTACATGGAGACTTTTATAGCAGTAATGTGATCAAATAAGACAAGGGGGTCATTAAAATAAGCCAGACCAAGAATTTCTTACGTCACACTTAGGTCAGATCAGAATACAGTAAAAGGCAACTTGTAACAAACCTAAAAAGAAAATTGCGTGCGAGAATGGCACTCACATGGGACTTTTAAAGCAGTGATTTGATTAACTAAGACAAGGGGACCATAAAAATGAGTCAAAACAAGAGTTTCTTACGTCAAACTTAGGTCACGTCGGAATACAATAAAAGGTACTTAGTGACAAACCTAAAGAGAATATTTCATCTGAAAATGCCCCTACATGGGGACTTTTATAGCAGCAATTTGATCAACTAAGACAAGGGGTCATAAAAATAAGTCACACCAAGAATTTCTTACGTCACACTTAGGTCAGATCGGAACACAATAATAGGCAACTAGTGACAAACCTAAAGAGAAAATGGCGTGTGAAAATGGCACTGGTATAAATACTTGAAGTACTGTCGCAGCAAATATTTCTTACGTTAAGCTTAGGTCAGATGGGAGTACAGTAAAAGGCAGCCTAGTGACAAACCTAAAGATATTTAGATACCTAATTAATGTCCTGTATACTTTTGGACTACCCTATACTCACAAATCTTATCTGATACCGTTATGAAATAAAAAACTTATAAAGCTTCTTTCAGACAGGTTGGCTAAAGCAGATCAAAGCTGAAGTGAGGGCTCTTAAACTAAAGACTGAAAATTTAAATGGGATTAGGCTTAGCCGTTTAAGTCGGCTTTCTTTTGACTAATGTTAACGAGCATGAGCCCGGCCGTCTGAAAGAGGCTTAATTTTTCTTGATAAAAATACCTGTAAAGTTTCTGTATGAGCAATGATATCAAAATCAAACATACAAGGTGTACAAAATTCTGTAATTGGCGTCCAATGCATATCGAGAATTTGGCTATTTTTAACAGAATTCAAAAGAAAAGCAACAAACTCAGGAAAAGTAGGCCAATGGTGTTTGTTTTTACTCTGTAACAAAAAATAAATTTTAAGTTTTACATAAACAAAAATTTAAAATACTCACTTTACCCTGTCTGTATGCTGTAATAATTTCGTTGCCTAAGTTTCTGTGGTACGTATGAGGTATTGAAAATTGTAATTTATCTCTGTAAGCTGAAAGAAGACGCTCAAATGGATGTCTAACTATTAGAAAGGAAATTGAATTGTTAAAAGCTGCTTTTAGTGATGAAAGTGACGGTCTCGGATATTTTTGACGCGCCAACGATAATGGAACTAATTTTGTTTGTTTTAAAAATTTTGCACTATATCTGTTATAAAAAGAATGTTGTTAAAAAGCTTATTTCCAAGTTGAAAAAAGACTTACCCAGCTAATAAATTATAATTGTACATCCAAGAAGTTGAGGCGGCTTTAAAAACGTTACACCAAACTAAATGATACTTTTTATTAACCAAAAATTCCCATGGATTTGGCTTGTGTAAGGAATCGTTTCCTGGTATGTTTAGTCCAAAATTTTTACACGTTTGTTTAAGAAATTTTTTTCTTTCTTCCATTCTTACTTCAACCATACTCGAATTTAATCCAAATCTCGCGTCAGCAGAAATATCGGGATATTGATCAAACTGAAAAAAAGTAAAAGAAAATTTTAGTTACAAGGTACATGTTCTGCTTATTGTAGAAATATAAATTCATGTTTTGGATAATGTATTGATACAATTTACAGTCGTCGGTTTTTCCTTTGTGTTTAACTTCTAACAATAATCTTTTGTTTGTATTGAAATGAAAAATTGTTTGGATTTATTTTACATTTTACCAATACTCTAATGCTTTCTTTGTATGTGTAACCCTGCTACTTTTTATGTTTTTTTATCGATTTGTATTTTCTACTGTACCAATTTTCATTAAATTTATGGTTTAGCTTAACATTTCAAGTGAATTTTATTATTTCAACTTTATTGCTTACACTTTGGGAATCGATTTATTAGATGTTGCCTTTTTTTAAACACCAACTGCTCCATTTTGGGAGCCGTATTTTTTACACAATTGAAACAAACAACCACAATCAATTGCACCCAGTAGATTCAAAATGCGTAAATATATTTTAGGGTCTTTACAGAAGTAATAGGTAGAAAATTGTTTTGTTAGAAATAAACCGTAACGAAGCTTGTTGGGTTTGACCTATTACAGTTATTTAGCATCGAGGCGTGAAAGAATTTTCGACATGCAAATGAAGGAAAGCCTTTAAACAACGTGAATTTTCTTACCCACCGTGTCTCGTAAAGTCGACATTTAAATTAATAAATAAAAAAATTTCTATACCTTTTTCATAAATTCTAAACTTTTCTCGTATAAATAAATGTTTCTTTCAAAGATTCGTTGGTTTAATAAATTGTGCGACTCGAAACTGTGACAGTTTGCTTTAAGGATTTTATAACCCCTTTCAGATAAATTACCATAATTAACATTAGAATAAAAAAATTTCATTATTAACGTAAGAAGTTAATAAATGCTTCACGTAGGCGGGATTTTAGATTAGGGACGATCGTAAAATGTGAACCCACCAAACTTTTTCAGTTACATCCCCCTTATTTTCTTTTCGCTTCTACCACAGTATTTCCACTAAGTAATTAAAACTATAAGAGATTTGTTTTTGCAACACATTTTGTCAACTCGTGAAGAGTTTAAAATGATGTATGCTTGGTGATGGAAGAATGGAAATTTGAATGTGTGCTCACAAAACACTACTCTTCAAATTTGTACCTGGCGCCATTGACAATTTCCTGCTCGAGAGTAATGGTTTATTGTTCGTAATTTGTAGTTAGAGACGTTTGTAGCAATATGAAATAAAATTAAGGGCCTCAAATTGTCTCTGGAGTAAATGCAACCATTTGTTTACGTCTCAAATGACCATTATTTGATTGGCTGATTTAAACCACCGTATCCTGAAGTCATCAGCTGTTTTAAATCAATGTCTCTTAAGGGCTCAACAAATGGAAGTTACATGGTGATTTTGTGACAATTGGGACTTCAGGGTGGGTGATGCAGAACCTTGTACCGTTTCTTCTTTAATGGGTGCATTCAGAACACAGCAGACTGATCGCTCATACTTTATCTCGCTTTGTGTATTTCAGCACGTAGGCAGCACGTAGGAAGAGAAAGTATGAGCAATGAAGCTGTTGAGACCTGTTATGTGGACTAAATGGATGTCACTTAGTGACTTAGTGACAATTGGAACTTCAGGGTGGGTGATGCAGAACCTTGTACCGTTTCTTCTTTAATGGGTGCATTCAGAACACAGCAGACTGATCGTTCATACTTTATCTCGCTTTGTCTATTTCAGCACGTAGGCAGCACGTAAGAAGAGAAAGTATGAGCAATGAAGCTGTTAAGAACTGTTATGTGGACTAAATGGAAGTCACATAGTGACTTAGTGACAATTGGAACTTCAGGGTGGGTGATGCAGAACCTTGTACCGTTTCTTCTTTAATGGATGCATTCAGAACACAGCAGACTGATCGTTCATACTTTATCTCGCTTTGTCTATTTCAGCACGTAGGCAGCACGTAAGAAGAGAAAGTATGAGCAATGAAGCTGTTAAGAACTGTTATGTGGACTAAATGGAAGTCACATAGTGACTTAGTGACAATTGGAACTTCAGGGTGGGTGATGCAGAACCTTGTACCGCTTCTTTTTCAATGCGTGCATTCACAACGTAGCAGACTGATCGGTCGAACTTTATCTCTCTCTGTCTATTTCAGCACGTAAGCAGAGGAAGAGAAAGTACGAGCAATGAAGCTGTTAAGAACTGTTATGTGGACTAAATAGAAGTCACATGGTGACTTAGTGACAATGGGGATGCTTGGGTGGGTGATGCAGAACCTTTTAACATTTCTTCTTCAATGGGTGCATTCAGAACACAGCAGACTGATTGCTCACACTTAATCTCTCTCTGTCTATTTCAGCACGTAGGCAGAGGAGTATGAGCGATGAAGCTGTTAAGAACTATTATGTGTACTAAATGAAAGTCACATGGTGACTTAGTGACAATTGGTACTGTAAGGTGGGTGATGCTGTGATGCAGAACCTTTTAACATTTCTTCTTCAATGCGTGCATTCAGAACACAGCAGACTGATTGCTCGCACTTTATCTCTCTCTGTCTATTTTAGCACGTAAGCAGAAGAAGAGAAAGTACGAACAATGAAGCTGTTGGGAACTGTTATGTGGACTAAATGGACCCTGTGTATCGTCGACATTGTTTTCAAAATCCGGACATTGCTTTCTAACCGTTGCTGATGTCGGGAGTGCGATTACAACTATTACAATTCAGATTTATGCTGGCGAGCGGTGGGGATTAGTTCGCGCAGATTTGGCCATGCCTCTGCGCATTACCACCGCCTGCCAGAATAAATCTGTATTGCTGTAATTTATAAATGATAGCTGACTCGTCAGCCATGTTGGATCAAAACTTATATTCTCTATTCAGAACACAGCAGACTGATTGCTCACACTTAATCTCTCTCTGTCTATTTCAGCACGTAGGCAGAGGAGTATGAGCGATGAAGCTGTTAAGAACTATTATGTGTACTAAATGAAAGTCACATGGTGACTTAGTGACAATTGGTACTGTAAGGTGGGTGATGCTGTGATGCAGAACCTTTTAACATTTCTTCTTCAATGCGTGCATTCAGAACACAGCAGACTGATTGCTCGCACTTTATCTCTCTCTGTCTATTTTAGCACGTAAGCAGAAGAAGAGAAAGTACGAACAATGAAGCTGTTGGGAACTGTTATGTGGACTAAATGGACCCTGTGTATCGTCGACATTGTTTTCAAAATCCGGACATTGCTTTCTAACCGTTGCTGATGTCGGGAGTGCGATTACAACTATTACAATTCAGATTTATGCTGGCGAGCGGTGGGGATTAGTTCGCGCAGATTTGGCCATGCCTCTGCGCATTACCACCGCCTGCCAGAATAAATCTGTATTGCTGTAATTTATAAACGATAGCTGACTCGTCAGCCATGTTGGATCAAAACTTATATTCTCTAGATCTGTCTGCATGTTAAAAAATACAGTGATTTGTAAACTATTTTATAGGCCATTAAATAACAAAATGTCATTTTGACGTTTAGTTTTCGATCCAGCATAGCTGACAAGCTTTTCTAACGACTACCAGTGCATTCCCATTTCCTTAATATTACTACTACTTTTTAACAATTTTATACAGTGTTTCTCTTTCAAAATTATTATTCCAAATTAAAAAATTGAGGCAGTGTTGAAAAGAGACTTTAAAGGACTTCAAAATGATATACCGTTCGATGGCTGTTCCTTACTAAAATTTTTGCGGTTTATTGCACCACCGCTGAGGGGTTGAAGTGGCGGTGTTCAAAGTAGCAAATAAAATTGTTCTCTTGGAAAATAAAATGGACGGGTTCGAACGATTTTTGAAAAAATGAAAAATGAGAAAACACGCTTGTTTCGTTTTCGGTACGTCCACTCTGTATTCAGATCTAATTATTTTTTTTTGTAAAAGTACAATTCAACAAACTGTTTTGAATACAAACACTATCAAATAATAATAAATGAAAGTTATATTTCTATAGCTTTTCTTTTCACATTAAAGTTTTCCATTTACTACATAGATGAAATTTCTATTTAATTATTTCCAGAAAATATTTCATCGATTTTTTCCATGATATATGATTCCGAATGGACAATAAATTTATTTTGAATTTAGTTTCAAGTTAACCTTTTGTTCTCTTTCTTTCACATTATACACTTTGATTTATTATTTTAGACTTCCGGATTACATAATAAATTAATTATACAGTACGTCCCCGGAATGGGCTTACAAAGAGAGCAAAAATATTTATTTTTAATTTTACAAAGAAATGCCTAAACTAAAGAATTATATTTATATACATTTTTCCGACATTTGCAACTCTGTCTATACAAGTATTAAAACTGCAATATTAAGGGTGATTATAAAATGCAATTCGATTAGTTCCCACCCTTTTCAGCATATAATCCAATTTTCAGCCGGGGAGTTCCTTAAAGTGCTGAAGTTTCAATTACAGAATTAAATTTTGTGGGTGGAGTGTTAAATCCAACAGTTTGAAATTTATGGACTGTTTAATCGATTTGTTTAAAAATTGTTTTTCTCATTTTAAGAACACCCTATAAATAAATAAATATTTATTTTCATTTTAAGAGCACCCTATACATATACATAAATAGTCTAGTCAAGTGGTTATAGAGGACATGAAAGAGGGTTGAAAACGTCAGAATTTTTTTTGTCATGCGATTTTTGCGGGCGGATATCTCAAAAACTGTAAGGAATAGAGAAAAAATGAATAGGTACAGTCTTGTAGAAAATTTCATTTAATTCCATTGTGTTAAGAATAATTCCTTCCTTAGGACTCACCGTTTTCGAGATAAGCAAAAACCCAAAAAACGAGACTAATAAACAAAAATATTTATTTCTTAAGGGATTTTTTTCATATTATGCTATACAAAAGTTCATTCAAGTCACTGAAATTTAATTACTTTTAAAAAACGTAGATTTCCATTTCAACTAATTGAGACTCAAGACTCAATTCAAATAGTCGTTAAAGAGCAATTTGATACTTTTGAGTTGGTGCGCATTTGATTTGAATATTTCCTCGATTTTTTCCTTATTAAAATTTTAAATTGTTTAAATTTACTTCCCATTTTTAAAACAAGTAGAAATGACATTTTAATATTGTTCGTGATAGGTTTGCATCGATTTCATTTAAATACTGTATTGTCACGCTACTTAGTAGTGGATTACACAGCTAAATCTAAACCAATGTTACGACTATCGATATAAATTACGAAGTTAACTCAAGGAAATTATGGAAATATAAATTACTTTGGATGGCGCTCGAGGAAATCCTCAAAACATCTAAACACATATTATACTAAATTCGTAATTTTTCCAAGCTTTTCCCGTCAAGCAAAGTCTATAAACGTGATAAAAATAATCCACTTGAGTTAAAACAAGCAATTAAAATTTGTAACGACTTTGGATCAGCTGTAACTTTATTGTTTTGCGTAAAGTTTGCGATTGAATTGGTTTTGTTATCCTTATTGACTATTAATCAAATTTAAATTAGTTTAGGGGGGAAACTTGAGATTCCCTAAACATGTATTTTGGTCGGGTGTAGAAAATTTATTAACTTTTAGTTATGTTCTCTTTTTATTATGAATATTTAACTCACTTAACATTGAATGTAAATTTATAAATTAAAAAAAAATAAACTTTGCTTACAAAGAGGTCAGATATACGATTGACTTTAAAAATGATTGATATTTTAAAATTTACATAATACAATTTCCTCACGATTTTTATTTTAAAATTTTCAAGAAAATGTGAATTTTATTTGTAAGTATAGTTCGTCATTAAGAATTTTTCATTTGTGTGTTGTATAATTTCCTATCTGTGCTTCTTCTTGCTTTAACTTTAAACTCCCCTGTCACTTGCAGCAGCTGTATTAATATTACCGGCTTTAGAGGCGAATAATGAAATTCTGAAAATGACATTTAAAGTTCGAACCTTTTGAAGAAGTTTTTAATAAAAAATTTTGGGCTTTAATTTTTTGTACATTCGTGTGTTTGCTAGTTTATTATCTAGTCGCTTCTGAAGCGCATTTAATTTGACATTCAGAAATGTGTTTACTAGATTTGCAACACGACTAACCTCGTAATGGATTAAGGAGGATATCTTGTCACTCAAACCGTGTGGATGATTGTGACTGCAACGCAAGATATAACTTCTTATAGCTATTTGAAAATTGTAATATAAAGTAATGTATTTCATTATTGGCAGCTGGATGAACTGATATGTTTGAATTTAGAAATTTTTATTACCATGAGATTGGTTAGCAAGGAAATAGGATTTTTGGCTTATTTTATCCTTCTTTAGGCAATAAGTTCTTATTACGATAGATTTTTCACTTTATCTTGTCAGATCAAATACGTATCTGTTACTGACTAATCATTAATCATTATTTATCTGTACGCCAATTTAGTACACCCTTTTGTAATTATAAGACCAAAAAATAATAACTGATCATTTATTTCAAAGTTTATATCACATATTATTTTTTAAATTAGGCACAGGGATTTATTTAGAAGTTTCAATAAGTTTCTACTCATAAAATTCATCAATTTGCGGCTTTAAACCTACCAAATACAATCCTTAAGAACGGTACTTTTTCAGATAGAAAAACGTTATTTGTACATGGGTGTAACTTAAAGGCCGCGCCACACATACAGGCTTACCTTCCACTTAGGAGCCTGAACGATGTCCAGATGCTCCGCTTTGGCCTGTGCAGGCCGCCTTCACAGGCCAAACCGGAAGGCAAGCCGTGTGCGTGTGGCGCAGGCTTAACGTATTCATCCTTTCTTAAAATGTTTGGATAGGTTAGAGTAGAATAAGGTAGGTTAGGTTAGGCTAATACCGCGAGCCGATCCTAGACTGCTCTAGTTCACGGTGACAGGAGGGGTTTGGTCAGCGTAGGTGTCTAGGCACAATTCTCAGACGAGTTTCACACTCCATGAGGTTCCTCTTCTACAAAAAATTTTAGGTTAGGTTATGGTAGGTGAGGCTAGGTTAACATCTAGAAAGTGAACTGGGACACTGATAACGCTAGTTGGAGCAAAGAGTTTATAATTAGTATTCGCACCTTGTTGGAACGCTTTAAAAATTAGTACTTGAACTAGTTCAACCGTTGTCGGAACGTCAATTTAAATTTGCGCACACTCCGGACGATTCTGAACCAATTCGAGCATTTGTTGGAACGAACCCCAAGTTTTGTACAGCTAACCTAACCTAACGTACTCTAACCTAAGCTAACCTATAGCGTGCAAGAAAAGAATGTCTATGTCTATTTCAGCAAGTAGAAGGTAGAAGAAGAGAAGGTATGAGCGATGAAGCTGTTAAGAACTGTTATATGGTGACTTAGTGATAATTTGGACTGTCTGGTGGGTGATACAGAACCTTGTACCATTTCTTCTTCAATCGGTGCATTCAGAACACAGCCGACTGATCGCTCATACTTTATCTCTCTCTATCTATTTCAGCACGTAAGCAGAAGAAGAGGAAGTATGAGCAATGAAGCTTTTAAGAACTGTTATGAGACCTAAATGCGCCCTATGTATCGTCCACAATGTTTGCAAAATCTTGACATTGCTTTAAAACTTTTGATGAAGTCGATGATGCGATTACAACTATTGCAATACAGATGTATGGTGGCGAGCGGTATGGAGAAGATTTGCCCGCCCCTCTTAAATAATTTTAATACGTTTACTACTGCGATGGTGGGGTTAAATACAAATTTAGTGCTCTGCGCATTTGTACTGCCCGATAGCAAGCCTGTGTTTGTGGCGCAGGCTTAACAAATTCGATTCATCTTTTCTTAGCATGTTTGGTTAGTTTAGGGTAGGATTGGGTAGGTTAAGTTAAGTTAAGCCCGAAGTAATACCGCGAGCCGATCCTAGGCTGCTCTAGTTTATGGTGAGAGAAGAGGTTTGGTTAGAGTAGGCTTTGAGGCTCCATTCTCAGACGAGTCCTACACTTCATGAGGTTCTTCTCTTATACAAAAAATGTTAGGTTAGGTTAACATCTGGAAAGTGAACTAGGACACCGATAACACTACTTGGGGCAAAAAGTTGATAACCAGCTTTTCAGCCCTGGTTTATTGAAGTCAGACGAGTACTGTGTGAATGGCAAAGAAGTAGATGATTCTGATCATAAAGTCTCATAGAGCTAACCTAACCTAACGTAGTCGAACCTAAGCTAACCTAGCGTGCTAGGAAAGAATGAAGATTTTTTTTAGAAATATATTAATGACATTTTGATTTAAATAAAATCATTTCCGGAAATCCGTGACTATTCGGGAATAAGTGCTAGTCACTTTACCTTCACAAGTAAAAGGTGGAAGTTTTGAAATTTGTTTGTCATCTCACGAGAGATGTATTCGTATTCTCTGGTAGACCCATCTCTATAAATAGCTATTGTAAACACAGATTTAAAGGATTACTCAAGAGGCTATCCACTGTCTGCAGTCAATGTAAAAAAATTGAGCTGTCAACGGTAGTTATCTGCAGTCAATGGCAGCCATAGCATATGCAGTCATAAGCAGTCAACTGCAGTCAGTGCACAAATTCAGAACAGTCCTCGGGATCTCTAGAAGTTAACGTGGATACCGAACTACGAGAGATGCGTTAAACACGGCAATTTAGAAGCATCGTAGTTAGATTTACCTAGGAAAAAATAATCGTAAAAATGCGCTCGTTTAGATTAGGATCCAACTTATTTGGGACTTTGTGCTTCCATAAGAAGTTCAATTTAGCAAGTGGTATTTACAAACCAATTACTTCCGGATGGTCTTTCAGAGTTACATTTATTCAGAAAAGTATAATAAAAATTCTTATTGAGCCATTCAAAATAATATTCAAGCGTTTAGATAAGCAAAGCACACCCTACTTAGTCGTCTTTAACTATAATAGTTGTCTAAACAATTTTTGATAATCCCCTGTAAATTCAAAAAGATTATATTCACTTATTGATCAACCAAGTTAAAATTTAAATTTGTAAACCAACCCTAGTCATTTGTTTTTATGAATAGAGTGTGTCCCTTTTTTGTTGAAAAGATCCATTGTTGAATTTTTCAAATGCGCTATCTCAAAACATACGTTTTGGCGACAATCCAAAATTGTTTCTTGCAGTATTGACGATTTTAGAAAATGCCGTGTAACACATGCAATGCGGTTTGGGTTGCGGCAAAATGCGCCATTTTATTGTAAGGGCGTTTTAATATTTTTGTAAAATTGAAAAAAAAAACGCAAAAAAAAGTTATGCTTAGAGTCGCTTTCAGAGCAACTTAAAATAAGTTCCCTCAAAGTTTATAATAATTTATGTCTGTTTTTGATCTTTATTTTGTAAACGTTTATGAAATTCTATTTTAATTTCTAAACAAATATCTCATAATTTTAAGAGCAACGTTTAATAATTTATAATAGAAACTGTTTGAAAGCTAAATAATAGTTTTAAAATCTTAATTTTATGAGTTTAAGCCTAGGGAATAATTTCATTATTGTCACTTTAATTTATATCCGAGAAGTCAGCGTCGCGTCGTTTACGTCTAATATAATGAAAACCTCCCTTGAAGCAAAAGTCTGTGTCTAAGACACAAATCAACAAGCTTTTTACTTTGGAATTCTACTTGAGTGAAAAAAAGTTTCTCATCGAAGAAAATTATTTTAATAAATCTATAAAAAAAAATTCTATGAGTAAATAAACAGACTTTTACAAAACGTCGGACACATTGTTTATCCAAAATGTGGAAGATGTAAATTAATTCATGGGTAACCGTTAAACATAGAACAAGAAAAATCTTAAATTATTTCAATGTATTTGTTCGTTTCGGTATTTAATATCACACTAACATCGAAGTGCCCAACTTCAAGACATCTAGCTGTCTGTGAGCAGACAGACAAGCAGAAATTTCTCCTTTTGGTATTTTTTATTTTAGTCTAGTCAAGGAAGGGGTCATAAATGACATGGAAGAGGGTGAAATTTTTTTCTTCAAGAATGTGATTGGAGTAGTTAGGAAATAAAAATACTAAAAGTCATGTGGTATGACTTTGATCGTCTTCATAACGTATGAAGAGAGGAAGGAGGTTGACCGGTCTCGTTTTTGGGATTTTCGCTTATATCTCAAAAACGGTGCGGTGCGTTCTAGGGAAAAAATTATTCTTACCAAAGTGAAAGCTTATCAAATTTCCTACAAGATTTTTGTAATTGATTTTTTCTCTATTCCTTATAGTTTTCGAGATATCCGCTCGCAAAAATCGCTAATGTATTATCATAAGGTCATCAGTAATTTTAAAAAAGTCAGATTATGTTAAACCGTGCGGAAAAATCTCACTTTGACCTTACAAATAAAGCGCAACAACTATTTTTACCTACACTTCAACTGATATAATCTCTTGTATATCGATTTAAAGTGAACTCAACTGGAAGATATGTGGAAATCATCTCGACAGCGTCGGTTGCGTCTAAGAAATCACACTTTTATGTATAAAAAATTTAAGCCGGTCACAAACTACAATTAAATGAAAGGAATGTAGAAGAAACTACCCTTATTGGCGTAAAATAAGAATAATTGTCAAAATTATTAAGTAATTTTTGTAATTAGGGTTATTTTGTAGGGTAGGGAATAAGTCAAGTGTATAAATTTGTCGAGAACGCAAGAAAGGGTTTAAGGCTGGCGTTGTATAAGATTTATTAATAGAAGACTGTTTTGATACAATATTCTTGAAGGATTACGATGATGGTTGGAAAACTAAGTTTAATAAAGTTTTCTGGAAGTTGAATCAACCTTTTTGCAAAGTCGCAAAGTTATACATCTTTAGAGTGCGGAATTGTGTGCAAAAATTTTTGAAAATACGTCATTATGGAGAGATTTTTTTAAAATATGCACTGATTTTTTTAAAATATGCATTAATTTTCCATAAATGTGCAACTATTTACCTCAAATATTTTTTTCTCCTTTTTGAAAAAAAATTTTGGAAATATTTCTTTACGAAAATTTTTTACCAACATTTTTATTGAAATTTTTTTCAGAAGAATCAGAAAATCAAAATTTTTAAGTTAAACCCTCAATAGGGAAATCGATTTTACCGTCATATCTTTTCGAACAATCGACACCGTTATTGTTTAGCTCTCGCTCCTCGCTCGATTCCAACAAACTCAAACCCATTAATACTGTTTTGAAAATAATTATAACAAGAGTTCGATGTGGCCACTCATTTTTACACAATATTTTTTTAACAAACTACCTTTGGTTTCCTAAATCCCAAACAATAAATTAAAAAACCATTAAAAATAGGCCACATCGTAGAGGGAACTGAAAAAATTAATCAAATCTCTTGGAATGAAAAACCTCGTATTTTGTTGCAAAAAAGTTCTACTTTAATTTAAACTTAACATGACATTTTGTAATTTTATCTTTTTGCGTAGCTTTTATGATTTTAATTGTTCTTTCGTTTAATAAATGAGTTTGTTTCTTTCCAACAAAAGTTTCGTGATGATAAAATTCAACCTTCTGTGTTTGTTGGAAAAATGAGCAGTAAATTGAATTATTCCAATGTTTCAAAATAAAAATGTATTTTTAAACGTTCATAATTATATAAATTTTAGGGTTGCATGCTTGTAATTTTTATAAATGTGGGGAAATTACTATCATTATAAAATGAAAAATATTGTAGATTATTGTAATGGTTTGGTGATGATTTCTATAAATGATGTTAATTATATTGATGTAATATTTAAAAATTGATGGTAGTTTTGTAACAGAAAAAATAAATTGTTGTATAACAAAAATTAAGGCAATAATATCGCCCAATAATATAATTGATAGTCAATATTTTTTTTGTTTTATCGATATGGAGATAAAAAATTCATTTCACGGTGTCGAACTAGAAAAGCTTTGCTTTGTGTATGTGTACGATAACTAAATTTGAAATTGTGTTATTAAATCAATTTTCTAATAAAATCGATCCCTTATCAATATCATTAACGTGTGTGTCCTATTCAAATAATATTTCAATCTATGTATAATTTTCTTTAAGGGTTGATGTACCGTAACAATTAAAGATTTAGACTTTTACGTCACATTGAACATTTATACCATTATAGCTTTGTGAAAGTTCATACAAAAGGGTTCAGAAATCGTTACTTTGTAACACAAAGGTAATAGCTATAGCTTAATAGGTATCCCGACTATAATTTCCTTTTTTTTTCCATTGTAATGAGGGTGAGTAAAGTATTGTGTAAAAGCGACAAAAATTTACACATCAAAATAAAAAAACAAACAAAACGAAGTCTGCCCCTGTCTTGTGTATATGTTTCTCCTCTACTGTGTCCACCGAGCAGATACAACTAAGCTACTTCCCACAAATTTCTGTCAAATAAGGTATACGTATGTCAATTCTTATGTTACTGGATTTTCAAAATTCGACCAACAGAAAAATCCTATTCGAATACCGCGCGCTTTTTTTGGGAGTGGCTTAGCTTCCTCTGTTCCATGGACAGAGATTAGATAGATAGTTAGTCGTAGCTGAAAGAGCTATGTAAATTTTATGCACGTAGCTATTCATTTATACTGAAAGACAGATTTATACTGGTGAGCGGTAGAGATAAGTTTTTCGCAGATTTGACCACACCTCTTTAATAATTTAAATACGTTTACTACTGCGTAGGTGGGGATAAATACCAATTTAGTAATCTGCGCATCCCCTCCGCTCGCCAGCGTAAATTTGTCTTGCAGTACATTGAAATAAACAAATAAGCGTTTCATGTAATCTTTTTTTGAAAATAAAATCTTTTGAATTGAATTGAAAGGATCAAGGTATTGTGCTTAATTTTTATTTTATTTTAAATGGCCTCTATGTTTACTATTACACTTTATTTACCCTTTAATGAAAACCTTCAGGTTTGGCTAATGGAAGCTTTCACGCTTTTGTTGAACTGTTCAATTAATAACTTTTTATCGATGATTAGTTGCAGAAATAGTAAAATTCTTAAGTAGACATTCTGTTATTTAAATTAGTTTTAGTAACATTCACATCCTGTAATTTGTCGTTTGCAATATTACTATTGGTAGTAGTACTATATAGTTGTAGTAATAGTAATTGTTTTCACTGTAGTAGCCATTACTTTTATAGTGTTTGAGAACAATCTAATCTCCAATATACTGAAAATAAAGCTCAAATTTCCAATCTTGTCGAACTTGTTGGGGTAATAACAGTTCTTCGTGTTTCATTATATTGATTTCTATAATTAGATGAATAAAATCTTTACTTTTGTGAGTTCAGATTATTTTATTGGTACTACAAAGCAACTTTAAGTTTTTTAATAAAATGAAAAATTCTCAAAGTTATTTGTGCTGTCTTCGTTGTTTGAGTTACAGAATTGCTTAAATTAGCAAATTTATAGTCTAGTCAACGAAGAAATTACAAAGAACATGGAAGAGGGTGGAATTATTTTCTTGAAGAATGTGTTTGGAATAGTTAGGGGTTAAAAATGCCTCAAGTCCTCGATCCTAGCTATATAGCTATGGCTAAGGGAGAAAGGGAATGGGATGGTCCGGTTTTTGTGTTTTTCGCATATATCAATAACAGTGGGTCTTGGGGAAAAAATTATTCTGAGCAAAATGAAAGTGTAAGACCGATCTTACGACCGTGTAATTATTCTATATCCTCGGCATTACTAAAATCGAAGATGGGAGGGTTCGATGTAATAAATCAGCAACAACAAACACTTTCTACCCAAATAAAAATATTTATTTAAATAAAACAATAAAATTAACAATTTATGTTAATAAAACGTAGATAAATGTTTATATCTAAATGGGGGTATCTAGCAAATAGGGACGCGTGGTTAGCCTTTGCTTAATAAGCGTTTCTCCAGATCAATAGATGCTCCAACAAACCCAAGACTGTAATCAAGCCTCACACAAATGATCGACAGTCGGCCAAAAGGTCAAGGCTGTAATCTTCTTCCAAACGATCGGTCAAAAAGCCCAAAGATTGTTTAGAAAATTCACACAAATGATCGACAGTCGGATCAAAGCCAATACTGTAATCAGAGTCCTACACAACAGGAATGTACTGCGGTAACCGCGATCAGCTTACCCTACAGCTGCAGCGTATCTCAGCCGCTGGTGCAGGGACGCCAGACCACCAACTACCCACAGCACAAGACGATCACACTGACACAATAACAAGCTGTACAGTTGACGTACACGGTTGCACATGGACTCTCCTGAAATCCATGAACGTCGAATATTTATTAATTCTCCACCACCAAGTTCCTAGCACCAATAGAACTCGCTTGTTCGATTTAACTACGAAGTGGGAACGTACATGTTACCGCGTACGCTTCGTACTCATATCTCTACGATTATCACTCGGCTACTACATAAATGCTTTTAACGCGATTATGTAGGTGGTAATAGATGCGAGCTTAAAAGAGGCATCGAATGGTATAACTTTCGAGGGGTTACGTTAATTATAAATAATTTTAAAAAGCATTTAAAATAATTAAATAAATAAATAAAATAATAAATGATTTTAAAATTCCGAAAAATGAATGAAAATATTAAGGACGTTGAAAGTAAAATTAAAAATGGTGAAAAAATATTTTTGGGATACCTGAAGGGTCAAAATCGGGGGGACTGAAATTGAACCGGCAGCGACCTCGAATACATTAGAGTGTAAACGCCGGATAAAAATTTATACCATGGCATCGCAAATGATACAAAAACAGAGTATCAGATTGTTGCTGATGGATTACGTACGAGTCATTTTTAATAAAAAAAACGCTCGGGCGCGCAAACAATGTTAATTTTTCCTGTATCAGAAGCAGAATCTTACGGATTCGTAACACTCTGACACGTGTAGAAAAATGCATCGTTACAAAAGCTTATCAAATTTCCTACAAAACAGGTTTATATTAATTTTTTCTCCATTCCTTATGGTTTTTGAAATACCCACACACAAACATTTTAAAATTGCTATAACTCCGTACCAGTTGTACCAAATAGTAAAGGAAATTTAATACTTTACAACTTCTTTTTTGAAGACGACTTTTACTGTAAAACGAAGGGCTGAGGTGCTAGAGGCAAAAGTTTGACGAAAAACGTGAGACTAATTTTTTCTTTCATACATTAACGATATTTGCGTGCGGATATCTTAAAAACTTGATTTTATTTCTGTTATTTTGATAAGAATAGGATTAGGACTGTTAGGGTAGAGGGTAAACTAAGGTTTACGCGCACTTACGCCACTTGATCGGGCCCATTGTGCAACTCTTTAGCAACTCCTTCGCGTCCTTCAGTCCTTGATCCATCCCAACGTTTGGATAAACTCAAGGATACTGGCGGGTGAAGTGTCGCTGATACTGGTCATGTTAGGCCAGTATTCCCCTAACATGGATGCTCGAATTAGCGTTAACGCAGGGCAGTGACAAAGCACTTGTTCCATTGTTTCATCCGCTTTGTTGCATCCTCTACAATTTGGATTGTCAGCAACACCCATTCTATATAAATATAAATGCTTGTTCAGTCGACAGTGTCCAGTGAGAGTGCCAGCTATGACACCTAAGTTCTCAGGGGACAACCGTAGGTAATAATTAGCGTACTTTTTAAATGGCGTTTTGATAGCTGTTTTGGCAAACTTACAGCTGGTACAGTTAGCCCAACGTTTCCTGTGGGCTATTAGCGTGTTAATTTTCAGTAGAGTGTCGAGGGTGCTGATTGAGGGGGTAATAGAGGGGCCAGGGCCAATAGCCAAGTCGCCGAGCCCTCTCTCGCCAACTGATCAGCTCTTTCATTACCCTCGTTTCCTTGATGACCTTTGTCCCAGCAGAGTTAGTGGGCTGTTAGACAGACGTTTTTCAGCGACCGTCATAGACCGACCAAAATTTTCAAGACGTGGTTTTTAATATCATTAGCCACACAGCATCGACAGTCATTGATAATTCGATAATGGTCACTATCGCCAATCGCTGACGATTGACCGTTTGTCTGACAACCGCCTAATAACATTCAAAACTATGTGTCTAAAATTTTGGTCGGTCTATGACGGTCGCTGCAAAACGTCTGTCTGACAGCCCCCTTTTAGGTCATTATTTGTAGATATCTGATTTTGAATTTTGAAGCAGCAAATTACTATTCCCTAAGACCCATAACCTTTTTCGAGATATAATCGTAAACCCCAAAAACGGGACCTTTCCACCACCTTCCTTCCTTAGCCATATAGCTAGGACCTAGGACTTCCAGTGCTTCCCCGACTCCAATATCAAAAAACTATTATCCGTTCTCTACATCTGGCCTTCCAGTCCAAGTGCACCAGTAGATTTACAAACTCCCCAGAAAGTTTAATCTTTGTTATTTTTTATTCTAGGAGCACTCGTACCACCAAAATATACAGGGTATTATAACTAAAAGAGATAAAAAGTCCTTTACTATATGATTGTTTCGTCATATCAATGTTTTCAGGAATATAAAAAGTGGAAGACGGTTGTGCTAACTATAGACTAGATGTGTGCCCTTAAAGTTGTTGCTTTGACCACCCTGTATATAATATAAAGTTTAGTTGTTATACTTGGCCCAATTGAAAGGACTAGTAAATACGTGAAAATTACTTTCGAAGTTACTTGGCTTCTGATTAATGTTAAAATTACCCAAAGTTCAATTACCAAAAACCGTATAACTCAGAAATTATATTACAATATCATAATTAATCCTATTAGCACAAATTACACTGTACTCTCTGTTACAACTCGAAATATTCATCTACATTATTTCGCATTTGTACGCTTTATTTCAACAATTTCAATACTCGACTGTTGTAGAAAAAAAATCTGCCTCATTTATTCTTAATTGAGCATTAATTATTTCCCGAATTAAATCGATTTCAATTTCTTTTCGTACAATTGCATGACTAAAAATACGTAACACAATAGAAAATTGAAATGTGCCTTGATGAGTTCTATATTATTTAAAATGGTAGAATAGAAATGAAAATGACTAAATTATTAGGTATAGAGAATTTATTTTCTTATTGTTTTTGTTATAAAGTACACGTCGATTGCTTTTGGTTTGACCTAATTTCCAACAAACTGGGGATTAATATTTTATATAAAAGTGCATTTAATGGACTTCATGTTAAGTTTGCGTGATTTCGAAATTGAATCGATGTAATTATGTAGGTTGCTTACTTCGATGTATTTGTAATAAATTAATTATTAACGGGACAGTAACTAATTTATTGTATTTGCTAGGGTTTAACTTTAATTTACCATCAACCATTTGATATAAATATTAAAAAATGTTGGGAGTTGTACCCAGTACCATTAGTTTGATTAGAATAGGAGTATTTTTTAAATTGCAATTAATAAAATTGTTTTTTCATTTCCGCTTTTGAGCATTACTTAATTATTATTGTATCAACCAAATTCCTACATAATTAAAATAGTTAATATATGGAAACACACAACGAAGCGACCTCGACAATTTTTATTTTATTTATTTATGCGTCAAACTATACCAATTATATTTTAGTCTCATTACTAAATTAGCTACTTTATCAACACAACAAATTAATGTAATTAGACAAACTATCGACTTATCACTACAAGATAATTAACACGTTCTAGTATTAGATTTGAAGTTTTCTAGCAATCAGAGACAAAATTATAATTTTGCTAATAATTATGTATTTGATTTCTAAGTCAATGGCCTATTTTTAAGTAATTTAATATGGTTCCTTATAACGTAAGTTTTCCTCATTTTTCTGAAAATAGATATATGTACTGTAGTACAGGTCTAGTACCGAATATATGTTGGTGCTCGCGGCACTAAACAGCCACAGAGTAACCTCTGGTTTGTTGCTAGAACGCATTAAAGTTCTCAAATAGATATCTACAAAAAATAACCTAAAACTTTGCTGGGCCAAAGGTCATCAAGGAACCGAGAGTAATGAAAGAGCTGATCAGTTGGCGAGAGAGGGCTCGGCGACTTGGCTCTGAGCCCTATATTACTCTCTCAATAAGCACCCTCAACACTCTACTGAAAATTAACACGCTGGAAGTCCACAGGAAAAGTTGGGCTAACTGTACCAGCTACACGTTTGCCAAAACAGCTATAAAAACGTAATCTAAAAAGGACGCTAATTATTACCTACAGTTGTCCCGTGAGAACCTACGTGCCACAGCTGGCACTCTCACTGGACACTGTCGACTGAACAAGCATCTTTACAGAATGGGTGTTACTGACAATTGTAGAGGATGCAACGAAGCGGATGAAACAATGGAACACGTGCTGTGTCACTGCCTTGCGTTAACTCTAATTCGAAGATCCATGTTAGGTGAATACTGGCCTAACACGGCTAGTATCAGCGACACTTCACCCGCCAGTATCCTTGAGTTCATGCAAAGGTTGGGATGGACCAAGGACTGAAAATCCGAATGGGGCTGCTAAAGGGGGGCAGCACAATGGGCCCGATTAAGCGTAAACCTCGGTTTACCCTCCACCCTAACCTAACCCACGTGACTCGTTTGTTGTAGTTGTTAGATGTAGCCTTTCAGATGTTGGTTGCCTAGACAGAATGGTCACACGGGTTGAGTGTATTTCTGCAGGCATCGTCGTAGTAGCATTTTGCATTTTAAATTGTTGAAAGAAATGTTTCTTGTATACAAGCAGTTATTTTGATTTTTTAATTGTATGAAAATTATTAACACTACTGTGCTGAATAAATAGATTTGGTTATTACTACCTAAATACAAATTTGCATAAGGCAGAAGAATTATCTGAAGAAGAAAAATTTCAGAAGAAACCTCTATCGTTGACGACCCAAGCAGGATTTCATATAACATAGGTAACCGATGGTTTCAGATTATTTCAACCCCAGTGAGTCTGAAAGTTGCCGATACCAAAGCGGAATCTTAACCGAAAACATGGTATTAAGGTGGAGATCATGATCTCCACTTTATTAATTTTGATTTATTTCGATAAGTTAATTATTCTGGTAACTAGGAGACATACTTTTATTGGATCGGATAAATAAATTTTAATTGTGCGTGGGGTTATTTCACTCGCTACGCTCGTTTCGTAATCTTCTCCACTCACAAAATAAAACGCCTCTTTTAACACGTATATCATAAACTACTATTACTAGGGACACAATTACTGTAAGATTATTTGTAAAAGAGTTAAAATCGGAAAAGACACTGCGTGTTGTAAAAACCGTCTAAATACATAATTTTAGTCTTTTAATTTATTAATTATGTATTATGACAACTATTAGGGAAAATATTATTATTAGCTCGGATAGATAATATCACGGCCTTCAATTTTTATTAACTGAAAATTACCGTAAGGTCACTTCTTAAGAAGCTATAGTCGGTAGCGAGTATATTGTGAAAACAGAAAGACAAAAATTTTTTTTAAATAGTTTCCATCCTCCTGTTCTTTAACTGATGGGCTCAAGTTGGAAACTGAAATAGCGAGCGCTCTGATCTCACCGAGATGGTTCCTTTTACTGCTTTACGATTAAGATGGTTGTTACAACAGACAATTGTACTCCTATTTGCACGAGTTAACTTTAGATGAGTCAGTTCGAGTTGGTGCTAGAATAACTCTACCACTCTACCTATTTATATTTATAGAGTACAAAGAGCTGCTGTAAGCAGTTGAAAGTGTTGGAGTAGACCTGATCTAATGGGATCTACGATTTTACGAGGACGAATTTAGACGTTGTATTGCAAGACATATGGGTTTTAATCCTTCAGTGATCACCTAGTAACAACACCTTTGTTGCAATCGTGAACTATGTTAAAAATTTGAATTTAGAGAAGACGTCTAGAGAGGTCTAGAATAAGAACACTAGAAGAATAGTGTGGAAGTTGGATCTTACTTCTGTGACCTGGTGGGGCGAATCGGGAGAGTATCTTATAGGAATGATAAGAGAACGGTTGCGGAACGCCTTAGGGAGAGCTTCTTTAATAACACTAGAATCTTGACTGCAATTGTGAATCGGATCTAAACTTAGAGTAATTTCTTTGTCAGCTCTCATACTCAAACGTTGGTTTAATTTAGATTTTTATTGTAGAGAACTCTATTTCGAGTTTTCTTAACCTACCTAAATATTATTGAGAAATAAACTTAGGTAATTTCTTGAACTCCTAACTCTTACAACGTTTCTCAACCTTTAAAATACCACATTTGTCCTTTGTGCGAAGTTTGCTGTTTGTTTCACAATCGTTTATACAGTAGGTATGTTGTATATGGATTAAGTTTGCTTTGCTTGCTCATAAACTATTTTTTTCTTTGCAAAAGAAAATTTCCTTAACCATACCTGGTGCTCTAGAGAAGTCATAAACATATTTTTTAAATAATGGATTTATTAAGGAAAAGCCAGTGGAGTGAGGTGGAGTGAGATCTGGAAACTTAGCTGATGTGAAATAGCTAATTTACGCCCTACAGTTGAGAAGATTTTTTTATAGAACTTATACTTGGTTTAAAAATTGCCGAGGTAATTTTTCTATATTTTTACAAATCACCTATACCTCTTGTAACTCAATCCTTATACGTATGTTGATCTACACAACAAAATAATTTCATATTTTTTTGCACGAAGATCGATTTTTAAAGATGAAAAAACCCCGATTTTTGTCAGTTGAAAATTTATATTTAAAAGCGCACAAGCTTAAGCCACAAATCGAAAAGTGGTGTTGGCATTACACGTCATTAAGTGCCACTAAGTCAACATTGATTCTATTTCCAATAAAAATCTCCAACGAACGAGGGTTTTGATTTTGTGCAATATTAGTATACTACGTTTAAGCTTCGTGTTTTGCTTATAAAAGAACGAGTTTAAAAGTTTAATTCCTTTTAATTGCTTTTCACAAAGTTTTAAACTGAATTTTCGTTTATTAATTTAACAATTTATTTCAATTTGAGTTTTTGTTTTACACTTCTTGCGGAAGTTACAAGGTGTATTGAATAAAATAGTATTAAATTAAAAGAAGTTTCTTGGGCTTACTGCTTAACAATACTAAACTGAAAAACGCCCTAAGGACGAAATACTAAATGGATTTCAATCAGTCGCGTGTCACTTGAGGGAAATAGAAAAAAAATCGTTTGCTTACTCGCTTACATACACGCATTGTGAAAAATCGAATTTTGTTTTCTTTCGTTTTGCTGACAATTTGAAAGCTTTTTGCTTAACCACATCGGGGTAGTTTGTATAGAATCCTGATAGGAAAGTGTCAAGTGTCGTTTGATTATGTTACACTTTCAGCCACAACTTTTTCGATAAGCATGATTTAAGAGGCTATTATGTTATCCTTTTGTTCAAAACTTAACAATCACATTTCATTTTAAAGTTTTAAAGTTGTCCAAATAACATTTTCACAAAACTCAACTTGGTCGAATAAATTAAGCGAAAGACGAATTCAAACTACTTGAAATGGAAAAGTTGTTCTGAATAATGGTATTTGAATTTTAAAAATGTAATTTTACAAGCTGCGACTACAAATTTCTAAATTTTGTTATCAACGTTAGGTAATTGTTAAAAGTGTCGGTAAAAATAGAAAAGAATCGAGAAGAATGAAGAAGCTTCGAGTTTTAGAAGTAGCTAAGGGTAGAAAAATTTAAATAAATTATTACAATCGTATTTTCGCAAAATTAATGCTTTAGAAGAAGATGAGACTTTTTTCAAACGAATTTTCATTTTTTTAACTAACAAATAAATAGTTGAGTACTTTTTATTCATATTTGCGCGATTCATTTATCTATACCGTTTCTTTCATATTTTTGCTCAATGTAATGGAAATTGAAAATTATTAAAAGAAATTTCAAGGTAAATTTTAAGCATTTTCATATCTTTTAGAATTTTATAAGAAAAACGCGCATACACATCGAAATATCCAGAGAACGTAAAAGTGTATCCTAAAGGGAATTAGAGCTATTTCAAAATTATATTCAAAAAGTGGCTCTTTTTATAAGCACAGTTTCGAAATGGTTGTAGGTATATGAAAATTTAAAAGTTTTAAACGCTGCGTTCACTGGGGCGTTACTTCAAAAGATTTGCAATTTCTTCAACTTGAGGATGCACAAATTCTCAAAATTTAATTTCTACCGAATGCCAAGTTTCAAAGCGGAACATAGAGAATAACAGTTTGGTGATAAATCTATATAAGTCTAGTTAACGAAGCGACATGGAAGAGAGTGGAATTTTTTGGGTTTTTCGTTTATATTTCAAAAACGGCAGGTCCTAGGGAAAAATTACTCATAGCAAAATGAAAGCTTATCAAATTTACTACAAGATTGTTTCTATTCATTTTTTCTCTATTCCTTATAGTTTTCGAGATACCCGCCCGTAAAAATTGTTAAAATATGAAAAAAAGATTTTGTCTTACGTTTTTCGTCAAACTTTTGCCGCACAGACGGACAAACTAATTCTCTTTCGATATATATCACTACCGCTCTTGTAACTTTCTCTGGCGAGCAGCAAAGTGCAAATAAGTGATTTCCCTATGTTCCACTTTGAAAGTGGGCACTCGGTATAGTGCTACAGGCATTCGAAGCGTCGTTTGTGTGAATTTGTATATCGTAAAGGTTACCAGGTTACGTATGCTAGCTAGGGTTATTTACATAACCTATTTATTCTAGAAAATGAGTCAAAAATCGCTTGTTTAAATTCCGAGAGTGCTTAAGAAGCACTAAGATGCTTTAATCGTTTAAAAGTCCCCATTTTATACAAATTGAATTTTGATATTTATTAGGTTAATGTAGTTATTTTCTAATATTTTTTTATGTCAATAATTACTGTAATAAAAAGCAATTATTAGACACAAAAATACCGTGTTTCAAAAACGAAATACGTCAACAATAGTAAAATATACCTTATTACCACTTTAATGCTATTTTGCCCTAGTTATATTATATACACTAATCAATCAATTTAATATTCTGTAACCTCATTATCAAAATTACTTATTGATTATTTAAAATAATTTAAACCTTTAGGCATATCAGAAGCGAGGATTAAATTCTATTGCTTATTAAAGGAACCTTCTAAACAGTTCTGAAGCAATCCTAAAGTTACAAGGGGTTGACACTTGACAGAGGACAAAAGGTTTAAAATTAATTTAAAAATATTAATGCAGTTAATAATGTAGAATTAAATGTGAACACTAAAAGCCAATGTAAAAGGCTTAGAATAAATAGAAGAGAAAATGCAAATATTTTACAAATACAATATTAGTTAATCCGAGTTAAAACTTTAATTTATGGACGTAGTTTATTAAAACGTTTTGTCCCAGAATGTTTCTGTAAAAGTTATTTGAAAGTAATTTTTGAATTATTGCGAACAAACAATTTTTTGATTTAGCCAAGTTTTTTATCTTCATTGATTAAACAATTAATATTTCGAAATAAAGTCAGCAAATTGTTGGCATAAGAAATTCACGACATGTTAACCAAAAGACTGTTTAGGTGTACATTTAGAGATAGGTTAAGGATATGTCAGTAAAAAAAAAAAAATGTCGATGATGAAGCGTGTAGTCGTGAATAAATAACTTTTTGATTCCACACTCTATTAAACTATGTACGTGTACTTGTCCGATGTCCTTGTCTGTGCCTGTGCTTTACTAAAACAGTGTCCTATGCTGAGAGTGAGCCACGACGAGAACGGTGGGATTATTGACGATCTATTTACTATACAGGGTGGTCCTTAAATGGTTGGTTTAATCAGCAGTACGATTAGGCTCATCATAAGGATTTAAAAAGATTTTGTAAACTTTAGCCAAGAAACGCTAAATGGAAGCGTTGGTTTTAGTTTACAGTGGACAGTTTCAAATTCTTCTGTAAAAAAAAACTCCTGAGAGATGGAATTTTGCACGAATGTTTACAGGAATTTAATTCACCTTTCTGATGAGCCCAAACTAATCCCTGATTTTTGTAGTAAATTCCCCCTAGAGCTACAAATAAAAATAAGCTGTATGCGTTATTTAAATCGTTTAGACTTCGAGTTGAAGTAAAAGTATTAACAGTTTAAACGGTTTCAATTTAAAATTACACGATGAAGCTGGTATTTCGGATGACCTTAATGAGAGAATCGGTCAGAAAATGTCTGTTGTGCTATTAAAATTTTCAAAATATGGTTGGACCAATTCGATGAAGACCAGTAGGGATCCATTGGAATTATAGTATGTACATTGTACATCTCGATGTTGAAGTAATTATTGTATAAAAGAGTTTTGTATTTACCAGTGGAAAAATTATGTCGGAACTATGCGAGTTTTAGTTCTAAAAGGCCTGCCCTTTAACCAAAAACCCACACATTAGCAATGGAAGGTAGTTTAGGAAGTCAAAACCTTACGGTCACCATCGTTCAGATTAACTACAGAAACCTCTCGTTTGACTAATTTCTCACCTATAAGTTTTATGAGCCCCTACCTAAATTTTTAACCGTTTCCAAGATTATGCAACTCTTAGAAGATATTACAGATTAGATGGTTATAGAGTGACAGTTTTAATCATTATAAAAACATTAAAGAGCAGGCACGTAATTACGGGAGGGCCAGGTTTTTTTTTGCTGGACCACCCTGAAAAAATCTAAATAATAAGCGAAAATTCTGATATTTACAGTATAATCTGAATTCCACACAAAATATTTAATCTTTAAAAAGTTTTATGGGCTACACATTATGTATTTGGCCCACCTAAAAAAAATTGTGGTCACTAAGTGCCCACCTGATATTTTGAAACTAGTTACGTGCCTGTTAAAGAGCTGCAAAGGATGGATACCTGCCATAGACTTAGTAATTGATTGTCACTTTACAGAAATATTTCTCTAAAAAGTTATTTTTGTTCGCGAATTGTTTTGAATATTTCAGATACATTGAGAACAGTTTGCCTTGGAATTGGAATTGCTCAAATCCATCTTAAAACCATAAAACGGAATTTACGTTTTCTTCTTAATTATTTTGGTTTGATTGTTTTAGGTTAGTGTCAACAGTATACTCATCTGGTTTAGTATCTAATCTATTCCCCATATGACTGACACACAAATTTAGAGTTTTTATCTTAATGGTGTTAGAATACGTGCTCGATATAAACGTTTTTGCAAAACATTGTTAAAGCTATCACTTGAAAAACTTATTTAGGAAATGTCATATTGTTGAAGTTTTCAACAATCGTTTTCGAATGAAACAAAATGAAATTTGTCATTATATTATAACTTTTATATGAGGGGTTGTTCTTGAACCAATAAAAGTACCTATTTGAAATAAGTTTGTGAAATTTATGTATTTAATTAAATTAAAGCCACGAACTAGCGGTATAAATGAGCGACAAGAACAATAATATTAATTAGAAACATCTTATGCAAATAAAAATTGAAAAAGCTTACAGAAAAAGTAAGGATGGATAGTGAACAGTTTTCATTAATTTTTATCTTGATGAGAATAATTAGTGAAGTATGCATCACAAAAGTGCAATAAAGGAAGCAAAACTGATGGATTTGAAACTCTCAAATACAACAAAAGTGTTTAGTGGTTCTCCCGATTCATAAGATCTTAGGATGTTTACATAAACCGGGCTTTACAGGCCCGAAAGTAAAAGCGAAGATTTGAAAATATGCATTTTTCGTTATGAAAAATCAAAAATTGAGAAAACATACAGCATTAACCCAAAAGTACCCAAGGATTATTTTCAACACTTCCTTAGGCTTCCTTAGGATGTTAAAATACCGATTTTTACCACTTTAGAGTAACAACTAGCAGTGCAGCAACTATTAAGGGGGCATTTACTCCATAGAGATGCACTTTGCAACTTATTGATGAGGAATAGAAGAAAAAAAACATTCACAATTGTACTTTTTTTTATTCCCTGCGATCTTTAAAACAAGTGGTTCCATAGTCAAAATTCAAAAAATACGTTAAAGACAAAGGTTGAACTTAGATACTGGTGGTTTTATAATTTAAAACTTTTGCTTAATGCTTCGAAAAAGGCTTGCCAAATAGGAAAAATTAGGAAAAAATTGATCATTTAAGTAATAAAATCAGCAAGTAATGGGAAAGATTTTTAAATCCCACAACAATCATCAGTATCTAAGTTCAACCTTTGCTTTTGACATGGTTTTTGAATTTTGGCAATAGAGTCACTGGTTTGGAAGATCGTCGGGTGTAAAAATGTGTCGACACACCGTTAAATTCTATGCAAGTTTATTCGTTTACAACGCCTTATTTGATGTTTAAAAGTATGAAATATTTAAAACAAGCAAGTTTCAGAACACGCAGGAATATTTATTCAGTACTCAGAAATTGCATATTTTGTTACAATAAGCCTAGGGCATCTTGTATACAACATAGAAGAAAATAAACCCGTTAAATTAATTTCAACAATATTCACGAATTCTACAGAATTAAAGCCGAAAAATTATTTAAATCCAACAACACGAAAAAATTAACTAACCTAATTTTCAAAATAAATTACTTTAAACCAACAGATTTAAAATTCTAAATCGTCAATTAGTTTCAATTATTTAAATCTTTTGCATGGATGTCAATAACTCCAGCAAACGAATTACAAATTATTGTTCTATGCACAGACTATTTTTAAAAAATGTATTGCAATTTTCCTGTTAACGATGCTTTCCTGTTCTACTTAACAAGCGGTATTGAGTTAACAATAATTTTTATGTTTTTATAATAGCTTAACTAGGACGATGAATAGCTACATAAACAATTTATTGTATTTGTTTCAGACTTTTTTTTAAATAATGTGCTGTTTTAAAGAAACAACAAAAAATTTCTACTTACATCAGGTCTTGAGTGCAGTCGATTTGTTCTTATAGGCCTTAAATATTGATCTGTAGTTACCAAAAGTACCAAAATCACAGGTATAATGCAAATAGTGGTAAAAAATACCACACATCTTCTTAACACTTTCCATGGTGTTTGCTGTCTTCTTTTACGTTTTCTGTACGTCATTATCGTATATTCGCTTTTTTTGTAATTGTACAAAGAACAATTTGCAAACTACACAAGAAAAGCGGTTATCTCGGATATGCATTTCATTAAAATAGTTTCGATAAACTTTTTTATTGCTGAAAGTTTTAAAATTATCACTTCGTTCGCAAAATTTTCGTTAATTAAAATTGGCTCGGATTTTTTTTTTAATTTTCTTAAAGTATACTTAATAATGGAAGACTTTTAAGCGTTCTAATTTTTTTAATTTCTAATTTATTGTTATTATTATAACTCACATTAGTATTAATTAATACAATTTATTATTAATTTCCAGTTCTTTTTAGTTTAACTTTTTTAAATTCACATCGTTATTATTTTTAAACAAATTGCCGTAAATTGTTAGGTTAGAAATTTGAAGCCTTTCCTCTAGTGAACTTCATCGTCGGTTTTTCTCTGTGGAAAGCTTCTGCAGGACTGCGTTATAAGGCACCGGGTCGATTTCTATCGCTGTTAGTCATGCGCGTTTTATAGTACAAATTGTGTTTTTAAATGAAAATTATACTTGGTAATAGAGAACCTACAAGTTGAAATTCGACTCAAATTAATTTAACGTGTTTCATAGAATGGTCGAATCGAAAGTTTTTCAAATGACACCCCTTGGAGATATAATTGCAATCAACGAAGGATTAAAAAGTGACGATTGATATTATCGTTTAGGCATTTATTGGGTCTTTGGGAATTATAACAATTGAAAATAAAATTTACATATCAACGAGGCAATAATTTAAGCTTAATTCGTGACAAGTTTAACATAGATATGGTAATGTAACTGACATTAACTTCTTGAAACGCATGATGTATGGAATCGTGTAGGGTCGGACCAAGAGAGAAAATTGAGCACAAATGGTACTATCGTACTGTTGAATTTGTGATCATTGACAACTTTGAAGCAGCACTTAAATTGTTTAGTTTCAAAAGTAACAAATTTCAAATCTTTATGAAACAACAAGAAATTTTATTTAAGGAACCGAAAAAGAGAAGAATGTAATCAACTAATGGAACCAACAATTGGAGTAAATTTAGACTTCATTTTTCTACGTTTAGAATAAATAGTGCTCCTGTATCGATTCTAGGATATTTTTGTACTCTAATTTGTGATTTGGCATTTCAATTTACTACGAAAAGTGTATTTACTATTAAACAAACTGAATTCAGGAAAATATCCATTATACGAGAGTCGTCCAAAAATCTTGTTAAAGTCTACTAGTCTAGACATTCAGGATAAACAGCACTCTAAATGGAAATTAAATAAAGCCGACTGGTTATTATTTTCTAACGAAATTAACTTGCATGATCTGGATATGTCCCAAGATATTGATACAGTGGTTAATACACTCACCAGAAAATTAATTCACGCCGCTACTATCGCTATCCCAAAGACTTCTGATATACGTAAAAAACCTCCAGTACCTTGGTGGAACAATGCATGCCAAGATGCCATTAATGAACGTAAAAAGGCTTTAAAAGAATTTCGTAGAAACATGACAGTGATTAACCTAGAGCAGTTTCGACAAAAACGAAGTGCTGCACGCCGAATAATAGCAGATAGCAAACGCGAATCTTGGCAAACTTTTGTATCTTCGGTTAACTCTAGGACTCCTGTCCGTAAAGTGTGGGAGAAAGTTCGAAGAATAGCAGGAAGATGTAGCACACCTCGCATCTCCGCTATTACTATAAACGGTACCACTTTATCTAATACAGCTGATGTTGCTAACGAATTTGCATCCTATTTTTCTCAAGTATCAAAAACCATAGAATATCCTTCAAGTTTTATCAACCATAAAAATGCAATCGAGCAAACAAAGCTTAACTTTAAGACGAACCAAGAAAAATCATACAACCAATTGTTCACCATGTGGGAATTACAAACTGCTTTAAACAAATGTAAAAACTCTTCACCAGGAAAAGATGACGTTCACTACCAATTTCTCAAAAACCTAAAATCTAACGACTTAAACAAGCTTTTAAACGTGTTCAATAGCATATGGACTAATGATGTGTTTCCCATGTCATGGCACGAATCTATTATAATTCCTATTGTAAAACCATACAAGGATGCTAAAATACTAGCAAACTATCGTCCTATTTCACTCACAAGTTGTCTTAGTAAATTGTTGGAACGTATGGTAAACGGAAGGCTCATGTGGTATTTAGAATCTAATAATTTATTATCGGAACATCAATGTGGTTTCCGAAGAAATCGCTCCACTCTTGATCACCTGGTAAATTTAGAGGCAGCAATCCAAAATGCATTTGTAGATAAAAAACATTTGATTGCAGTTTTCTTTGATCTAGAAAAGGCCTACGATAAAACGTGGCGACACAAAATTCTTATGACTATACACAAGTGGGGTATCAGAGGACATATGGCCTATTTTGTTAAAAACTTTTTATCGAACCGATCTCTGCAGGTTAGAATAAATGATACTCTCTCGATGTCATTTCAACAAGAAAATGGTATTCCACAGGGTTCAGTACTAAGCGTTACCTTGTTTGCAATCGCCATAAATGGCATAACAGATTTTGTACGTGGCCCTGTTCAACCTTTACTTTATGTGGACGATTTAGCCATATACTCGTCTGCTAAAACTGTGGGAACTGCTGTGAGACAACTCCAATTGACTATCAATAACATTAATAAATGGGCAACTGACAATGGATTTACTTTTTCTTCAACAAAAACTACAGGAGTTCATTTTTGTCGTCTAAGGGGATATAATCCTGAACCTTCTTTATATTTAGGAAAAAACAAAATTAAAATGTCTGATCAAGTTCGATTTCTTGGATTAATCTTTGACAAGAAACTAACATGGAAGGATCATTTCAGATCATTAAAGCAAAAGTGCTTAAAAAGTCTCAACGTGCTAAAACTTTTATCACATCGTTCTTGGGGTTCTGATAGAGTCATGATGTTGCGGCTCTATAGATCTTTAGTGCGTTCAAAGCTTGACTATGGATGTTTTATTTACGACTCTGCGCGTACATCGTATATACAAACATTGAACACGGTCCACCACTGTGGAATTCGATTAGCTACTGGAGCTTTCAGAACCAGCCCTGTTCTAAGCCTATGTGCTGAATGTGGGGAACCGCCTTTGGCACTTAGACGTAAAATGCTTGCACTAACTTATGTAGCTGGTCTAAAAAGCAAACCGTTATCAACTCCCTACTACACTGTAACTGAACCCAAACTACGATCAGTGTACGAAAGAAAACCTAACGTCACACGTCCTCTTGGGATAAGAGTTTTGGAACTGTGCTCTGAAATTAATGTTGACTTTCCTAAACCTGTAGAAATACGATTTAATACAGTTCCACCTTGGGAACTTGGACGTGCTGATGTATGTTGTGAACTGAATAAATATATAAAGGGACAAACCTCTTCTGCAGTCTTTAAAATGGCCTTTTTGTCTTTGCGGGAATCTTTTGGTAACCATTGCTCAGTTTACACTGATGGATCGAAATCAGTTAACTCTGTGGGTTGTGCCGTCATAAAAGACGATACTGCACTCGAATATAAGTTTTTTAATCAATGTACTAGCGTATTTGTAGCCGAACTGTTTGCTATCTTAAAAGCTGTAGAACACATCCTGACTCTGCCTGACTCTTATTTTGTTATCTACTCGGACTCTCTCTCATCACTTCAAGCATTAAATACCTTATACGCCAACAATCCGTTAATCTGCATGATCCAGGATAAATTACATCTTGCGCGAAATAAAAATATTAAAATTTCATTTTGTTGGATCCCCAGTCATTTGGGTATTCCAGGAAACGAGAAAGCGGATTTAAGAGCAAAGGCAGCAGCCGATACAGGCGAACTTACGCAATTTGTACTTAGTAGTGACGTCAAAAACATGATGAATCGAGCTGTTATGAGCCACTGGCAAAACGTCTGGCATAATACTTTTTCCAACAAATTGCGTGATGTAAAGCCAACAGTCCAGCCGTGGACATCTTCCTGTCGTAGTCACAGATGGGAAGAGGTTGCTGTCTGTAGGCTGCGTATAGGGCATTGTTATATGACACACAGTTTTCTAATGAATAGGGAGGAACCTCCAGTATGTGAAGCGTGTGACTCGCCTCTAACGGTACTGCACATTCTTCAAGAATGTAGGCAGTACCAAGACCACAAAGAAAGGCTGTGCATGGCGGCTACTCTCAGCGAGATTCTGAGAGACGATGTCAATGTTCTTGATATATTGATTACGTTTTTAAAAGACACAGGACTACGTAATTATATATAGTGATATAGAAAAGGCTGTGATATTTAATTTTTATTTGTTTTATCTGTTTTCATCTGTGATATAGAAAAGGCTGTGATATTTAATTTTTATTTGTTTTGTCTGTTTTCATCTGTGATATAGAAAAGGCTGTGATATTTTATTTTATTTATTTATTTGTCTGTTTTTTTTTTTTTTTATTAACTTATTAAATTATTCTTGTGAGCAGATAGAGCCTCTTTACAGCTCTATACTGTAATAAATGTTCAATTTGTGGCGCAAATAACCAAGATGTTGACGCGCCCAAATTTCTACCATTCTATTCTATTCTAGTAAGAAACGTCATTTTAACAGTGAAGTTAAAAAAAACAAAAAAAAATACAAAAAAAATACAATAAAAAAATTACAAAAAAACAAATGCCAAATTCAGTCAACTTTATTCTCATTCGTCTCACTCTTTGTTCACCCCTGTATTCTTTGATTGAACTAAACTAACCATGTTTGAGTTTACAACCTCGCAATTAAAGACTTTGAGTGTTAGAAATAAAACCAGCATTTATAGTAACAAGTCGTAAGTTTTTTTATTGTAATAGGTACTTGCCATAGATAGAATAATGCATGAATGCATTTCAAAATTACTATGAGCAACGTTTTAAAATACTGTAGTAAAGAAAAAATGTTACAATGTTAGTAAGTAGCAATTAACTGTACAACACTTGACTAAAAGATGAAATGTTGAAAGGTTCTAGCCAAGTATTGATTTACTATTTAATAACGAACTTTTAACTATCATGATTTTCATAATTATAGAAATAGGCGAAACAGAGCCTTTACTCACATTAAAAATAAAAGAATATCTACACTTGTTGTAATGATACTTTCTGAGGGTAGTAAATTTACCGTTTTTACAGAAAACTGTTTACTACCCTAAATTTCAAATGTTGACGATCTAATTTTAAGTGGTTTAGTTTTTAAGAATAATAAGTGAGGGCTTTTTCTTAGCACACTCTCATCAATTGTTAGCCAAAACCAAACATAAAGGAAACCAGCGTGACCATATGGCATCCTTCGAGGATCGGGCAAGTAGGGCATTTCTACCTGAACATCCGGTCTTCTTCAGATACTGCCGTCGTCACCCCTGCTGCCGTCTCCACCGCTGTCCGTTTGCTGCTGCCGTCTGTTTGCCGCTGCGGTCCGTTCTGCCGCCTGTTGTCGCTACCGCCGTTACCGCTGCCGTCCGACTGTTCCGCTGGGTTGGCATCGCTTGCACCTGGAATTAATTTGGCAGTCGTGGGCGCCTCTGTTACGAGTGATCGTATTGTGCCGGTCATAGCTCGTAGCAGAGTTCCGGTGAACCCCTGGTGATCGTATTGCGCCGGTCATAGCCAGTGGGGGACGGAGGCTCCTTGTCAAAGATTCCTCGTGTGTCGGGTGTACTGTCGTTAGGCAGTCAGATGAGCAATTAACATGGCTCATCAGCTGATTCAGTCCGTACAGGGTAAAGACTTCAGGCGGGAGAGATTCCTACCGTACCACCACCGTTTATTACCATCGCGTAACGATGGCTGGTTTTGCTACAGGTTTGTTGTTTCTCGTCTATATATAATCTTCTGTTCTCTCTGTTTATTCACTATTATTTTCATTTGTTTCGTTTCGTTTTTATAAATAAATATGTGTAATGTAATTTCTATTTAATATTGTCCTAACAATGGACTGGCGTCCGTCAAACCCGTGCAATTAATAAAAGTCAAAAAAGTAGGTAGAAATTCTTAAGCTGGCCTTACATGCCAACTTCTAAAAGCTAGCTTTTTTTTCTAAGCCAATAGAAACCTTGCATTTCCAGCGGCAGACGCTAGAAGTTAAACTTGAACCAACTTTCTAGCTTTTGCCGCTGGAAATGCAGGATTTCTATTGGCATAGAAAAAAAAAGCTAGCTTTTAGAAGTTGGCATGTAAGGTCAGCTTTAAGTATTAATTGTCCTTTTTAAAACTGGACCCGATCTTCAACTGTTTTGCTACCTGGAAAGCAGTAAACTATAATAATCACTAGAGAGCGGATTTTAGGCTCTTAAAAATTGAAAAAAAAGCCTCATAAATAAGCCCCAAAAAACTCGAATTAGGCATTAACCTTTTCAAAATAGGCATTAACCTTTTCAAAATAGGCAGTTACGTTTTTAATAATTTTTTTTCTAAAAGAAACGTTTTAAGCGAAATTTAACATTTTAACAAGCTTTTATTATACAGGGTGTTAGGATATTCCTTGGCCTACGGCTTACACATGATTCTTCAGGTCAAAATAGTACTACAAGTTTCTATAACAAAAAGTCCAAAGCCCACTAATAACAAAGTTGTGTAGACTCCAAGTTGAGTTTTAAAATTTTTATTTTTGTCACAGTTACTTTAAATATTAACGAATTTTTTTCATATTTGGCACATATAATAAGTATTATAAAGCCTCTCATAAGAAGTAGAAATTTTGAAGATATGTCATCAATAAAGAGCACTTAACCTGAAACCTAAATTTAATTTTTGCCCTAACTTTTTTGTTTGTTCTATTTTCGATTATTTTTCTATAAAATGGAAGATTAATTAAAATTATAAAAATAAGGTACTCTTCTTTCAAGTTAATAAAGTTAACCATTTCATCAGAAATCGCTTTCAAAAAATTTAAGTTTCAACCACTTTTACTCAATTCTTAATAATCGAGTTACCCAGATCAACTAAAAACGAATAAAACAAAATTTCCAAACCGTAAATAATCGGTTTTTAAACTTTTTTGCACCCAAAATGAATAATTATACTTCAATTGTACAACGAGACATGATTTATTTCTTATGGAATGGCACTAGGAAATTCTAGACTAGCTCGTCTTTTGTACGAAGAAGCGTTTCCAAATAGGACGGCACCCAACAGAAAAACTTTTGTTAACGTTTACCTACGATTTGGAGAATTTGGTTGGTTTGTCAACCCAAAAGTTTTCTGTACGTGACATAGTTGGAGCAACTGTTCATGCAAAATTTCCCAAACTGTTGCGTTTGAAATATTTTGTTCTAGCATGGCACTTTGTATCGCACTTAAACTTGGATCATTTTCCATCGCGTCCAAAATTCTTTTCTACATATACTCCAGGACCACGAAGTTCTGGGTCTTCCACGATCTGTGCGTGGGTTGACAAGCTGATGACCAAATTCTCGAAGTCGTCGGTAAACGTTAACAAAAGTTTTTCTGTTGGGTGCTGTCCTATTTGGAAACGCTTCTTCGTACAAAAGACGAGCTGGTCTAGAATTTCCTCGTGCCATTCCATAAGAAAAAAATTGTGTCTCGTTGGTTAATTAAAGTATAATTATTCATTTTGGGTGCAAAAAAGTTTAAAAACCGATTATTTACGGTTTGGAAATTTTGTTTTATTCGTTTTTAGTTAATCTGGGTAACTCGATTATTAAGAATTGAGTAAAAGTGGTTGAAACTTAAATTTTTTGAAAGCGATTTCTGATGAAATGGTTAACTTTATTAACTTGAAAGAAGAGTACCTTATTTTTATAATTTTATCTAATCTTCCAAATTTTATAGAAAAATAATCCAAAATAGAACAAACAAAAAAGTTAGGGCAACAATTAAATTTAGGTTTCAGGTTAAGTGCTCTTTATTGATGACATATCTTCAAAATTTCTACTTCTTATGCGAGGCTTTATAATACTTATTAAATGTGCCAAATATGAAAAAAATTCGTTAACATCTAAAGTAACTGTGACAAAAATAAAAATTTTAAAACTCAACTTTGAGGCTACACAACTTTGTTATTAGTGGGCTTTGGACTTTTTGTTATAGGAACTTGTAGTACTATTTTGACCTGAAGAATCATGTGTAAGCCGTTGGCCAAGGAATATCCTAACACCCTGTATAAGAGTACGTAAAAAGACGTTTTAAGCAAAACTTATAAATTTACAAATGCAATAACAAATTTATTACAAGTTTATTATAATCACCCTTGTAAATATAATCTTAAGAATGTGGTGGTGGTTAGGTAAGAAAGTTGGTGGTAAAAATGTTGAGCGAGGTGAACATTTAACGAGGCTACTATCGAACACAACTATCTACAGCACCGCCATTCAAAACTTAGTTATGGAGTATTTAATCATCTGGCGAATAACAAGAGATAACAGTAGAACGAGGCGGCTAAAGAGCATTAAATTTCCTACATTTAAAGAGAAAAATTATTGCGATACCACCAATTGCTCACCACAAATATGAAGAAGAAAATTTGAACCAAAAAGCTAATTTGAGCCGTTGTTTTTAATATTTTTGGACTCAACTTGCAATATGGATTTGTTACTATATCAGCTACAACTTCCTAAAGTTTCTTACCATAACATTAATTATTAGCCAAGTTCTCTATTTACAAACAAAACGAAAATTTATTGGTCCCGATTGAAATGGATTTTCTCAAAATTCCCTCTGCCATATTTTTTCTTTTTTGGATATATTACAGACAACGTAATTTTCTATCGAAATATAAACTTTTATCAATATCGCTCGAGCCGTTTTGGAGTAATGATTTTTGGAATGTCAAAACTTCAAAAATCTTTAATTTTTTTTGTAATGAAAATTGAAACTTGAAAATGGATATATGTATCAATCCCATGAATATCTATTATTTGACACTATTTTCCTTTAACAAAACGCTTCCGGTTAAACCGGAAATTACAAAAATAATAAAATTTTTAGGAACACCCTGTATATTTTTAAATATTTTGAAAGCTCGTAAAATTAGCTGTTACCAGTTGCATAAAATTTAAGAAGCAATGCGTGCTTAACACTTCGGTATAGTTTTGATTGATTTGTTTGATTCCTATAAATCGCAGTATTGCCTTGGTTAATTTTTTTTTGAGAGAAAGCTTCTATCGTCGTCAAAATTTAAATGATACAAAAGTGTTAACAAATATAGATTTGAGAAAGAAAGACTGCCCTTCTCCCCACTGAATAATATCAAATGCAGGTCGACAAAAGTTGGAAAATCTCTAAATTCGTCAATTTAATTTTTTGGTACATGTCTACTAAATAATCTAAACAAATAAAAGTACGAAAAAATTAAATTATCCGGCAAGAACCACGTGGAGGTCTTAGAGAACTCTTGCCAGGAATGGAAGGATGAAGGGGGAAAGATCCAACTTCACATTAGGTAAGCGTGATCCCAAGGAGTAAAGGTAAGAGGAGACAATTCTGCGGGAACTTCACATTAGGTAAGAACCGACAGAATAGGTTATGGTAGGAAATAGAAATAGAAAAGTTCCTCACCAGTCCGCTGTTTCTTATTCTTTTGGCACGACATGTGATCGTCTTAGGATCGTGATGGTCCAACCCTGTTAATAAGAAAGCAGATTTAGTTTTTTTATTGATATTATTATTGGAAAAAATAAGAGATAACCATCTACCTACTGCATCGGGTCTGGTTCGCTGATCTGAAAATTAAAAAAGTTTAATTAATTGGTTTTCATAACACAGGCTGTTTTAAATAATTTTCTTACCCTTCTTACCTCTAGTCTTACCTTTCTTACCCTTTAACTCACCTCATTTACCTTACCTTATCTCACTTTCACTGAATGCACAAACACATTGAAAAAAGGTAAAATGACTCACCAGGCTTCCATCATATCTGCTTACGGGCCCTACCTTTATCCTCGTGTCCTTTCGTGGTTAAAGCTCGTTCGCTCCTTGATGGCTGATCCATATCCCAAGCTTGTCAACACTAGCAGTCCACAACTACTTTCACTAAGTTTTAATTGTCCCACGTGTCGCGAAACCGTGTATTTATTAATGAACACCTTCACTACTTTTTACAAAAATTCCGAATTCATATTAAAAGCTCTATGGGCTTTTCTAAGTAACGAACTCGACACTGCACAGGATGACCGATCACGACGTACGAAACACAACCTCCTGCATCTTGGTTCATCGAATAGGTAGACTCAAACTCGAAATACTTTAATACGTGAGAAGCAGTTTAATGAATGACAAAAATGAAGTGATAAACTTCCTTTAGCTTCATGATATATTTTGTGTCATCCTACAATCCATCCATCGAAATAGGCTTTTAACATTCCTTATTTTCCATCAGGTAAAGTCGTCTGGTAATTATGTGATGAGTGGAGTTTTTCACCTGTAAAAGACAAAAAATAATTAACTACCTGGATTTAGTGAAACTGTGACAAGCAAGCGCTGAAATTCAAATAAACATTAAAAGTGGCCAAATAGCAAATAGTGACGGGATTTCTTACCTAGGTTAAATCACTTGAAGGTAACAGGTTATCTATTTGAAGCTGCTGCAAATTTCGCCTTCGTTATGGACTTTAGAATTTCTTTATCTTCCTAGAGGTCGAATTGGATGTGAAGTTTTTGCACATTTTGCTCACTTTAATTCCCTCTAGGTATAACTTCGTGTTTAAATTTATGTGATCAGTTCAGTTTTTCTGTTAAAGACAAATAAATAATTAATTATTTGAATTTATTAAAATTTAGAAAAGCAAGCCTTGACATTCAAATAACAATTAAAAGTAGACAATTAAAAAATAAAGACAAGGGTCCTTACCTAGCTTTAATCATCTGAAGATGGTCGGTTCTCTATTTGAAACTGTTGCAGATTTCTTCATTGAAAGGCTTTTAAAATTATTTATTCTTCCTCCATTTAGAACTGTTTCCTAATTATGTAGGGCTCGAGCTTTCTGTAAAATACAAAGAACTTATTAATGACATGATAGAGATTTATTTAAATTTTTTCAAGCATGACGTACTGGCCCTCGAATAAATAATACTGTTCAACCCAGCTGTGAATATTATTCGAATATAATTTTAAATAGTTTTGATCAACTTTTGGAGGGTTTTAGGACCTAGCACCGAAAAAAGTAGAAAAAAAATGTAAAAATTAGACCAAGAAGCTATTTTCAAAAATCTAAAACATATAGTAGCTACACCCCTGAAGGCCAAAATTTCCGTTTAAAGGTTTATTTATTTAACTACTAAGTATCATTAAAAATTTGTGTAATCCTCTTCTAGGGGATTTTAGAACCTAGCCACGAAAAAGATTGAAGAGAAAGTGTAAATATCACGCAAATCGCAATTTTCAAAAATCCAAAAAAAGGACAGAATTTCCAAGAAGGTCAAAATTTCCTTTAATGTTCTTAAAAATGGTAGGGTTATTTTAAAACTTAGGAAAATAATAAAAAGAGCGTTCCTCACCTTATTGTTCTACCGAGGGGTTGGGTTATCCACTCTCTGCAGTCAATGTAAAAAAATTGAGCTGGCAATGGTAGTCATCAGCAGTCAATGCCAGCCAAAGCAAATGCAGTCATAGGCAGTCAACTGCAGTCAGTGTACAAATTCAGAATAGTGGTCGACCCCTCGTTTTCTACATAGAAGTAGCAATACGTTTTTGGGTAAATCCTTGACAAGGCTTGCTGTTTCTTGTTTTTTGGCCCGACATATGACCCTCTTAGGATTGTGACGCTCCACTCTATAAAGGTGCGTCTGGTTTGGTGGTAATTAAGGATCTGCTGATGAAAAATTTAGCCAAGCATGTCATGACAATTTCAAACAACTTAAAAGGGAGCTATTAGATATAAATATTCTGAGGTGGCTGTATCTTTGATTCGCCCCATTACAAACTTCTCCTTCCATGTTGTTACTTTTTCTCTCTTTAACTCCCTCTAAGGGTAGTTCCAGATTTAAGTTTGTATGTTGACTTCAGGTTCTCTGTAAAATAGTAAAATAATTAAGATAGAAAAATTTAGTAAAGCATGTGATGACAGTTTAAAACAAATTAAAAGGGAGCAATAAGAAATATGTACTCTGGTGCTCACCTTATTTGTTTAAACCACGTGGAGGCGGCTGTATCTTTGATTCGCCCCATTACAAACTTCACCTTCCATGTTGTTACTTTTTCTCTCTTTAACTTCCTCTAAGGGTAGTTCCAGATTTAAGTTTGTATGTCGACTTCAGGTTCTCTGTAAAATAGTAAAATAATTAAAGAAGTGATAGAAAAATTTAGTAAAGCATGTGATGACAGTTTAAAACAAATTAAAAGGGAGCAATAAGAAATAAGTACTCTGGTGCTCACCTTATTTGTTTAAACCACGTGGAGGTGGCTGTATCTTTGATTCGCCCCATTACAAACTGCGCCTTCTTTAAGAAGTTCTTTTCTATATCCAAGTGAAATTATCTTCCACATCCCGATTGTTACTAGCTTTCCATCCTTGAAAAAGAATAAAATTTAGTAGCTGGGTTATGTTTTAATTGAAAAACTTTAATTTCCATCAGCAGAACAGACAAACTTAAATTATAGCAAATTTTTTTACCTAATTAACTACACTTGGGGTTGATTCTTCAAAATTGGTTCATGTTCTATTTCTTTGCGTTAAATACGATGCTCTATAGGGATTTGATCCAGGTGAACTTATCTTTCATATCTCGATTGTTTCAAAATATATCAATCTTTGAAAAAGAAGAAGAGTTAGTGAACTTTTAGAAGGAAAATTATTTACTATGAAGGTTCATCTGGTTCGCTGATCTGTAAATGAGAGAAAAATAATAAATTGATTTTCATCAATTTTTCTGAGATTTCGGAGATTTTCGGTTTAGAAATTCGCTTACAACAGACTACAATCTTTTTCAATGAATCATTTATACATAATATATAATTTTATAAGATAATTAATTTTCTTTCAAAATGATAATTCACATTTTCAGTAAAAATTAAATTTTGATCCAGTTTGGATTTTTAATGCTTTTTGAGAGTTTTTTTTGACTTTTTAAAAGCCTTTTTTACACTTTTAAGCGCTTATTTTGAAATAATAAATACTTATAAATCCGGGCTCTAATTATTATTATTTTTAAATTTTTCGGTGACACTTTTGTATTTAACTAAAATTAATTTAATAAAAGCAAAAAAGTTTTTTTAACAATTAGTAGCTTAGCTTAGGTGAATTTTTTTGTGTGTAATACTAAATTTTGATTTAAGTTTTTGCACTATTTTTAACTTTCGATAACCAAGTTTGAAATAAATCTTTAAACTTTTAATTAGAACATCCTGTATACAGAGAGGTCTAAAAGTGTAGAACGACTTTAATAACTTGTAAACGAATTGACCAAATGTAATGAAATTTGGAGGACGTAAATAAGGTAATTTTTCGGGGTCGATTTTTTTAAATAGCGAGTTTTGGTCAGTTTTTGGTATTTTCTGAAAAATCCTTTTATTCTGATTTCTGACATGTGCTGCAAATAGGGATTTCGAATAAAAAAAAATTAAAATTTCTTGCATTTCCGATAACAATGAATAAGGGAATTTTTGCAAAAAATTTTTAAAATGCACTTCTATCAAAATATTCTTTCTTAAACCGCAATGGGCTTTTAAACACAAAAATTAAACGTAGCAACCATTAGAAGGGTCCACTTTAAACACGAGAAAGGGCAGCATTTAATTTTAGTTAGATTATAAATCAATTGGATATATCAAAAAATATATTTTTTCAAAAATCACGATAAGAAGCACAAAACCCATTTTATACATTTGGAAGTTTTGTCTTTACGCAAAAGTCACTGTTAATTACGTAATACCTTGAGACATATTTTTACAAATTGTTTTACCATCATTACTCTATTATTACAATTTAAGACTAGGGGCAATAAAAACGACTCACACTGTACGATTTTCAATCACTTACATAATATTAACAAACCAAAAAAACTAACCTTATTTGAACCATATTAAATGGTGCAGGCCGAATGTCTTGACCAAAAAAGAACCAAAAGGGCACAAAATACAACGAAACACTCTGTTATTTAACTGTACTTAACCAAATCAAGCTTGCAAATGAATTGAAAAGAAATAAATTTTTAAAAATACCAGCTAATCAAGATTTAATCGTACACCTGCAAACTCGCCGAAACGCGCAAAAATATCTTATCACAATAAACCTTTATAATAATACTTTAATGTTAAAAGTTAAAACTATTTAAAAATTTATTATCAAAAATTACATTTGAATTCAAAATATAAAATTTTAAATTTGTTTGCTCTATCCTCTATGTGCCCAATACCCAATACAGTGGAGTAGAAAATTGGGGTGGATTAAAGGATAATAGGAAAAGCTTTATTTAAATTTTTTTCAGACTATGTAAGTGGAGAAAAGACTTGCTTTGATAACGCCTTTTCAGATTTTTCTCTTAAAATAACGCCGCTAAACACACAATTAAAAACAACGGATGTGGCCATACGAGGAACTTTTTCCTGTTGTATTTTTTTGTGCATTTCTTTAAAAGTTTATAATTTAAAATTTTCAAATTAAATTTTAATAAAAATTTCCTGTTGTATTTTTTTAATAAAATTTAATTTGATATCTTATAAATGAGATCAAATCAAAGAAGAAGAAGAAAATTTTAAACTATAAACTTTTAAAGAAATGCATAAAAAAATACAACAGGAAAAAGTTCCTCGTATGGCCACATCCGTTTGTAATACGTTTAAGGGTATACAGGGTGGTTGGTTTTTTACTGTCCAGCTAATATCTGCTGAAATATTGAAGATACACAAAAAAGTTAAATTAGAAACTTTTCAAACAACACTTCATGTACAAAATAGCACAAACAATTTTTTTCCATGGCCTACTTGTTTTCCGAAAAAATATGCAACTTTGGTTTTTTAAATAGAACACCCTGTATATTTTTACAGAATCGTGTTCTAAATCAATTTCTTTTTACAACGGTATATCACAAGTACCATTTTGCTTTCTAATTATGCTTATCTTATTAATTATTTCTAATTAATTATAAAAATATAACAGGATGAGTGTTGCAGAAAACAGTCAAAGGAGGACAAAAAATGTTGAATTCCATGGTGGACAATTTGAACAATCATTATAATACATTACGTGTTTAAGTTTGTTCCGAAATTTCTTAGTTTGTTAATAAGTAAATAAATTAATGTTAATCAAGAGTCACTACAACTCTCATATTGTTCCTTTTTTTGAAATATTGGGCATAATTATTAGAAAGCAAAATGGTACTTGTGACACACCGTTGTAAAGAGAAATTGATTTAGAATACGATTCTGCAAAAATATACAGGGTGTTCTATTTAAAAAAACAAAGTTACATATTTTTCCGGAAAACAAGTAGGCCATGGAAAAAAATTGTTTGCGCTATTTTGTAGATGAGGTGTTGTTTGGAAAGTTTCTAATTTAACTTTTTTTTGTATCTTCAATATTTCAGTAGATATTTGCTGGACAGTAAAAAATCAACCACCCTGTATATTGAAAAATATATTTCGGTTCAAAAATACGCCAAAACTTCCCTGTTTTACTATATCTGTCTAACACAATACTATACCTTTCAACAGCTTTGTTGCTACTCTTTGGAAACTAGGGTTATTGTTAAAGTACTCAAAGAGTCAAAGCCATAAAAACCATATATCTATTTTTGGACATTTTTGTCTTCGAGGTCTGCACTTTTCACATGCACATTGCACAAGTTGAAGTAATCGTTTAATTATAAAAATTGTAACTTACCGCGTAAACGACTGCATAAAGCAAAGAAAGTAACACAAAAATTTTCATTTTTTTAATTTGAGTTAATTTTCAAACGTCCGACAATGGGTTATAGAAAGAAAGGAAAGGCTAGACGAAATTAATATTTTTCTGGAAAAACTCACAAAAACTTGTGTTTTTGGAATCGCACAGTATCCTCTGGTGCCGTCAATGGTTTTATAAGAGAGTGTGTGGGGGCGAGGGTCGGTGTAGCCAATCTCGTCTAAAATAATTCTTTATTTATTTTTTTTAATGTTAGTTGGTGCTAGGGACACTGGGACAGTGTGAAGTACGGTGCCTTGACATATGGCCACGGAGGGGGTCATAGGGGTTGGATTGGTGTTGATGAATTTTTCTTCTTCAACAAATACTTTTTTCTTCTATTTCCATTTTGCTTGCGCGCCCATCCCAGAAGGGTGAGGTCTTAGAAATTTTGCCCATGGAGACTTTCAGGACTGGACTGGGAATAAAATTAGTACCGGGAAATCTGATAGTTCGCGCCACTTGGAAGCGGGCCATTGTATTGGGGGGGGGGGGGGGGGTAAAATGAAAAAATTCTGAATTTAATATAAAACTTTAATATAAATAAATTTTATACAGGTGTTTACTTTGTGAACAGATTGTTTCTCAACTATTCGAGATATCAAAACCAATTTTGGCATGTAAACGTGATCATTAGACACACATTTTAAAAATGTTTATGTATATACAGGGTGATTCAAAGAAGAATGCCAACCGAAACTTGTGTTTTCTTAAATAGAACACAAGTTTAGGTTGGCATTCTTTTGTGAATTGCCCTGTATATATCTAAATATTTTTAAAATGTAGGTCCAATAATCATGTATTATCACGCCAAAATTGGTTTTGATATCTCTCGAACAGTTAAGGAGCAATACTCCGGCCACAGAGCAAACATCCACCCTGCATATTATTAAAAACGATACAAATCACTTATGTATTACTAAAGCCACATTTACAATAAAGAAATTTGCTAGAAATAAACCACATAATTTCCATTAAATAACCAGGACCGTATTAGGCACTAGGTTGACTAAGCTAGAGCCTAAATGCGCCTTCTGCAGAAAAGAAAAACCAAATATTTAGCACTAATTTTGTGCAAATAAATTGCACCAAAGTTTCAAAAAATTTCCACAAATCCCCCGGCGACGACGATGGTACGCTACAACCCAACAAAATTCTCAAAATTTATTAGCCTTAGGGCGCCAAACAGACGTAGGCTGGCACTGGCAAATAACGCGATTTTTCTTGACAAAAAGACTTCATTATTCAAGAGGCCCATCCACACACACAGGCTTGCCTTCCGGTTTTTCTGTACAGACCGCATGCACAGGCCACCTGAACGCTGTCCATACGCTCCAGTTTGGCCTGTGCTGGCTGCTTAAACGGTAACCACAAGGAAGGCAAGCCTGTGCGTGTGGACAGGTCATTAATTTAAGTTTTAAGCTTCCGCCACACACACACACACACAGGCTTGCCTTCCGATTGCTAAACCGGAGCGTATGGACATCGTTTACGCAGCCTGCACAGGCCAAACCGAAAGGTAAGTCTGTGTGTGTGGTGCAGTCTTTATAGTTATTTTGATTTTTCATAAAATTATATTTTTGTATCTATGTTACTTAATAAAACGCACTAAATTTTAAAAAGGGACTCAAAGTTTATATTTTTCAATTTATCTAAATTTTTCACTTCATGGTCCACCGGGAAATTCTCGGTAGCCCGCCGGGCCAGTCCAGCCCTGGAGGCTTTTGTTCAAGAGGCCAAAATCTACAACTCACCAAATTTTATCTTTGACTGAAACCGTTTTTCCATATAAAAACTTCATCGATGCTGTATATTGATGTATATCAACAGTACCGTTTTTAAAATTCAAATTTATAATGTGAAACTACTAGGAGTGAAATGTACGAAAATGTAAAAGAAAAATGCAAAAATAAAATATTCCCAGACTACATGCTGGAAAGCTAGCATAGCACTGAGAACTAGCTAGTGGCCTTATAGTTACAACTACAAAGAAGCATCGCCATTGTAGTAATTTTCAACAAATTTAAGCCTCAAGGAAAAGTATAAATAGTTGAAAGCACTAAGCACAGAAACAAAGGTAACAAAAATGCAAACTTTACAGTATGGATACAAGAATGATATTATAATAATACTACCCTTTAGTATTATCATTGCAGGATTAAAATAAAGTAGGTAAGCATTCATGGAAATATTGCTGAAGTGAAAATGATGATATTGCTGAAAATTTGGTAACGTTTCAGTGTCATTGGAAAAGAATAGTAGCAAGGATAAAAATATACAAAACAAAATTTTTATTGTATCTGAAATGTCGCAAATAATAAATGTGCAACGGAATCATTTCAAAGCACAAAAGTAATTTTTAAGAGATTGTAGGATATGATAATAAAAGCAGTTTATTCGATGCAGGATGCTTTACGTTGGCTAATACTAGCAACAGAATGAAAAACTTATTAAAATGCAAATTTGTTTAATTTCTCTGGAGATTTCAAATTCACTTTTTGGTTTGTTTATTTTGTAGCTCTAATTTTATATTATCGAGATTGAACAGTTTTAAACACGACAAATCCGAAAATCAAAACGATCCTTTTACACGCTATTTGATCCCGTTTCATACATTTTTGTTATTTCAAACGTTGGACGATTTACAAAAAAAAAGAATATTTTTGAACCAAATAAAAAGTAACGCTTTTGTAATACAAAATGAAATGGATACATAAAAATTTGCATCACGGGAATGGACTAATTTTCGTAAATTGCCTTTAATGGTTACGGTTACGGTTGCAATATAACGAGGTAATTTAGTTAATAGAAAATGGCCTTGCAAATATCAACAACGACAAACGTGAACTGTATGTTTTTTTTAAAGTTGATGTGATTTGTTTAAAAAATAATCATTTAAATTATTTATTTTTCAAACAAATAATAATTACTTACTGCTTTAAAAAATAAATTAGCGTTCATTAATTCAATTCGGCGTGACAGAAGTCTCATTATTTAACAAACATGTAGCAGTAACACACTAGTTAATTGATGCTTTGTCAAATAAAAACAGGAAAATATTAGCTCATCTTGTGCTGAAGAAGGACGTAAAATAATAAATTCAAAGTGATTTGAAAACTCTTAAAAGCCACCGGTGAAACCAATGAATTTCTAGATATACATTATACAGTGTGAATAAAAAGTAAGGAACATTGATGTTAGAGCCTTTTTATTATTTGTTTTAGAAAAAAAATTCCTTAACAAAAGTTTTGACGATTTGACGCTTTTTTCCCTGACGTCATACCTTCAGACTATGACGTCATCGGGTCTTTTTTTTAATGGTAATGTATATTTTTTGTTTTATTACGCAATTTAATAGTACGTATTTTTCCTTTTACATCCATGTAAAAATATTTAAAACTAACAAACAAAATGGGGGGCTATTTGGGTAAACGTTAGTTTGAAGATGGGGCCCACAAGAAAAAAAGCAAGCAGTTTTAGCTCCGGGAATGTTGTTAGCCACTCTTCTACTAATCCATCCACCTATTCTCGAAAACAGAACATCTTTTCTTTTTTTTAATGAAAATAATTCTCACCCAAATTAACCCCAAAACTGTAAAAAGAACCGAATGTAATCCAATTCCACAAGAAAAAGCAAACATTGCCACTTAAAAAAATTTCGATGACGTCATTGCTCGAAAGGGGTAGGGGGTAGAAAAATGAAAATCATCGAAAAGTGTTTGTTTTGAAATAATTCAGTTTGATATACCTAGGTCCAATCGTTATTTGATATTGCAATCAGGAAATAAAATATTCCCATTGCTCCTTGCTTTTTATTCACACTTTACGGTAATACTAAAATAGAATATTTTGTTATTTATGTTCAAATAAATTTTAAAAATCAAGTTTGCTATTAAACAATTTCATAAAAAAGAAACAATTGAATTAAATAAATAAATATCAAAAAACGATCAAAATAATTCGAAAAAAAGTACCTTCTAAAAATATTTAAAAATAAACCTATCAACCCTTATATTTTTGAAAAGAGAAAAAAACTAGCTTTTTAAAAACATAAAATTGAGGTTAGGTTTGTTTTTAAAAAACATAAGTTTGCATCATATCTCCAAAACGGCACACTAAGAAAATTATTTTATGAATTAATTATTTGCATTTTAGTAGTGCCTATTATCTCTTTTTTGAAAATTGAAATTATCTTATTATCATAAAAAAGTTATAGGCATTTAAAGAAAATGCAATATTTCAGTTTTTACTCAATATCTATAGAGTGCTAATAAATTTTTTCAAAAAACAAAAAATTGTGCATAATTTTCTCCATTTAACCGACTTCGTATCTCTTACGGTGTCCGAGATCCCCATGCTGTGCATGTTATACTGGACACACTGTATATAAAAATCTCAACTCCTCAAAAATTGTCGATACGAGGATTTGCACAGGTGCCGACGATAACGTTTTTCAGCAATGATAAAATTGACTATGACGTCATAGTCACCTCACTTAAAAAAATCCCGATGACATCATTGCTCAAAAGGGGTAGGGACTAGAAACCTGAAAGTAATCAGAAAATGTTCGTTTTGAAATAAATCTGCTTGATGGGTTCAACCGTTATTTGATATTGCTATCAAGAAAAAAAATTCCAATTGTTCCTTACTTTTTAGTCGCACTGTATAAAATTCTATAAAGGGGGTGTGACTCAAAAATGAAAGTTATAGAACAGAAAATTTTAAGCACATTATATTTTTAAAGTTTAAACCATTCATCGCTCTGACGATACTTTCAAAGGATATAACGTTTTTCAGTAATGATAAAAATGACTATGACGTCATAGCCACGTCACTTAAAAAAATTCCGATGATGTCCTTGCTCAAAAGGGGTAGCGACTAAAAAACTGAGAGTTATCAGAAAATGTTTGTTTTGAAATAAATCTGTTTGATGAGTTCAACCGTTATTGGATATTGCTATCAAGAAAAAGAAAATTCCAATTGTTCCTTATTTTTTAGTCGCACTGTATAAAATTCTGTAAAGGGGGTGTGACTCAAAAATGAAAGTTATAGTACAAAAAATTGTAAGCACATGATATTTTCAAACCATTCATCGCTCTATTTCAAAGGACCTTTCAAAGGATATAACGTTTTTCAGTAAAGATAATTATAATTAGTTATTTACGAACCGAGTACGGGAAAACGATTTTCCCGCGTGAAGGCGGTTTTGAAGCATGAGCGACGTTGGAGCGAGTACCTCCGTTATTGCCTGAACGCGGGAAAGTTGTTCACGCATGAGGATTGTACAATATTTTTTGTACTCACTGCTTCAAAAAAACGCACTCTGTAGTCGACCGGGAAACACTGCTTTCCGGTCTATTACACCGTGAAACAAACTGTCAAAACCACACAGTTCGCTTCCCGGTGTAATAGAGTGGGAAGCAATGTTTCCCGGTCTACCACAGGGTACGTCAAACGTTAGTTTCGAAGCAGGGAGTACAAAAAATATTTTTTGGGCTTAAACGCTGACAATTATGGTTGTTCTAGTCTTTTCTGAATTTTGGGGCTAACACGATCCAATAAATATTGAAAATGGTGTTCGAACAGTCGAAATAAATTTTTGAAATTCTCAGGATAATAGGAAAACTCTATTTCTTTCTAGGATCCATATCCTTGTCCACCATATCCATTTATTTCTTTTTATTAACGAAATTCTTTTTAAAATATTGCTTGTTATCAGTCCATAAATAACTTGACATGCATCAGCCATCTCGGCGATGGCTGAGTATCTATACTGCGAAATACATACCCGTATAAACCCTTGCCAGGAATATAAAAATGATCTAATCCTGAAAGTTAAAATTTGGAAATTCACGAACGTGCACGTGAATGTCAACGTGGCTTAATGATAAAAGTGGCTATGACGTCATAACGACACAGGTCGCATATTGTTTTGCAAATAACTCAAAAACTCTTTAGTTTAACGGAAAATTCATTCAGATGTTTTTCGTAGCTTTATAAAATTTCCTTTTATTTAATTTTTTCCCGTCCTGCTACTACCGCTGGTACTAAGTATTAATAAAAGTAGAATTTTCAAAACGCGGTAACTCTTTTAATATTTGTAGTAGATGAACTGAATTGCAATCAAACTAAAGGAAATTTTATAAGCTACAAAAATAATGTTAATGAATTTTTTGTCAAACTAAATAGTTTTTGGGTTATTTGCGAGAAACGTATTTTTCTCACTAAAAAAATTCTTGAACTCTGACTTCTGAATTCTGTACTCTGTACTCTGTAGACGTAGAGGTGTCAAAGTTTAATTTTCTTAAAATATTATATGTATCCGAGATCTTTTACAATTAATTTGTTTTAAATAAGCTTTCTCATCTTAGGATGATAGCAAATAACTTATTTTTTATTGAAACTTTTTGTAAAAATATTTTTGTTTTCAGGTCTGCAAGCGACGTTAATGTGGTTTTAAAATGGGATTCATCAAGTTCGCTAACGTACACCATTAAGATGTTTTGTCATTATGTTCATCCTCCGAAGAGCACATCAACGCCTTCTGATAAAGTGGCAAAATTAACCAAATTGATGGAAAGCAATAGAGATAGGTCTAACTATCCAGCTGATAACGAATGGATTCAAACGGAAGAAATAACTCGGGACGGTGTTATCGTAATATCATTACCGATTTCTGCATTTGTTGAGAAATCGAAATATAACCTAACTGGTGTAATAACATATCAATTTAAACAAACTACCTGTCAAATTATACTAGAAGATTTTGATATTTCAACATCAAATTTATTTAGTAATTCGCTTATTGTAAAAAACTGGGATGTCATCAACGGCGACGATGAAGCTTATCTATCGACTCTTAGTGCAAATGAGCAAAGTCATTTATTTATTCAAACTACCACAAACTTTTGTATAAATGTCGAAAAAATGTTAGAATTTGAATGCAGATTTAAGAAAGTCGATATTTTATCTAAAAATAGAAAATATTTCTACGTCGATGGCGTAAATAGCTTGATTAATGGTTCTTTTTTGGTTACTGAAAGGGAAAAAGAATATTTTTATGCTCTTACTGTGTTTACAAGGTAAGTCAATTTAAAATTTATTAAATTATATTAAAAGTAGATGACCGCAAACATTAATTTTGTTGTAGTCGTACACACCACCCCGTTAAATTTTTTAAAATTTATTTTACTTATCTTGACACCCGGTATATCTTGCAAAATTAATTTGTGTTAATAAATTAATTTTAAGGTCTAAACTAATAGGCTATCGGTCCATAATAGAAAAATTGAGGTGATAGTAACGGGGCCAGCTCTTGGGGGTAAGCTATTTGAATACCACCGAACAAGAAAATCCAAGTGGCGTCATCAGGCACTGGCTTTAAGGCCTAGGGCCCTTGAAAAAAATTGTTAGAGAAGAAAAATGTAAGTTCATACCATACAGTTCGTAAACAGTGTTTGGGCTGCCCATTGACAAAGTAACTATTTTTTACATAAAAAGAAAGGTTTTACTTCTTCCTCTCATGTGGTTTTTCCGATTCCCACCGTCTTCACCAATTAAAAGTTGATTATTAACAGTCTTGAGCCCCAAAACCAATGCCTGATGTCGCCAATCGGATTTTCTAGTTCAGTGACACTCAAATGGATTGTCCCCAAGAGATGGGCCCAAATACTATCGCCTCGTTTTCCTTGTGTATTGGAACCGATTTTTTGCCTATTCGCTGTACCATAAGTGCAATTTTTAACATTTTAAGCAAGAAATAAAAAATTCAAAACATCCAAACAGTTGATTAAGTTTCTGTTTCATTTAATAACTTGACCATTACTTTTCATAAAAATTTTCTTTTGCAAAAACTTAAAATTATATTGCAAAAAATTTAAATATTATTGCAAATGTAGTAATTTAACTGTTTATATTACAGCAATTCAGCCATGAGAGGATCATTGTTGCATTACTTATACGAAAACATTCCAAATATAAGAATTTTGCCAATAAAGTACAAACAAAGCGTACAGAAACTACTGACCGTAAATGAAAACTTAGATGAAGGAGCTTGTAGCTATTCAATTGTGTCAAAAGACGTACTAAAAGAATTCGGCAAATGTTTGGAAAAACAAATTGAATTTGTTGGAGAATTTTATAAACAACGTTTAGATGAAATTGATGAAGGGTTGATTGATAATGACGAAATTAAATTAAATGTTAAAAACGAGGATTATCAAAAGTTTAGAAAAGATTTGATGGAATTAGAACTACAGAGTGATCTGATATATTCTACAATTGAACCTTTTGCTCAAAAAGTTGAAATTTTATCACAGATCGAGTAATAAATAAGCAAGATTTGATTTGATTTGATTATTTTTTGTATTTTTATGTATTGTTAGCTAAAATTTAGTTTTTCTAAGGCAAAATTTTTAGTTGATTCTAAAACGTGGGAAAATAAAGAATTTAATAAAAAGTCAAAACTGTTTTTAGTTCTATTAAACTCTAAGTACACTTACTATGTAAATTGAAGGTCCTCTGCAACCATTATTGAAATTTGAAACCATATTTATTCTTTTGTATGCTAAAAGCATACAAAAGAGGAAACTCCATTGGAAGACAAACTTGAAATTTGGTTATGCCAACAGTGAACTTGTATTTGATCAGGTCTTACGGTAGGATACTGCAATGAAATATGACATCGATTCAATAAACAATTTGAAAAAGACAAGCTCTCTCAACAGAGTCGAATCAGTAAATGGTCCAACAAAAGCATTACAAAATTTAAAAACTAGTTGTAAAAGAAAAGAAAAATGTAGCTGCTTTAATTTTTTTTACATAATATTGACTCGATTACGTGAAGAAAGCATAAAATCGTCTATTTTTGCTTACCATTTAAAGGAATTTCTTCAACGATACCTGCTGGTGGCTCCATCTGTGAGTTTTCAAAAATAAACAATTTAGAATCTTTTACTAAAAAAAATAAATAAGAAAAACATTCTTACCTAGTTACCTTAACCTTTCGTTCGCATTACACCAATTTGCACTTGTCACCCCATCACTTTTCACAAAAAGTTAAAAAGTTGAATAAACTCACCCCTGTTGCAACTACTTTGAAGTGGGCCCTACCTGCAAATTATAAGTGGAGTTGCCAGGAACTAATTACCTGGCAACTTGTAGTCCTTTTGCATTTAAAGCTCGTTCGCTGTTTCTTATCGCCACCATAACCCAAACTTGCAATAGGAAAAGTTCACAATCACTTACACTTATTTTAATAGTTCTTAAGCCATTCTTGATTTCCTAATCTGCAAGAATAAGGACATAAAATTTAGACATCGATGTAAAAAATTAGAACTTAAGGGTGGCATTTATGCCATTAGAATAAATGGGGTTGAGACACATTTATATTCCGCAAGATCTTTTAAATTAGGGACTCTATTGGAAAAATTTAAAAAATATGTTAAAGGTAAAGGTTCAACTTAGAAAATGGGCATCTCGAAATTTCAATTTTTGGGGCATTATGCTTCGAAACGAGACTCGGAAAATAGGAAAAGATTGATAATATTTAAAGTAATAAAATCAGCACGTAACACAAAAAATTTAAAATTTCAAAATGCCCATTTTCTAAGTCTATTCTTTCTCTTTCATTTGACACCTTATTTGTAGAAAAATATTGAGTATTTTGAAAGATCTTGCGGAATAAAATTTGTAAATTAATTTTTTTGCAAAATTTTTTACTCGCCGTCATATACTAATTTAATAACACAAATTAATCACAAACGTCATAAATTAGTGTACTATACTTCATTCAAGGAGACGAGATAGTGAATGTAAACAAACAACGCGCGTGTTGTGCACGTGAACACTTCTATTTAGCGCTGTGATTGGCTCTAACGTATAAACTTATTTTAAGCTTGTTGCATGGTTACTTAACTGCGTTGATGCGGATAACTCATATTATAGTGGCAATTAGAGCTGGGACGATTACAGGAAAAATGTAATCGATTATAAATAAATAAATGATTGAGACAACTTTAACTAAAGGAGCTTTTAGGGAATTATTATGAAACCGGCTGTTATTAATAATTTTGAAAAATTTACACCGTATTTAATTTAAATTTACGTAAAACCGCGCTCGTGAGAACTTGCACGTGCACGTGAACATCGCATGCATCACTATCTCGTCTCCTTGAATTTAGTATAATGTTGTTGTAGATGGCTGACCTTTCAATGCGACTTGGCTATGTGTATGTATGTATTTTAATGGAATTGATCAATTGACATTCATAGAGTAAACCCAACGTAACCTGAGCACACCACGTGATGACCATTAAAGTTGCGCAGTAGTTTTGTACTGCCGTTGCTTAGAAACGGAGGTAGACAGTGTCGTCATTACATTACATTACTTTTGTCGAAGCAAAATAATTACAAGCCTTTTAATAATGTGAAGATTTCATTCACAAAGTACTAAGCCAGTAATTAATTATTATTAGTACTTCAAATAAAAATTTAAATTAAGGAATTATGTATTTTAAATTTTGACAACTTTTAAAAATATTTTTTTTGACAGAAGAAATAATTAGCTCCGCCACTGGGCTCTCAAACCACGCCTCGCGCAGGTTTGGTCACGTGGTGTGCTCAGGTTACGTTGCGTTGGGGCTACTCTACTCGCTGACAAAGTGTCTGTCACAATTTCTGTCATAGCGTGGATTATTACCACTTTGAGTGAGAGAAATGTCTAGATGTAGTTTGCGTTCACTTTTTGGAATAAAATTAAATAATTAATTTTTGTTGTCAAGGTAGCATTTTTTATCACTTTCTATCCATAAGTGAATTTCTTTTCTAATAAATCCAAATCTTAACGCGTCTCAATAGGTTTGTTCCTACAAAGCTCGAACTAGTTCGTAACTGGGCGGAGTGTGCGCAGATTGAAATTTGTATTGCCAACTTCAATGTGCGCATGCTCTGTTCAGTTCTGAACCGTTCTGAACTGGTTCGATTGTTTGTAGGAACAAACCTATAGAGTAGTCTCAACGAAAAATGAGAACACCACGTGATTAAATCTGCGCGCGGCGTGGCTTCAGAATTCAGAGCTAATTATTTCTTTTAAAAAAGTTATTTTTAAAAGTTGTCAAAATTCAAAACTTTTTTGCCTCGAGAAGGTGTCCCGAACCTTCCCCTTTTAATACTGTCCTTCAAAATCTTACCGTTTTCATAAGGGGGACGGAAAAAAATATTTTGTGATAATATTGCTATAGAATTCGAGGAGTCGTAATGCTCTTAAAAAAATTAAAAATCTCAAAATTGCTACATATGGGTCATTCTTTTACAAACCGCAAATACAAAAATACAAAATACAAAAAAAGTATTCTCATACTTGAAATTTATTATCTCCAGTTGTACTAATCGAATCAATGTCGTTTTTTTTGTTAAAATTTTTCTTATGAGGGCATTAGGAACCCTGGAACTTACGCAAGAAGCTCAAAACTAAAAACAATTGTAAAAAAGCTTGAAAGAATTAAAATTTTAAAAATTTCCACATAGTAGGTACATAAGACACAGTTCGCAGAAACAAAAAATTAAAAAAAATTGCTTCAAAAATTTGTTGTGAGGGCATTACCACCCCTCAAATTTAGACGAAAAGATTAAAATTAAAAATAGTTAATTTTTGAAATATTAAAAAAACTATTAAAAAAATAAAAAAAGATAGATTGCTACGTAGAACATACCTATTATAGCCCATAGGTATGTTCTACAGAAAACTAACAAAAATGTTAAAAAAAGTTTTTTGCGGGCTTTACGACTCCTTGAATTTTGGAAATTTTGTCACAATTTCGTAGGTGTTATTAACTTAAACGTAAACTTTAACCACGACCTTAATAATTTTTTGGTCCCACCCCTATGGAAATGGTGGGGGTTTCGACGGGGCGATATTGAAGGGGAAGGTTCGGGACACCCCATGGAGGCAGAAAACCTTGGTCTTTTTGACTTTCGTGTTCGCGGCATTGAAAAATGACATACTTTTTTGTTCGTCGGCGCCTAGCGCTCTAACGTTCACGAAAAAATGTCTACCTAGCGAAAAGTTCGCGAACTGCGGCCAAACACAATAGCGCAAATTTTTTAAAAATTTGAGTTTAAAATTTTGGGGGACGTTATTTTCAAGATGGAGGCCGAAAAAACTTATTTTACAACAGGAATCATTAACCTAACATTTATGTGGGAATTAGGTCCAGCTTAAGGCGTTTTTTTTATTTAGATCTACTATACTACTGTAAGGGCGGGTTTCATAAAGGGTGCTAAGCACTTGCTCAACTTAAGTTCGAGATCGCGGACTAAAAAATCCTTTTCATAAAGCTTTCTCAAACTCGAACAATTACGTCGCCGCTTTCGGCAGTTATCGATTGAAAACCAACGTAAAGAACGAGTTGCCCAAGTTTCGAAAAGGTTGGCAGTTTGTTTGTTTTCAACCGATAACCGCCGAAAGCGGCGTCGTAATTGTTCGAGGTTCGATCTCGAACTTAAGTTCGACAAATGCTCAGCACCCTTTATGAAACTCAACCTAAGTGACTTGAAAGTTAAATAGAGATAATTAAAATTAGGAAATTTGGATCCGGTTTCAACGAAATTGGACTAAAATGACAAAGCCTAAAAAAATAAAAACGAGCATCTAAAAATTATCTCCATTTTGATCCCAGGGGCGGCTCTAGCAAAAAGAATTAATAAATGACAAGTAGCTGCTTTAAACCATACAAAATTTCCAGGAAGCTGGAATACTGTACAAGTATTTTGGTCCAGCATCCGGATAAAATTGTACATCGTTACAAATTCAAAATTTGAAATTAAAAAATTAACCTTTATTTTTTATTTTATCAAATTTATTCCAACCCTCTATTTCTTATGAGAAATTACAACACCATAGTGAAAACTTAATTTGAATCATAATAAATTCTGTAGATATAATAGTTATTTGTGTTATAAGGAGACAAAGTGACGTTTTGTGTGACAAAACTGTGTTTGACTGAAGAGCGAGTGAAGCGAGCGAGTCAGGCAATACAGGCGAGTCACACAAAACTACTTTGACTCCGCATAAAACATTAAATTTTTTCTGCAAACGTAAAGCGTAAAACTGAAAATTTTGATTTTTGAAAGAGCACCATCTCTTGTCAATTACTTGTAGTTCAATTGTCAAATATTTTTTAAATTAACTTAAATTTGTAAAAAAAAGCTAACTATTAAATACAACGAACTAATTATAAAGGAAAATTTAAAAAACATTAAATTTTTTACATTACAAATGCTTAAAAACATTTTTTACGTTAAAAAATAAAAATTATGTGCGGTTAAGATTTTACTTTTCCTGCCTAGACAGAGAAAAGTACTTTGTCTGACTACTTTTCCTGCCTCGGCGGAAAAGTTAAACTTCACCGTTACCTATTGAGTGACACAAAGGCGACTTTTTCTGACGTTTGAAGAAAAAAATAATTATTAACGCATAAAATATTGAGAGAAAGTGAAAGATAAAGCATGACGACAATCAACACATGCCTTCTCTTATCCACAAACACGTACAAATTCGAAATAAAACCACCATAAAAATTTCATACATGATGTGTGATTTGTAATAAGCTCTTATAAAAAAATCACCATTATTTCCCCAAACATCAACTTTTAATCATTTAAGAAGAAACTTGTAAAATTAATAAAATTCTTGCTGGACAAAACTTGTGTGCTTCATTTTTATTTCATGGAAAATGCAATTAATTCCTTTTGTTCCTAACATTAACCCCATACACATAACACCACTTGTAAGCTTTAGGCGACATAGAAACTTACGCAATACACGTCAAACACCATCTTTACAGGCGTTAGCGTTAATTAATTATTTATCAATTGCAACTCGACACCTGTTGACTCTGATATAAGCACTGACCTATTTAATCTTGAGGGTTGTATGGGTGGCCGTGCTTAATTAGACAATTTTTTTTTTAGAAAATCAAAATTGTGACGTCAAAGATTGCTAATCGCACTAGATGAAATTTACCAAACACAAAAATTTTCTTTAAGATAATATTAATGTTACGCAAAGAAATAATTATTACTCCAATGTTGCAGATGACGTAAAAATGTCTAATTAAGTACTTATGTACTAGGTTTGAAGGTAAATTAACATTCAAATAAAATAAAATATACCTTACCGATAAACGGAAATTTTTCCTAAGATGGTTGATGGCTTTATCTTGAACTTATTGAACACTATTACACAACACCTTCACTAATAATTTAAAAATAAGTTTTTTCACTAACGTTTAAACTGCAATACAATGTAAAATTAATTTTTTTCAAACTTGTACGCCGAATAAGTTAAAAATCGGTTGATAATTAATAATAATTGACATCTGCGTTGCACTTCACTTAGCGAATTCAACTAATAATGAAGGATATCTATTTTAAACTAGCCAAAAACTTTTCAAGTGCGTGCGCTTTCAAAAATTGATAACAATATCTTTTGATTATTTTATTTCGATTTAAAACCACTAAAATGAAGTTTTATAATAAACTTAAATACAATAATTCATAATTATTCTCTTGTAATTAATTTATTGTAAGTTGTACTAAAAGGGCATGTCACCTTTGGGACTTTTAGGTGTCTATAATGTTTTAAAATGAAACAGGAGTTCTAGTTAACAAAGAGGTTATAAAGGACACGGAAAAGGGTGAATTTTTTTCGTCAGGAATGTGTTTGGAGTAGTCAGGAGGTAAAAATACTACAAGTCAATCTTATAGGAAATTTGATAGACCTTCATTTTGTTAAGAATAATTTTTTTGCTAGGACTCACCATTTTTGAGATATAAGCAAAAACACCAAAAACGGGACCTTTCCACCCACTCCCTCCTTTAGCCATGTATCTAGGACCGGCGACTTTTAGTATTTTGACATCCTAACTACTCCAAACAGAATCGCGAAGAAAATAATTTCACCCTCTAATCTTTTTGGGCGTTCGTTGACTGGACTCTCGTATACAGTGTGTTCAGTATAACATGCAGAGCTGCACGAGAATGTCGGAAATCGTAAGAGATATGAAGTCGGTTAAATCAAAGACTCTACAGTGTAAGACTAGAATCTGGAATCTTGAAAATGGCTATTGGGGTGAACGGGCTCTGCTCTGTAATACCTCCTTCATCGGTTGGATCTGAAAAAGAAAAAACGTTGATTAAATGTGTTCTGAAATGTAATCGAAGTCACTGACGATAAACTTCTGTTATGTTACGGTAACGAGGTTTTATTTTAGGCTCGGTCAAGAACCAACTTAGGTCTCTTTCGAAGCCTAGACTCGTTGATGTTGTATTCCCACAGCATAGTCCTCGGATGGTAGGGTTGTCGTGGTTCAGTGTTGTCTCGTGGAACTTGTATGCTGATCATCTGTAGGTCCCGTTGAAGGCTGCTGTTATGGATGAACCATGGTGCTTTGACGATGGTCCTCAGGATTTTGTTTTGGATGGTCTGCATCTTCTTAATATTGGACGGTGCGGCGTAGCTTCAGGCTGATGCCGCATACGTCATGATGGATCGAATGACGGTCTTGTAGAGAAGTAGCTTGTTCCGGAGGTCCAGCGTTGGACCTGAAAAAAGCTGATATAGTAGTGAAAAAGCAGCTCGTGCTCGGACGATGGCTCCATCTATGCGTGGTTTCCAGTCCCTTGTTGATGGTTAGTCCTAGATATCGGGCTTCCTGTGAGACTGGAATAGCTTATGGGCCAAATGTGACTAAAAATCCCCGCTAAAGAAGATGTCGCTAGTCATTGCAAGCATTTTAAGAGTGAATAAGATATCTTGTCGAGGCGGGAGCAACGAAGAAAGGGTTAAAACAAGTTTACTCTTCGAGGGATTTTAAGCGATTTTGACCTTAAAAGCCTTTCACTCTTTTTAATATAGGTTTCGGTAGTCTCTTACTGTATGGTCTTTGATCTTAAGAGAAACCGGTACAAACGAACCTAAAAAGCTTATTTTTTTCCTCTATTTAAAAACATAAAGATAACCTGTATGTGTGACGTCGTGTTTAAGGCGAACACACACACAGAATTTTACTCTGTCTTCCGTGCACAGAGTGCAGTTTTGGCCTGCACCTGCACACGCCTCTTATGCAGGTTTGCTTGCGCAGGCAGCCTGAATGATGTGCAGACACTTCGGTTTGACCGGAGTAAAAGCCTGAGTGTGTGTCTCCGCTACTAAAGTAACAACGAATCCAATTACAATTTATTCAAAGATTCACAAATTATTGTGCTACATTGTTCTAAATAAGTATTCAAGTGTATAAAGATTGCAGATGTTAAAACCTTTTGCCATAATGAAAAACCAAACTGCGTGCTTTAATAAGCTTTTTTTTTCGCTTTTTAATTCTTAGTCCACATATTTTGAAATTGGAATATTACTATGATATAAGTCAGCACTGTTCCAAATACCTAAAAAGTAAATTTAGCCATAATAAAAATATTATTTTAATATTAAGTATAGTCAAACTCACCAATGCATACAAATTATATTTAACACGAAATGCATCTGATAAAATTATTATTGGTGTTTGGATATTTAAGGTTTTAGTGAGTTTTTCGAGCTGGAAAAGATTTATTAATCTCTAACCTATTAGCTGCAACAAAACGAACCTCAAAAGCTTCTGCGCGATTTAATTTGGATATTGGATATTGATACAAATATGATAAACTCTCTCTCACCTAGAAAATAGTTTATTTTTTAAATATTCAAGTTGTTATAAAAACACCAGACTGTTGAGTGTATACAAGGTGATTCTTAACTTTTGTAAAAAAATTTAAGGGGTGATTATTTCGCTAATTTCCATCGTAAAAGTCCATCAAGTTAGGGTAGAGTAATAAGTGTACGAGTTCTCTACCCGCATTTAGAAATTCGCTCTGTCATTGCAAGTTACTAAATACGCGATAGGAACTTGATGACTTCGAACAGTGGATAACAAAATAGTTATACTTAAAATGAAGCATTTACCTTACTGTTGATTTGTTCACAGCAATAGACAATATAAGCAAACAGCATAGTAGCCACTGCAAGGTGAAGTTCGTGAATTAACAATTGAGGCGCCAATAGCTTGGATAAATCATCTTTTAAAATACACATTAGTATAATAAATAATATAGAAATAAAAAGTAATACTCCATCTAATAGCAGTATTACTCCCATGGGGCTAACAAAGATACTGGCGTCTCTAGTAATTTGTAAAAGGTTCGTATGAAATCGAATGTGCATAGATATCGACTCTTTTAAATTTAATTCTTTGCATACAGGTCTGCAAAAACCCAATATTTTTTTCTTCAGTGCCAAATCCAAATCATACTTCAAATAACAATAAACTCTAGAGCTTATTGCGTTGCTTAACTGAGTAAGAATCATTAAGGAACACAATGTTATCATTTGTACATAAAATGATAAAGTCGCCCAAATTCTTTCTAAAATGTGCATATCGAAATCCGAACTAGGAGAAAATTGTATTATTATGGTCATCGTAACACATATTAAAGTGATGAACAAGTACAGAAAACTTCTACTTCTTAAATAAAGAACATCTTCAACAGTCAATAATAAATTGTTCTTGCGCTTTTGCCATACGTGCATAAGTTTCTCGCTTCTTTTAAAAACAAATATTATGTATTTTCGTTGCAATGCTGCACTGATGATAGCTACGATTGCAGCTAAAGGATTAGATAGGCCAGGAACCAAAATCATGACGTCAAATAATTCACCATTACTTATACTTATAGAGTGCTTTAAGTGCATGAAACTGTACACTGTCGATAACATTAGAATTCCGCATGCGACAGAACCCGCAAACAGGCGCAACTTTGAGTACACCATGTAGGTTTTCGCTATATTATTTTTATGTTTGCACGACATTTTTGTGTAAGGCATTGCTAAAAAACTAATAACTTGTATTATAGGACCAATACCACAGTTTACGCAATTAGGACATTTTTGATTTTCTGACATTATGAAGAACTCACAAACGTACCTATCTAACAATACTAACAATTGCAAATGAATAAAACTAAACTTTTCTATTATGATCGAAACCTTGAAAAACTTTAGTATTTTGTAATGTGAATAGTCAGTTTATTAAATTATTTATTATATGCACCTTAATGATTGCAGTATAATCGCGGTCTGTGGTGTTCTTGTTTACATAATAATAAAAAGAATAATACGAAGTTGTAAGAAGTAATGTATTAATAACATGCAATTTTTCCAAAAAAGTTTATATTATATAAAATGTTTCCATTAGGCTGGTATTAGACTGTCAAAGATCTTTGACAAAGCTATTTTTTAAAAGCTATTGTATAAGATATTTTACATTGTAATAGGGTACATTTAAAAAAATACAGTGTAATAAAGTAGATTTTATAAAATTTACCCTATTACACTGTAAAATATCTTATACAGTCGCTTTTAAAAAATAACTTTGTCAAAGATTTTTGACAGTCTAATACCAGCCTTAAGCAACTACGGCCTAGTAGTCTAGTCAACGAATGCTTAAAAACGGGGTGTAGAGAAAATTGTAAGGGGTAAACTATTTTTTTTCAGGAATGTGTTTAGAGTAGTTAAAAGGTAGAAATACTAAAAGTCCCTGTTTTTAGCTATACCGCTAAGGGCGGTAGGGGGTGCAAAGGTCCCATTTTTTGGTTTCTTGCTTATATCTCGAAAACGGTGGGTTCTAGGGAAAAAATGTTAATATGAAAATGGAAGCTTATCAAATTTCCTACAAGAGAAATTTCCTACTAGCTAAGAGAAGGAGGGGGGTGGAAAGATATCGTTTTTGGAATTTTTGCTTATAGCCCGAAAACGGTGGGTCCTAGAGAAATAATTGTTCTTAAAATTCGTATCTAAAGCAACAAAAAGAGACACTGATTGTTGGATAGCGGAGATTTAACAGCAGTGACCGCTTCAGGGCACTTTTCAATAAAATTAAAAGGCCACAAATAATCAAGAAGAGGAAATAAATGTCAAAGCAACGTCCAAACAATAAAATAACGAAACCTCGTTGGTGAAATAATTAGGAGAAAGCTGATTTTTTTAGGGATCAATAAATTATTATGTTATATAACACAAAAAACGCCTAATCTTCCCAGATACACATGGTTGTGTCCACAATTTAGAATCAAAGATGAGGGATTTAACAAAAGTTTATTAGCTGTATCTCCGCAAGTAACAATCCGATTTAAATAATCTTTTTTTAGTTCGAAAGACAATTTCATAAGTTATTTTGTTTATCTTTGTATTTGTTCAGAAAATGTACAGGGAATAAAATTAGGAGTCGATGTATCGAAACTGGATTTATCGAGCACATCAATTTTTTTATTTGTCAAATTCACGCGAATAATTTATTTTGAATAAGTTTATTTAAAGGAAAAGTTTTCTGGAATTTTTGGAAACTAGACAAATCGTTGTAAAGTAAAACAAGGTCTTAGGTAATCGGTGCTTTTTTAATTTTGAACAGATTGTGAACATTTTTACACAACACATAATTTTTGTATATTGTATTTATTTGAGGTCTGCATGTCGCAGTGCAGCAGCTATTTGTGCATCTCTATTTTTAATACATGTTTTTGCCAAATTTTCTTAACAATATTTCAAATCAGTGAAAATTCGTTATTAAGGTCGGTTTGGGTCACTTTCCCTTAACTTTAACTACAACCTAAATTTGTGTTTTGTGACAGTTTTCAGTTGATATATGAATATAATGCACACGTAAATGTTAAGCCATTACTACAAGTTAAATTTAAAAAGAAGTGGTGAAACAGGCCTAAGAGTAATTACTACAAACGTAAGGCATCATTCACAATGAACATAAGAAATACGTAAAGGTTTACGGTTTTATGTTTCATGTAGACTGTATCGATTATGTATTGACTGTATGACTGTATTGTACCATCTATGGAAATCAATACAAATTTTTGGAAATTATAAAATAAAAATTTATCAAACTCTTAAAGCGTTTATTAAAAAATTAAATCTACTGTATACCTACGTCTTACATTCATTGTGAACGAGCAACAACAAAATAATATTACATTATTTTGAGCGGTGTGGTTGTGTTTGACTTAAAAGTGAAGACTAACTGATGTGATGGAGCAACTTTTGATGCTGCTCTTACGGTTTTGCTTTATTCCACATATCTTGAAACTGAACTATAACCAATACGTAAGTTGTTACAATCCCAGTTACCTAAAAATAAGGACTCTAGATTTCTGATTGTGTATGAAAATCAACATACAACTGCGTATAAAGTCTTCTCCACTGTTATAACATTCGATAAAATTATAGCTGGTTTCTGTGTACGTAAGGTTGTTATAAGAACTTCCACCTGAAATGATATCTATTAGTGGGAGAATAATCAACTAGATTATGTTGTCAAAGAGACACAAAAGGTAAATTTAAACTTTTTGTAGTAAATTATGGATTTGAGTCAGAAGTACTAAAGACTCTATATATAAGACAAACCAACTACATACAACAAAATGCAAAAATAGGTAAAAATGTAGTAGAAAACATACCTGAGAGGCTTCTTCTTTATTTAAACTATTTATAGGATATCTATACAAGTACGATAAAATTTCTTTATTCTGAAACACAAGAGAAGATTAGTACGTTAGTCAAAAGCACTGAATAAAGAAAATAGTTTTACTATCAGGAAAGGGCTCTACAGACTCTACAGATTATGTGAACTTTGATGAAAGCTTAAAGTGGCGATTTAAGTTCATTTTCTGCTATAGAGACGATCGCTTACTTCATATTATAAAGAAAGATCATTACAGCCAATAATATATGACGGCGATGCAAGTCCAAAATGGCTATTACCGTCACAATTTCTCCTATAGGTAACGGTTGCTAACACCCTGTCCTGATAGTAACACGGCATTTTTAACCAATGGTCAAAAGAAACGTTTATTTCTTAATTTCCCATTCCAATAACTCGAGATCCAGGAAGATGAGATTTTGAGAAAAACACATCGATTTAGATTTTGGCTGGGTGTTGCACACCTTCACGTCTAGCTAGCCCAGGAATAAAATTTTAGATCCCGAGTTATTCTAAGTGGAAAGTTTCGAAATCAATCTGCATAATAAACTTACCCCGTTGGATAAACCTTCACACAAATATACAATATAAAGAAAGGTCAATCCAGATATTACTAAATGTAATTCAAAGAAGAGTAACTGAGGAGTAAATAATTTGAATAAAGTGCCTTTTAAAATACAATCTAATACGATGAAAAATATGGAGATAAAAATTAATATAAAATCCAAGAAATAAACTATTCCGCACGGATTGACGTACATCATTGCGCTTTTTAAGAAATTTACATTATTTGTATAAAATTGACAATACATGGATATTGACTCTTTTAAATCCAGTTGTCCACACCTGCTTCTAGGTGAACTGAACCGATTTTTGGTCAATACAAAATCCAAATCAGCTGCGAGATAACAATAAATTCGCTTATGTAATACTCGATTTAAAAGCAGTAGAATCATTAGTATACTGAAAGATAACATTTCTATACAGAGTGCTAAGATGATACCAAGTTTCACCATGAAAGGCATATCGACATCGGAATTAAGTACGAATAGCAATATTATTGCCGCAGAAGTCGTCATAAAAATTAATAGCAAGTGTAAGTAGCTTCGGGTTCTCAAGAATTGTACATCTTCAACCGTTAACAGTACATCGGTTTTGTATTTACGCCATACATGTATGAGTTTTTCGGCTTTAACAGATACTTGTATAATATATTGTGCTTGCAATGCTGCACTGCTAATAGTAACAAGGGCTGCGCAGCAACCGGTAAATCCAGGAAATAAAATAACAATATCAAATAATTCACCAGTATTGATAGTTATAACGTGTCTTATGTGGAGATAGTAGTGCACAGTCGATGTTGCTACAATACTCAAAAAGAAGATACACGTAAAGAGGCAAAATTTTGAATATGTGATGTACGTTTTGGATATATTATTTTTATGTTTACACGTAATATTTATGTAGGGTAGTCCTAAAAAACGAGTAACTTGAACCAGAGGACCCACACTGCAATTTATGCAGTTTGGGCAATTGACTTTTTCCGACACTTTTACACTGTTCATGTTCATGCTTGGGGTATGAATCTATTACTAATATTTTAATTTTAATATGTCATTAAATATTCTTATTTTAATAGTTTTCTATGTGTATTTAAAGGCTTGTGGTAAGCAAATTGTTATTAGATATTTATAGGGAATCAATGAGGACAAGATACTTTTTATAAATTTTAAAATATTAATAAATATGTCTTAACGACTTAACATCAATTACACAAAGAAAAAAAGTTGGTTACTTATAATATAAATTACATGTACACATTGAATATTTCGAACTGGCAAATAGCACAATAATGATTGAACATGTTTATGAAATACTTTTAAATTAGTACGAAAGAGAAAGAGTTATTTTTAGATAGAAGATAGGCATGAATTAATTCAAAATCAGAATATTTTCGTTAAAGAACCATTTTTAAAATTGTCGCTTCAAAACACCAATAATAAAATTAAAATAAATTGAAAAAGTAAATCAGTTATTAAAAATTGCAGGTGTATAATTCAAATTAGAAATTAATAATTGAGGCCTATAGTTCTATCTAAAAATAACTCTTTCTCTCATTTAAAAATATTTCTTATTTATTTCTACTCTAATTCCTATACTATGTCAGATGAATTTTGCTTTCATAATTATATTTATAGTTATAAAGAAATGGGTGAAAAATCCATAAGCGCAAGCGAAAATAAAAAAATATTTGACAGATAGAGATCCTCTTGGTGGGCACGCCAAGTGGGATACTCTGTGGCTATGTTCTGTTTTGTTCTTATATTTATATTTTATCTCGTGATTGTAGAAATTAATATTTTTGTTATGGCTAACATTATAAAAGTTTTATATAAAAAAACACAAGCTTTAAAAATGAAAAACTAGCTTTCCGACTATCTTTGGATTGAGAAAATAGTTCAAAATTCTGGCATTCGGTCGGTATTTTTCGTTTTTTTCTGGAAAACTGTGTATCTTAGGAAAAAGATACTGACACACATTTTTTAAAACTTTTAAAGGAGTACAGGAAAAATGTTAAAAAAATTCTTTTTAATCATTTCTCTGAGATGTTAACAGCTGAAGATGGGTTTTGAAATTTTGCATTTTGCGAAAATTCATGTTTTAAATCAAAGATTATTTTGGTAGGAATCCGTTCTAAACATATAAATTCTAAAGCGAGCGGGAACTACTACTACTAATGTTGTTTGTTGTTATATTTCTGGGAATTTTGGTAAAGGATAAAATAAATATAATAATTGGATTGTAATTACACGCTTATTGATTTAGATAATGTTTCATTATACGCTAGAAATTTAAATTAAAGTTTTATAATATTTAAACGAAGCGTAGGAACTCTTGAACTATTTTTTAGCTACAATCTTTCTCGAAACGCATTCCAATATGCTGATTGTGTGGCCTCTCATCCGCACTCATAACTGGCTGCCGCTTTGCTATCCGCATTGCCAACAGCTTCTTATTAGGCCCTAGATATTCAACGCATTAAAAGTATGACAATTTTACGGCAGCTTATAACGATAACATAGAACTAAGACGACATTCAAATTTTGATAATGCAACCGTAGTAATAAAAGTCAACATTTGACGTCACAATAAGCAAGAAATGTTGTCTTGGTTTCGACATAAAATGCGCAACATCTTGGATCAGCCCATCGTAGCGGTATGGCCGGACTGCGCCAGCCGTTAGGGTTCTCCTGTAATGCTATGGCCGAATTGCGCCACGATAAAAATTGCGTCCCTAAAATTCATGGCCGGATTGCGCCGGGGTTATTTTCTACCTGCACCCTCAAATTCAAAGTCGCTGAAGTAGTACAATTATTTCAATTTGACATATCATGGCCGCTCAATAGTTTTTCAAATTATGAAAATAATTAAATTGCTTATTCAATGTTAAAAAAGTTATTAATTAAAAAGTATTTGTTATCAACAGACTCAGAAAATAATTCTTCTTCAACAGATAGCATTACCGTTCCTGTAGATGTAGATGAACTGGTGAGCAGGAAACTGCAAATTAAATTCTTTGTGTTATTTGCCTATGTTCCGGTTTGATATTAGGCACTAGGTATATTGTATAGTCTTTGCTTTTTGCTATCAATAATACAGCTTTACATTAACATCTCAACTTTTATTTTTCTCTTTACTATTACTAAAATCACTACCTACAACCAAGTAAATCAGGTAAGACTTAAGTAACCACTGGCCCAATCCGGCCATACGTTTTTTCAAACCCTTTCTTGACCGTAATTAAAGGATTAACCATTGGCGCAATCCGGCCCTGCCCCATCGCAGAACTATAAACCTACTTATCAGCTTGTTTGTCATAGGAAGAAGAATCTAAATATTCAAAAATATACGGAATGTTCTACTCGTTCGTTAGAAAACTCGCAACAAACGGTTTTTTTTTTCTAAACTTAGACTCGCATCTTAACAAGGTGTCTTATGAAACTAGTTCTTTAATATACTATTATAATTTTGATATTTTAGCTCTTCACATAGAAATCAATATTTATGTCATGGCTAACATTATTAGAGGTTAAGGAAAAATATTCAAGTTTTAAACACTTTTATTAACACTGTTTTTACAATCAATTCTGCAATGTTATGCAAATAACACATCTAATCTATGTCTTGTCAACAAAGTATATATACCACTATCTATTCAATTTGTGCGTGTGTGCAGTTACTCAGAAGTGGTGAAAACTTTGTGGATCTACTGAAAATTTTAAATCCTTCACGAAAGTGGGCCAAGTCAAAGTGGTCTAGGATTAGTAATTGAGTCTAAGCCCATCGGTGCATTTACACGCTTCTTTATAAAACGTTATTTTTTCTGCAAACGTCAAAAAAAGTTGACTTTGTGTCACTCAGTATGTAAGGGTGAAGTTTAACTTTTCCGCCGAGGCAGGAAAAGTTGTCAGACATAGTACTTTTCTCTGTCTAGACAGACAAAGTAAATCATAACCCAACATAATTTTTATTTTTAAAACGAAAAAATCTATTCTAAGCATTTGTAATGTAAAAGTTTTAATGTACTTATATTAAATTTTCTATTATAATTTGTTTGTTGCGATTAATAATTAGCTTATTTTTAAAAGTTTAAGTTAATTTCAAAAAATATTTGACCATTGAACTACAAGTAATTGACAAGATATGGGGTTTTTTTCAAAATTTTGAATTTTGAGTTTTAGGCTTTACGTTTGAAGAAAAAATAAAATGTTTTATACGGAGTGAAAGTAGTTTTGTGACTCGTTCGTATTGCCGGACAAAGTACTATATCTGTACGGCGTTATCCTTTGTCCATTTATTAATGAAAAATATTTGAAATTGAATAACATTTAACACATAAGTTACTACAACTCCACATACCTAAAATAGTAGAATACGAACATTGGTTTTTCCTAAAAATTAAGTAAAAATAATTAGAAAACTTACAATAGCATACATATTCGACCTTATAGGTAACATATACGATAAAGTAATAAGTGGTTTTAGTTTGGTAAGTGCCTTTACAAGAACTTCCACCTAAAAAGTGTTTTGATTACACTATGTCTTAATCAGATAATAATACAAACCATAAGAGCTTCTTCTACAGACAAATTGTTAATCGGATATTTATTTAAAAATATTAAACTATTATTATTCTGAAAGCAAATAGTACTATTTATAAAGAAAGTAATCGATGATTAATTAAAGCTACAGTGTAAAACCAGCATAAAACCACACCTAAACCTGATAACAATTCAATGAATTAGTTCATTGAATTTGCAAAGCAAAATGTTATACATAATTTCAAATCATTTGTATTACAAGCCTATATTTTATTTACAAAAAATGGGCTAAGTTATACCAAATATTGTGAAACCAAAAGATGATGTAAGCTTATCTTTTACATTAAGTCAAGGTTACATAAGCTCAAATTTAAATCAATACTAAGAAACTGGCTCTTTTAAGCAACTTACCCCTTCGTACATAAGTTCACATAAATATACGATGTAAACGAATAATCCTCCTATTACTAATAGATACATTTCCAAAAATAGCAATTGAGGATTTAATAAACGTGAGGTATCATTCAAGCAGCACATAAGTACGACGTATATTAAAGAAATAAAAATACAAGTAGCCATAAGTAGCAAAGTTATGCCTGCAGGATTAATAAGCAAATTAACATTTTTTAAAATGTAATAAAATCCATTATAAAATTGACAGTACATCGATAAAGAATTTTTTAGATTTAATATTCCAGATCTTGGTTTGTTCAAAGATAATTTATTTCTTTTTAATTCATATTCCAAGTCGGCTTTTAAACAGAGATGGACTCGGTCAAAAATTCTTCTGTAGTAATAACAAAGAGTTATTAATAAAAACATTACAACCATTACTGCATGAACGGTTAATATTGTTGCAATTATTTCTACAAAAGTTATGTCTGGATCTATGTGGTGAGATAATTGTATAACTGCAACAACTGAAGTCTACAAAACAGAAATCAACATATAGAGATACATGCGTCCTCGTAAAAATTTGATATATTTTACAGGTTGTAATATGTCAGATTTGTACTTTCTCCAATCATTTAATATTTTTTCACATTGTTTTATTGCTTTTATTCCGTACTTTATATTCATTACATACGTTATAATAATAACAATAACCGTAAAGTAACTAATAAAAGTTGAAAATATTATCATTATATCAAACAAATCTCCATTAGTAATAGTTATAGCTCTTCGTAAACGCATAAAGCATAATATATTAGACACTACTATAATTGCAACTACAGATAAACTTGTAAATAAATTCAATTTTGAAATTTCGATTTCAAATTTTGGTATATCGTTTACATGCACGCAAGAGAATTTGATATATGGTAAACCTAACCAATTGCCAAATTTCAATATTGGTCCAAGACTGCAATTTACACAATTTGAACAAAGTTCTTTTGCCATATTTAGGTGATCTTGTGGTAAAAAGCGAGTGGATACTGAATTATAAGCCTATAGAAACTCGATACTAATGTTGTTTATTTGTATATTTTTGTAACTATGTTGAAATAAAATATTCCTAAATTGGTCTGTAAATACTTACATAGTTGATTTTGATTAGATGGTCCTCGTTATAGTTTTTGAATTGTAATAAAATAAAATATTCCTTAATTATTTTCTAATTTCATATAGTTGATTCTGATATTAGATAAAAACAATGACAATTGTTTGATGTTTTGTCGCTGAGTACCTAACAAGTGAAGTAAGGTTGAAATTGTATGTTATTTTAGTAGCAGGTAAAAAAAGTTCAAAATTTTCTACTACAGTCGCCATATTTAGTCGCAAGCTCGTGCTTGTAATTTTTGTCGCTAATGCGATAAAGTCTTTCTTATACACATGATGTATTATAATATACTATTTCATCATTTTAATTTTTCTTTGTAACGTCCTTAATATTTTCATCCATTTTTCCTAATTATAAAATCATTTAAAATACATATTTAATATTAAGTATATTAATATTTTAAATGCTTTTTGATATTATTTCTAATTCCCGTACCCCATCGAAATTTATACCATTCGATGCCTCTTTTAAGCCCGAATCTATTACCACTTACATAATCGCATAAAAAGCATTTATATAGAAGATGGTTGATAATCGCAGATATGAGTACGAAACATACGGAGTAAGATGTACGCTCCCACCAAATAATAAACAGAGTTCTGATTGGTGCTAAGAACTTGGTGGTGGAGAATTATTCGAATAATATAATATAATATAAATAATATACATATAATATAATTATTCCCAAATTTATGCCTATTGGAAGGCAGTCCATGTGAGAGTCCGTGATCGTCCGTGCTGAACCCACTGTGCTTTCTTGTGTTTAGTGCGATCCTCTTGTGCTGTGGGTAGTTGATGGTCTGGCGTCCCTGCACCAGCGGCTATTACAAGCCGCAGTTGTAGGGTTGAAGCTGATCGCGTCTACCCCAGTACATTCCCAGTGGTCAGGTCTTTAGGCACAATCGCTTTTACCTTCCTCAATGGTCAGGCCTTTATGACCCAATCACTTTTACCTTTCTCAGTGGTCAGGCCTTTTTGGCCCAATCGCTTTTGCCCTCCTCAGTGGTCAGGCCATTTTGGGCCAATCGCTTTTGCCCTCCTCAGTGGTCGGGCTTTCTGGCCCAATCGCTTTTGACCCCCCCCCCCCCCCGTGGTTATATCTTTTGACGTTATTGCCGTTGTACTTTTGCTTGTGACTTACTAAAATTATTACTATCTGCAAATTATTTTTTCTTTATTCAACTGAGATATTTCCCAGGATGAGTCCCAGGGTTAAAATGTAATGTTTATGGTTTTTAATGTGTTATGACGACCTCCAATAAATATTGCCGTTTTCTCAGTTGCCATAAAAAAATTAAAGAAAAGGATTATGTTGGTATTTCTGAAATTTTAGTTCTATTCTTCAAGTAGTTAATTTGAAACTGTAAATAATTAGAAGTTATTTCTTTGTTTAAAACTTTTTGACCTCCTATAGGGACACGGTTTTTTGGACGTTTGGTGTTACGTTTTTTGATAAGTTATAGGAAAGCAAAAACCAATTATTCAGATAGAAGTTGATAAAATGACCCATTAACTATCTCAAGAATTTATTCATGTAGTTAATTATTTAAAAAAATATTTGGAATAAATTTGTATTAGAACATTTTCAAATACTCCAATTATTCGATTTATTCGAACTATTCGAATATTTTATTATTGTAATAACGAATAGACCTTTTCCTTATTTGATGCAAAATTAGCTATACAACACTCGTAACTTCACAAGTGACCTTTTTGACAAAACTTTACCCACTCACTAACTTGACTGATTTTGAAGATTTAATATCTCAAATTTCCCTTTCTTTTTTACTCTAGGAAACGCTGCTGGGCTCTTTTTCCTTTTACTTGGAAAACTACTTTAACTTTACTCCGCTCTCAGTTGAATATACTTCAATCAAGACATTTAACTTTGAAATGAACTTAACTCTAAATTTATCTACGGTTTCTCCCACTAACAAATAGGTCAATTGGTTGAAAATTACATCAGTTGATTTTCTATTGGTTAAATTGTCAACACAATAAAATCTGTTTTTTAATATTTCTTTGTCGCGTCATATCTAACTTTGAGTTTTAAGGTTACAAGTTGGTCCAGATGCTTAATTAGGTACTGATTTAACTCTTTTTTTCACTAAACTATTAACAAGACGCCAATTTAGTATATTTCTATTTAAATTACTTTATCTGCTTGTATATCAAAAATAAAATATTACGCATTTCATTTAGGTTCCAAATGAAAAGATTTCCTATAACAAAATTAACAAAAATATTGCTTATGTCCTTACATCGTTAATTTGTATGTCTTTAAAATTCAGACATCATAAATGTCATTTCGGCGACTGCTTTGTTCACTTTTACTTGAGAAAATTTATTTATTGATCCTCACTTCCTTAAATTTAGGCCTTAAATTTACCCAAAAATCCCCATGACATCACTTCAGTGACTTAAATTATTTTAATATTTAACAAAAAAAATAAGGGTGAAAATCGGTCCGTTAGAAATACAATAAAAACTAAAGATACTTTGAGCTTATTTTTCAGACCAAGCCAAGCTCAATTACGTTCGAGTTTGCACCAGTGCTGTAAAACTGGATCTTTTAAACATCTTACTCTCTCGTACAGAAATTCACATAAATGTACGATCTAAAAGAACAATGCTCCAACTACTATTAGATGCATTTCTAAAACTAGCAATTGAGGATTTAAGTAATTTGCAAATTCTGAAAACAAATTTGCAATTATTTGTAATTAATTTGCAAAATGTTGGTGTATGTTTCGAGTCGCTATGAGAAAATGGGGGGGGGGGTAGCTTTATAGACGTCAATCAAGTTTAAGAAAAATAGTTAAGTTTTAAATACATTTATTAGCATTGCTTTTAAAATCGATTGTAAATTATTGTAATAGTAAACTGCAAAAACGTTGCAAATTTAACCAAATCTATGTCTTGTCAAAACACAAAGTATTCACACTACTATCTTATTTAATTGGTATGTGTGTATAGTATTCTGAAGCTGTGAAATGATGGCAAGTATAAACTTTGTGGACCTACTAAAATTATTAATACTTCATAATACTATTACATACTACTGCAATCCTTCATTAAACTGGGCCAAGTCAAAGTGGTCTAGGACTAGTTGTAGTTCAGTCTAAGCCCATCTGTGCATTTGCTCGCTTCTTTATAAAATATTATTTCTCTGTATGGCGTCGTCCTTTGTCCATTTATTAATGAAAAATGCTTGAAATTGTATAACATTTAACACATAAGTTACTACAACTCCACCGACCTAAAATAGTAATAACCTGTTTTTTCTCTAAAAATTAAGTACAAATAATTAGAAAACTTACAATAGCATACATATTCGACCTTAAAGGTAGCATATTCGATAAAGTAAGAAGTGGTTTTTGTTTGGTAAGTGCCTTTACAAGAACTTCTACCTAAAAAAGTGTTTTGATTACACGATGTCTTAGTCAGATAATAATACAAACCATAAGAGCTTCTTCTACAGACAAATTGTTAATCGGATATTTATTTAAAAATATTAAACTATCATTATTCTGTAAGCAAACAGTACTACTTATAAAGAAAGTAATCAATAATCAATTAAACAATAATTACAGCTAAACTGTAAAACCAGCCTTAATATAATGAAATAGTTCATTTGAATAATATGCAAAGTGTTATAATTTCAAAACATTTGTATTACAAGCTTATTTTTGATTTACAAAAAATGGGCTTGGTTAAAAACCCAATATATTGTGAAACCAAAAGATGATGTAAACTTATCTTTTACACCTAGCCAAGCTCATGTGGATGGCGTTTTGTAACAATCATCTAACCCACTCGCTGTCTTTTTGACTTTTTCATTTAAGATACCATTTTATGATGTCTTCTACAACAAGCAAAATTAATTTAACCGACATTTGACGATGGTGATTAGAGCTGGGACGATTACTGATTACAATTACTTTTATAAAGTAGTATAGATTACAGATTACATTTTACAAGCAGGAAAATGTAATCAATTACAAATTACATTTGTAATCATTATTACAATTACTATTTAAAATTCAAAGTGAAAAGGAATAATAGGTTGTGAATGCATTTGAGCTTTGGATCAAAGGGTATTTTCCAATTTTTTAAATATCGATTATTGCAGCGTTATTGCATAGCAAAGTCGATTATCAATGACTTGGGCACACTAAAAAAATTTCAATCAAAAAGTTTGATTAAAAAGTGCTTTAGTAAAAGCATTAAATGCTGCAGGTTCAAAGTGAAAATTAAAACGGAAGTGACGTCACGAGTCATACACATCACGCTTGTTGCTTAGTTACATGTATTAAATGTCAGTTAATGTGTAATCAAGGTTATAATAAGTTGGAGCTCATTAGTTGAATATTGACGAATATTGACAGCTACGACTCGTGACGTCATGCCGCTTTTATGCGGGAAACTTTATAGTTTGAATTTCAAATAATTATTTTGGCAAAACCTACAGTCGCAATTTTTTTTAAATGTGGTTTTGAGATTACGTTATCAATAAGGTAACTTTCTAGATACATTTTAAAAAATTGGAAAATACCCTATTAGATATTTTTGAACAATATGTTAATCAAATATTTTGAATCAAACATTTTTTCGATCACAAAAAATTTAATCCAAACATTTTTAAAAGAACGTAAATACAAGAATTTTATGGTTTTATTAATTTTGTTGGTTTGAAATATTACTACTATTATTTTACATTAATTTTATTACAGTTGAATTTTTAAAAGACTACCGACACGTGAGTTTTTGACTACTCAATAAATAACATACGTTTAACATTTTTATATTAGTAAGGGTAAGCATAGAAAGAAACAGAAATTACAAAAGTGGTGTTTCAAACACAAGTAAAAGTATAATACATACGTTATAAAAATTTTGTAGCATGAGAGTGCGATAGAAAAAGACAGAATATAAAGGGAATTCGCTCATATAATTTATGTAAGTTCTTATTTCCGCTTGTGAAGTGTCAAGATTGACATTCGTAGGTTAATTTTTAATACGACACATAGATGCCGTGGCAGTACTACCAAATGTCATGATATTTTATACACAAAAGAAATAGAAAAATGCAATTTTTAGATTTTTTAACAGTCGTTTTAACATAAAAATGAAATGAGGTAATGTTTTTATATAACTAAACACAGTATTTTTACGACATTTTTTATTCAAAGAAAATTATCAAATATTCAATTTAGCGACATCTAGATTGCCAGCTTTTAATTTCTATTTAGGAAATATGAATCTAGACCTGATTTGACCAGTAATTTGCATCTTAATTAATATGCACTGGGTTGGTCACGTGTCGGTAGTCTTTTAAAAAATTCAACTGTCAAATACATAGTATTTATTTTATATTCCATAAATCAAGTTCACCAAAGAAAGGGGCGTGTAGGTTAGTGCGTTAATTTTGCTGTAAAGTGTATTCAAAATTAAATGTGAACTAAACTAAGGGCATCAATGTAAGTAACTATATTAAGTTCTTCAAATAAATGGTCTCAATTAACAGATTTTTGTGTCCTGCACGTAAACTTCCATTAAGTTCCTAAATTACTGACAATGAAAGCATTTTTGGTATCGTTATTCATTATTCTTGTAATTTTAGTTAACAGAAATAGTGTAGATCACTTTTGATATAATTTCGCTTGTTTTGTTTTTGTAATCGCAACAAAATGAATACTGATTACAATTACTTTTGAACAATTCGCATGATTACAATTAAAAATTACTTCTGGGAAAAAGTAATCGATTGCTGATTACTAAATACTTTAAATGTAATCAATTACTACAATTAATTACATTATAATCGATTAGTTCCCAGTTCTGATGGTGATACTATCTATTAAAAAAAGATGTTTTTAAAACACCAATTTACAAAAGTATTTTCAACTTTTTTATTAATTTGCGGAAAACTACATACTTATGGGTTAGCCCATTGTTGCAAACCGCTATCTATAATATAAGCTCCAGTTTAAACTAATTTTGTGAAACTGGGCCTTTTAAGCAACTTACCCCTTCGTACATAAGTTCACATAAATATACGATGTAAAGGAATAATGCTCCAACTATTATTAGATACATTTCCAAAAATAGCAATTATTGAGGATTTAATAAACGTGAGGTATCATTCAAGCAGCACATAATGATGACGTATATTAAAGAAATAAAAATAGAAGTAGCCATAAGTAGCAAAGTTATGCCTGCAGGATTAATAAGCAAATTAACATTTTTTAAAATGTAATAAAATCCATTATAAAATTGACAGTACATCGATAAAGAATTTTTTAGATTTAATATTCCAGATCTCGGTTTGTTCAAAGGAAATTTCTTTCTTTCTAGTTCGTATTCCAAGTCGGCTTTTAAACAGAGATGGACTCGTTCAAAAACTTTTCTGTAGTAATGTGTAAGAGTCATTAATGTAAACATTACAACCATTACTGCATGAATGGTTAATATTGTTGCAATTCTTTCCACAAAAGTTATGTCTGGATCTATGTCGTGAGATAATTGTATAACTGCAGTAACTGAAGTGCACAAAACAGAAATCAACATATACAGATACATACGTTTTCGTAAAAATTTGATATCTTCTACAGGTTGTAATATGTCAGATTTGTACTTTCGCCATTCATGTAATATTTTTTCAGCTTGTTTCCCTGCTTTTATTTTGTACTTCACATTCATTAGATATGTTATAATAATAACAGTAACCGTGAAGTAACTAATAAAAGTTGAAAATATTATCATTACGTCAAACAAATCTCCATTACTAATAGTTATAGCTCTTCGTAAACGCATGAAGCATAATATATTAGACACTACTATAATTGCAACTACAGATAAACTTGTAAATAAATTCAATTGTGAAATTTCTGTTTCAAATTTTGGTATATTATTTACATGCATGCAAGAGAATTTAATATATGGTATACCTAACCAATTGCCAAATTTGAATATTGGTCCAAGACTGCAATTTATACAATTTGAACAAAGTTCTTTTGCCATAGTTAAGTGATCTTGAGGTAAAAAGCGATGTAAAACTGAAGTACCTAATAAACATGTAGAAACTCACATTACTAATGTTGGTAGCTGTTGTATTTTTGGAATTGTGGTAAAATTATATATTCCTTAATTATTTTCTAATTACATAATAGTTGATTCTGATATTAGATAAAAACAATGATATTTTTTTTGACAATTTATTACTAAAAAAGTGAGGTTGAAATTGATTGTTGTTTTAATAGTTATTAGAAAAAGTTTAGTTTTTTCTACTATCAACCCTAGAATACTATTACTACTACTACTACTTACTATTAATATTATTGATTATATTGGCCTAAAAATCATTATTTAAACTTGGGTCGCCGGCGACCTCACGGAGTGATATACGCACAATTTTCTCACGGTGTGGTTCTAGGGTTAAGTACAAAAAAGTAAATTTTAATTGAACTTAATTATAAAAAAATGTAACTTAAAATGACATTTCTAAGCATTTCTAATGGAATAATAAATACAAAACTCTGATGTGCTCATATTAGCAATTTTTCTTGTGTATTAACACTTTCAGGGGCCTCGGTACAAAAATTGTACTCTAATATTTTTATTATAGGAACAATGGTTTAAAAAACGTACCGTTTAGTAACTACTGTTTTACACTCGCCCGCAGTGGTACGATTTTCTGACCAAAGCTTTTCCATTTCCAATTCCTGTCATTTTCTTGTTTAAATAATAAAAAGAATCATACTTTGTAAATAGTAATGTATTGATAACTTGCAATTTTTCCAATAGCAACTAAGGCCTGTACAGTTAATGATTAAGTGCAACACAATTCATTTCTGAAGCCATCAAAAGAAATACTGATTGCAAGATAGAGCAACAGAAATTCATCTAATATCTAATCGAACCACAGTTAAAGATAGTGGAAGATTTAACAGCAGTTAAATGCACATGTGATGTTTCAAGATATCTTCGAGTTTCAAGAAGATAAGGCAAGAACACTTAGGGCTATTTGACTTGGACTAATGCCCGTTTTCACCGACGATTCTTAAAGTTAGGCATTGCTTAATCTGACATTAGCATTATTTAAGTGGAAGTTGCTCTTCACCACGTTTCACCACGCGCACCAGGGTTCCTAAATAAGATAAACAAAGGTATTCACATAACGATATCGTAATGGTTATTAATTTTTTTGCCTTGGGTTAGAAGTTGTTTTAGCGTTAGGCAGTTCCTACGTAGGCAAATTTTCTCCTCTTCAATTTTTGACTCTTTATAATTTTTCGTTTACTAACTGGTTTTCGAGATAATTGCAAAAATGTGATAAAAAGTGTAATTTTTTAATGTTTTTGTTATCACGTACCGTCGCGTCGTCTGCGTTGATCTTTCGTAGTTTGACAGATCAACGCCGGCGATGGTTGAACCGATTGACGGATTGAAAATTAAAAGATAATCGACGCATTTTTAAATTCTGAACAGAGTATTTACAATTTTGCAATAAAACAATTAGGTTAGCCAATATTTTGCAGTACCTAGTCTAGTTTTACATGGGAAAATTTTATATTCAAGATCAAGATAACACGCCGTATAAGATTAATTTCTAATAAAAGACTTGTTTTTCTAAAGTTCTTTTTAAACAATTTTCGAGGTGTCCGTTTACGCACTAATCGCAAATCCAAAATTTCTAGTAGCAACAGCAATGTACTCATAATTTTTTTTCTATTTGTTTGTAAACTTAATATTCAGTTTCACTTCTCCATCCTAAAATTTCTTTTGCTTTTAAAAATATAAATATATAGCCTGCAGCAACCAAAGGATTAAACACAATGGTTATTGCTTTTGGATCTTTAAACAGTGATACAATGGTTACATCTCGGGTTGCCTAAAAACAGGCGCATCCTAAAAATCGGAATTATGCTCAAGTTTGAAATAAAAATTTGCTAGTGAGGAGCCTTAAGAACCGTCGGTGAAAACGGGCATAAGTATCTTACTAACTGTTAGTAACTGAATTTACTCAAAGAGCCAAAGCACAGGAATCTAAACTTTAATGTCGTACGTAGAAATTTTGACACGTCTCCCTGCACGACGTTAAAGCATAGATTCCCGTGCTTTTGCTCCTTGTGTTGATTCAGTTACTAACTGTTACTACGATACTTAGTTCATGTCAAATAGCCCTTTTAGAAAGTTGTTGCAGAGTGCTTCTTCTGTCAGCAGCATACGGAAACATAAATTATCTGCGCTACCTCTCTTTTTAGCATTGGAAAATGTCCAACTTGACAGAGGACGAGAAGATACATAATCTATGGCGTCTATATACTCATTCTCTTTTACCAGCGGCCATTTTTTTTAATTTATTCTAAATTACATTTTTACCATGACAAAACAAAAACGAATATCAATCATAAAAAGGGCCCCCCCCCAAAAAACGCACGGGCTTTGGTATCTCGACCGGACTATTATAGCTTTTGTTTTTATTGATTTTTGTGTATATTTAGGCTGTGGTAAGCAAATAGTTATTAGGTTTTTTTTTTGGAAACAATGAGGACAATATTAAATTGCACCAAGAAAAAAGTTGGCTAATTATAAATTACATAATTATATACTTTGGTTTCATAATTATGTAGGTACATAGTTATAGTTAAAAGAGGGGTAAAAAATCCATAGGCGCACTCGAAATTACTATCCGACAGATACCAGCATCGAGTTGACTACATTTGGGGTGATTGTTAACGGTGTTTTACGAGATATTGGTAAGCAAGCTAACCGGGTGGCATTTAAGCAGAATGCACCATCTCTTGATCAATGCGAGATAATCTAGCTCTCTGATTGGCTGTGACCGAAGCGAGGTACATTTTGCCAATTCAGACTGAAACGAGGTGCATTTTGTCAAAGTGAAAATAAAAGGCGGTGGAGTTTGTTCTGGAAACATTAAAATTTATTTTAATATATTATTGGAGGAAATTAAGCTTGATTATTTATAATAATTATTTATTTTACGTTTCCCTAATTATTTTAGCTTCTTCAGAAAATTATTATTTTTTTAAATTAAATATAAAAATTTTGTATCTGTAAAAATTTTAAAATAGATAAATGAACTAATGAACAATTATTAAATTTAAATTATTAAACTTGCAATTCATATTAATGAAATATAAAAAGTTATTTATTTAAAAGAAATTTAAAAAAATTTTTCCATTAAAAAGTCAAAAATTCAAATTTGACATTTCTATTAAAAAAAAATTTTATCCTTCAAAAAACAACATAGATGATTTAAAAGCAAAAAATTATTTTTTTTATTTTGAAACAAGTATTTAGAAAAATTTTAAAAATTAAAATAAAAAACGCAAAATTATTAATCCAAATCATCCAAAT